>CM060969.1:71348370-72098370 GCA_030765045.1 Tenodera sinensis
TGTGTCGGAATTTCGTCCCGCAGTTCTTTTACATGTCAGTAAATCTAGTGACATGGAACTGTCGTTTTTAAGCACACTTAAAAACCATCGGTCTGGGCCGGATTTGAACCCACGACCCTCGGATCAGTAGGCAAGCGTCTAACCAACTGACTCACCCACACCGCTACTGTGTTCCTGTGATTCAAATTTAAAGGAAATAAAGTGATAGGAAAATAACTGAACTTGCCATTTGTCACACTGGTGTCAGAAATGGGATTTGCCACATTGCCATTTTGTCACAATAATTTTTGTAGTCATTCTGTGGGACGAAGATCGAAGGGGACTTAACGTTGGGTGCGTTGCCGGTCCTTTCTTTACATTATTACCTCTTAGCCTCTTTATTATAACTCTCGTATGGCTTTTATGAAATGTACTACGTATTTACAATAAATTGAAGTATTGTACTCCACCCAAAAAGTCGATAAACAAATTTCACCGAAAATATACGTCTCGAGAATAACAGAATCCAACAAAGCATATTTACGAATATCTTTACAAAGTCATCGTTCACTAATTTCAAAGCTATCATATAGCCACAGAGCTCTTAAAAGATTTGACTACCCGTTAACCCTACTGTATTCTCCTAATCCCTATGTACCCACAAGGAAATGTGTAATATAATCATTTCTACAAGTGCCATACGCTTGAGATATTTTGATGACAAATGAAATGTATATCTTGATATCCTATAGGGGTATTTACTCTGGGTGACTTTTGCATAACTGCTATACCCTAAGAGATAGACTAACTCTTACTGTACCAAACATGTAGATGTTGCTAAAACACATAATTTATGTCCCAATGTTTTTTTTTTTTTTGGGTAGAGTGAAGTGTTTTGGAGAACTTGTAACTCTGTTAAATGGAACATAGTTATTCATTCTAGTATGTGTTCATCGCGCAAAGAGAAGGGAATTTGAAAGCTTTAAAAGATTTTGCTATCAGTCATATTCTCCTTGAAGCTAAAGGAAGTAAGCAATAAGATAATTTCTGCAAATGCTTATCTCAACTAACATGAAGAAGATAAAGGAATAGAAGTTTATAAGAATGTTCTGTGTGACACATCACATTTTTTACCTTCTCTACTACGTTTAGTAAAGTAGAGGAAGTTTTGCATCCCACCCAAAAATCCGATGTCTAGATTTCACCGGAAATATATATTTTCAGACCCTCTGAATCTAAAAATGCATTTTTAGAAAAAGGTCCGTGTGTGTGTGTGTATGTCTGTCTATCAGTCTGTGTGTCTGTCCGTCAGTCTGTGGACAGCATAACTCAACGGCAAAAGTCGATTAAAAACCTAAGTTGGTATTTAGTTCAGTGTCTTTCAAGGATGCGACACGAAGATTTTGAATAAAATAGCCCCACCCTAAACTACCCTATACGATGAAAATATTTAAAAAATTTTGATTTTCTTGAAAATGTCTCTAATGATATTGATTAAAATGTCTTATGTTCAAGATAATTGTATGACAAATGAAATGTATATCTTGAATTTTCTGGCTATAGCCCCTGCAGTCGTATTTACTCTGGACGACTTTTGCATAACTAGTAAACCGTTAGAGATAGATCAATTCATGCTACACAAAAAAATTAGATCTTGTTTAAGCACGCAATTTAGGTCTGAATAAATTGTTTTGTAGACTGAATAATTTCGGAGATATTCCTTGTCATTTGTGTCACTTTCGGAAAACATAAAACTTTCGTGAAATGGAACATCGTTGTTCATTTTTTTATATGTTAAGGGTGCAAAGAGAACGGGATCTCAAGGCTTTAACAGATTTGACTATCGCTATAAGCCTACTATATTCTAATATGCCCCTTGCACCTACAAGGAAATAAGGAATAAGACAATTTGTACAAATGTTTATCTCAACCAACATGAAGACATAGCAATAAAAAAATGGTTAGTACAAGAGTAGAAAAAGTCATGTGAGTGCAACACATCATATTTTTAGAAAAAAGGTCCATGTCTCTCTCTCTGTGTTTGTGTGTGTGTGTGTGTGTGTGTGTGTGTGTGTGTGTGTGTGTGTGTGTGTGTTAGTGTGTATCAGTCTGTCAGTCTGTAGACAGCATAACTGAAAAGTGAAAAGTTGGTTAAAAACCAAAGCTGGTATTTAAGTTTCAAGAATGCGACACAAAGATTTTGAATAAAATTTTCCAGAATTTTGATTTTCTTAAAAATGGCTCTAACTTTTTTTTATTAATATGCCATATGTTTGAGATATTTTTATGAAAAAGGAAATGTATATCTTGAATTTTCTGGCTATAGCCCATGAAGTCCTATTTACTCTGAATGACTTTTGCATAACTTGTAAACTCTAAGCGATAGAGCAAATTTTATTATACAAAAACGTAGATCTTGCTAAAACATACAATTTACGTCTGAATAAGTTTTTTTTGTAGAGTGAACCATTTCGGAGATATTCCTTGTTATTTCTGTAAGTTTTGGAGAACTGCTACTTCTATCAAATGGAACATCACTATTCATTTTTATATATTCATTCATCCATATTTATATTTTCACGTTTATATGTTAACCGTGCTATGAGAACGGAATTTGAAAGCTTTAAAAGATTTGATTATATACTCCCATATTCCCTTTACACATACAAAGAAATAAGCAATAAGATGATTTCTACAAATGTTTATCTCAACTAACAGGATAAAGATAGAGGAATAAGAGTTTGTAGGAATGGTTAGTGCAAGAGTAGAGAAAGCCACGTGAGTGCGACACAACTGATTTGTTATATCCTAACCGTGCAACGGAATTTGAAAGCTTTGAAAGATTTGACTATCGCTCAAAGCCTACTGTATTCCCATATTCCCGTTGCACGTGCAAGAAAACGAGCAATAAGATAGTTTCGGCAATAGGAGAAAAAGAGTTTGTAAGAATGGTTAGTACAAGAGTAGAGAAAGTCATGTGAGTGCAACACATCAGATTTTTGTATTAATGATTTGAAGTATCATAGTGTAATTGATTATAATTTGTGTATTTTTCGAGAGTGTCCTATTCATCTAAATGACTTAGACAAAATTCTGTGTATATGTATTGGACGGTTGTACACATATGCTGTAGGTACCAGTACAGCCAAAAGTTGGTGTTTACATGCCTCAACTTGCATGTCATGTTTTGAGGAACTCCTGCACGAGATGGGAGGGCATTCTGCTTCCGTAATGTAAAATTACGCAACCCTCTTACCGCACGTCAGTAACGTGGAAACGTTTATTTGCTTACGCAACTCCTTCTATTTAAAATTTGTATTAGCAGTACAACGCAATGTTTAACATAACTGACTAAATGAATTCCTAGAAGTGGAGTTGAAATAGATTGGAGACGACATCATCATGCATGATTTTCCTCTTCTTGTTTTTCCTCTTCAGAGGTCCAAGCATTAGGCGATCAGGACTTTTCTCTCCCGAGGTTCAATTCCCTCTCTTCCCCTCCCCCCCTGCCTACATTTATGCTTTCTAGTGGCCTATACTATTGGGCCGACTTTGGTGTTCCTTTGGTATCCATTCTAACTGAGGTTTCTTTTCACTTTTACTTGTGTTGTTTTATTTCCTCGATCATATTTATGGCTTCAAAATCTCCTATACTAGTCTGATTGGGAATGTGACATTTAGGGGTCGGAATTTTCGAAAATGCATGTGCGTATATGCAAATGTACCTTTTGGAGGTTAGTGCACACTAAAGGAAATATGCATATTTCGGGTTTATTTACCTTAAGTATGACCGATTCCTGATATTTCTGAAAAAATCTGATGTGTTGCACTCACATGACTTTCTCTACTCTTGTACTAGCCATTCTTACAAACTCTTATTACTATAACTTCTTTGAGTTGAGATAAACAGTTTTACAAATATCTTATTGTTTATTTCCTTGTAGGTGTAAGAGGAATATGATAATACAGTAGGCTTTGAGCGATAGTCAAATCTTTTAAAGCTTTGAGATCCCGTTGTCTTTGCACACTTAACATATAAAAAATGAACAACGATATTCCACTGCACGAAAGTTCTAAATTTTCCGAAACTGACACACAAAAAAAGAAATATTTACGAAATGGTTCACTGTACAAAAAAGTTTATTGAGACATGAACTGTATATTTTAGTAAGATCTACATTTCTTGTGCAGTAAGATTTTGTCTATCTCTAACGGTTTACCAGTTATGCAAAAGTCGTCCAGATTAAATACGACTACAGGGGCTACAGCCAGAAAATTCAAGATATACATTTCATTTGTCATAAAAATATCTCAAACATATAACATTTTAAACAAAATCGTTAGAGCCATTATCAAGAAAATCAAAATTTTCGAACAATTGTTCATCTAAAGGTTAGTTTAGGGTGGGGCTATGTTCTTCAAAATCTTCGTGTCGCATCCTTGCAAGACGTTAAACTTAAATACCAACCTTGGTTTGTAACCTACTTTTCGTTTTTGAGTTATGCTATCCACAGACACAGACACACACAAGGATCTTTTTGTAAAAATGCTTTTTTGGGTTCAGGGGGTCTCAAAACATGTACTTCCGATGAAATCCCGACATCGAATTTTTGGGTGGAATACAATACTTCCCCTACTTACAGTAGAGAAAGTAAAAAGTGGATGACTATAGATTGGACATCCCTCGGCAGTACACTAGCCTTCCTATTACAAAAGATCAAAGTCGTACTGCATTTTTTCGTGAAGTAAAGTGTTTGTTTGAATATGAAACTGTATAACAAAATAGTTCATCTACACTATTCGTTACTTTCAAGATTATTAAGGGTCTGGAAACTTGCGATGCATCCTGCACGAATCTCTTCACTTGATGCGCAAGATAATTTCTTTTCTAAATGCCGTCGCTAATAATACTGGAGAAACAGGGCTGGACTCAAACCTGGGACAGAAGAACACCAATCACTTAACGATTGTTTAAGTGGAATCAGACAATCTCTGTTGCATGAATGTTCTCAGCAATCTCTACCAGTGTTAGTATACCCCAATGGCATCCGTTGACATATAACCGTAATTTTCAACTTATAAAAAAGTAATTCTGTCTGACAATAGAAAAGCCTAGCACCTGAAACATTGAGAAACTCTTGGTAATGTACGAGTACTATGATTCATCATTTCGTCAAAGAATGAAACATGAATATCAGTGAGTTAAAACGAAATAATTCCTATCATAAATGGGTAGACTTTTATTTTTAGTGCATATTTTCGGCATTTTAGTGCAATCTTGCCTGCATTAAGTGGCATTTTAGGTGACTTTGGCCCATATAAATCCGGTTCCTAGTGATCTCTAAGCGTAACCTCCGTTAGAGGTCTCTACAATTTAATCTATTGGGCTTCAAGCCTTTTCTCGTATCTAGCTGTAAGTCTCATGTTATGATACCATTCACAAATCGTGTAGAGTGCAATATTCTTATATCCAAGCATAGTTGCCAACCCTGCGATAGTTATGGAGGTGTGCGATAATTTGAATGTATGTTCGATACCGGCGAAATATCATTTTCACTGATCTTCTACACCAGCGAAATAAAATTAACTATAAATAGTGACACCATTTTTGCCCTCATTGGTTGTCACTATCCGTCAAAGGCAACAAAATGAAAATGATTTTGTTGTTTAACGACGCTGTCAATTGCCAAGATCACATCAGTGTCGCCGGTGTACCGGAATTTCGTCACGCAGGAGTACTTTTACATGCCAGTGAATCTACTGACATGGATCTGTCGTTTTTAAGCACACCGGATTTGAGCCCACGGCCTTGGAACTAATAGGCCAACGCCTAAGCAACTGAGCCACCCAGACCGACGTCAGCCATTTCATATCCTAAGCCTCCTACGCTTTATTTTCTTATTGCCATTGTGCCCAGAACTCCTACTCTCAATTGATATTCCATGTGAATAAAAGAACATGCCTGAACTTGACAGTTTTTGGAGTGCTGTTAAACACATGTGTCACCTTGGTGGAAATACTGATTTCAAAGAACTAGCGGAGATTGCATTATCAGTGATTTCGTTGACCCACAGAAACGCTTCTTGTGAAAGAGTCTTTCTAAACAGACTTTAATAAAAAACAAAATTAGAAACACATTGGTGCTAGATAGCTTGTGCGTCCCAAAATGTACAAGTCACTGAGATGTTAAAGTTTACCTCAACAACAAATTTGTATAGTGCTGCAACAGTTGTGGAAGAGTGAGTGAGTGAGTGAGTGAATGAGTGAGTGAGTGAGTGACTGAGTGAGTGACTGAGTGAGTGACTGAGTGAGTGAGTGACTGAGTGACTGAGTGAGTGAGTGAATGGGTGAGTGAGTGACTGAGTGACTGAGTGAGTGCGTGAGTGAATGGGTGAGTGAGTGAGTGACTGAGTGAGTGAGTTAGTGAGTGAGTGAGTGACTGAGTGAGTGAGTGAGTGACTGAGTGAGTGAGTGAATGGGTGAGTGAGTGAGTGAGCGAGTGAGTGACTGAGTGAGTGAATGGGTGAGTGAGTGAGTGAGTGAGTGATTGAGTGAGTGAGTGTTGTTTAAGGGTCCGTCGACAACTAAGTCATTAGGGTCCGAGTTGAGCAAGATGAACTTTCAGACGAATAGTTCGATAGACGTAAGTGCTGAAGTTTTAATCCTGGTTGCGGTCATCAATCTTGTAAGTGGATACCATAAACGTCTATACATTACATTTTAATAAATGTTATTCTGATATTTTTATTGTTACAGCATTTGCTTTATACTGTACGATAATTTTGAATCGAAATCTATAATTTTGAGTGGCCAGTACGATAGTTTTACTTTTAAAGGTTGGCAACTCTGTGTTCAACAGAAACGTCTCAATTGTTCAAAATATTTACGGTAAGAGTCCCAGTGAAGTATCAAACGACGTTTCAAAATTTATCACAATTATATCTACAGCGCTTTCTTTCAGTATTGAAATAGCACTAAAAAACTAATGTTATTTCATTTCTGTAATTCTATACTTCTATTTCTAGGTAAAACTATATTATAAAAATTAAAGAATGTAAAAGAATCTACTGGTCAAGTTACAAATACCCGGAACACTCTAAGGAATTTCATATGAAATTGTGGAATAAATAGGGAAAATATGAAACTATCAAATGGAGGGGAGTTTATAAATGAATTTTATTTCGGTGGCTGAAGGAATTTGCGCTAATTTCATAAACTCTCTTCAGTGGTTAATGCTTTCTCGTGAAGTTGTTGCTCGGGAAGGATACACCTCCTTGTAAATACTGTATATATTGAAGCTATTTTATGTTTCACGTTGCATGGTTTTGTTAAATTATCAAGTTACGTTACTGTTCCCTGTTGATACTTAATAATGCCAACCTTAAACAAAACCGTATTTCTCAGAACTATTAATGTGACTTTTAACTATTAAATGACATGATGCATATTTTCGGAAGGCCAGAAAACAGGAGAAGTAGTACTCATTGTTAAAATATGCATTAAATATAGGTACAATATTAGCTATGGACTGGTCAGTTTAGTATGCATGTTGTAACGAAACGGCAATCTTCGAAATCCTGTTACTTTTCTAACACTTTATTTTCTTCTAAATCTTACTACAAATGCACAAATTCCTTCTCGTTGCTAACACAGTTTATAATCTTCTCTATTATTACAAAGCACAATAGTTCTTCTGTTAATCTTTTTCAGTCTTGCAATGTTTTTTTCCACTTTGACTCTCTTATATCTCGCTAGTAGGACACAATCATTCAACGACACATACATATTCACTGACAGGCTGCCTGACTCACTCTCGTAACTGAAAACTAACTTTACACGATGACTAATTAAAATTACCGCTACTCTATCACTCACTCAACTGGCTGAACTGCTCACGACTGTCTTATTTATAGTGAAACCGATGTCACCAGACACAGGTACAATGATGAGTCAGCGGAATTAACTAGAAGCTTCTGGACACTACGGTGTTATCGCGCCTTTCGATACATACACACAGTCAGTAGTTGTCCTGTAGTCTCGGACCTTTCCTTTGTGTTTTACCGCTATTATTACGGTCACGTACACTCACTGCCGCTCCCCATATCCAAGGTCACCCGACCCCCTCTCGTCCGTATATTGTTGAACTTCCGAATGTCCCAATATTATAAGTGTACTAATATACCGAGCTCTAGTAAAGTAAACTTTGCGCATATTTTTGAATACTAATCATGATTAGATACAATATTTGCATATCCATGTTCATTTAGTCACTCGTAATAGTACTTTTGCTTTCCTTGCTGCTCTCTCTCTCGTATTTATTTCTCCTTCAATATCTGTAGTCATATCGGAGGCTTTTCCTTTGGAACAATTGCTCAGCAACAATTATGTTCATTCGTTTAACTAATTGTGAACTTTACGTTGGGTTACGTGGGTTTTCTTCATAAACATTAAACACACACACAGACACACGCGCGCGCATGTAAAAGTGATTGAGCGCATCAGGAGAGCAGAATATTTGCACAATCCACGTCGTGTTGAGCTCGGTTTACACAAGTCGATACTTCCAACATCCGCCTGAGTGTATCGATAGTCTGTTCCATATGTTATCGACTGTCGGACACAAATAGGCTGTGTCTTGAATTACCACTCGCATTGGTATTTGTTCCTGATAGTGTAAAGCACGATGCAGCAAATTGCCTCTCCTAATGCACTCAATTATGTTTTGCCTGACTGTGCAATCTCACTCGCACTTCCAGACTCTAGCCTAAAGAAAATTTACCACCCTCCAACCGGGAACCTAACACGGGACCTCTGAATTTTGAAATTGACATGCTAACCCAGTGGCATAGCTAAGGTTTTTATGGCCCCCTGGAAATGAATTTTGTTGCCTTACTTACTAATAAAGCTTAAAAATGGAGATAAAGTGTATGAAAGTGAAATAAACTTAGCTTTATTCTTGGAATAAATCACATAACGAGTTGTTAATATAATACCCCCTAATTACCAACACTAATGGTTATGATTTTTCCTAAATAATGTGCACTCGCTAAACGCATAATGCACATATGCGGAACAAAGTCGTTACCTGTCAACATTCTGGAGAACTCAGGTTAAACTTCTGTTTGAGGTACCTCACATATCGTTCAGAAGCTACAAAACTGAACAACTGGTTAGAACTACATATATTGATTTAGTTTATACCTTACGATCAAATTCTAAAATGATCAAATTTATTGGCCAACCGATTACATTTTCACATAGGTACTAAACGTAGTTTGTACGGATTTTATAACAACCGTATTCAATAAAATAATGAATTTCTCTGTATGATTGAGAATGCTTTTGATAGCACATACACTTGGAGGTAAGCTTGTTTCACACTTTTAAGCAAGAATGGGTAGTAAATGCTTCATGGTACACTTCTGTTGTCAGTATGTTGACAGTGAACTGTATCTGTTCCAGCGATTCTACCCAGCAATTTTCCAATTGAATATAAAATGTGATTTTTAATAAAACTATTAAAGGCGGTCTAGAGGCCCTTAAAGATCAGGGACCCCCGCGCCACGTGGTGTGCGGAGCCGTTATTTACGCTACTATGCTAACCCCCTGCCGACAGAGGCAGTCTGTATTTTTATGTTCTGTGCTTCTATGGAAAGTTTTGTGGCATATATAACAGCATATTCGCGATATTGCTGAATACGTTTCCTTATATTCGAGCACATAACACACGTATTTTATATTTGTAATTTTAAGATTAAGTATTAATGACAAAATGATATCCTTACTACGAAGGCACACTAGCAGAAATTCAGAGTATTGCGTAAATTGATAGAATGCTCCTTTAAAGCAAGAAGAAGAATTAAGGAGTAAGTTGTGCAATGTTTGAGACAGAATTTTTAACATTAAAGTTATATGTTCTGTGGATAAATATCTGCACGGTGAAATCGTATGAATGAATGATATATTGAGTACCAAATCTTACACACCTTGGGTCACCCCTAAGCTGGGCTCTGGTCCCTTTGCTGTTAGAGTAGCTCTTCTCTATAATTTCCCTTTACATACACATTGCACATGTTTACCATTTCATTAACCTTACTCGGCCCCCACCCTTTAATGTTTATTTCTGTTTTATTGCATCTTCCAGCCCAATTCACTTACCCTCTTTCTCATCTTTTCTAATCAGCTTCGCTCTTATAACTTTTATTAATCAGTTTACATTGTTCACTTCACTAAACTTCATTATCCCAATTAACACTTCTTCACTATAACCTGACTTTCACCCTCTACTACCTCATTCATGGATTACTCAACTGTTTTTTAACCCTGTTACGCTTGGCGAAATATCCCTCTTGCCTAGTTCTCCCTTTCCCCTCACCACCTTAGCTATTTCATTTGACATTTTTTCTGTAACTATTCTTGAATTCACACTTTTTTCCACTTCCTCCCTCCAAACCACTGTTATTAACCCCCACCTAGGCTCTTTATCCTATTTCTTTCGTACTCCGCATCTTTCCTTAGCTCCACCTTGTGTTTTGCTCACACTTGAGTTCAACGCACTTGATACTGGAACCACGTGTTGTGAAATGGTGCATAGTCGTCTGTTTTGTGGTATTTATTGCTGATGAATGCTCATTTCTCTGCCTTTCCTGGTGCAATGACTGCTGGTCCTGCTACTGCCTATCGCTTGGTCCATTTCTCCTCTCTGCTGCCTGGTCAACTGCGTATAGCCTTCATTTCTTGCTTGTCTTCGTTGATTAATTAACTTCTTCATTTGCGTCCTTTGTGCATATATTAAGTCCTTATTGATGTAAATAGTTGATGCTCTGAATTTTTTTGCGTTGTTTAATACTTGTATAGCCGTTTGCATGTTTGCGAACTTCACAAGGATATTTCTTTTCCCGGGGATTTTGCCGATTCTGAATGCGTCACAAATTTCGTAGTTTAATTACATTGATATGCATTTGCCTAGCCATTATCGCTTATTTATTCTTTTTCTTATTAATCTTCACTTCATAGTATACGTAGTGGGCCTGTTCCGCCTTCGAAGTCCTCCAGCAATCGTTTCCTGTGTCTGCCCACCGATCTCCTTCCTTTAGGATAATACTGCATAATGTGTTTAGTAAGTCTGATATCTAGCATTTTTTCAACATGTTTCCGCTTTGTTTTAAATCTTTTAACCTTTCATTTATATTTAAAATTCCTAACTCTTCTGTTATACTTTCATTTGTTATTAGGTCTCTTTTCCTACATCCCTTTACATTTATTGAGAGTTTCATTTCTGAAGTCTGTATTTCACTCTTTTCTTTTTAGTTAATGTCCAAGTCTCATTTCCTGTCGGTCTGGGTGGCTCAGTTGGTTAGACGCTCGCCTACTGATCCCAAGGTCGCGGGTTCAAATCCGGCCCAGACCGATGGTTTTTAAGTGTGATTAAAAACGACAGCTCCAGTCAGTAGATTTACTGGCATGTAAAAGAACTCCTGCGGGATAAAATTCCGGCACACCGGCGACGCTGATGTGATCCTGGCAATTAACAGCGTCGTTAAAGAACAAAATAATTTAATTTAATTTTTCTCATTTTCTTATATGCTAGTGTTAAGTGCAGTCATTTTGTATTAATTGTTCCTCACATTCTTTGAAATTTGATACTTTATTGTCCACGTCATTATCCTTATAACCAACATTACATCCCAAGCAGTTAAAATGGCTCACCGCTCTACACAACGTTATTTACAACTATTTTTGTTCTAATCGGTTCTTTCCTTTCTACTTTGGTCTTTATAAAACAAATTTTCACATTATATTGTTCACAAATTTTATTAATTTTAAAAATATACTTTTGCAGGACAGACTCGCTATTTTGAATAGCAACCAAATCTTCCGCAAGCAGTAGCATATTTAAAAATTTGTTTTTTGAAGCTCTAAAACCTACATTCACTAATTACTTCCATTTACTGTCGCTTATTTTTTTCCTTTATAATATCTGTGTTAAAGCTTTCTAGGAATGGTGTCAATATACATTTCCTTGTAGGCAAAAAAGGCATGATTTCGCGATAACCAGCTGATTAAAAAATGACCAACAGTTGAAACATTCTAACAAGTAAAAAAATGGGTGAACTCACAAAAAGCATTTAAAATGCATTGTGTATCACTTTGTTGCAAGAAACTTACATTATAAATTATTAACATCTGAAAGCAAGTTAACATAAAACATGTGCAGAGGGTGCATTCAGACAAGATCCTCTAGTAGATGATAAGATCAGAGTGTGTCTTGCATTTTTATCTTTCTTGTTTTCTAGGACGAGGTATTTGGGCTGGAGTGTCATTAAATAATGCGTTAGGATGATCAATGAAAGTATGGTCAAGTACGGTGTAGTGCTTCTTAAGAACTTTGGTAACTTCAGGAACCCGAAGATCTCTGTGGACAGTAGCGTTGCTACACAGTGGACTTTTTTACTGTCTTAGAACTCCATATACCACGTGAATAGATTCAAATTTGCATATTTACGTATTGGTATTGATTTACACATATGTTCCACATTGACCCTCTGATAGGATTTCTGTTCCAAGGAAACCAGGATACTGGATAATGGGCTTTTTGTAGCTGAAGGGCTTCTGGGAATTCTTAACTCCCCAAATCTTAGAAATCGTATATCATGATAACACAATTTTGTACCCAGCGTAGACCAGAGACCAGTCGGTAGAGCACCTATCTGCTGTGCAAGGGGTCGCGGGTTACATTCCCGAGAAGGGGAGTACGAATTTTCCTCCAACCAAGAGTATTCCTGATCCACCTTAGAGTCTGGAAGTATGAAAGAAGGTGTGAATGTGTGTATGAATTTAATGTTTAAAATCCCTAATGACCAAAACCCCACTGTTAAACGAGAAACCTATTGTCTATAGGTAATATGTTCCACAAGAGAGGCCACCGATATTACCTTTTGAGTTAAATGGAACAATTAAAAAATTTTTGGCTCATTTACTGAAGTTTCGAAGAACACTTTCTTGTGGAGTATCAGCTTCTATGTTGTGAGAAGTTAATAAAAAACTTTCAATTTTGACAAGATAGCCTCTATTAATGAAACAGGACAGCAAAAACTTCTAATATGTGTATGGAAGTGGAGTTTCATCTTAAAGAGCAAATATTGATGTCAAACTTTGTCGCAAGTCTTCTCGGTGTCCAAAAATAGGCCGTGTATTCTTGACTCTCCTCACAGTGTGTGTATCTTACGGTTTACAAGTTGTACAAAAATGTACACAATTAATTCCGGATGAACATCGCTTCATAGGTTATTCCCAGAAGTTAAAAGACAAGCAGCATTTTAGTCTAAATAAACAGTCAGGTTTGAAAAAACAATTAACACTTATGTATGCAACAAGTTGTTTGGAGAGCAACAATTTTCTTTAAGACCTTGTATCCCATCCTAGAAAGATGCTGAACTTAAATACCTAATTTGGTATTCATCACACAGTTCGCTTTATACAGTAGTTACAGCTATATACACACAAACACACACGCAAACATTCCATTTCGAGATTTCCACTAAATATGTGTTATAAGGCCCCTTAGTCCAAAAAGGCAGTTAGGAAAAGGTGTCCATGAATAGCATACATAACTCAAAAACGAAAAGTTAGGAAATGCGAAACTTGGTATTTAAATTCACGAACTTCCAAGAATACGCCACAACTTTTTGAAAGGAGTGCTACATCCCAAACTACCCTTTACATCTAAAATGTTTAATTATTTTTTGTTTATTAATTTCTCAAAAATGACCAACGCTTTGATTAAAGCAACATTTGTTTAAAGTGTTTTCATGACAAGAAAAATATGGCCTTGAATTTCTGGGAATATTCCGTAAAGTCCTTTTTGTTCTGAATGACTTTTGTATAGTTATTAGACCTATATGGAAAAAGGTTATTTGGAATAAACTGTGGGCATTAAATGTAAATTTAATTAATATACTAAACAATTTTAGTATAGCAAGTTTGTCTCTTTTATTTGGAAGTTATACAAAATTACATAAAATTTCTTAAGGAAGAAGAGGACTCCATAGGCGATTCCCAGGGTATTCAATATATTGTAGTCTTTAGATATTCCTGTGGCGTTGGTGTTTCTAACAATGATAATAGGTTTCAGTAATTTAAAAAAATATATTTTCAATGAAATATTACGAATTTTTGGATGGAATATGGAATGCAATATTTTTACAGTTAAACAGACGTAATCATTTAACATCTATTTGTGATTAATTCCTCCTTCTCTTACTAGGAGGTAGAGAAAGTAAAATTTTTCTTCTGTTCAGAGAACCTTAAAACATGTATATCCGATGAAATATCGATATTGAATTTTTGGATAGAATGCAATACTTCTCTACTTACCACGAACAAGCAATAGAAAAGGCTTAATGAACGCTGCTGGCCAAGAAAGTGGTGTATTCACTCTTTGAAAACAATCCTATAAACTTTTTAATTGATTAGAAATGCTGAAATTACAATCCACTTCAACATCAGAAGTCGGTACTTCAGAAAAGATCAACATTTTCAACACCATTAATCAATCCGCAGTCACTATTGATACGCAGACACCTTTGAGCTCTTGAATTACTGAAAGAGAGAATATTAACAAAGATGGCAAGACTTCGAGCTAGTACTGCGGTTAATTTGCCCAAGAAATCTAAGGCATCTGACAAGAGGTATTTCCCCGAACTTGTAGAATGGAAGGTGTCGTAGTATAAATAACGTACACAAACAGCTAGGTCTCCATACTTAAACTCTCTTTATTTTTACTAAAACAAAGCAAGAACAAAAACGCATCTGGTGGCGTCAACAACAACTATTTGGTTATAATCACTGACGGTAGATGTCCTCAGCTACTCTGTGTCCTCAACATCCTCCCCACCCTGGTCGATTTCCAGTGGAATCACCAGTTGTACCGGTCGACTGATCCTCGTACCATCGGGTAGACGCAGGATGGCTGTCCTCACTCGGCCATCTCTCCCTTGTAGTACTTCGTCGACTCGGGCTCTCTTCCACATGTGTCTGGGCAGGACGTCTTCTTGCAGGAGGGCGACGTCTCCAACTCGCAGTTTCGCATGTTTGCCGGCTGGACACTTAACCTCGTGGTAACTCCGCAGTTGCAGGAGGTATTCCTTTTTCCACCTTCGCCAGAAGTCTTCGGAGATTTTCATCTTCTTTCGGAATTCCTTCGTAAGATCTTTTCTTCCGTCAGGCTCAGGTCCGTTCGGAATGGTCGTGAGTTTCTCTCCGTTGAGGAAATGGGAAGGTGTAAGAGCTTCAAGGTTGCTCCCGTCTTGTACAATGGGACGTGAATTTAGGGTGGCTTCGATGCTGATCAGAACAGTGTTGAGTCCCTCTTCATCGACCTGTGATCGACCAAGTACCTTTCTGAGACAGCGTTTGGTGGAACCGATCATCCTTTCCCACCATCCTCCCCACCAAGCCGCCCGTGGAGCTATGAACTTCCAGGTCACGTTGTGATGCGTAGCGAGAAACAATTCTCTGTGATGTATATCTTCTTGTAATCGTTCCCAAAGCAAACTCACTTTCTCTCGTAGTTCTAGAGCTATAATCTTAGTTCTCTCCAGCTGATCTTCCAGTTTCTGATGATAATCCTTCAACATTGTCATGTTCTTTTTTGTAGGTTTAAATTTGGATTCATCTTCATATACCACAAGTTTGTGAAAGTCCAGTAGAGGAGTTTCTCCCAATTCTCTGATTAGGGCAAGAATTGCTACTTTGGTTTCTCTGTAAATACACATCAACCGCTCCTTCTCTTCTTCCTTTTCTGCTAAATAGGTTTCATACTTGTCAAATTGCACATTTGTTGGAACACTTTGAAAACCTGGTTTGGGCGAAATATCTAGCGCTTCACATAGTGCAGCTTCACGTGTTTTATATTTTTCCAGTAGATCCATTCTTTCTTGTTTCATTGCACGATATTTTCCAAGTTTAATTTGCAGAGTACTTTCAGCATTCTTAAGCTTACTCATATCGAAGTTCCTGAGATCTTGAATTCCGAGTTCCTTCTCTAGTTGAGATGCTTCAACCTTTCCACTTTATCAATGAACTGTTGTCGTGTAGTTCCTACTTCTTCTAGCATTTCCTCAAATAATTGTTGTGTATGTTGTAGTATCATGTTGCATCTCTGCTCTATTTCAAGCTCATCATAACCAATATCGTCCCACAGTTTTTGTCGCTGGACGGCCAGATGAAAAATACCTATGTTATCCTCATAATATCTTTTCAGTCGCTTTACTTCTAACTCATGTAATACCAACAAGTCTTCTGTGTATGTTGTTGATTTATATGCTGCAAATTTACTTCTCTCTTCTTCTGATACTAAGCACTTATCCCACCAATCTGCAAGCTCTTTCCGAATTTCACCAACGAAGCTTGTAATGTTTTGAAGTTTCAACTCTTCACATCTTTTCAACTCTTCTTTCAGCCCTTTATTATTTCTTTTCAGTATTCTTATTGTATTTTCTAAATTTTCAACATGTGCTTCTAAGTCAGATTTGTAGTCTTGAAAGCTAATCTCTTGATCTCTGCATTTGTTCAGTTTATTTTTCAGCTCTTCCATTCGCATCGAAAAGTCTCTCTGCATTTTATTTGTTTGCTGTAACAATCTTTCTCTGTTTTCTTCGCTGTTTTTGAGATCATATTTCAGTACGTCTATCTCTGATCTAGAAGAATTCAATTTGTGCGTAAGTTTATCCAATTTCTTATAGATCATTTCTTTTTCTTTTTCTGGTAAAACGTGATTATTCCAATTTTCTTCTCTGCGAAATTGCGCCTGTGGTGCATTCTCAGCACGTAGGGTTACACTGCTAGTAAGATTCGGAGTCGACTGCTTACGAGACGAGTTCAAAAGACGGATCAATTTTAACCTTTCACTTAATTCTTGGTGGAGAGCTTGCACTTCAGAACTGTGAGTTTCAGTCTGTTGCCTCATTTGAATTTTGCTGACAGTAGTGTGTGGCGTGTTATTGGCGTTACAGACGGATATGTGATGAAGTTGCTTGCAATTTGAGCAAGAAACTTTTCCTTTCTTGTTGCACTGGTGGACAGTGTGTCCTCTGTTAAGGCAAAGAAAACATCGCGTGGAAAGTCTGAGCTTTTGTATTCTGTCTTCCAGGTTGGTTATTTCTTTACATTCTTGGGCCCAGTGGCCTTTATTTTCACAAAAGACGCAGAATGGATTTATGGTTTTCTTCCATATCGGTTTTGATTTTTCCCTTTTTGCAGAAATTTGAAGAGTGGCCGCTGTCGGAGTATAGAAGGATGGAGCGGACGTGGTGGTTTCTCCTCTGATCTTCTCAGTTGTTAGCGATCCCTCTACCTCTTCATTGAGAAACGCCATTAATGACATCATGTGACCTTCTGTAATGTTTTCTCGTTTTGCGTGTATTAGCCAGCGTCTGCAAATTTCAGCTGGAAAAGCTCGTAGGATTTTTGGAGCCAATATACGTCCGTATAGGTTTACATCTTCCCCTAGGGCTATGAGGGCTTGTACTCTGCGATGACACTCCACGTACGTCGAGTTCAACTCTTGAGGACTTTCCGACAAAGCAGGTCTTAAATTTTCCAGGAAGTCAAGGTGGGCCTGGATTATTCTATCCTTGTCTCCGTATCGTGCTACAAGTATCTTTTTCGTCTGTTCATAGGTATCTGCGCTCACTGCTATGCCATCTATGAATCGCTTTGGCTCTCCTTCGAGGTATCCTCTTAGAAACACGTGCTTATTTATGTCAGATATTGTGGGGTTCTTGTCAACTGAGGACTGGAACTGTTCCCAGAACCTGCACCAAGTTTCTATATCACCGGAAAAGGGTTCGAGCCGTATTGTGGGTAGTTTAACCCCTTGTATGACCGTGGGTATACCGTCAGAATAGTTATTAGTAGTAGAAAGCACACTAGGCTTGTCTTTCTTCTTTGTAAGGAGGGTTTTGGCGTGCTGAAGTGCGCGCTTCGATCTGTCTAAATATTCTTCGCAAGTCTGTGCGTCTGCTTCGTATTCTTCGTCTGTTAACATGTCATGAATATAGTCATCTAAGGTGAGTAACATGTTTAAAGTATCCTGAAGACGATCGCTGATGTGTTCGATCTCAGCTGGATCTGTAGAGTCATTACTGCCATTTAAAGATGGTGCAAACCGTGTACAATTATTGCGCTGAGTGGTACGTTTTCGTTTAAGTTTCTTAAGTTCTTGTTCTTTGTCCGTCATTATGTGAATAAGAATAGGTCTGTTAGCTAAGTGGATTTGTCTTGATTTATGGCTGGAGAGATGGGGTGAGCTTGAAAGAACAGCTGTGCTCTGTGCTATTCCAAGAGTCAACCAGATGGCGTTGGCAATGGCAAAAAAAAAAAAAAAAAATGGCTACTCGAAACTGATGAGGTTATCAAGCATACATAATACACAATTCTACCAAATCAATGAAAGTAATGTAGCAAGTGTTATTGCAAACATGCTGCTGCGTTATGCAAATCAACCCGTATACAATGGAATGTTGTACTTATCCGTTGTGTTGAAATGGTGTCGTCGTGTGGCGTTGTGAGGTTCCGTGTCTTATTTCAAGTAATCTGCACTTCACTGCCACTTTAACTTAGTATTTTCTGCTTGAAATCTTCAAGAGGTTTCGTTTCGTGATGTAGTGATCCGTGATTCGAACAGTAATTAAGTTTCGGCACCAGTATGTCGTAGTATAAATAACGTACACAAACAGCTAGGTCTCCATACTTAAACTCTCTTTATTTTTACTAAAACAAAGCAAGAACAAAAACGTATCTGGTGGCGTCAACAACAACTATTTGGTTATAATCACTGACGGTAGATGTCCTCAGCTACTCTGTGTCCTCAACAGAAGGTGGCAGTGATCCTACGGAAGCTGTACTCTTTCTTCTTGCTGTGCCCAAAAAATAGGCGTTCCCTAGTGCATTGCAAAAGAAAAGGCACACATTGGAGCGCTTAGTCGAAGCAAAATATGCACCACTAGTTCTTATGACTCAGGTTGCTACTGGAAATCGTGCAATACACTAAAATGATACAGATAAGTTAAGACCAATTTCAACGTTCACTGAAAGTATCAAGCGATAAATGATTTAATAGGGTCAATCCCACATCCTTGGTCTTCAATATTTCTTTGATAAGATATTGGTTACTACAGTAAGAAATAACTTCTAATTAAAAAATAAAAGATAATAAAATCAATGATAATCTAACCAAACCCTATATGATTTTTTTCGGTGATTTGCTTGCAGAATTGCAAATATTGAGCAGGCGAAAGCAACAGAATCTGTAGAGAAACAAGGAGAAGACCGTTGAACATTTTGAACAACAGGGCTAGATAAACAGCTGAAATATTGTTTTAACTACACAAGAGGACTGCGTCAGTATCTAATGCAATAAGTTGCGATAATAACATGAAATGTATAACTAGTATCCGATTGTTTTAGTATTAAATAAGAAGAATAAATTTGTTTTTCAGAAGCTATCCCAATAGTTACGCTAAATAAGTTTAATCGCATTGTACTGCACTACAACATTTTTGTTCAGCAGTAAGAATGTACCTCTTTGAAGACTTTTGGAATTATAAATTCAAATTACAAGTGAAGAAACATGTTTTAAGTTTACAATCCTCATATTCTGGATATAAAAGTCGAATTTTTCAGTAGTTGATGCAAAAATTTGAAGCCAAATATTCGTTTTGTAGGTCACAGGATGAAAAGACAGTTTGAAACAATGCTTCACGCCGCCTGAGAATGTCTAAAATTCCTTTGGTCCGGTTCCTTGCCGTCGCTCGAGCACTGAGATTCCTCTCTCTGGGTGTGCGTGAGTTTTATTTAGAAAGAATGACATTAATTATGGCGACAACGCCTTTTAATAAATGTTGCCAATATTTCCAATGAGACGTTGCCGACCAATGTAGACAAAACAATTCACCAGTCAGATTAAACTGTGACAATATTTAAAATATACCTCACTATGATACAACTTTGTGTCTGTTGGTTTTAGTGTATTCCTAGTCAAGGAATTACAATGGCTTCACTTCGACTAAGTAACCAAAAGTGTGTATTTCCTACGAACATTACAGAACCATTACACTTTCCCAACTCTCAACTCTACTGAACTGGCGAGAGTACCCCTTTTTACTCTCACTCTCTATTCGTTCTTTATTGAAAATTATTATTGTGATTATTATTTTTAATTCCTTTTCAATGATTAATTTGCTGAATATATAGTTTCAATACTGAATGGATTTTAAAAAAGTTAGCTCAAATTAATAGAAATAGGGCATTTTCGGCTTGCTAATGGATCGTTTTATTTAGAAATATGCATACTTTCATTTTCATCTGTTACAAATTATGCCGACTCCCGTTAAACTTAAATAGCCAATGTTTGTCCAAGCAGTATTACAGTATTGCATAGGTTTTGAACTATGTTTCAGTAATCACAATTTCATTATAAGTGACAGGAGAACAAGAATGTATTAAGGTATGCTCTGTGATTTCATACAACAATGCTGCTCATTCATTCAATTGCATGCCTTAAGTTAATTTTGGGTAGCTTCGTTTTAGTATTCTGGCTTTTCATCAGTATAAATTATCACCTTTTTCTTTTTCTTTCTTAATGTTCCATTTATATACCGCCTTTAAATACCGGCGGTTCTTTTCCTTTAGAACTAATGTTCAAAATTCGCTTGTTTACAGAGATTTTAACCTTTGGGTTTGTATTACTTTAATTTATTACGTTAAATTTACACACACGTTCACACTCATACTTCCAGACTCTAGGAAGTTGACGGAATAATCGTGGCTAAAGAAAAACGCTCACGCTCCAGCCGCAAGTTGAACAAAGGCCATCTTGATATCTAAACAGGCCTGTATACGGAAAGAGATTCCGTTAATGACGTCATCACGGAAGGCTTATGTTTATCACTTGTTTATTACGGGAATGGAACACATCAGTGGGTGGTTGGAATGCTAAGAAGTTTATTGTGTCTTACAACGTGTCAGTAAACAATTAAGTGAGCGAAAAATCTAATTACAAAGTTGTGTAGTTTTCAATATAAAATGCCTAGGAAGTGTTGTGTGCCGGGTTGTATCTCTAACTATGAAACAAGTGTAGAAAAGTATGTTACAGTGTTTTCGTTTCCAAAGGATCCACACAGGAGACAGCAGTGGGTACGTGCTATTCATAGGGATAATTATGAACCAGGTGTCGCTGCAGTGGTATGTATTAAAAATGTTTCTGAACAGCACATAGTGAAGGAATTTATTGCTACGCGAAATAATGGAAGCGTTCTTGTAGTACCCAGAACAATTTATAACCTACTGAAGATGCATGCCCCGCACTCTTTTCTAATTTACCATCCTACCTGACATCCGAAGTAGCACCCAAACGTAGGAATCCAGAAGAGAGAAGAGGGGAAATGTTGGAAAGGGATGCAGCAGCATTTCGTAAATGGCTCGACGATGACAAAATTGTTGATTTTCAGAGCTTTAAAGATAGAATTAGTGACATGAAATTAGAGGGATTCACCGTCATCATAAAAGAAAACGATGTAATTTTTGTGAAAATCGATACTGAAGAAATTCCTAAAATTGTAGCAGTATTGAAAATTCATTCCAATTTTATTATTCCGGTTCTACAGGGTAAAATTGTAATACCCAACAGTAAGTTTAAATGGATTCTCGGTAAACAAATGATATTGGATAAATGGTCTAAATTTGATTCTCTTTTAAGTTATGTGAATGGTTTCACAATCGCAAGTGAACAAACAGAACATAAACTACTTCAGGCTGCCAACATTTTAAAGGAATGTTGGGAGGACATGAATGAAGATACCACAGAATATCTAAAAACTAAATTCCTAGAAGAGCAGGTAAAATTGGTCAGTCAAAAGCCAATTAAATATACGCCCAATACCCTGTTATGTGTGTGCGAAATTTATTTTTCTCACCCAGCAGCTACGTGATTCCAATGTTCTTTCTTTACCCCATCCTGATTACCTCAGACAACTTTCTCAAATCCTCAGTCCTAATAGAAACTGGAAATCATTGCATTTAAAATATTTATCAGAGAAGGTGAAAATTCTTAGTGATCACGAAAAAGTAGTAAATTTATTATTAGATGAAATTTATGTATAATCTGCAATTTCTTATAAAGGAGGTAACATACAGGGTGTTTCAAATACACAAGAACCTGCAAAAACAGTGCAAACTTTTATGATAACATCTTTAACATCCAGGAATAAAGATGTAGCTCTGTATCCAGTGAAAAATTTCACAGCACAAAAGCTTCATGAGCAGATTCTCGCTGTAATTAAAGCTTTGACTGGATTTGGATTTAGGGTATTGACCTTGGTATCAGATAACAACAGAGTTAATAGAAACGCTTTTGAGAAGCTGTGCAATGGTTCCTTAAAATGCTGCTTTAAAAACCCAGTGAAGCCAGATGAAGATATCTTCATACTATTTGATACAGTGCACCTAATTAAGTCCATTAGAAATAGGTAATTGGTTAAATCAAAAGGACAGTGAACAAACATTCCACATACCAATTCCAGCCTTATATTTTCCTTCTTCAACAGAAATATCATCAGAGTTAGTTCCAGCACTGCTAGATGTTCTCCCTCCTGCTCCTCCAGCACAATATTTAAAAACAACTATTGGAGTTTTGAACAAAATGCGTGCAAATGAAAAAGAAAGTGTTGTGAAACTAGCACCTTCACTTTCTGCTAAGGTTTTATACCCATCATCAATTGAAAGACAAAACGTGGCATATGCACAGAAACTTTTTGATGAAAAGAACATTGCAGCACTTAAAGCAATAAAAACTCTGGATGCAAGAGGGACAGTTATATATTTGGAAACAATTTTGTTCTGGCGGAAATGTGTGAAACATCCACTCAAAGGAAAGCACTTAAGAGATAAACTTTCTGATCCAGTCAGAAGCCCAGGATGCCCATCAGTAGATTTTCTAAAAAATTTCACAAGGTTGTTAGAGGAGTGGGACAAGATCAGCAATTATCAGAGTAGGGATAAATGACATGGGAAGTTATCATCTGAAACTCATACAGCACTTCTTCATACCACTCTGGTCAAACTCACAAAATTCTTATTAGAAGAAATGAAATTCGAATGTGTGCTTCTAGGAAAATTTCAATCAGATCACCTTGAAGCTCGTTTTGGTCAATACAGGCAAATGAGCGGAGGAAATTACAATGTTTCAGTAATGCAAATGTTGGAGTCAGAAAGAAAGTTGAAGCTTATGAGTCTTGTGAAGCTGCATTCCTCAAAAGGTGGCGATTTTAAAAATTAAAGATATAACGCATGACACTTCAATAGAAAGTCATATGGAAGAGGAAACAGAGGAAAATGTTTTTGATACATTTGAAAACATAATTTATGAATATAGGAAGGTCTACATAAGTGAGCAGAATAAAATGACCCTAATATATATTGCAAGATATGCAGCTAACAGTGTTGTGCGTAATTTGAAGTGTGAAAACTGTAGGAACAATTTATGCTCTGAACGCAGAATGGATTTTGATGTTCAAAATTCTGAAGTTAGTGCTTAAGGGTAATCGATAGGGGAGGGCTGAAGTGGCCATCACAGTTCACCTATGATATAACAGCATGCATCTTCAGTATATGTCAGTGTTTAATTTCTGAGACATAAGAACAAGAACTTCTTAAAGTAGAAAACCAGAGAAACTTAATTCTACAATTCGGTGTTGAGACATGTGACATTAATAATATCAGTGTTGACTGTAATGCTAGTGATTGCGAGTTACCGGGTGCTATTTTGACGAGGAAAATAATAAAAGTAATAACCAACATCCTTTTGAAAACTACTGCATTATTAAACAAGACAGTTTGGTATTATCTACAGGCAAAAAAGGAAACTGCAGATATATTCACATTGAGAAGGTAAGAACCATGCTCTGCCATTAACAACTATGCAAAGCATGTTCTCCACTAATATACTAAAACACAATAACTTTTAATACGAAATGTGAAAATATAAATGAATGCAAGCTTCTTCCAGCGCAGAAATGCTGTAAAACATGTGATTATTCCGTATGAATTGCTTGGAAAGTCAGCCTCGCGTTGTGACGTCACGAATCACATATCCGGGCCTGTTACTTAGAGATGACCTTGGTTGAACCCAGACCTCTAGATGTGAAGGTTAGCATGCTAAGCACCAGAACATAGAGGCAGTTCGAAATTTTCTGTTTCTCTGTGTTATGCTTTTGCTTGTCCTATTCTTTTTTCTGTCTCTCTTTAGCTATATTAGTTCAAATTAAATTTAAAATTTAAACTATATTTTTATATCGCTATAAAGGCGATACTATTTCAAAAGACGTAATTTCTTTATCACAATTCACTTAAATTATGTTTTTTCTTCATTATATAAAATGCTGAATCTCAACTTTTGTGAATGTTTCATTTATATGTCATGTTTAACGTCTAAGATCACATCGGCTGTTGTTTTACCTTTGAAACAATTGCTCAACAGCAATGATGAAAAGTTTCCATCCTCCAGCAGGGAATCAAACCCGGGACCTCTGGCTTTGAAGGATTTCAAATTTGTAAATACCTTAAAATGTTAAATTTAGCAAATGAAAATGTGAAGACTATACTTTGAAAATGTCAAAAATGAGACTCCTAATGTTAGGTCAAGGTGATGAACCCAGAATAGTCGAGTGAGTTCCTGAGGGAGAAGAATAAAGGAAAGAAGTGGTCCCAGCGGCATGGCAATGGAGTTCATTAAGGTGACAACCGCAAGGCAATACATCGTGATCACGGATGTCAATCAGATCCCAACAGTGTGGGTTTCTAATTGAATGGATACACCGCCTTTGTTTTCAACCAAAGTAATAAAAACCCTTGGAACTGAGAGGCACGTCCACACACAGCCACGAGCAGCAGTGAGAGCAACAGGTCGATCGTCTTCAGCAACAAGGTAGGCACACCACAACTAAAGTCTTATTGTAGGCTTTCCAATCAAAGAGCAAATGTAGTTATTCTAAATTTCCTCATATTAATACGGTTAAAATCTAAAATAAATGCTTGAGAAATAAGGGAAATAAACGGTGACATTAAGTAAAAACTGTAATTTAGACTTTTTAACTCATTATTAAATCCGATTCCCCATTAAAATCTTCGGGAAATATCTTTATCGGCGTGAAAATGAGAGAGCTACAAGCTGATTTTAATAATCCTGAGCAGGGGGTATAGTATCACATTTGAGGGTTTTACTTTATTGTATTCCAACAAAAATTCAATAAGAAAATCATCAGCAGCAGCAGTATCAGCATCATCAACATTTCATGGCTTAAGCCATCAAGGCTCGTTCATGTTTCAGAATTTAATTAAAAGTGTTGTGCCCATATTTTTTTCTTGGTGTGCCGATATTTCTTTTACCCATTCGTTTGTAGTCTAAAACTAATTTTGAAATACAGCTATTACTCATTCCATCAACCTGTTACTTCCAGTTATTTCTATATCTTTTTATTCGGTCAGTTGACTTAAATATATTCAGTTCACTTCTCTTTCTATCTAAAAGATTACACGTGCAACCTTTCTAAAAACTTTCATTAAAGCTCTTTCAGTCATCTGATCTTCTTTCTTGGTTCGTGTCCAAAATTCGCTACCATATTATAATATAGGAAATGCCATTACTTTATGAAACTTTAGTTTGTTGGCATAAATGAATAATAATTCTCCTCTCGTATTTCTTAAAACTTCTTTATGGTACCACATACACTGTTAAATTTATTAATATTATTAAAATGTCATTATTTTTTAAAATAAGAAATATTGCAACTAAGATAATTAAATAACTCACCTGCTCAACAGGATTTCCTTCATTATGATTTTGGCTCTTATGTATTTCGTCCATTGAAGTTACCTTTGGTTTTGTTTATAGATATTGTTAAACTGTATTAATGGGCAATGTTATTTAATATACGTAGCGATTTTTATAAATGCCAGTAACCTACCCAGAGAACAATTTATTACTAAAAGTCTCAATAAGAAGAGTTCACCAACAATTCATGTTTTGAAACTTCCTGAATCAAAAATATGTTTAAAAATAAGTATGTCTATGCTCATGACCGTGATCAGCATAACTCAAAAATGATAAGTTGGTTAAATACCAAACTTAGCACTTAAGTTCAGTGTCTTCCAAGGATGCGAAACCAAGATTTTGAATAAAATCTCTCATCCAAAACTGTCCTTTAATGGACAATTTTTCTAAAATATTGGTTTTATCAAAAACGACTGACGATTTTGATTAAAACACTATATATTTAAGATATTTACATGATAAATGAAATATATAATTTGAACTTCCTGGGAATAGCCTCTGAAGTGCACTTTATCATGAATGACTTTTGCATAACTCGTAAACCGTAAGACATAGAAAATGTTGCTACAGAAAGAAATAGATCTTGTTGACCACACAATTTATATAAAGTTTTGTTGTGGAGCGTAGCATTTCCGATACATTCCTCATTGGTGATTTGAGTTTTCAAATGCTTATATTTTCTCAAATACGAGGTTTCTCTCTCTCTCTCGCTCTCTCTCTCTCTCTCTCTCTCTCTCTCTCTCTACGGCTGCATTAAGAGAACCGAATTTCAAAGCCAACACAGCGACCAGCGGTTAAAATATTTGACTATAGCTTTAGCCTACTATATTTCCTTATTCCAATTGCCAATTCCAATTTCTGCAATCGTTTATTTCGAGTAAGAAGAGGTAGGTGAAAGAGTAAGAGCTGGTATAGTTTGTTCAAGAGTGAATCGAGAAAATCATGTGAGTGCAACGCATTAGACTGTTTCGAATATCACTCGCTATTTTTCGAAATTTGTAGAAGTGGTTTTGCAAAATTGGCTGCTCTTATGTTAATAAGGTCCTAAATTAGGGCTTTTAAGTTCAGTTGTATACCTAAAGAAAAACCTGGTGGGTTGCACTCACATGACTTTCTCTGCTCTTGACAAACTATTTTTACAAACACTTATTCGTCTTCTTCGTCTTATCTTCTTCATATTAATCTAGATAAATATTTGTAGAAATTATATTAATGCTGATTTTCTTATAGGTACAAGGGTAATATGTTAATGCAGTAGGCTTTGTCCGATAGTCAAATGTTTTAAAGCTGATCGCTATATGAAGGCTTTGAAATCCGTTCTCTTTGCGCGGGAAAGAGATTAAAAAGGTGAATAACAACCTTCCATTTTTCAATTATTCCAAATCTGACACAATTAACAAGGAATATATCCGAAATGTTCACTCCACCAAAAAAATGTATTTGGGCATAAGCCAATATGGGGTTAGTCATGAACCTGAGAGTTTATTTTTCCATTATTCACTTATTCGTCATTTTTCTGCACACAGGTTGACGTAAATTCAAGCTCTTGATGCTGTTGCACGTGTCCACAGTCACGGCAATCTGTGTGCTGATAGAGCTATCTGATTCCACTTCTACAGAGCAGGAATTGGAGGAGTTGTTTAAAACAAGGTAAGTCAACTTCCTAGACAGCATGACCCAGTTATGAACTGAAGGTGAAGAAATAGGGTTACCAGATTTCCTCTATTCCCTGGCTGTAGGTACTTCACCATAGTTTGCGTAAGTCTTCCTTCTCATATATTTAGGAATAATTCCTCTGCATTTTATCTGTCAACATCATACTTCAATATTGTGAATGTAAACTGCTGTATATAAGTAACAAAATAGGTTGTTGAGATTGTAGCGTAAGTGACTCAACCCATGAGTGTAATTTATTATAATTATTTCAAGAACAAAGCATATATAAATAGGACCATTGGCCCGACTGCATACAAGTTAATCCGAGTTCAACCGTCTGAAAATAATATTTAGTCAGGCTGATAAGCCTGTATAAACCTTGAGCTAAATTCGTCACATCTTGATCTAGGATCAAATATGACTGGCGAATTTTCTCCAGTTAACTTGACTGAACATTATCAGGAGGAATGTAGAAGGGAGAAAAAAGTAGCACATCGTTATATAAAATAATAAAATGGTAAATAATTAATTTGTACTTCTTTGGTAAAAAGGAATTGTTTCAAATTCCTTTATGTCAAAGAGAAACAAAAAAGTTAAGAAGATGCAAAAACTGTTAACTCCTAAAGTACAAAATTTTAAAAAGGGTAAAATGTGGATATATTGGATTCCAGGCTCCCTTCTGGAGGCATGAAAAAGTGAAATCCATTTTTACTTTCTCTACTGGTAAGCAGGGGAAGTATTGTATTCCACCCAAAAATTCGAAGTCGAGATTTCACCGGAAATACATGTTTTGAGGCCCCCTGAATCCAAAAAAAAAGCATTTTTAGAAAAAGTTCCGTGTGTGTGTCTGTGTGTCTGTCAGTCTGTCAGTCTGTCAGTCTGTGGACAGCATAGCTCAAAAACGAAAAGTCGGTTAAAAACCAAAGTTGGTATTTAAGTTAAATGTCGTTCAAGGATGTGACACGAAGATTTTGAAGAAAATAGCCCCACCCTAAACTACCCTTTACATAGAACATTTTTCGAAAATTTTGATTTTCTTGAAAATAGCTCTAACGATTTTGATTAAAATGTCATATGTTTGAGATATTTTTATGACAAATGAAATGTGTATCTTAAATTTTCTGGCTATAGCCCCTGTAGTCGTATTTACTCTGGACGACTTTTGCATAACTGGTAAACTGTTAGAGATAGACCAAATTATGCTCTACAAAAAATGTAGATCTTGCTAAAATACACAATTTTTGTCTCAATAAATTTTCTTGTAGGGCGAACCATTTCGGAGATATGCCTTGTTATGTGTGTGAGTTTCGGAAAACTTGGAACTTTCGTGAAATGGGTCATCGTTGTTCATTTTTTTTATATGTTACGTGTACAAAAAGAACGGAATCTCAAAGCTTTAAAAGATTTGACTATCGCACAAAGCCTACTGTATTCCAATATTCCCCTTGCACCTACAAGGAAATAAGCAATAAGATAATTTGTACAAATGTTTATTTTAACTAACACGAAGAAGATATAGGAATAAGAGTTTGTAAGAATGGTTAGTACAAGAGTAGAGAAAGTCATGTGAGTGCAACACATCAGATTTTTAACATTTTATTACAAATCATAATCAAAGTTGAACTGAGATTCGATGATCTTAGATTAGTTTTATACAATGCGATTCTCATCTGATCTCAATTCGTGTTCTTACCTTAGATTAAATCTCACCTCCAGTCAGCGATATTCGTGCAACCGGGTCTTAATATAATAAAGTATGACTTCTGCTTATACTGATGTTTTTGGTTTCCTACTGTGATTTTCTATTTAATATTGACATAAACTCATCATCTATGTTCCACCTGTTATTGGTTTGAATTAAACTCAAGACACACTTTAGACAATAAACAAAGGTCAGGCCTACGTAAGAGGCGAAAGGGAAGACGTGAAGAAACATTTTACCGCCAAGACATGCTTCTCAATGACGGTCTCGTGTAGATTTGATATGAAAACTCTGGCACCAAAATGTTAACCTTTGAATACATGTCTGTTTCATGCTCAGAAACGGAGTGAAAGGGTTCAATAAGACAAACATTAAGTTGAGTGCTAGAATAAGCAGAGGTGGTATAGTATTTCCTTACCAACACAAACCACTGAGCATTATATCGGCACGATTTGGAAGGGGAATAATACTGGGAGGATTGTTATTTATTATTATAATTCTGTTATATTTAGGGTGACATTTATAGTTATACGGACTTCTTATACACATTTCCAAAAGCTCGAATTATCAACCTTCTTTCCCAAACCCACCATTTATTGTACCTCTATTTGTATAAGAATCATTTTTTGAAGTTCCAGATTGTTGAGATAAATGGAGATCTTTAAGACAGCAAAATGTTTAGAACATTTGTGTGGTAAGTAGCTACTGGTAAGTAGCAATACTATGAAGTAATTCAAAATAAACCATTCCTTCCTATAAGCGTTGAACTAATAATTAATTTTAATTGACTCCTCAGGCTTCATAACATCCACAACTCATTCGTTGTTTGTGTTATTTTATCCCCTTGCGCTGAGAATTTGCATCTAGACTAGCGAGAAACGTGGAACTGTAGCCCAAGTACACCGTTCTGAAGCATTAATTTTTCATAGAGTTAATTACTAGATCTTGTGAAGCATATGATATGAATTAATACAGGAGACTCCCTTCTGTCTAATCGATCTGTGTTCACTGAATAATTCATAGTGAAGTCGCCCGTGAATGTCAAACTCAGACTTTTCAAGCTTCTATACTTCAGTAAAGAATTACTTCATTTGTACGATTCTCATTAATTCAGGTCTACAGTAATTTTGCTGTTTTGGATTTTGAAGCTTTTTTACACTAAGGTACATATGCTGATTCCAACAGTTAAGTCAATTTTGCTGTATTGTGTACAATTTATTTGATATATTTATATCCTCAACATTTATTTATTTGTATATTTTTATAAACATGAACCATTGTTCCCTTAAATGATCATCATCAGTAATTGATGTGTGGAGGTTTGAAAGTGAACAGCATGTGTAGTGACCGACAACTTGAAACAAATGACTCCTATAAAAAGCATTCCTGGAGGGCATTTAAAGAAGTTATTGCAAACTTCCCAGAAAAGATAATTATGTTAAATGTTTGAACAACATGCTACAGAGATTCAGTATTTAGGATACAAAATAAGTTTCAAATTACATTTTTTCTTTTCATATTTGACATGCCGGCAGTCAGTGGGGAGCAAGGAGAGAGATTTGGGAAATTGAATGCATCAATACATGTGAATTACTGCTTTATACAAAAACACACAAGCGCAAATTCAAGACAGATGTTCCAGACCAAACGAACAAGATTATATAATGGGTTTTATAAAAGTGAACTAAAATGTGCCATTGAATAATTATTTTACTTGTAATCTTATGAAAATCTTGACGTATATACATTTCTTGAACAAAATGTGCCAAAACCTCTTCCTGATTTGCAAACCATTCTGATACATGGCGAAGGATGGCAGTGATTTTTTAAATCAGCAGTTCTCAAATGTTCAGAATATTTTTAAATTCTAAACCAGTTCTCAAAAAGTTTTAATTTTTAGATCTGTTTAATTTGGTATGAATACGTGACGATGTTTCGACACATCTTTCTTTTCAGCTTGGAAATTAATTCATTATATTTGTAGTAAAGCTTGCTGGATTAATTCCAACTTGGTGTTTACAACGTAGCAAATATTGATGGCTCATTGCAGATTTTTGCATCAAGTACACAATCAAAGAAGCTAAGTATGGTAGATGGGATTTGCTATTCTTGGTCAATTATGTACTCAACTTAAGTTAAGCATAAAAGGTTTGTTGGATTATCTCTACGGTAAATTCACACTAGAATCGTAGTCCCGGACTGGGGTGTTTTACAGGTTTTCTTCATAACTGGTAAATGCAAGGGAGGTGTCCTAAACTTCAACCTAGAATGCTTCCTCCGTACATTTCATTCCCCAGTTATCACTTCATTCGACATTAGTGTCCTGCGGGCGTTAAACGCTATCAGAAATGGAATTTATGGTCAGTGTAGCACATTAGTCGTGAAACAGATAAAGGGGACTAGTTGCGTGTATGTAAAGATATGTAATACAGGAAAATAGGCACTTAAATAAGACATAACTCATCGCTTAGTTGGCATTTCGTGATTTAGATTGTGTGAATATATTAAGTGAGAAACTTGAATCAAAATTCTAAAATGCACTGCCAAAATCTGAAATAAAACTAGGGATTTTCAGCTTTCGTGCCAATGCTCTATTGCTAATTTTGCCATACTCTCATTGCAATCATCACCAGCACCACTGCTTTCTATTCTGGTTCTCGTTTACACTGTCATTTCCAACAGACCAGGCTGTCACTTGTAGACAGCAGTGATGGGCCAGCATTCCACTCTCCTCACATATCAATTGTTTAGACTCTGTCCACAACTTAGATACTCGAAAACGTCAAACAGCCAACTTAAACTTAAACTTTAAATGCACTCTCTCTTCATAACAAAGCTCGTTTCTATCTGTTTGACAGTCTCATCTTATCCTAGTGGATGGCAAACACCAAACTAGTCCGCAGTGATGAGTTATAAAAACTGGTATGTATGTCGAATACATCGTCAAAAGATTCCGAAAAGTTCGACCAAACTGAACCAAGTTCAATCAATTATAAGTTATTTTTTACCACGTTCACTCACGCCATCAGGCTCATCCGCGAGATCCGTTCTTCAAAAGTAGGGGTAAATTATGTCCACTTCTGTTGTAGAACTCTCAGATTGTTTATCAGATCCTGTCTATCAAATATCTACAGTAACATTCTTGAGAAGCAAATCATTGTTAAAGAGATAAAACCTATCTAAGTGTTTGAAACTTTTGTTTCTGTAGATCAAACGAAGACTGGGAGCAAGCCTGGCATCAAGAGCGCCATGCCAGGTGTCAGGACAGACTGCTGCGTCATCTTTACTGGGCCTGCGAGAAGGACATCTACCGACTGTACCGTAGGAACAGCCAGGACGAGGAGGACCAACCTCCCTCGGAGGACAATTCCAGTAAGCTTATTGTCGACCACTGTCTATAAATGGACGGTCTTTCGGAACCATGAAGGTGTGAGGGTTTAAGATGTTGTAGAGCACGACATTTTGGTAAAACAATAAAGTGGTCTAGTGTCACAAACATTGTTACTGTAAAAACTATATACTAACTTACAGCAGTGAGAATAAACCACATAGCGTGACTCAAAAACCGCGCCAGATTTAAATACATCCCATTATGAACTTTATTTTTCAAAAACATATTAAACAAGGACAATTTAGGATGAAAAATTATATAGGAGACATGATCCCCTCTACCTTGCTGGTACAAACAGCTCTGTCCGCGAAATTCAAGATGACTGCCTCCCAAATTTGCGTTTCAATTTCGCCAAGAGCTCGTCGAATTTCCTCCTTTAGCTCATGGATCTAAAACAATGATCTATCTTAATGTTACTCAAAAAAAAAAAAAGTTACAAGAAAATAAATACATGATCCTGATGACCTTTGCTGGTCATTATTTAGCGAGCTGAACCGATCCGGGAACCGATCAATGTTATTGCTTTGCTAAAAATGTGACATGTGACACTATACTGCTGTCAGAAAACCAGCAACAATTACATTGAAATGTGGCCAGAAATATCATTGTACATATCGGTCTCACTTGGATTGTTTACTTGTTACTAGCCTAAAAAAATGTCACCACCAGCAAAGTGGCGAAAACCCAAACATTTATGAAACGTGAGAAACTCAGACAAGTTGTAGTTCCATAGTAAAGTACTAACTATAGCACTAAGGGACTTTCATTCGGGAGTACTAAAACTACTTCCAAAGTTTGATACTGCTTTCAAATACTCCGGAATAAATTACTACAAAGTAAATACCAAAGACCACCGTCATGTACGTATATGTATATGTTATTACGAAAGTAAGTGCTGCAAAATATATGATAATATTTACCTGTGATACCTGGATGAAATAATTTCACCTATTGATTAAATTACAATGCCGTATCGTATAGAGAGCAGACGTTTTGACGTGTTCATGGTTATTTAGGGCGATGTACCAAACCGTTACCAAAGCATTTCTCTAGTTTCTAGTGAATCGTAAATCTATAGAAGCCAAGGGATACAAGTATTTAGTTTTTGTGATTACATTTCCATAATATAGTAAGTTTAATTACCTTTGGAAAGGATAATGCCAATAAAGCATCTATAGATATTTCATTGAGTTTATTAACCTCATCTTTTCTTTTCTTTCATTTCTTTCTTTTTCTTCTTCTTCTTTTTGTAATTAACAGAAGTGTTATTGTTACCCCCTGTCCTGAACTACAATTTATCATCACAATAAGAGCTATTTTTTACTAGAGTTGTTTTGAAGTTCCAGCAATAATACCCGTGGAGAACTATTATCCACTAAAAAGTGCGAAGATAAACTCATTTCACTGATTCTTCAATATTTATGCAATTTTCGATGACATTTGCTATTGTTGCATCAGTGTCAAATTGAATCTATTCCTTCGACACTTGAGGAATTATTTCAATTGTTATTTTCGAATCAACATCCACGTATAATGCATGAACTCGTGCTTCAGTGAGACTCTGACTTTTAGAGCTTGCTTTCAGGTATTTCCAAAGAATTTTAAACTGCTCTTCGGCATGTTTTCTGTCGCTGGAAGCATTAAGCTTGTCTGTCACAGCTTTCCAGAAATTTTCTTCTTATCCATCATCTTTACATCTGCTCTCTACATTCTTCACATGGATTTTTATTATCTTTACCAACAAACATTTATCTCTTTTGCTGACGTTGTTCCCTTCGCCCCTGTGATAACCTGCTTTCCTAGTACAGACTTCTTTAGTAAATGTTATAAGAACACCTTGCACACTTACAACTATATAGATCTTGTGGCTACCACCCCCAGGAGAAAGGGATGAAGTGAACGAAGCACCGGAAGCTACAGGTCGCAGGTAGTCAGGTCACAGAGACTCGTGGAGGTTCCCATTTAGACTAATAGATCTGTCCCACTGTTAGAACTGCCTAGAGAACAATCAACGACTTGTCAATCAAGCAGCCCACTGGCGTTATGGGGAGTGCTCTTTCCTTTGAGAAGGTATCCGCGCCATCTGACACCACCTAAACCACGACACCTAGAACACGTGAAAGAGAAGAAGGAACCGGAATGAAAGGGAAATGATGAAAAGGAAGTTGTAAATGACAAAACAAACAGCATTCACCCACAGACCAAGGGGATCACCCGATTGCGAGCCTCGCACGTTACTGCGGAGCCATCTCGGTCGTTTTAATAAGCCTGATTTACAAAGCTTTTTTTTTTTACTTCAAGGCAACCTTATAATCCCAGGTATACATCTACGTAACTCTCGTTTGCACAACTTCAGATCAAGCATTTTGATCCAAAACTAACGCAATACATTTGAACCTCACTTAGTTTAAACCACCGAAATTTGTCCATTAATATTTAGGTCAACTATACGTATATTTTGGTTATAGAATTTCTCACTAAAACGTCAAATGAATCTGAACCCCATGTAGGAAATATATTAATTTACTTATTTGTACATTATGTTTGTGCTACGCTAAGAATCCCCGTTATGCATTGTGTTTAACTACTGTGTTTTTATTGCCGCAGAATAAAATGTAGCATGTTGGGCGAGGAATAAATATTTTTGAAATGTGCATACATATTAATAATACGATCATTCTTCTTCAGGTGGCATCTCAGATGAAGATACGGCGATCAAGAAATAGGCCTAAATAATAAGTGCCCCTTTGTACATGAGGCAGTTCAAGGTCTAGAAATTACCAACTACTTCTATGTTCGCCAAGGCCTAAACGATGGCTGGTAGCTTTTCGTGATAACACACACTGTCGAGTAATGTAACAATCAAAGAAGCAAAGAAATATTCACTATCTTTTTAAGCCAGTTCTAAGAATCAGTACTCTTGAATTTCTTTATTTTAAAATATAAATAATTATACGGCATGTGAGTGTTCTGCTTAGAGCGCTGGTAACGCTACTGCTTACCAAACAGAAGACCAAGGTTCAGTTCCCGGTGCCAGGGTGGGGATTTTCTCCCGCTTAGAGACCTCTTTCGGGGTGCACTCGGCCTCGTTAGGGCCCTGAGGTGTCAATTGGGGAGCTACTTTATGGAAAAGTAGCAGCTCGTGGTCGAGAAGACCACATAACCAGGCGGGAAGGATCGGGGCGCTGATCACGTTTCACCTCCACTATTGCACCCCACTCATGACGCCCATACTTGGGTGATCTGCTCTATATTTGCAGTAGTCAGATATTAGTGGTTCAGTGCAAAACTGGACCAAGTCCAAAATTTAAAAAATCTGTTATTTTTCTATTTAGGGCAGTAAATGTTGGTAGTTATTCAGTGCAATGGTGAACCAAGTCTGAATGCCAATATCATTCCTCCGAGTACAGCAGTTCGTTAATCCTCTGATAAACTAGAGCAATCTTTCGGGGCAATAGTGAACAAAGTCCAGCGGTATGATTGTATCAGAAAAAAATTAGAGGGAATCCATGAGACTGCTTATGTTGTTCCTTGTGCATGTATTGTAGGAGTAAATGCAAAAGTAATACTAAATATTTTTTTGGTAGTAACGGGACAGAACAGTGATTATGTCCCTGACAGCAATTCTACAGATTAAAGTGAAGGTAAGCTCATTTCACTTTAAACGTTATGATAGAATAAGTTAGGGTGTGCCATATTGATTTACATATTTACTTTTGCTAAAACTAGTGACATCAGTGAGTAAAAATTGTGTAATATTATATTATCATTTACAGACAGTGAAAAGGCTTACGAGAAGCAGTCGCACTACAGCTTCTGTTGCTAAACCTACTGTAAAATGTGTAAATAATACAGGTTGGGAAAATGAGGTAGATAATGCAAAACGTGGAAGAGGACCAGCAATGAAGATAGCTGGAAGCAGTAAAAAGTGTAGTTGATCCACTTCTTTCCGAACCCCTCACATGCTGAAATGTATAGGAGATGCTAATTTTGCCTCAGTAATTACTAAAACGTCGATTTCATACTCATTGAGAAAATAGAGCAATTCATAATATTTGTCACGTCCCTGTTTCAAGCTCATATGCTAATTTTTAGCTAGCAATACTAGACATTATTGTTTTTATAAAACAGGAACTAAAGTTTGAAGGAAAGGTTGTAGAAGTGATAATAGTGTATCTACTTTGCTTATGAGAGTTTACCTTACTGTAGTTGCCTTGTTTTTGAGTGACTTCAGCGTATATTGTTGATTAGAACTACTGTTTGCTGTAGGTGTGTGTTGCTACTGATATTGTTGATCTGAAGGAATGTATGCGTTCCTGTTGGTAGTAACGTGTTTGTTTTCGTGGTTTAATGTTGGCTTTGAAATACTGCCTAGTTTCAAGTAAACTGGACAACATCTGTAGTATAGTGTGCTGCCCCTTGCAATACACGTAAATACGTATGTCTATGTGGAATTTGAGCATGCAGAAGTCAAATGCCATTTTACCATCCCTCACATTGCCATGTGAGTTATATATTTGAACAAGTGGATGGTGATTCAGGAACACCCTATATATTCATTGCGCAATGATTCTACCAAGAATTCCCACCTAAGCGCAAAGAGTTGTTTCTAAACTCACTGATGCTAATAAGGGAAAATATTTAGTACTTACGACCCTTTGGATATCACAATAACTAAGAAATTTGGTTAAATATAATGCGTCGCACGCGCCAGTGTTTCTCGTAAGACACCTTGCTTTGCGGTTATGATTTGCACTAAAATTGAATTTTTAAGTATTCAAAAAGCGCGCCGGCTTCGAATTCCTCACCATTTAATTCATTTTTCGACTGTCAAAGCTTTGTACTGATATTCGTTAATATTGTGATTATTAATTCGGTCTGGTTTTCCTTGTGTTTTTCTGTGGAGCAGTACGTCTGAGCAAAGTGTGAAATTGTGTTGTCAAAATGAAGAAGCTTATGCAGGAAACCTTCAGACTTCATGCCATTCTAAGTCATAATTCACCACCAAATGGACTAGCATTTGTATACTTAGAAAAAGTTCAACGAAACAGATTGAGCAGTCATCATTTAAAGTTCCGGGCTTCCTCATTTTGGCTAATCAGTGCGCGAAATGTGAATGTTAGTCCAATGAAATCTATTGGTAGCTGTTATTCCTAAGAATTGGAAATAGGTTCGTGGAATTATCCGGTGTGACCGTTACTACGTTTATAAAAATTAGTTAACACAATACCTGAAACTAACAGATCACGACAAAACGAGAACTTTTATGTATTGGCTTCTAAGAAGACGGCGGAAAATCATATTCACTTTAGAGTCACACTTCCACCAGAATTCATTTGTGAATAAGCAGAAGCATTGAATTTGGGGATCAGGAAATATTTACTTTATTCATGAAAACGAAATACATCCACTGCAACTGGCGACTTGGTGTGGATTTTGGGTGGCGGCATCATCGGCCCTTATTTTTTGGACATGAAAAGTTATAACCCCTCTCCCTCTTCATCCTGGAGTAGCTTCCTCCTCTGCAAACTCTATGTGTGTGTGTGTGTGTGTGTGTGTGTGTGTGTGTGTGTGCGTGCGTGCGTGCGTGTGTGTGTGTATGTGTGTGTATTTCAATCAATAAAAATAAAGGACAATTTACAACAAAAAGACACGACCATGTGTTTATTTGGGACAATGAACCAGTTATTTTTATGTTTGTCCCATGTAATTTAATTTAGTGCTTTTGGTTCCTAACTTGAACTGTATTTAAGGTGCTACCAGCTACCTAGAGTACCGTAATACACCTTCCAATGTTGCTCTCTCTCTCTCTCTCTCTCTCTCTCTCTTTCTCGTCGTATTTCATGACTTAAATATTTCAAGCACCATACATTTTAACCATTTACATGCATTTTTCAGTTAAAATTCAGAAATCAGTTTTGAAAGGTCTCGCGTACTCAATTTTTAAAACATATACGTAATTAGTTTGGTTAAATATGTGTAGTATGAATTCAGAAAATGGAAAGATGTAAAGAGAAAAGGTTTAACGTTCTTTAAAGTTTGATTAGCATGCATTCTGCCACATTAGGGAATTTAATTAGCAGGAAAAAATTGATTAAAAAATAACAGGAATATCAGAAAGAATAATATGAAAAATATATTCATCCAAAGAATTTATTTACAATTCCAATGTGTTTGTATTCAAATAGAAGGACTTGGTGAGTTCGTTTTAATATTTTAATAATTCATAAAAAACATTACAAAGTTTTTAAGGTTTTATGCCCTTCTGTGATTACTACAGAGTAGTTAATATACCAGGTGAGTCATCCGCGCCTTATTTTTTTGGAAGGTAGGCCACCCATCTAACGGCATGTGCGCCTTAGTCCAGTTTTGCGCTTACTAAAAGGTGTTGCTTGACGTTCTTAAAGAGAGGAATGCCCAAAATTGAGAGCAACAGCGGTTTAAGGGACAGAACGTACTCCTCGCTAAAGTAGGTACACCTCAAAAACATACGACTCGTTTACTGAGAGCGAATTCCGGTTTCCAGCCGATTTTACAAACTTTTTATTAGAGTATACATAGCAACGTGATTCAGCAAACGCCTCTGAAAAATTGGACCTATCATATGGCTACGCTAACAACGTCAGCGAAAAAGAAAATGGTGGATACTTGTACTTAGAGCAGGGGTTGGCTGCCAAAAATTACGAAAAGTTTAGAGACACGCCTCATTCAACATGGACCCGTACAGTCGAAACGGACATGTTATTAAACAACAGTTTGTCTACATTTTTGCGTGAACTACGCCTGATGGATCTCAATTAATATGCATAACAGCTTTTGCCATTTAAGTAATAATATGAACACGCCCAGCAAATGATTAAAACTATCTTAAAAGGCTAAATCAAGCCCGAAAACTCGCGTGGTGGCAATGGCATAGCGCCCGGCATGCAAGTCCTACTATTGCACGCGGTACGTTCTTTTTAGTCAAGTCTCGAAATACCTGAGTAGGGTTGTGATGGTTACTCTCCGCTAAGCCCCAATGACATAGGTTCGAGTCTCAGCATTGTAAATATTTTTTTTATGTTCATCAAAACTTGGAAACTGAATTCGCATTAATCTAATTATAGAGTTCCTGAGCGTTTAGGACATAATTTAAATCGTTTTTGGTTGTCTGCATTTTTTAATTCAACAGGTAAAACAGGTTCTGCCCCACTGGACTGGTATGATGTGTTGTGTTGTGAATGCCGACCCCTGCATTCTCCAGACGTATGCTGTTGTATGATATTTTGTGCCAGTCTTTCATTATGTATTTGACAGACGAGTACGTAGATTAGCTTTTGATCTACGGAGAAGTAAGAACAAATACACCGGAGAAAATACCTCGGGAGAGATATCCGAATAGACGACAACCAACAGCACACAGCTTCCGGAATGTTGACAGGCGTCTGCGTGTAACAGCGTCACTTGCAAGAATGCCTCTTCATAGACACGCACCAGTAACATCGGCTGTTAATGCAGTAGCAGTTTTGAATGCCACCCAGAACAATCCGCATACTAGTACACGGGCAGTTGCTCAGGAGGTGAATATCAGCCCGTCTTCTGTAGTGCGAATATTGAATACTAATAAGTTCCATTCTTATGGTTTGCACCTTCACCAAGCAGTTCAAGAGAGAGATTTCGAAGCTCGAGTGATCTTTTGTGAATGGTTGCTGGAGCGAGGAGCAAGTGATGTGGGATTCGCATCCAAGATATTGTTTTCTGACGAATCAAGATTCCACACCAATGGAACTGGAAATTGTCACAATATGCGCTATTGGAGTGTTGATAATCCTCATTGGGTAAGGGAGGCAGCATTCTAAGAGCAGTGGGGTGTAAATGTCTGTTGTGGAATCTTGGGGGACCACCTTGTTGAACCGTTATTCTTCGAGGGGAATCTAACAGGAGCACGCTACCTCGAATTCCTCTGTAGCTCACCCCTTATTATTAGGAAATGTGCCACTGCAGGAGCGAATGACGATGTGGTTTCAACACGATGGTGCTCCTCCGCATCGGTCGAGGACTGTCTGCAATCATTTGAATGCTGCACATTCTGGTCATTGGATAGGAAGACAAGGACCAGTCCCCTGGCCTGCCAGATCACCTGATCTGACACCCCGTGACTTCTTTCTCTGGGGTTATTTAAAAGAACGCATTTATGCAGAGGAGCTGGACAATCCAGAAACCCTTCGTCAGCGTATTACAGTGGCTTGTAGATCTGTTCAACCCTGTGTATAAATGATCCTTATTTCAATTGCACCTACCTATAGGTATGTTTAAACAATTAACTAATTGTAGTTCAACAAAAAAGAAACGCCAAACAATGCCATGAAACATAAATAAAGCAATAAAATGAATATAATAAATGTTTTCAGAATAATAATTTGTAAATTGTGAGGATTGCACGGTAAAAAAATTAGTACTTGTAGGTGATTCGAACCACCTTCACAGCAGACAGATTACTTCGGAGTCTTGCGCTCGTTCCAACTGAGCTACCTAGAAACGTGTGTGGTAAACACTCCGTTTAAGATGTAATGTTCGCTGGTACCAGTGAACATTTGCAGAAGTGCAAACGTCAGCTGTCTAATTACAAATGTATTAAAAGGCGATGTGATAGCATCTATATTAGCACTAGTTTCATCGAGTGTTTAACATCCATGTTAAATATGCGGGTAGATCCTAGTAATGGGGTTGATGTTTTCATGTTGGAGTATAAAATGTGGATTGCATAAAACTCGAGAGTAAGGGGCAGCTGACTCACCTGGTATATAGTAACCCGTTCCGCAGACACTATCCACTGCGCGAGAGAACCAAGTGTCGCCGGGAAAAGTTTGCCGACAGAGGTGCACTAGAATCATTATTACCGTATTGTAGATGATGTTTCAGTTGCTCGAACAAGTAGCATATGTCTTAAAAATGTTGTCGCCCACTCCCCTAAGCTCAACAGCTGGGATCCTCGTTCTTGTACACTACAGAAACATAGTAATCCATCATTCAAGAAATCAGGATTCCTGCAGCTGATTTTAGTGCGCCTCTGATGGTGAGTGCTTCTCTCGGTGACTGCTTCTCTCGCGCATTGGAAAGAGTTCGTGGAATAGGGTATCATTTATATTAAAAACTCTATACTTTACTGTTCTAAAACTGCCAGTATTCCAGTTGTATTTTGATGATACTCAAATATAAGTGTCTTGATATTCAGGGTGGCCGTTCCTGAGTGTGTTGGAGGCACAGGTGTTCCTGAGGGATCGCCGAGGTGCCAGAAGACGAAGAGCGGCTACTTCCTCCATCACTGATGAGTGTTGTGTCCGTACGGTCGGTTGCACGTGGGAAGAATATGCCGAGTATTGTCCAAGCAACAAACGCTTCAGGAAATTCGTCTAGATAACTTTCATATCTAATACAGGAGCTTATGGTTGTTTCCTTTAAGGGGAGATAGGTGACTGAAATAAGCAAAAGCGTATATTTTACTAGCATAGTCATATCCCTTAAGATACTGCAGACAGGCTCACCAAATTTCACAAGCACATATACTAATGTCCTCTGTGTAAAATGTGTAACTTCTGTATGTATCTGATGATTACCGTTCGTACACCAAATATAAATACACTGAAGTTTATCTTACTTTTTTTTTGGGTAATTTTTATCAATGATAAGACTTTGATATTTAGTACAGAGACTCAGCAACATTTTCTTTAATTTAAACTACAGTTAATTCAATATCTTAATTACAGCTTTTGCAAAAACTTATGATTCATGAAAAAATATGCTCGGTGACAGAATGAATATAATTTTTATTAATAATATTATTATTGAAGATGTACAGATAGTTGACGGCCAAAATAACGATAAATTGTGTTTAACATGTACCTGCCATATTGCATTATGATTGGTACAGTTCAATCGGAGAAAAGGGTACGCAAAGCAAAGAAAATGCTCTTTTAAGGGTACACATTGTCACCAAATGGCATGCTTCCATAATCAACGAATTTTAATGACGTTTTTAGACTAAATTGTACCTCACACGATATATTGTTGGTATAAGTTCCATTGCTCTAGATTATATAGATTTTTAATGAAAAATTATTTATTATGTTTTTTAAAAGAATTGAACAGTAATAAAAAGTAGACCTTTTGGAGTTTACAATTAAAATAGAGGCTTAAAATTTGATATGTTATTTTTTCTGTACCTGTGCAGTAAAATTGCGCATTGATTTTCCATAGTATTGATATTTATCAGAAATATGAAATTTTTTCTATTTAAAGTCAAGACATGATCAAAATAAAAGGAAATATTAATAATTACGAAGAAGAAAAGAAGCCTGTACTTGCATGTACAAGAGTAATTAACAATCAATGGAGAGGTTTCTTTAACAAATTATATTCTACATGAACTCATAATTTCAGTTTTAGCCATAAATATTTACTGCAAAAAAGTTTACCCCAAAGTAAAAACATTGTTATATGGAAAATAAGTACTTAAAGTTCTAGAACACAGTTATTGGAAATATTGCTCTTCATATATCCACATGCTTCGCACTTCACTACAATCTTCAGAGAAAAACCATAGACTTCACTCAAATTCACAGTAACACATTCGTGTTTACACTCACTACATAATGATCTTGAAAACAAGTTCTTCAAAACATTACTGTCAACAAAAATCTGATGTGTTGCACTCACATGACTTTCTCTGTTCTTGTACTAGCCATTCTTACAAACTCTAATTGCTATATCTTCTTTGTGTTAGTTGAGATAAACATTTCTACAAATTATCTTATTGTTTATTTCCTTGTAGGTGTAAGAGAAATATTAGAATACAGGAGGCTTTGTGCAATAGTTAAATATGTTAAAGCTTTGAGATCCCATTCTCTTTACATCCTTAACATATAAAAAAATGAACAACGATGCCCCATTTCACGAAAGTGAAGTTTTCCCAAACTGACACAAATAATAAGGAATATCTCCGAAATGGTTCACTCTACAAGAAATTTATTTGGACATGATGTATTTTAGGGAGATTTACAAGTTATTCAAAAGTCATCCAGAGTAAACAGGACTACATAGGCTATAGCCAGAAAATTCAAAATGTAAATTTCATTTTCCGTACAAATATCTTAAACAAATGACATTTTAATCAAAATCATTAGAGCCATTTCCAAGAAAATAAAAATTTTCGAAAAATTTTCCATGTAAAGGGTAGTTTAGGGTGGGACTATTTTCTTCAAAATCTTCGTGTCGCATCCTTGAAAGACATTAAACTTAAATACCAATTTTGGTTTTTAAGCGACTTTTCGTTTTCGAGTTATGCTGTCCACAGACACACAGACACACACACACACACACACACACACACACACACACACACACACACACACGGACCTTTTTCTAAAAATGCATCTTTTTGGATTCAGGGGATCTCAAAACATGTATTTCCGGTGAAATCTCGACATGGAATTTTTGGGTGGAATACAATACTTCCCCTACTTACCAGTAAGAAAGTAAAAAGGTAATCTAATCTGGCGCTGTATACAGGAGAACACATGTAACACAATCAGCTGTAGAGTTATTTGTATAAGATTCTTCATTTTTACTTGCTGTAGAATGTCTGCATATTTCAGCTACAAGTTTAGTTGTCTTTTTCTTCATTATCTTTGCACTCCACAGCTGTTCCATTATATTTTCTAAGAAAAAGAAAAAAAGCACAAGTGATACAAAACATCAAGTACACACATGGATAATTCTTTTGTTACATTTTTTTTTTAACTGATAGCAGTACTTGTGCAATAAGATGAACCAACATCTAAATTTTAAAGGCAAATGTCTCACCAAAATCTAAGAACCACCACTAGACCCAGCCTTAGCTACGAACTGAAATCTGACAGAATTGTCATACCCACATTTCTTTGCAAGAGCCTAAATAAATTTGAAATATCCCAATTCAAAGGTGAATTTGAAAAATACCGTTTAATGGCCAGTGGATATGTTAAAGACAATACTTCTTCAAAAAATGTTTTGTGGAAAAAAATGGTATTTTTGCCCACTTTAAAGCCTTAGTATTTCCTTAAGTAAAATAGCTTAAAATGGAGGCATGGCAGACATTTAAAGTGTGCACTACCCTCTTAAATAACCATAGCATAGTGTAAATTTCTGTCTGTGGTTAAACCCTAATGAGGGTGGGTACGCAGTAAAAGTCAGCAAGCTGAACCTCAGCCTGCCAGCAGCGCGCACAAACGGTGTTAAAATATCGCAACCATGTAAGTTCATTAACTATTTTCTTCTGCAACAGTTGAAACTGTCCTTTCAAAAGTAAAAAGACGGACTTTCTTAACACTTCAGTCCTCTATTTCCCCTTAACTCTGAAAAATGTTCTTGTATTTTGTGTTTAGCCAAAGAACATTTCATATTATATTCTGTGCTAGTAGATATACAGAAGCATTTCATAAAGTAATCATTTCTGAACTAATTATAGTGCACTATTAACTCGCTTTGTGTAAAAATAAATAAGTTTGTAATTAAATCAGAAAAGATTATTAATTGTATGTTAAAATATATAGGGTCTTTGAAAAGCCAGTTCAAACATTAAATTACCATAAATATTGAGGTAAGAAAAAAGCAAAAACAGTTTTGGACAATCAATAAGGCTTACAAAACATTAGGAAGATGTCCACTGTTCCCTTCTCAACGTATATCATTCCATCTGCGACAAAATGCACACTATTTTCTAGATGGAATATGTTGGAATATTGACAATTTCTTGGGAGGTTACATATTTTGTTGTAGTAGGGTTGTTGGATATCAAGGTAACTCCAAATACAAAGGTCCGTCGGATTGAGATCTGAAGATCGCGGAGGCCACGTTGCTGGCACTCTCGCCAAAATCTGCGTAAGTAGTGGTTTAGCAGGGGTGCAAATGTGCGATGGAGCGCCATCTTGCATGAAGATTATGCTTTCCACATCGTGATTCCTCAGTCTAGGGATGACAAAGACCTGTAACACGATGTAGTAGCGCTCCCAGTTCACTGTAAGAGGCTGTCTTATTCCATTATGGAAATATGGACCCGTGATGAATTGTGAACCGAAGTATCACCACACAGTAGCTTTTAAATCATGAAAACCTTGTTGAATTACTTTCTGATTATTGTCCCAGAATCAAGAAATATGGTACATTTGTCATACTGATCGTATGTTAAATACACACTTCCCAACAAAGTGACCTCCGTGGTCTCCAAATCTCAATGCAGCCAAATTTTGGTTGGGAGGTACCTTAAAAATACGAGTATTCCTGACACGTCTAACAGCCCTACTGGAACTGAAATATGTCATCTCCCAAGAAATTGCCAGTATTTCAAGATGCTAGCTGCAAAATACCGTGCATGGTGTCGCAGACAGAATGCTATACCTTGAGGAAGCGAACGGCGGACATCTTCACAATGTTCTATGTATCCTGTTCTGTGCCTAACATATTTTTTTTTCTATTTCAAATATTATTACATTTATACCGCTTTAATGTTTGAACTTTCTTTTGAAAGACCCCACATATTAGTTACAACTTTTGCCTACAGAAATTCCTGAAACTTTTCCATTAAGAAATAAAGGCAGAGGATTGTCAACTCATTCAAGAATCATAACAAAAACTCCCATTTTTAATTGTGACTTACTAGCTGAATTACCCGTGATTGTATTTGCACTTTCTGCAAGCATGTGGTTGAAAATAAGTAGAGATAACGCAACGAAAGCTTACCAACGAAATCTACGTGAAACTTCGGTGCTGCTCTAATAAAGTCGAGCTACCCGCTCCCCTCCCACCCGCCACTTATATTAGCCGCTCCCAACATCTACTGCCCCTCTATTCATTCACTGCGATATGTACATCTCGAGACATTGTTAGAGGAGCCCGTAATAGGGATACTGTCGCCCTGCAGAAGGCGCAACGGTACATTTACGATAAGTCCTCTGCACGTCCTGCAGAATGACGAGCTTTCGTTGCGCCAGCTCTACTAGGGCTACTTTTAATGCCGTAAGTAATCTGTAATTTATTATTGTACCTATTGCATATGTGTCCAAGGTTTGTCCAGATTGGTCAAATAGTGTACATTTAGGGCTTGAAAAGTATGAGTTAGCCGTTTTGAAGTTGTATCATATTCAACAATTTTCGCTAAGCCCTGTATTTCAAATGCGCAAACTTGTGTTCTGGTTGAACAAGCAGCATAGTATTATCTACAAAGGTTTGAAAATAAAATTTTAAAACTTTGAGTAATATATAATTCAAAGCAACGATAACGACACTTTTGGAAGGTGTAACTTAACCTATGATGCTTACTAAGCCCTACAGAATAATTATTATACAATGTTTGACCATATGATTTGTGATTTAAACAGTGCACCCTCCTACATAAGGGCTTAAAAATGTGGCAGCGGTAGCTTTTTAGAGTTGTAAGGTGACCTAAATGTCCCTTATAGTGTAAGCGTACAAAAAGTCATCTAGTTACACCAAAGAATGTTTATTTTTATATTAAGGGTTGAAAGAAGCGATTCAATGTAAGGGTAGCTTACTATCTTCGTAGTTTTACAAAATCCAAATGTAGCCGATATTTCAGAAGCATACCAAAAGTGTTACTTTATAACACTTACGTGAAGTATGACGGAAATGTGATTTTATGAACGATATACAGTCCCTATAGTCCATAAAATAACTCAAATTTAAAATATCTAGGACTCTCCGTATATCCCTTTAGGCTCGAAGTCATTAAAACTCGACCATATTTACAATAAAGTGCTAAAAGTAACTTCTGATACCCATATTCAAAAAAACAAGATTGAAATTAGATAAAAATATGACAAAGTAATCAACACCCCCCCCCCCCCCCCAAGCTGTCTAAGTTTTATAAACACAATGTAGCCTGTCACCATCTGGAAGAATAATACGTTTCAATAGTGAAAATGCTATCAAAACCGGTTAAGTAGTTTTAGAGATTAACACACACACACACACACACACACACACACAAACACACACACACACACACACACACACACACAAAGTCTGTGAGTGGCTCGGTATAGATAAGGCGCTGGTGTACTGATCTCAAGGTCGCGGGTTCAAACCAGCCCAGACTGATGGTATTTAAGTGTGCTTAAAACCAACAGTCTCAGGTCAGTAGATTTACTGACACGTAAAAGACTCCTGTGGGACGAATTTCAACAGGTCAGGTGCAGTTGAGAAATTGCCGTATTTCCTCTATGAAACGCAACTCGTGAAATTACAAATCCTCTATTCTTGAGCCTTTTATTTTCGCAAACCGGTGTCTTTATTGTGTTATTGTAAGTAGTATTAACCAGTAAGTTATTTTTCTAAGTTCAAGGATTTCACAATATTAAAAGGTATAAACTCCAAGAAATTTACTACAATTCATTTGATATTTTACTGCTAAATATGCATAAAATCTGCTAGTATATTTTTTTTTAACTAATGAAGTCACCCTGCTCCTAACGCTTTGAACTATAAGATGTATTCTATTTAAAACATGGACGTGTATTTCATGTTATTTTGGAATTTATTTTTTCGCGATTTCATATTTAGGCTAATTTTTATCTCCTCTTCCACGTACATAATGGGTAGGTAAGGTACTATATTGCACACAAATTTGATACCGCAATTTCACTGAAAATGCACGTTTTAAGGCCCCTTAAATACAAAAAGTGCATCTTTAAAAAAATATTCTTAAGTTCTGAAGATTAACGTTTGTAGAAATTATAATGTTGCTAATTTTCTTGTAGGTACAAGGGGCATATGGGAATAAGAAGTCTTTAAGCAATAGTTCAATGTTTTCGACATTGAAACATTCAAATAACAAGGAATATCTCGGAAATGGTTCTCTCTTAAAAAAAAAACAGTATTTCATATAACTTGCGTGCTTTAACAAGTCCTACGTTTTTTGTAGGGTAAGATTTTCTGTATCTCTTACGGCTGTTCAGTTATGCAAAACCCATTCAGAATGAAGAGCACTTGTGAGGGCATTCCCAGAAAATTCAGGATATATTGTAGATTTCATTTGTAATAAATATTGAACAAAATCTTTAGTCTTTTGTATAAAATCAAAATTTTCGAACAACATTCCATATAAGGGGCGGGGACATTTTCAAAATACTTTGTGTCGCATCTTTGGAAGCTGCTGAAGTTAAATACCATGTTTTCTATTTAATCAACTTTTCACGGACACTATACAGACCTTATTTACCTTATTCTACGAATGTTTCTTTCTTTCTTTTTTGAAGATTCAGGGGTTCCCAAAATGCATTTTCGGTGAAATCTCGATATTCAATTTCGGCAGTGCTTGCCCTACTTGCTATATGTAGTAGGGAAGGTAATATGCATTAAAATCTCGAGGAAGTTTCAATCCGAGCAAGAAACATTAAATCGGAGCTCCTGCCAGCAAAACCTTGGTAGTAGTATAGAAGGTGCACAAAAACTGGTGCAAGGTGAGCAGCATTTCTCTTCTGAACGAAGGTGTCGTACTAACATATTTGCAGGAAAAATTAGGCACTGAAAACTTCCTTGCTATGATCCAAATATTCTATGCTTAAAAAAAAAGTTGTATATAAAGAAAATATTAATATCAAACTTTTTGTAACGTAGTCACTTTTCTTAAGTGTAATTCTGAGGGTTATGAAGGAAAAGGTCGAAGTTTTGCCTATATTTTTCATTTTATTATCAAGTATTTTGTTTAAAAACCTGTAAAAGTTTGCATGACTGTCATCTGCATTTTTTCCTATATCGCTAAAGATTACGGATTTAACGGTCCTCTCTAGTATTACTCAGCGTGTTAACGGTACCACAGGCAACTATTTTAGAGAACCTATACAAAAATATATTTTGAGTAAGATAATGAAGATGGAGAATACTTCTCAATGAATGTTATAATTAGGACTCGGTCCGGGTTACAAACAACGTTACGTTGAGTTACTTTACTGTTCTCCTTTGCACTTCATGTTTCTTGACAGTAGGGGAGTTAGGGAAGGGGAGGACAACACACCGCTACAGTAACCTGTTTGTAAGGAGATGCGACTGTACCGCCCTTACCCAACGTGTGCTACGTCACAAAATCTCTCTGCGAACATAAATTAAATGCCGACTACATGCGATCGGGACCGAAGCCCAGATATAACATACTATAACGCTCCGTATGCATGGTGCTCTGGAATATTCCTTCACTTCGTTAGAATAGTTAAGTCAAATGACATCATGGGTGATACAATATCTATCTTGTTTTTATCATTAGCTAGAATTGGCTCTGTTTCAGTTATTTTATTTAAAAGTGTTGCTGTATTAACAAACTCTCACCATTGTGCTAACATTTAGGTCTGATTGTTACATCAATCTAACCAACATATATTTGTTGTAGGTACAGATTTGTAATAGTATAGCATTAGAACTTTAATGATATAAATACTATGTAATATGCTTAATACACTGCAATATAATAATAAAAATTTGTTCCGCCCGCTATCCCTTTTTTGTACTGTGTAACACTCGCTTTTACGATATGTGGCACCGCAGGTGGTGAGACTGATGATACATAAAATGAAGATGGAGCACCGGTAGAATGAGATGTCGGGGGAAATCGGAGAACCCGGAGGAAACCCTCCCCTGCACCGGCTTCTCCAACACAAATCCCGCTTGAGGTCACCTGGAATCGAACCCGGAGGGCTTTAGAGAGAGGCGAATGGTCTAATCGCCCGTTATCAATAAGACAACTAGTCAGGTAACTGCTTGATCTACGCATCCACAGCTTGCTCTGTGTATAAGTGATTAGAGCGGCGAGTTTCTAACGCAGAGGTTCCTAATTCTAATGCAGAGTGGTGTATATCTGTAATACATAACACATTCAAGCATGCACAACTTATGACTAAACAATCCGACCCTTGCAATCCGACCAACATTACGGGTGCGCCGTGCACAACTAAACATACCACTACAAAAAGGATTCGGGGATTCCAGAACAAGGTGTACACCTGCGAATTCGTAATGAATAGAGAACATAGCATGTCTGCACCGCTGCAGATTTGTTTATCCTCAGGTAATCAGAATTCTGACAATAAAGAGGCAACATGTTCTTTCACCTTGGACTTTTGGTCACACGAAGACGCTTATAACTAGATTTTGTAATGAAAATCTGGAAAGAAGAGATATTTAAGGAACCGCATCCAAAGTTCTGCTTCACAAGGATCATTTTTGAAAATATTTATTTTCTCAAAAATGGTTAACGATTTTGATTAAATTGACATGTATTTAAAATATTCTCATGACAAATAAAATGTATATCGTTAAGTTTATGACAATTGCTCCGTAAGTCCCCTTTGTTCAAAATTACTTTTGTATAACTTATAAACTGTATGCAAGTGATAGACAAATTCTTACTACATAGAAGAAGTAGATCTTATTAAAGCTCAAAATTTATATCATCTTTTTGAATAATTAACTATTTCTGATACATTCTATGTTATTGTTGAATTTTTCATTACCTGTTCTCAAGGTGAAATCATCTATTGGCCATACAAAGAGAACGGAATTTCAAAGTAATCACACAACGACCAGTTTTTAAAGGATTTAACTACCGCTTAATTCTTCTGTATTCCATCATTTCCACTCTATCCACAAGGAAATATTCAATAACATAGTTTCGGAAAATATTTATCTCAATTAATATAAAAATAGGGTAGGAATAATTTGTACAAGAATGAATAATGAAAGTTATGCGAGTGCAGCACATCAGATTTTCTCCTTACATATTCTATCTGCAACTGAGCGCTGAATTCATAGCAGAATACCAACAACTTTAGTCTAACTAAAAAGTTGCGATACCTTAATGCGCGATATGCTATTGTATTTTTAAAAAATCTGATGTGTTGCACTCACATGACTTTCTCTATTCTCGTACTATTCTTACCAACTCTTAGTATATCTTCTTCGTTTTAGATGACAAACATTTACAGAAGTTATCTTATTGCTTATTTCCTTGTATTTACAGAGGAAATACGTGAATGCAACAGACTTTGGACGATAGTCAAATGTTTTAAAGCTTTCAAATTCCGTTCTCTTTGCACGGTTAAGATATAAAAATTGAATAACGATGTTCCATTTGACACAAGTTTCTCCAAAACTCACAGAAATAACAAGGAATATCTCCGAAATGGTTAACTCTACAAAAAAAATATTTGGACATAAACTGTGTATTTTAGCAAAGTCTACATTTTTGTATAGTGAGACGTGGTCTATCTCTTACGGTTAAATGCAAAAGTTATCCAGAGTAAATACAACTACAGGGACTATGGCCAGAAAATTCAAGATATACATTTTATTTGCCATAAAACTATTTCAAACATATGGCATTCTAGTCAAGATCGTTAGAGCCATTTTCAAGAAAAACAAAATTTTCGAAAAATTTTCCATGTAAAGGGCAGTTTAAGGTTGAACAGTTTTCTTGAAAATCGTCGTGTTGCATCCTTGAAAGACATTAAACTTATATACTAACTTTGGTTTTTAACCGACTTTTGCTTTATAAGTTATGATGTCCACAGACTGATAGACACACGCGCGCGCGCCGACCTTTTTGTATTTTTTTTTATTCAGAGGGCCTCAAAACATTTCTGGTGAAATCTAGATATCGAATTTTTGGGTGGAATACAATGCTTCCCCTACTTTATGTAGCAGATAAAGTTAAAATAACCAAAGAAAACAAACACAAAATACAACTGATGCCAGCATCCTGTACAACAATATTCAGGTTTGCATCGTGTCCGCTGTTTACTGCAGAAACACCTTAAGCATGTGTTGTAAGGCATTTCTTTCAAAAATAGAGCTGGTAAAAGGGTAAAGGGTGGAGGCACAAAGGGGGACACCTCGCTCACGTCGACCTACACACGTCTATTGTGGCTACTGCCCCCCAGGAGGCAGGGATGAAACGAGGGAACTGAAGGGGTGCTATCAGACCCGCAGCTAGACTGGCCCACCAAAGACGCGTAAAAGTCCCTAACTAGTGCTGAGATGTCAGTCTATGGTGGTTTTCGTTTTGATCAATCTCCAAAATAAAGTCATCATTTTAATTCTTCTGCAGCCTCTAAGGCAGCCATGTCCAAATACCGAGTCAGTCTTTGATACTTCCCGCATGACATGTATTGGAAGGAGGGAGAGGAGTAAATCGACCTTTGCACCGTCCAGTGGCTTTATCTTTAGCTACGAGTAAACATTGTGCATACGAAAGGCCACCTATACATTATCGTAAGGTCTGCTCACTTTACTTTACCCCATGTAATCACCCGTGCCGCGCTCTTGTTACGTTAATATGTATGGCTTGTGTGTATTTGAAGCTACTAACCAATCTAAAAACATACCACTGTTAATAATTAAATGTATTAATCTGCAATGTTGGCATAATGTTGATTACCTCTGCCGAGATATCAATAAAAATATTTGCGCTTATACCACAGACAACCTGTATAGGAACTTTAGTTCCGTTTCCAATGTTGTATATTTGCAGACTTAAACAGCATTGATAATGAGGAAAAGAAGAGAATGTTTATATAGTATTTGTGTAGCAAAGTTTAAAGCGTGTTCTTAAAATAACTTAAGCTAGCAAATGCTATTTAATGTATATGCGCCACGTATCAACCATTTGTAATGTTATTTTATCAAACCAAATATAAATTGCATAGTGTAAACCATTTTTCTACTAGAATTATCATTTTCCTTCCGATTTGTTATGCAGTAACTGCAGAGTAGGCACAAGATTATGTGATAAAAGTGTTATATCAGCATCAAACGAGAAACGTACACATAAGAAGTGGCCCATTCCTCTTGACCTAAATAATACTTTTTTACTTTTTCTACTACAATTGTATTCCGCCCAAAAATTGAATGTCAAGATTTCACCGGAAATTTATGCTTTGAGACCACCTGAATCCGAAAACAGGCATTTTAAGAAAAAGGTCCCCGCGCGCGCGTGTGTGTGTGTGTGTGTGTGTGTGTGTGTGTGTGTGTGTGTGTGTGTGTGTGTGTGTGTGTGTGTGTGTGTGTGTGTGTGTCAGCCTGTGGACAGCATAACTCAAAAACTAAGTTGGTCAAAAACCAAAGTTTGTACTTAAGTTCAATGTCTTTCAAGGATTACGACTCGAAGATTTTGAAGAAAATGTCCCCACCCAAAAATACCCTCTACCTGGAAAATTTTCCGACAATGTTGATTTTCTTGAAAATGGCTCTAACGATTTTGATTAACATACCATATGTTTAAGATATTCGTATGACAAATGAAATGTATATTTTGAATTTTCTGTCTATAGTCTATGTAGTTCTGTTTACTCTGGATGACTTTTAAAAAACTCGTAAACCGTTAGACATGGACAAAATCTTACTATACAAAAATATAGATCTTGCTAAAATACACAATTCATCTCTGAATATAGTTTTTTCTAGCGTGAGCCATTTCGGAGATATTGCTTATTATTTGTGTCAGTTTTGGAAAGCTTAAAACCGTGAATTGGAACATCGTTATTCAATTTTTACTTTCTCTACTACGTATAGTATAAGGGAAGTATTGTATTCCACCCAAAAATTGATGTCGAGATTTTACCGAAAATATGTTTTGAGACCCTCTGAATCCATTTTAGAAATGTGTGTGTGTGTGTGTGCGTGTGTGTGTGTGTGTGTGTGTGTGTGTGTGTGTGTGTGTGTGTGTGTGTGTGAGTGTCAGCCTGTGGATAGCATAACTCAAAAACGAAAAGTCCGTTAAAAACCAAAATTGGTATTTAAGCTTCATGTCTCTCAAGGATGTGACACAGAGATTTTGAAGAAAATTCCTCCATCCTAAACTACGCTTTAAATGGAAAATGTTTCAAAACGGCTATAACGATTTTGATTAAAATGCCATAGGTTTGAGATATGTTTATGACAAATGAAATGTATATCTTGAATTTTATGGCTATAACCCATGAAGTCCTATTTACTCTGGATGACTTTTGCATAACTGGTAAGCCATAAGACATAGACCAAATCTTACTGTACAAGAAATTTAGATCTTGCTAAAATACACAATTTATGTCGAAATATTTTTTTTTTTTTTTTTTTTTTTTTTGTAATTTGAACCATTTCCGAGATATTCCTCGTTATTCGTGTCAGTTTTGGACAAACGCTTCTGTCAAATGGAACATCGTTAATCATTTTTTACATATATTAACTGTGCAAAGAAAAGGGAATTTGAAAGCCTTAAATCATTTGACTGTCGCTCAAAGCCCACTGTATTCTCGTCTTCCCCTTGCATCTACAAGGAAATAAGCAATAAGACAATTTCTGCAAATGCTTGTCTCAACTAGCACGAAGAAGATATAGTAATAGGAGTTTGTAAGGATGGTTAGTACAAGAGTAGAGAAAGTCATGTGAGTGCAACACAGCAGACTTTTTAAAATTATTTTGTTGTTTAACGACGCTATCGATGGCTAGGATCATATTAGCGTCGCCAGTGTGCCAGAATTTTGTCCCGCAGAAGTTCTTTTTCATGCCAGTAAATCTCCAACATGGAGACGTCGTTTTTAAGCACACTCAAATACCGTCGGCTGGGCCCGATTTGAGCCCGCGACCTTGTTATCAGTAGGCCAGCGTCTACCTAACTGAGCCACTCGGACCGACACTGCTGCACGGACTGTTGAATTACACAAAAAGTACTCGAAAATCCCTTTGATAGCAATGTCACCAACAAGAGGGATTTGATGCTCACAAAAGTGAATCCGGTAAGGAATTCGATGCTGGAAAGAACTGAATCAAACTGAAGGGCAAATGAACGGAAGGCGGTCAGAAACGCCACCACAATGAAGTAATAATTGTAAACTGGCACTTATGCCGCAGCGGGAACTTACTTGAGATCTATGCAAACTTGTCGAGAGAACCAAACCTAACCACAGGAGTATTTATGAGACGTGGCGAATGGCCTAAAGTGCACAGTGGTTATCGTCGAGTTTACTTTTGGTTCTCAGGTTGGTGTCTCTCCAATTTCCGCATAGCAAGCATAGCGAAACAGTGAATGATTAAGTAGAACGTCCGCTCGCATTATCAGCAGTCTCTTGTTTATTTCAAGTACGAAACAGAAACATTGCCTTCACCATCAATTTCCATGATGTCACTCGCGTAGATCCTGGAAGGTCATTCGTCACGTCTAAATATACCTCCGCAGCTGTCACCCCAAGCTACACGAAAGCGAGGGACGACGGTGGCACCGCTTTCGGAAAATTCTAATTCTAATTCTGTTGTGCCCATCTTTCAGTGTTCAAATTTCATTAAAAATATCGTTTGGAGACACTCTAAATCAGGAGTCAGCAAATTGGTCATCACGATTGCAGGAATGGTGCAGTGGCGGCTCGTGCCTTACAAAATAGGTGAAGAAGTTCACTTAAGCATGCTGAAAATACAATGCAAAGTCGGTGTACCACGGTCCAACATTTTTTACCGAACTTTTTGTATCCAATGGAGCTATACACAAAATAAACTGTCACACTATGATTCATTTTCGTCCAATACATATGACAGTTCGCGTAGTAAGTGAGAGAAATAAACATGGCGGATGCAAATATATAGTTTTGTTTTAAAATCAAATTTAAACGGTGACCCAAACAATGTACAAAAACTACCTGAGGAGCATTGTTCTTGATTCTTTTTTGAAGTCCATTCAAATGTCCTGACATAACACTCGCTCCATCGTAACATTGTGCAACTAATTTACGTTCATAATTAAATTCTTTAAGAACACCATGCAGCAAAAGGAACAATGTTTCCGCGGACCTGTCAACACTCACATCATGAAATCTGAAAAATCGTTCAACCAATGTGCTCTCTGTATTCACGTACCTTACAATGATAGAGCACTGAGACTGTTGACAAATATTTGTAGTGTCGTCAACTTCAACAGAAAAAAAAAAAAAAAAAAAAAAAAATCTGAGACATTAATTTCAGGTTTGTAAGTATTCCAAAATACATCCAATCACCTCATTTTGTATAGATTTAGAATCACCGCTGAATATACTTTTAATTTTATTATAGTGGTTTTGAATTTCTAATGGACTTTCAGTAGGTGCACAAGCTCTTTGAAATTTCCCCGACTTAGCGAAAACGCACTCTCATCATGACCTCAGAATGCCAGCTCTTGTTTACCTAAATACAATGTTGGTTTAATGATCAACTACAGGAAAAGCCTATTTAATGTCACATTTCCATTGAAACGCACATGAAAAAGTCTGCTGTTTTCCTGAAGAGCGTCAGCCATTGTGTTTCTATTTTTTTAAATGTCCCGCCGAATCATTGTGCTTGTAAAGGGAACGGGTTATATTAATGAAATCTGTGAATCTCTCTTTGTCCCACACGTTACTTTTGTTGCTAAAAAGTAAACAAGGGCAACAGAATAGCGATTACAAACTACGACTACTGCATAACCAAAAATACTTATCGAGCCAAGAGCTTTTGAATTTAATGTTATAAGTCTTCCTTATTTTCTTATCCTCTCTTTTAAGGGCTACATCAATGATATCAGTGGGCCGCCCAAAGTTTAAAACATCCTTCTTGTCCTCATCTTTCCACCTGGAAAATGGGGTTTCTAGCGAATAGCAAACTATATGGTTCACTGGATTCATAACAAAACAGTTACATTCCGTAATTTAAATATTAAAAGCACTGGAGTCTAGCAAACTCGTAAATTATACCTACCGTTTACAGTTATCTAAAACACCACGTTTTAAGTTTACCGCCAGTTCTTCCTCGAGGTAAACGAATACTATCTTCTCAGCGCGCGAAAACAGAAACCATCCCCTCTACCGTGTTCTGTGCCTCTACCCAAGTGAAAATATTTCTTGTTTGCCTCAAACATGTGCATGCCCGTGTTGTTTCCCCGTAGTACGTTGTTTCGTGACGTCATGTTGCCATGGCAACCAAGCTGTTTAGTGCAGCAGTTTCTTCCCTAATCCTGACATCTGCACTTGTCCTTGGAACCGATCTGAGGATGCCCTCCCACCAATTTTCCCTGCCGACTGCCTGGCTGTAAGTTCCAAACAAAAGAAGGGTTGGTCACTGACCCTGCTACGGCTCCTAGCAGCTGAAATTTGTGACTAAACTGTTAGAATGACAGTAATAATGCCAACATTAACAAAAATAGAATACTGCTATTTTCAGGTGAAAACCTCTTCACCTGCTTCACCTGAATAACCGCCACTGGAATGGTGACGTCACGCAACGCAACCCGGCATGCACATAACACATAGTTCGAAGGATGGGATTTCCAAAGCTGCAGGGGCGGTGTAGGAATTTGCCTTAAGCACATTTGTACATATATAAAACCCTAAAGGGCTATAACCTTAATTTTTCATCTCATTCTTTGATTATCTAGAGCGCTACATATATCTAACACATTTCGCATATATCTAATATTAATTCGCAAATATTGACGTACAGGCAGAGCTCATACGTTTTTATCTGTCAATCACGGTCTGCTTTTAGATTTTATAATCTTCATTTCAAAAAAAATATTTCTCACACAAACAGATGCAGATGTTTCCATATGCAGTTCTCTAAATAAATCTAAACCAGCCTGATTTTGTAATTGTGATTTCAAAATTGAACCTGTCTATAAATTGACAATTCTAATTCGTAATGTGTTATTACTGTATCAATCCACAAAGAAAGAATTTGAAATAAATAATTTTGAAAAGTTGAAAATCATGGTTCATTGCTTTGAGGTCATAAAACCTTTTGATTTCGAATGCTTTTTTAACTTTCCTAACATTCCTAAATATTTATGTAGGAAGGCTCCTTTGCATTTTCGTGCTTTGGAAAGAGCCTTGCAGTATCGATGCGGTGTACACAGCTGCTTGTTTACATATGAACGCGTGTTGTCTGAATGAGCGAGCGTTGAAACAGGGTGAAGTGCCTACTTCTGTGGTACGACATCATATCATCACTTGGGTCACATTTGCCGACCCCTGCCCTAAATGAACAAATGCATATTTACAAAAATGTCTAGATGTGTCTCGGTCGAGCTGTTAACAACTTAATAAAAAAACCTGATGTGTTGCAATCACATGACCTTCTCTACCCTTGAACTAACCATTCTTACAAACTGTTATTCCTGTATCTTCTTCGTGTTAGTTAAGATAAACATTTGTACAAATTATCTTATTGCTTATTTCCTTGTAGGTGCAAGGGGAATATTGTGCGATAGTCAAATGTTTTAAAGCTTTGAGATTCCGTTCTCTTTGCACACGTAACATATAAAAAAATGAACAACAATGTACCATTTCACGAAAGTTTTGTTTTTCGAAACTCACACACATAACAAGGAATATCTACGAAATGGTTCACCCACAAGAAAACGTATTTAGACATAAACTGTGTATTTTAGCAAGATCTACATTGTTTGTGTAGTATGATTTGGTCTATCTCTAACTGTTTACCAGTTATGCAAAGGTCTTCCAGAGTAAATACGACTACAGGGGCTATAGCCAGAAAATTGAAGATATACATTTCATTTGTTACAAAAATATCTCAAGCATATGACATTTTAATCAAAATCGTTAGAGCCAGTTTCAAGAAAATAAAAATTTTCGAAAAATTTTCCATGTAGTTTAGGGTGGAACTATTTTCTTCAAAATCTTCATGTCGCATCCTTGAAAGACATTAAACTTAAACAGCAAATTTAGTTTTTAAGTTACATTTCGTTTATGAGTTATGCTGCCCACAGTGTGACAGACACACAGACAGACAGATAGACAGACAGATAGAGAGACAGACAGACAGACAGACAGACAGACAGACAGACAGACAGACAGACACACACACACACACACACACACACACACACACACACACACACACACACACACACGGACCTTTTTCTATAAATGCTTTTTTTATTCTGGGGTTCTCAAAACATATATTTCCGGTGAAACCTCGACATCGAATTTTTGGGTGGAATACAATACTTCCCCTACTTACCGGTAGAGAAGGTAAATATGAAATATTAAATACTGAACTTCATATTTAAGTTCAGCGTCTAGCAAGAGGGTGACAACAAGAGTTTCAAGAAAATCTACCAATCTATAAGTCGCAAATAAAATGTGGGTATAGGTAGGTATCTTGAATTTTTGGAAATAGTTGTGAAATTCTTTTCATTCTGAACGACATATTAACTGGTGAACCATAAGCAATAGATACATTCTTAGTTCACAAAAAATGTAGATCTCCTAAGGCACACAATGTGTCAAATATTTTAATGGCGTTATCTATTTCTGAGATACTCTTTGTTATCAGTTTAAATGTCCAAATACTTATACTTAGTTGTTGCCAGTGATAAGCCGCTATTGGTTTTTCTCGTGATCGTTCACGAAGAATGGGAGTTAAAAGCCATCACATAACGAATTAGTTTAGCCTACAATAACCTTGTTTTAGCTAGAACGAATATGTAAATGTGTAATGAAAATTTATCTCAATTAACAGGAAACAGAAGGGAAGACTTGTGGAAGTATGTAGAAAGGTAAGTAGAGAAAGTCGTGTGAATGCAGGAACCGGTTTTCTCTGGTCGTAAGTTAACAAGAGAGCCGCAGAAGCTGGAGTCTGTTTTAACTCCACCGTTGCTTTAGAGAGGGCATTGCATTTAATTACTTTAACTTCGTATGGTATTTGCATTCAGCAGTCCTTTTTTACTTCTATTTCGTAGATAATGTTCCAAAACACTTGCAAGTGCTGAAACGTTTGTTCCAAAACAAGCAAGAAAATGCCCCAGACTTCCACGAAGCCTATCAACAGCAGTTCTTACCAATAATTACAAACTTTCTCAATTAGTTCGAGTCTAATTAACACGGTGGCTAACACAAACGTTGACTAGGGCTTTTCCTTTGAACTCCATCACTACTGCATAGTGTTGCTCTCAAGCAATAAACATGTTCATTCAGAGGTTTAGATTAATCAACAGTATTTGCTCCCATTTCATAGGCTCTCTTAACAATAAAATAAAAGTATCTATAGCTATTTTAAACCCTATGTGTATTTATTTCAATACCATTTATTACTTTTAGAACAAAAGACAAAATTTATACTGCTGCAATCAATTAATGTAATCCCATCATCATCGTCATCGCGTGCCTCACACTAATTATTTTATATGGATCCTCCCCATCCTTTAACACGAGTACTTTTGACTGTGATGGTTAATATTCCAACTCAAACTGTTTGGCTTTGAATGATGATCAGTCTATTTTCTCTCACCTGGTCATGGTTATTCAAATCCTTTCCGTTAAGGTAGCTATTATACATACAGAGAGAGAGAGCCAACTAAGAGCTAGCAGTGAGTACTATTTTCCCCCCTCTACCGCTGGGCGTATATGCCTGCCGCCGACAGGGCGGTGGTACAGCTATCTTCATCAAAAGCATCATCACCCATACACGTTTTCCTCTTCCTGCCCTTCAACATGTAGAGGCTACTGCCATTAGGCTTGCCATTGGTGGTGTGGACACATTGATTGCGGCTTACGACCCTCCAGATCATCGCTTCTATGAAGCAGATTACACCACTCTCCTTAACCTACACCCAGTAGTCTGCACCGCTGGAGATCTCAACGCGAAGCATGGGCTCTGGAACAGTCGCACTAGCAACCAGAGGGGGCGCGGGCTCTACCGCCTCATCAGCGGAGGCCCAAACCTTGTCGCGCACGGGCCGAGAGGTCCTACATTCCATCCGGCCCGCGGCAGGCCTGACGTCTTAGACATCATGATCACCAAGAACATGCCATTACACTTCGACCTCTCGGCAGTAAATGAGCTGGACTCTGACCACGACCCTGTCGTGGTAGATTCCACAGCAGCCATGCCCAGCTCTGTTAAACTCAGACTGGACATTTGAGACCGACTGGGATGTAGTAGTCCTAGAACTTAACCGTTCCGTCGACCCTCGACCTCGCATCGATGATATCGAGGCGTTGGAAGAGGCAGCGTCGGACTTTTCCCACCAGATCCTAAATGCGGTACGTGCACATGCTCACCGTATTCCCACCAACACTCCAGATCCTCGAACCTTACCTATAGAACTCCGAGAGTTGATAAAAGCCAAGGAAGCTATGGCAGCGTTTCCGCCATCCCAGGATAGGAGCAGTTTACCAGAGGTTCAAATCCCTGGTAAGGCGACTGCTCCGTGCGCATAGAACATCAGCCTGGGAAAACACATTACAAACTGTAAACCTTCAAGGAAAGAAAACCTGGCTGATTATTAGGGCCTTGATGAAGGACAAGACCCAATACCAGCATCCCTTGCACGGCACTCGTGGGCGGCTCACTTTTGAGCCAGACAAGAAAGCCACTGTGTTCGCGGACCACCTTGAGGTACAGTTCGAACCCCGGGAGGACCCGCAAGACGAAGACTTTACCCAACTCGTGGATGCAACCGTGGATTACCTCTATGAGGAACCGCGGCGGCTACACGAGGTGATCCAACTTCCCATAATCACCCCGAAAGCGGTGATTTCCGAAATCCAAAGTCTGAATCCCAACAAATCCCCTGGGCATGACGGCGTCACGGCGCTCATGCTCCAGCACCTACCCAATCTTCAATGCATGCCTCCGTCTTCGTCACTTTTCGGTTTTCTGGAAGGAGGCGAGGGTGGTGTGTATATTGAAACCGAGCAACAACCCAGTCTTTCCTAACAACTACCGTTCCATCAGCATTCTCCCAATCGTCTCAAAAGTTTTTGAGCGGTTGCTCCTTACCGCCTAATACCTCTTTTTGAGGAGAGGCAACTCCTACCGGATCACCAGTTTGGTTTTCGTCGGGGTCATTCCACGACCATGCAGTTGCTGCGTGTGACCGAGATGGTATCCCTGGGTTTCCAGGGAAACATCAAGACCATAGCGGTGGTGCAGGACGTGGAGAAGGCTTTCGCCACAACTTGGCACCAAGGCCTACTGTACAAACTAAAGCAGGCAAATATCCCTCCTGCATATCTCACTATAATCAGCAGTTTCCTTCAGGACCGCACTTTCAGAGTGAAAGTGGAACGAAAACTGTCTACAATAAGACAAATAGCGGCAGGAGTCCCAGAGGGCAGTGCACTCTCCCCGCTACTCTTCGCAGCTTACATGTCCGATTTCCCCACGGAACAACATACTGTGACATGCCAGTATGCGGACGACGTCCTCATCATGGCACAAAATAAAAACGTGAGATATTGCCTCCCTCTCCTTCAACGACAACTCGACACCGTTGACCGTTGGAGTGAGAAGTGGAGAATGGCTATTAGTCCGGGGAAAAGCTCCGCTCTCCTTCTTGCTAAGGTTCGCCATTGGCGGCCGGAACGGTCTCTTCGGCTTAGGCGGAGAAATATCCCATGGGTAACCGCCAAATATTTAGGCGTTCTCCTCGATCGCGGGCTAACATACGCCCCACACGTCCGCGCAACGGCCAAACTTGGTCACGCTGCGCTCAGACAGCTCTACCCTATCCTTAGATCTACCATGCCCAACCACCTAAAATTAAGGATTTATCGGGCAATCATTCGGCCATTGATCCTATACGGCTGCGAGGCCTGGGGATCGGCAGCACCATCTACCATGCGCAAACTGCAATCAGTGCAGAACAGGGCGTTCAGAATGATATTCAATACCGGACGTAGATTCCCATCTTACATCCTCCACAACCAATCAGGACCTCCCTACATCATGGACTTGGTAAGGGAGGGATCCCGAACCATGCACTCCAAACTAAACTCCCACGTCAATCAGCTGGTACGGGCATTAGGTCAATATGACCACACAGCACCACGAAGAAGGAAAAGCTACCGCCTACCCAAGGACGCCCTTGGATAAGGGTAATGCCACTCCCATCTTCTAACACATCATTACCCCAACACCTATTCCTGCCCAATTTCTGTATCCTTAAACTAGGCATACAGAAAGAATCCATTACCGAGGACACAAAAGCATGACAACACAAAGACGACCTCCAATACCGCACAGATAAAGTCGCCTTAGCGGCTAGGTGCTGTGCAAACACGACATCCCGTACAGGAGAACCTGTACGACCTGAACTCGGTCGCTGGTCGCTGGTCGCTCTGCCTTACTGCTACAATGAAGGTCAAGCTACTGACACGGCTTTGCAGTATCCAGATGTTATTCATTATTACGGGTTATTATTAGAGCTCGGATTTTTATGTACTATCAAGGCGCGAAATATGTACATATTTATGTAATAAAAAACATCAAAATATGTAATGAAACATGTAATATCAACAAAATATGTAAAATTATGTAATACTCTAAATCCTAACATTACAACCCCAAATCTAATTGCAGACTGCAAATTACCCAGAATTTTGTAATTTCATGGGTCTGTAAGTACATAAATTAATTACAATGAGTTAAAATGTACTAAATATAGAATTAATTGTAGGCAAAATGTTTTGTTGTATGCAGAATTTACCTAAAATTTATTTTCAAGTAGGTAATCACGAAATAAAATGTGTTTTGGATTATGTTTATTAAACTTACTCATTTCACATAATTATTTTACTTAAATACTGTTGAAGCAATGTTGAAACACTGAAACAATTTATCAATGAGTGACAAAATGAATTCAAAATAACTAAATTTTATAATGAAGATGCATTTTCAGTTCTATATCTCTTGACATACAATGAACAACCCGGCATTTTCATTTTGGGTCTTTTGCTTCTTTCAACGTGCAGTGACTAACCATATACTTCTCCATATTTTCAGGGATCATTGTTTGTCTCCTACCGGATAAAATGTTCTTTTAAGCAGAGAAGCTTCTCCCTAAGTAATAATAGGAGCTATTTTAGTATAGGAATCTGATTTGCAGAGAAATGTTTGGATAAATCGACATTGTCGCCATTTAGCTGTTTAGACATGGACAGAAGCGTAGAGTACCCTGGATTCCTGCTTAGCACAGCTTTGAATTTTTCACCCACCTTTCTGCAACTACACTAAGCTTCTGTGATGCACGTTCGATTAAATCCATAAATTCTGAAGAAGGGAACCAACTTTGGTTTTCAATTGACTTTTCGTTTTTGAGTTATTTGTCCATGGACTGACACACAGACAGACACCAACACGGACCTTTTTTTAAAAATGCCTTTTTTTTGGATTCAGGGGGCCTCAAAACATATATTTCCGGTGAAATCTTGGCATCGAATTTTTGGGTGGAATACAATACTTCCTCTACTATACGCAGTAGAGAAAGTAAAAATCTGCTGATTTTTTTCTTCCAAGAATACAAATCTATGATGCAACAAGCATTGCAACGCACAATATATACATGTATACAATACACAATATATACATACTGTGGTATCTTTACAAACAGCCGAGACATTGAAAACGAAGCTTGTTTTCACAAGGACGAAAGTCAGGCCAGATTATGGTGCAATCGATGTTTTCTATAACTTTGTATTCGAAAACAAGGACTCCAGGCTTCAAACGAAAGAGAACAGGGGCCTCAAACCAGTTTAAACTAACTTTCTAAACACCAATAAAAATTGACTTTCAGCACATTCTTCAACTGATATCTGAAAATGGGTGGAAGTAGAGCGAACACCATGTTATAGAAATATATTTTCTCTGTGATATGTACTACGTCAGTAGCGGAAGAATTGCGTTCCACCCAATACATCGATACTGAGATTTCACCGGAAATGTATAGGGTGTGGCACTGTGATATCATATTATGCCGTGAGATTCCCCAAATCAAATAAAAAGAATAAGGCTTACACCATAGTTCAATCGGTTGAGCACTTGATTGCTGCTCAAGGGGTCACGGGTTCGATTCGGTTGGGAGGGTGGAAACTTTTACACTTTCTCTACTGTTAAGTAGGGGAAGTATTGTATTTTAACTAGGATTATTCCCCCAACCTCCCTACAGTCTGAAACTATAATGGAAATATGTGTGTGTATGTGTGTGTGTGTGTATGTGTGTGTGTGTGGGATGTGTGTGTGAGTGTGTGCGCGCGCGCGTGTGTGTGTGTGTGAATTAAGTTAGTCCAATGTAATAGAAACCCAAAGTTTAAAACCAAGGTTAAGCGAGTTTTTGTTGAGCAATTGTTCCAAGAAATTAGCCACCGATATGACCTTCCATGTTAAAGGCGGCACATAATAGAGCCAAAAAAAAAGAAAAGAATAAAAGAATAAAAGAATAAAAGAATAAAAGAATAAATGAATAAATGAAAGAATGAATGAATAAATGAATGAATGAATAAATAAATGAATGAATAAATAAATAAATAAATGTGTAAATAAATAAATAAATAAATAAATGAATAAATGAATAAATGAATAAATGAATAAATGAATAAATGAATAACTGAATAACTGAATAACAGAATAACTGAATAAATGAATAAATGAATAAACGAATAAACGAATAAACGAATCAACGAATCAACGAATCAACGAATCAACGAATCAACGAATCAACGAATCAACGAATCAACGAATGAACGAATGAACGAATGAATAACTGAATAAGTGAATAAGTGAATAAGTGAATAAGTGAATAAGTGAATAAGTGAATAAGTGAATAAGTGAATAAGTGAATAAGTGAATAAGTGAATAAGTGAATATATGAATAAGTGAATAAATAGATAAATAGATAAATAGATAAATAGATAAATAGATAAATAGATAAATAGATAAATAGATAAATAGATAAATGAATAAATGAATAAATGAATAAATGAATAAATGAATAAATGAATAAATGAATAAATGAATAAATGAATAAATGAATAAATGAATAAATGAATAAATGAATAAATGAATAAATGAATAAATGAATAAATGAATAAATGAATAAATGAATAAATGAATAAATGAATAAATGAATAAATGAATAAATGAATAAATGAATAAATGAATAAATGAATAAATGAATAAATGAATAAATGAATAAATGAATAAATGAATAAATGAATAAATGAATAAATGAATAAATGAATAAATGAATAAATGAATAAATGAATAAATGAATAAATGAATAAATGAATAAATGAATAAATGAATAAATGAATAAATGAATAAATGAATAAATGAATAAATGAATAAATGAATAAATGAATAAATGAATAAATGAATAAATGAATAAATGAATAAATGAATAAATGAATAAATGAATAAATGAATAAATGAATAAATGAATAAATGAATAAATGAATAAATGAATAAATGAATAAATGAATAAATGAATAAATGAATAAATGAATAAATGAATAAATGAATAAATGAATAAATGAATAAATGAATAAATGAATAAATGAATAAATGAATAAATGAATAAATGAATAAATGAATAAATGAATAAATGAATAAATGAATAAATGAATAAATGAATAAATGAATAAATGAATAAATGAATAAATGAATAAATGAATAAATGAATAAATGAATAAATGAATAAATGAATAAATGAATAAATGAATAAATGAATAAATGAATAAATGAATAAATGAATAAATGAATAAATGAATAAATGAATAAATGAATAAATGAATAAATGAATAAATGAATAAATGAATAAATGAATAAATGAATAAATGAATAAATGAATAAATGAATAAATGAATAAATGAATAAATGAATAAATGAATAAATGAATAAATGAATAAATGAATAAATGAATAAATGAATAAATGAATAAATGAATAAATGAATAAATGAATAAATGAATAAATGAATAAATGAATAAATGAATAAATGAATAAATGAATAAATGAATAAATGAATAAATGAATAAATGAATAAATGAATAAATGAATAAATGAATAAATGAATAAATGAATAAATAAATAAATAAATAAATAAATAAATAAATAAATAAATAAATAAATAAATAAATAAATAAATAAATAAATAAATAAATAAATAAATAAATAAATAAATAAATAAATAAATAAATAAATAAAATACAAGAGAAAAATAAGATGTGTGTGTGTTTGTGCGCGTGCGTGCGTGCCTGCGTGTAAACAGCATAACTGAAAGTGAAAGGCCGATCAAAGAACAATTGGTATTTAAGATTAGCATTTTTCAAAGATAGCAGAATATTTTAGAAAGCATGTATTTTTTTCTTTTTTTTTTTTCCTCAAAAACGGCTCTAACAATTTTAATTAACATACATGTTTCAGATATTTGTGTGCCAAATTAAATGCACATTTGAATTTTCTGATGTCCTCAGGAGTCCTTTTCATTCTGAATGAGTTTTATATAACTGGTAAACTGTAAGAGATAGACAAAATCTTACTGTAGTAAGCACGTAGATCTCGTAAACACACAATTTATGTCAAATACATTAGTTTGTGGCGTTAATCATTTCCCAGATATAGCTTGCTATTAGTGGTAGTTTTCCAATATTCGGATTTTATTTCTTGGAGATGCAAAGAGAATGGCATTTCAAAGCAATCACTTACTGATCAGATCATAAAATATTTGACTATTCGTTTCTCCTATGCAAATTGTATCCACAAGGAAACACGTAATGTGACGTACTGTAACGTTGTACTGGGGTGCACTAGAAAGTAACTCTTCTTAAATCTGTGCAACCCACTGACACGTTCTAACCCTTTAGGATACCGTGGATCTTTAAAGAAATTACACTGGCAGTCAGCAAGTCATGCTTGCCTTTATTATAAGACTTACAAACATACAAAACTTAACACCTTGAGTTACATAGACCTTGAATGTGTCGCCACTTTAGAGTGGTTGGAAAAGAATATCACTTGACAATACCTTTTGTGAGATGATGGTTTTAATACATTAACATTTCGAAAATTCCTGCCATGCTGATAAAGTTTTTACTCACGTGGTAACGATTTAGTTATATAAAATGAAAAGAGAAGAAGTTTTACTCACGTGGTAACGATTAGGTTATATAAATATGGAAAGAGAAGAAGTAAAGATAATTTAGAAAGCAATTACTCGCGTATAATCACATGATGCCTCCCTATGTACCTAGCCACCATTTTCTGCCCATGCTTCGCAGACAGTTCCTCCGTCGTTGAAATCCCAAAGTCGACTCACTGTCTCACGTTCCCGGACCTGGCTTGACAGGGATGACTGGTTGTTGATGCGCCGCTGTTTTCGGCAGTTCCCGCAAGAGGTCGTGGAATTTTCGGTGTAGATATGCAGGTTTCCTGTTGAAGCACCATGACGCTGCTTGTTTTTAGATTTGGCGAAATTGTACTGATGGCTGTCTTTTGGATGCTAGGTAAAATAACGGCTCAGTAATAAAACCGTTTCTACAAAGTTTGTGTCATGCATTAAATAGACGAATAAGCGTTTTGAGTATAATTTGTACAACAGTAAGATAAAGTCATGTGAGTGTAATACATAAGATTTTTTCCTTTCTGAATAATATGCACTGTTTATTTGCAGAAAAAAGAAGTATGGAAGAGTACTTTAGTACCTCTTGTACCGGTTCAATGATAACTCTGGAAGCACAACTAGGCCAATAAAGCAGATAGTAATTCTCAGAAGATTATGTCCAGATGTAGACATTCAAACGACTCTTCCTCGGAACCTTCCAACTAACAGCGTAGGGGTTTTTATTTTTAAAAGCTTGGCATTCACGTGTATCTGCGTCATTACGTCATATTGCCAATTATACCTATATTTAATAAGAGAATACTTACGTAAACAGTGAATAGAAAGACTTCCGCGTTTATGACGTGAGCTAAGTAATTGCATAACTTCACTCTCTGGCAGCGGAATAACTCATTATAGGAAGCAAGTAGAGAAAGATTGCATTTCACTCAAAAATTCATATCGTGGTTCTACTGGAATTATTGAGAATCTCTGAAGAAAAGAAAGTCATTTTAAAATATCTGATGTGTTAAACCTACATGACATTCTCTACTCTTGTAGTAATCATTCTTACAAACTCTTACTCCTCTGTCTTCTTAAAACTTTTGCAGAAATTATCTTTGTAGGTGCAAGGGGAGTATGGAAATACAGTAAGCTTTGAGTGATAGTCAAATCTTTTAAAGTTTTTAATTTCCGTTCTCTTTGCACGACTAAGATATAAAAAATAAAAAACGATATGATTTGATAGAAGTACAAGTTTTCCAAAACTCACACAAATAACAAGGAATGTCTCCGAAATGGCTCACTCCACAAAAAATTCATTCCGACACAAATTGTATGTTTTACTAACTACTACTAAGTTCTAACGAGATATAAGATTTGCCCTACCTATTACGGTTTAGCAGTTATGCAAAAGTTATCAAGAGTAAACAGGAATATCTAGGCAATAGCCAGAAAATTCAAAATACATTTCATTTGCCATTAAAATATCTTAAACATATAGCATTGTAATGAAAATGGTTGGAGCCAATTTCGATAAAATCGAAATTTTTAAAATATTTTCCATGCAAAGAGTAGTGTCGCGTCCTTGAAATACATTAAGTTTAAATACCAACTTCGATTTTTAACCCACTTTTCGCAGGCCGCACACACATACACACACACACACACACACACACACACACACACACACACACACACACACACACACACACACACACACACACACAGGCACACACACAGAGAGAGACTTGCACACCACGCGGACCTTTTTCTAAAAATGCTTTTCCTGGATTCTGGGGGCCTCATATATTTCCGGTGAAATCTCGACATTGAATTTTTGGGAGGAATACAATACTTCCTCTTCTTTACTATACGCGGTAGAGAAAGCAAAGATGTGAAGTTTTAATCCCCTAGGGAGGGGGAACACATTGGACGCCATTTTGAAAGTGATATAAGCTACAGATATAATTTGTTTCAATATAGTTCAGAATATGGGTAATAAAATGTATTATTGGAATTTTGGTATTGCTTATACCTTTTTCCTAAAAAATTATTAATGTAGTAATGCGCTCTTTTTTACAGCATTTTCACCTTTGCGGTATTAAAACTTTTTTAGGAAAAAGTATTCACTATATCAAAATTTTCGTAGCTTAAGTTGTTACAAAGGTAATAAGAGATACAGTTTTAAAAACCAACTCTGTAGTTTAACATCTATTGGAGGAAATAGATTTTGATTATGCCCAATCAAATTGATATAAATGAATTAATATATCAAGAATGTGATTAGATATTAGAACACATTTCTTTGGTTGTTAGTAATGTCTGTACAAAAATTAAGTCTAACTTCAATACTTTAGAAAATCACATTTTTCATTTCCGTGTACCCTTAAATACAGATAAGACATTTAGAAATTATAGCTTACGCATAGAGCCTTACTTTCAAAGTTTAAAAGATAGTTGTATAAAATAATATTTCATGGACTTGCCTCATGCTGCCTATGCAGTCATTTTGCCAGCTTGTTTCGTCGTTTTAATGCATAAAAACGTTGCCCTAAAGGAAAATATACCGCTTAATGTGCGATATTTCAAACCGCTGGAATTCTTTAGAAAGTAAGTAAGGTGACGAGGAACCCCAACTGTGTGAAATATTACTTTTTTACTTTATGTATTACTTAAGCATTCTTTCCTGTTCTTATAATCGCTATAACCATTTTATATGCCACATTTAGTTATTGAGGTTATACACGCTATCCTTATAGGCTTTGCGTTTCGTTTTCTTGCAGTATCTTCGAAGGGCAAAGACCTCTTAAGAAAAGATCGCGATAGCCACCTCTGTGGACCTCATTCACGAGGTGCCGAGTTCGAATCTTGGTTAGGGTAAGTTATCCTAAGACGTACGTTCGGGTATCTTAAACCTCTATGGATTCGGGTCTCACTTGAGCATCATTTCACCCATTTGTTTCTTCGTCCGATTTTGTCTAATAAACCAAAAGAGCCGACTCCCATAGCCATAGCCGTGGTCGCCGGAGCGTATGTCTGGTGCTCTGCCGCGTTGGAGGGTCGCGGGTTACAGCCCCGCCTCGGTCGGGTGTTTGTGTACCGTAAAACTGAACAACTTTGCACCTATAGATATTTATGATACTATGCTCATGGTTATCAAACAGCTCCATAATGGGTCTTTCAATGGAGGATATCATTTTGAAGCTGCTGAGTTGTGCTGTAATCTGGTGTAAACTTGTATAAGCGTACTCGTTTCAGTTGAAGTTGTGTAAATTAATTTTAGTGACTGCATGGGTGCATGAGTATAGGCTAGAGCTTGTATATGCTAAGGTAATTATTTATTTAACAGAAAGAACGAAATTCCCCAACCGTGTACTACGAGGTACATACAACTTAACTTCACAATTTTTTCTCCATACTTCAAAACTGCAACTGTCATTTTAAGCAAATAATTGTAATTATGTTGCAGTTCATTTCTAAACTACATAGCACGTACAGTTTATTACTGCTTCATTATTAATGGTTATTAATATGAGTTAGAATTCTCTACAAAACAATATCAGGTTCAAGTGAATGAATTCCAACTTTTAGGCAGCCTTACTTAAAAGGTTTGGTCATAGTAGTGTTGTCTTCTTCACTCAGCACAAACACTGATTTTTTTCGGCGCATAAATACTGCTTGGAGACGTCTCTTAGACATGTGGAGAGCTACTCCATCAAGAAGACGCTGCACTATAGTCCCAAAAGATGAATTTCCACATTTTCTTGTCTTGGAGAAAAAACTTCCAATTGAAGCAGAAAATGTATTTCGTTTGAGGAAATAGTTAACCATCATGAGAAGCAACAGAAACAGAAGAAACAAAACACACTACCTAAAAAAGTAAAAGTAAAAGAAAACCTAGAAGTGACATTTGACACCGATTCCGATTTGGAAATGGTATTAGATGACAAAATCGATGAGAATATTGTGTCGTCAGAAAGTGAAAGTGAATGTAGACCAGGCTGTTGAAACAGTGTGTGATCTAAAATATTAAGAGTGGGGACTATTTAATTGTAAGCTATTTCGGTGAACTATACCTTGGGGTGGTTACGCACAACCAGAACAAAGACCAAAACAATGTAAATTGTCCTGAAATAACAAAATATTGTTTAAAATAGAGACTCACTTTAAAGTCATATAAGTCACTTTTATTAATTCAATTGGAATGGTTATATTTATGGCTGTGGCCATATTTAGTTGTGGGTGACTCGATATATCTAATCATAGACTTGGTATAAACACGCTGTGAAATCACTCTGTAAAGCCGGGATATGAATATAATTTGCACCCACAAAATTTATTTGCATAACAGGAAGGAGAATATTAATAGTCAGTTGTCAGCCACCATTAATTTTGCGTCAATCATAGTTTGTGAATGCGTAATTTGCAATGTAGTAATGTAACTTTGCACCAAATACTGTTTTTATAGGAATATACACGAAAGAGACATACAGTGCCAAGATGTCCTTTCTTCATACAACTTTGCACCAATTTTCAAATTTTCTTCTCTTATCGCACGTGTCTCAAAAAATGTGTTAGTATTAAAAAGTGAGATACTATATGTAAGAATAATATTTATTTGTTCGAAGCTACTCTTACTTTTCTTTAAATATATGGTTAAAAAACAATGAAAAGTGGTGTAAAGATCTCCAGTTTTACGGTACTGTATACTGTATGTGAGGCAAATAGAAAAAGGTCGGTAAAATAAACCGGAGAAACAAGGAAAACGGAAACAAAGAGAAAAATCTGTGTTGCACTCACATAACTTTCTCTACTCTTGTACTAACCATTTGTTTAAAAAAAAATTTAAACCTGTGGCACTACAGTCCATTTCGGACCAGGATCTCCTAACCTGACTGCCGGCCTCACGCCCACATACGCAAGGTAGAGGTGGGCGATCATCCAACCGATACGGGGAGGAGATGTGGTCAGCATCTCGACACCCCCAATCGGAAAGTTTTCTTTCCAGCATTCGAGAACAGGTCGTACAGGTTCTCCTGTAGGGTATGCTTATCTGTACAGCACCTAGCCGCTTAGTGCGACTTTATCTGTGCAGTATAGAAGGTGGTCCATATTTTTTCAAGCTTTTGTGTCTGTGGGCAATGGTTTCTTCCTGCATACCTAAGTTTGGATGCAGGAAGGGGGCAGGAATAGGTGTTGGCATAAGCATGTGTTAGATAATGGGAGTGGCATTACCATTATTCAAGGGGGTGCTTAGGAAGGCGTTCATTACCAGGGCCGCTTGCTTATTGCAAGCTCCTCAATTTTCTCACGATGCTGAGTGGGCACCGGTTCTATACCCAGGACTTAAAATCCGCACCCCCAGGGGTGGGAAATAACCATTCTTACAAACTCTTATTCGTATATATCTTCTTCGTGTTAGTTGAGATAAACATTTGTACAAATTATTTTATTGTTTATTTCCTCGTAGGTGAAAGGGGAATATTAGTGTACAGTAGTCTGCGAGCGATCCCGTTCTCTTTGCACGCTTCACATATTAAAAAAAAGGAACAACGATGATCCATTTCACGAAAGTTTTAAGTTTTCCGAATATGACACAAATAATAAGGAATATATCCGAAATGGTTCACTCTACCAAAAAATTTATTCGGACATAAAGTGTGTGCTTTAGTGAGATCTACATTTTTTGTACATTTACAATTTGTCTATCTCTGACGGTTTACGAGTTATTCAAAAGTCATCCAGAGTAAACAGGACTACATTTCATTTGTCATACAAATATCTTAAACATATGACATTTTAATAAAAATCGTTAGAGCCATTTTCAAGAAAATCAAAATTTTCGAAACATTTTCCATGTAAAGGGTAGTTTAGGGTGGGACTATTTTCTTCGAAATCTTCGTGTCGCTTCGTTGAAAGACATCAAACGTAAACATCAACTTTGGTTTTTAACCGATTTTTCGTTTTTGAGTTATGCTGTCTACAGACTGGCAGACACACAGAGTGACACAGAGAGATGATAGACAGACAGGCAGACAGACAGACAGGCAGGCAGGCAGGCAGGCAGGCAGGCAGGAAGGCAGGAAGGCAGGCAGGCAGCCAGGCAGGCAGGCAGGAAGGCAGGAAGGCAGGAAGGCAGGCAGGCAGCCAGGCAGACAGGCAGACAGGTAGGCAGGCAGGCAGGCAGACAAATAGAGAGAGACGGACCTTTTTCTAAAAATGCTTTATTTTTTTTTTTTATTCAGAGGGTCTCAAAATATATTTCCACTGCATTTTTGGGTGGAATACAATACTTCCTTCTACTTATCAGTAAAGAAAGTAAAAAGAATATAAACTACTGAGGAAAAAATAGGATTTTACAATGGATAGCTATTACGTGACCGCTTCCGCAGCGCGCTTGCTTCTGGCCTGGAGGACCCAGGTTCGATCTCCCGTACCAGCATGGGGATTTCAACCCCGCTGGGAGGGCTGGCACGGGGTGTACTCAGCCTCGTTAGGTCCCGGGGGGCCAATTGAAGAGCTACTTGATGGAGAAGTAACGGCCCCAAGTCGAGAAGACCGCATAACTGACCGGGAGGGCTCGGGGTGCTGACCGCGTCCCACCCTCCAGTACTACACATCACTAATGACGCCCTACATGGGCTGTTGTGCTGGAGGTTTAGTTTTATAGTTATTACGTACTTTGTCTCTATTAACACTGCGTAGAGAAATGGAAGATGCACGTTTCAAGTCATTTCGGCAATTGACGTGATGTTACACTTAGAAGCAGGCAACAAACAAACAAACCTCTCGAATACTTGGATACCTGAATAAGTCATGCGGAAATGGTTCATGCACAAAACGAAGGAAGTGGGATGGAGTGACAAGGTGATGTCGTTAGCATATAAGACGTGGCTAACGGCGCAAACTGCAGTGACGTAATTCTCCCAGTCTGATCATGGCCCAATGAAACGCCTAATATATCCATATTCTAAAGAAACAAAAGCAACTGCTGGTCGAGTTCATACAAAAGATACAGTTTTATCATGATGGTATACAATATTAGGTTGTCATTTCTACGTAACTCCGACTTGTGCCACAGCCTGTCTTTTGGTTAGCTGCGCACATAACAAAGAGGATTGGGCATCGCTGGTCAAGAGCCGAAATGTTCAGTAAATCTGGTTTGCAACGTGTGTAACAACAAGCTTTCTCAAATCAAGAAAATGATTTCCAACTGATTTGGGCTCTTGGCTACCATTTCCTTTACTATGTACCAAGAAGCAGGTCATACAATGTCCAATTTTATTGGGTCATTCCCCTGTTGTAGAGCACCTTAATCACATCCTTCAAGATGTGCATTTCATTTGCCATGTGGTGTCTTAATCAAAATCGCCAGAGCCGTATTTGAGAAAATAAGAATCTCTGAAACATTTTCCTACCAAGCGGGATGGCTCAGTGGCCCGCATTCGGTAGGTCGTAGGTTCGATTCCCGCTGCTAACGTTCCTAATCTTGGGTTTTTTCGGGGCTTCCCGGGTCACTAAGGTGAATGCTGGGAAGGATATTTACCTTGCATCCTCCGTTTCACTTCCTTTCATTTGATTTATTTCATTCTCTCTATCCGGTCTTTCCAGGTTATAAGAGTCAGCGAAGTCGCCGTCAGGTTGAGCTGTGATAGAGTTTGCGTTCTGGAAAAAACGATGCTCGGCTGAGGGGAGGCGCTGCGGTTGGCTTGCCACCCTTTCGGGGGGACTGATTCTTCAGCCGGGACTGGTTGGTGGCGGGCTCTCAATGGCGACCCTGGAACTCCGTTGGCCTGCACCTGTTAGAGACCCACCGTAGTAGTTCCACCTGTGATGCGCTCTAGCCGCCTGTAGGGTACTTTCATATCATCCTTCCTCCCAGGGTCTGACGCACAATAAGGCATGGGCTGACGTGCTGGAATCCCCTCCGTGCCGGACAGACAGTCAGACAGAAACATTTTCCAAGGGTAGTTTGGGACTGGGGAATTTTCTCGAAAATCTTCATGTCACATCCTTGGAAGACCTGAACTTAAATACCAAGTTTGGTACACCACAGACTATTGGGTTTTGGAGTTACGCTATTTACATACTCACACAAGCACGTGTAATTCCGGTGAAATATCGATATCGAACATTTAGGTGAGATGCAATGTCTTCGCTGCCTACTATGAACGTATTAGAGGAATTAAAAATGAATGTTTTGTCTGATTTTAGAAACATCAATTTGCGATACAAGGATAACAAGAACACCTTAAATACTGCAGTACCTAGAAGTTGCACACGTAAATATGTAGATGAAAGAAACATTTACTAAACGAGAGACTTGGGAAGAGCTTTAGCACCCTGGTTTAGGTCCTACACATCGCCTTGAACCTTCGAGTTAGTAGGAGTTTCTTTTTAACATGAGGAAAAGAGGCCAGAAGAAGCAATCACTGGCTGCCGATGCAGTGAGCAATTCAGAAGTTGAGGCGGCAGCCGTCGATACTGCAGCGGTTGAAGCTCATTGCCTGACCCCTGTCCCATCTACCTCGCAGTTGGAAGGCTGTACACCAGTCTCAACCGAAACCGCAATGTGATCCACCGCAGTCTCTCTTGCTGGTATACGGGACCCACACCATGCTGAACACGACAGCATGGTTGTGGGAGTACATACGCAGCTACCAACGCAGATTCTCCAATTCTACGTAAGATAACGCTGGCCTTCAGTCATGAAGGTACCAGGATCCGCACCCGGAAAGGTCCAACTCTTCTTGTGCGGTTTGTCTTTAGGGACACTCACGCTATGACGCAGCTCTAACCTCCGGGTTGGACCTTCTAGGCCAACTCTCTGAGAACATAGCCCAGCCGGACGTCCTGGACGTCGCCCTGCTGCCACTGTTGCCTTTACGGGCACACCGCGGAAAGGTGTAGTTCACCACCGAGGTGCCAGTACTGTGGTGCACCGAACAAGACATCTACCAGCCAGCAGCACGGCCTTAAACTACGATGCCACTTCGGCGCAACCTGCTGGAGATACAGCCACTTCACGGGCAAGTTTACTGCCCCATGCATCCACATCCTTGCAGCCGAGAGCCACAGTCGACACGCGCCAGCAGCAGGCACACCCGCCGTGGGTTAGCGTAAACCCAACTACACCCCAGAATGGGCTGACAACTGTAGGTGCCATCCATACCACACCTGAGCCTGTGATCCTGGAAAAGCTGAAGGATGCACAGGCTGAGATATTTAATCTCTCCACCAAGATTGCTGCGCTTGAGGAGGCAGTGAATTAACTCAACATCTCTCCATTCGAAGGCTCGTGGTGAAGCAGCTCTTCAGACGACACTGGACGAGCTACTACTCATACAGGCTCACCCCACTAGGGGGCACACTTCTGAAGCTCCGGTGGCTCACTACCGTGGACGTCGGAAGTTTCACTGATCATTCACCCGACTCCCTTCAAATCCTCACCATGATTGCGTCCTAGCACCCTTAATTCACCTGGCTTAGGCCCCCCTGTGGCCGGCCAATAAGCCCGTACCACTAATCCGCAGGTGCAATAGCGGAACTGTCTCACTTTCACCCTGAATTACTTTTTTCCTTTTCCTTTCCTTTCTACGTCTATATCATTTGTTTTTGGTAGAGGTTTTTTATAGTAGTGCCATAGTGGCGAAGTCGACACTCTCCACTGTGACCTCCAACAAAGTAAAGGTCCATGAATGGCTCGGGGAGAAAAGAAATTTAAGGACCCTATTCTGTCAATATTAAATGTTCTAATCTTATGATCCATTATCTCAGAAACAATTTAATAAATCATACCGAAATTTTAACAGAATATAAATATATGTATTATAGGTACATACTTTCAGACAATAACTTACTCTATTAAGGAACTTAGGAGTTTTTATAGAAATTACACAATTTATTAAAATAGTTTAGTAATTAAGATTTTGCAAACAGGCAATCATTTTTTAACATGCCATTCGCAGAAAAGGCTGTTCGAAGCAATAGTGGATATAAAGATCGCAGATAATTATAAAGGAATTAAAATAATCCATATGACTTGGACACATGGAAGCTGGCGTATTTAACAATGGTACCAACTTTTAGATCAAAACTTTCCTTATAAGATGAGCTAACATTAACATCTCTCTAAGAGTGTACGAGTTGTATTTTCTGGGAAGTGAAAACTAGCCATTAAAGCACAACATGACAGATACACTACCTGCTTTAAAAATATGATTAAGATGTATCCACTCTGTGTACATTGATAAAATTTATAGTATAGGCAGAGCAAATATTCGCTCTGGTATGGGTGTTAAAGAATTCAGAAGACAAACTATCAGAGGCATCGTCAAAAGCAGGTTGGTGTACGATACCTTGGCCTGCACGAATGGTCTGTGACGATAAACTTTAAAGTTAAGTAATGATTTTTCATCTGAATATTCATATTGATAAATGCATATAAGTAAATAAATACTTTACACAAAGTGGTATTTATTTTCACGCTAAACACTGAATTTCTCTTCCACAAGTGCGAGAATAACTACCAATGTACTATATTCGTAGTTATGAACTTTGCTTTTCCTGAGGAAAAAATGTTCCGTTAACAAGGGCCAGTGCACCACTGATACCTCCGGCGGCGCCGTGGCCGAGTGGTTAGCGCGCTCGCCTACCACCTAGGCGGCCCGGGTTCGATCCCAGGTACCCGCATGTGGTATTCGTGGTGGACGAAGCGGCGTCAGGGCGGGTTTTCTCCGGGTACTCCAGTTTCCCCCGCCATCTCATTCCACTGGTGCTCCATCTTCGTGTATCATCAGTGTCACCACCTGCGGTGCCGTAGTAGTAAAAGCGGGCGTTAAACACTACCGGCTAGCTCTACCGGCTAGCTCAGTCGGTAGAGCATGAGACTCTTAATCTCAGGGTCGTGGGTTCGTGCCCCACGTTGGGCGCCAATTTGAAGCATTTATATCACTCGATTGACTGCTTCTTATTATGGGTGCCTACGGCTGCTCACACATGAGTCTTAATCTCGGGTATCCGTGGTGGTTACAGAGAGCGATATTGTAGTTTTGTAAGAACCTTTATTTGTTTTATTTTTACACGTTTAAGCTTTGCTGAACAATTTTAAATAGAATAAAATATGCAGTTTCAAGTAATCGTTGGAACGAACTTTCACCGTGTTGCTTACATGTATCTCTCCCTCGTAACGATGCCTGTCTCCTACTGTCCTCAGTCATTATATGCTTTTAGCTTCCCAAACATCCATAATGGCCCTCACTTCATTAAGTCAAGACTTTGCCCTCTGGCGAAACCCCTCGGGTTTCCGATACTTTGTAAAAATACAATAGCAGGCTCTTTTTTTTTTATGTTGAAGACCTTGCCAAACTAATTGTATCTCGTTTACGTTAATGTTTGGGACGTTCGCTAATGACCCTCGCTAGTGCCTTTTTGGCATCCCTTCACCTGTGGTACATATTCTTAACCCTTTGCTATTAATGGATTTTGTAACTTTGATATATTCTGTATATCATAAGCGCTATACAGAAAAACTGCTACAAATGCCCCCCATATACATTATCATATTATGTAAGAATATGATAAGGTATATGTCTTGCCCGAAAATCATTTTCTTGTTAAAATTTCGCGATTGTTCAGCAAATCTTTCGTCAATTACATACAAATACTTAAAAGGGTTTACACTCAAATTCTTAAAGACATAGCTTGTACATAGAATACCCTTCACATATTTACATTACACAAATCAGCACTCAACACACATAGGGTTATATTTTTAATACTACATAGTGATTTAATATTATTTTACATGTTTCTTCTTACATTGATCTTCTGATTCTATATAATTATTTTTATCAAAAGTCTTTTATGGTTATGGATTGTTCTGCTGGTTTCACTTTTAATTTGTTTTTTGTTTTTTTTTTCTTTTTTTTCACACGCACATTATCCACTTCACTGTTTTTTTTTTTTCGATATATTCACTTTGCTTAATATTAATTACGTTATTCTTACAGTTATTTACAAGTTTACATAGAAACAATTAGGCCCTCATTTTCATGATCCAACCATTCTTTCAACTACTTCTCACCATCTCTTTTCTTACTTTTCGATACTATTTGAGGAATTTCTATACGGTCTTATTAGCTGCTTATGCCATCTCCCAATCGATTTGTTTGTTTTTAAGTCCACTAATTCATAAGTATGCTCTCCGAATTTCTCAGTAATCATTACCGGACCTTTATATAATAGCTCTAATCTATGACTTCTCCCCCTTAACGCATTGGATAATTTATAATCCCTGGCGAGGACTAGATCTCCTACCTGAGGATTCCATTTATTTTTACGTTTCTTGATTTTTGATTTCCTCTTTTCCGCTTTTTCTTGCAATCTGTCAAAAACGATCTTAGCCCTTTGTTCCTCTGATAATGGCTGACTTCTCTCAATCGTTCTTGGAGTATTTTTAAAAATGGGTTCAGGGTCAATTCCCTGCATTATCTGTATCGGTGCAAAACCAGTTGTAGTATTTACAGTATTATTAATAATTTTCTCTATGATGGGACAATACTTTACCCAGTTTCGATGATTATTATGAGTAAGCACTCGAAAATAAGTCCCTATTTCTCTTAATATCCGCTCTGTCGGATTCCCTGAAGGAAAGTAATAAGAACAATGATATAGTTTTATCTGGTGGCTACTTAGAGTTTCTTTGAAAATTTTATTCGCTACTTCAAACGAATGTGTGTAACAGTTACATCTTCCAGGCTTTTCCGAGAATACCTCCCTGTTTTCTATTAAAAGTTCCCGTAATTTTCCTTTTTGTTCCTCATTTAGTCTCTCAGCTTGGTTCACCTTAGATCCTATTAAATTTTCTATCTTGACACAGTCCTTTCTTTCGTCGTACTCATTTATACTACTATTCTTCAAGTTAAATTTTGGGTTTTCTCGGGGTTTCTTTTCTTCGTCAAAATCACAGAAATAATTACCTCTACTCACAATATTTTGTTCCTCTATTTCATCGTAGTTCCCAACTTTTAATTCTGCTAATTCCATCGCTCCAATATTTATTACCTCGACAAAGAATGTTTCCCCCTCCATTTCTTCCTCTACCTGATCCCGTACAATTATCCTCGAAGTATGGCCTAAAAATGGTACAATTATGGTGTCAGGTCCGGTTTCAAACTTAAAACTTCTATTTTCAAAATCTATGATGGAATTCCAAGCATAAAGACTATCGCAACCGATTATTACGTCAAAAACAAGCCTGGGTACAACCAAAAATAATATTTCAATGCATTTATGTGCGATCTCGACCTTTACCATCACTTGAAATTTTACCCTTTCTTTCCTTTTACCTACCGCTACAGAGCAATATATCCCATAAACTGGCAAAGATAATTTTACACCACTACTCACTAAATTTTCAAAAAAAATTTTGGGAACACACAGTAGTATTAGCGCCTGTATCAATAATAGCCTGAAATAATTTCCCGTTAATACCAATATTTATTCTTGGCGGATCAATTAAAATTTCATTCTCTGTATTTTCTTTATGTTTTTCGATCAAACATTGCCTTCTCTGTCCCTTATTTTCGAAGTACTTCCCATAATAAGAACATTCATCATTCCCAATCTTCACTGAAGGCGAAGTTGACTGGGTTTGGAGTTTTCCGAAACCTTACTAATGGCTCCTGTCCCATTCCCATTATATGAAGGTCCCGGGTTTGAATCCTGATGAAAATTTGTTTCTTCCAACCTTTTTACCGCGTTTATTGCGTCTACCCTTTCTTCCGGATTTGGAGAAATTCTGCTATTCCCATTTCTTTCTTCTTGCCTAGGGGAATTCGGTCTGTACCAATTATTATCATGGTGATAATTATTTCCCGAAGGAAATCGATTCCTAGTGTACCTCCCCCTTCTATCTCCGTAATATCTATTTGCCTGTACGTAATTAATTTGAGGGTTTCTTTCCCGTGGATAATTCTCAACCCTTCTTCTATTATCCTGAGGCTCAAAATTATTTCTTCTATCCTGAGGCTCAAAATTATGTCTCCTATCCTGAGGCTCAAAATTATTTTTCCGGTGGTAATTATTGTTTTTAGGGACTGGGCCATGATACCGTTGCCGAGCATCAAAATTCCTGACATCACCTGAACCTGCCCCCTGCCCGAAAATTTTTGTTGGAGATCGGTTATTTCCAAAAGGTCTCTCATTACTTGCCTCGTTTTGGCTCTTATTTCTTTCTAGTGCGATTAACAAGTCAATCATTGCCGCTATTGTTGTCGGCTTCGCAATAATCAGATAGTGTTGAATTGTTTCCGGAAAATGTGTGGTTATTAAATTAATTAATTCTATTTCTCCCATCGGAGGGTCAAGCATCTTACATTTTCTAGCTATAGCCATAAAATAATTAACCATGCATTGATCTTTATGCGGGTTATATTTCCCATTACTCAGTTCCAGTCTTATATTTGCCTGCCTGCTAGCTCCCCAATATCTATTTAAGAAAATTTCCTTAAATGTCCGATAATCATTACTTAATCCTACTGATAACTCTAACCAGTTTGAAGCGTTGCCTTTAAAACATTTTCTGACAACCGTCATCTTATATTCCTCGGGAATACCTTTTACAAGAAAATACTCTTGCATGCTATTTATAAAAGCCTTGGGGTCATCAAATTCTTCGTTTTCAAAGGTTGGTGGTGAAATTTCATTCAAAACATGGTTGGGCCATTGCAAATGTGGACTATTGCGTGCATTAACATTAACATTTGTATTACTATTACCTGATGTACCAGCATTTAAATTTAACATCGGAATGTCCGCTGACGCACTATGCATCGCTTCGTCCCGTGCTGCTACCGTAATAGTATTACTACTCACAGAGTCACTAACATTGTCAGACATACATATGTTATTTAATCTTTCTTTCAGTTTGTCATTTACCTCATCTACACTCACAGCTAATCTCCTAGTTTCCCTCTCTGATTGCTCTAATCTTTTCCTACAGATTTCTAATTCCTTGCTATTAATTTCCCTTTCCTTAGCTAATTCAGTAGTTATTTCCTCCCTTAGTTTTCTATTTTCTTTCTCTACATTTTTATTAACTGTTTTAATCTCTTCCCTAACCTGTTCCTGACTTTCCCTCATTTCAATTCGTACATTTTCAATTTCAATTTTAACCTCTTCCTGATTATTTCTAACCTCACTTCTTACATTTTCTATTTCATTTCTAACTTCCTCCTTGAAATTTTCTAAAACCTTCTGTTGTTTCTCAATCTTATTTCCTATTTTGACTAAGTCAGCTGTTAAGTTCTCCCTCGTATTTTCTACCTTTTCTGCTAACCCCGTTAAATCTTTCTGACTCTGATCTACCTTTTCTGTTAACCCCGTTAAATCTTTCTGACTTTTTTCTACCTTTTCCTTAATCTCTTTCTGACTTTCTGTTAACCCCGTTAAATCTTTCTGACTTTTTTCTACCTTTTCCTTAATCTCTTTCTGACTTTCTGTTAAACCCGTCAAATCTTTCTGACTTTTTTCTACCTTTTCTGTTAAACCCGTTAAATCTTTCTGACTCTGATCTACCTTTTCCTTAATCTCTTTCTGACTTTCTGTTAACCCCGTCATCATTGACATAAGTGATTTTAATATTTCATTAGTCTCCATGCTTCCCCCTGTTTCTTCTCCCTGATTTTGTATATTCGTATCAGCTACTCTGTCCCTTGCATTATCTACATTACTATATACACCTTCTCCCACTCTCTCATCACCCTCCTGCACTTCCATATTTATATCTAATTGCTCGATCATTTTCCCGTTCCTTAAATACATTGACTATATACTACAACACGTAGATAAAATTCTCACTCAGTACCTTAATCAGCTTGCTGCACTGCTGTTCGATGTGGATCCTCTCGTTCCTGCTGTGTCCTGGGTCACCTTCCCTTGAGTTCACGACCTTTGTTGTTCAGCTCCCTGAAGTTCTCCGCATACCTTATTCTGCTTCCCTGAAGTACTCTGAAGTTCTCGCTCAGCATTCCTGAAATTCTCTGAAGTTCACGCTCAGCATTCCTGAAGCCTTCTGAAGTTCACGCTCAGCATTCCTGAAGTTCTCTGAAGTTCACGCCACACGTTGGAGCGCCAATTTGAAGCATTTATATCACTCGATTGACTGCTTCTTATTATGGGTGCCTACGGCTGCTCACACATGAGTCTTAATCTCGGGTATCCGTGGTGGTTACAGAGAGCGATATTGTAGTTTTGTAAGAACCTTTATTTGTTTTATTTTTACACGTTTAAGCTTTGCTGAACAATTTTAAATAGAATAAAATATGCAGTTTCAAGTAATCGTTGGAACGAACTTTCACCGTGTTGCTTACATGTATCTCTCCCTCGTAACGATGCCTGTCTCCTACTGTCCTCAGTCATTATATGCTTTTAGCTTCCCAAACATCCATAATGGCCCTCACTTCATTAAGTCAAGACTTTGCCCTCTGGCGAAACCCCTCGGGTTTCCGATACTTTGTAAAAATACAATAGCAGGCTCTTTTTTTTTTTTATGTTGAAGACCTTGCCAAACTAATTGTATCTCGTTTACGTTAATGTTTGGGACGTTCGCTAATGACCCTCGCTAGTGCCTTTTTGGCATCCCTTCACCTGTGGTACATATTCTTAACCCTTTGCTATTAATGGATTTTGTAACTTTGATATATTCTGTATATCATAAGCGCTATACAGAAAAACTGCTACAAACAACAACTGATACCTCCACTTTCACATGGAGAATGATGCATATGAGAGAGAGAGAGAGAGAGAGAGAGAGAGAGAGAGAGAGAGACAGAGAGAGAGCGAAGCAACAATTAGCTGTAGCAGTATCTAGTGAAATCGTTAGCGTGCTCTGCTAATCGTGCAAGCAGCGGTTACCCCTTTTTTTCTACTTTGTTTTCCAAACAAACAAGAGGCGTAAATTTGGGGTAAACCCAATTTTAAGTTGTCGAACTTCTTTTAGACTTCAAGGAAGTCATGTTTTACGTAAGTATTCATAAGAATGCTTTAACGGTTGCATTATCTGCAAATGTGCATTATCTGCACGATTATCTGCAAATAACAGCAATTCAAGGGACATTTGTCAGTGACTTACTGACTCGTCATTGATTTTGGTTACAAAAAGGAACTCAAAGAACGTAACTGTTCTATATATAAATGCTTGCCTAACACTCCTGTAAGTTTGAGTTTTATAACATCCGGAATATCGAAAAACAAAGAGAAAAAGCCAATCTTAACCCTTATTAGGAGAAGATCATATGACGAAATAAAAAGAAAATCCCGCTCTTGACGCCTGTCATAGGCAGAGGTGGAGCACACAGCGGCCGGGTGGTACGCTTAGGCCCGAAGAGGGCTGCTGTGTCTCGGGATTATTAACAAAAATAACAGAAAGCGTCAGTTTTTGGTGCTTCATTAAAAGCTGATTTATACATTATTATATATGACGAAGATCAACAGCCACGTGCATGACTTTCTCTACTCTTGTACTAACCATACTTACAAACTCTAATTCTTATATCTTCTTCGTGTTAGTTGAGATAAACATTTGCAACAATTATCTTAGTTGCTTGTTTCCTTCTAGGTGCAAGAGGAATGTGGAGATACAGTAGGCTTTGAGCGATATTCAAATCTTTTAAAGCTTTCAAATTCCGTTCTCTTTGCACTGTTAACATGTAAAACTGAATAACGATGTTCCATTTGACAGAAGTGCTAAGTTCTCCAAAACTTACGCAAACAACAAGGAATCCCTCCGAAATGGTTCACTCTACAAAAAAATACATTTAGACATAAATCGTGTGTTTTAGCAAGATCTGCATTTTTGTAGAGTAAGATTTGGTCTATTTCATAGGTTTAGTAATTATGCAAAAGTCATCCAGAGTAAACAGAATTCAATGGGCTATAACCAGAAAAGTCATGATATAATTTCATTTGTCATATGGGATTTAAATCAACATCGTTTGACCCTTAAATTTTCCATGTAAAGGATACTTTAGGATGGAAGAATTTATTCAGAATATTCCTGTCGCATTAAACTTATATAAAAAGTTTGAATTTTAACTAACTTTTCGTTTTTAAGTTATGCTGTCCACAGACTGACAGATACACATACACACGACACACACACACACACACACACACACACACACACACACACACACACACACACACACACACACACACACACACACACACACACACAAACACACGCACATACACACTCACGGATGTTTTTCTAAAAATGCATTTTTTATCCAGTGGGCCTAAATACATATTTTCCGCTGAAATCTTGACATCGAATTTTTAGGTGAAATGCAATAATTCCTCTACTGCGAGGTGTCCCCCTCCGCACTGTACCCTTTACCTTTATCTTTACCTTTACTGTACGTAGTAGAAAAAGTAAAGATCAACTATATGTTAAAAATGTGTCGGAGCTAAGGTTGATCTGTCGCTTGCCGCACAAACTTAATCGTGGGCAATTCCTACCTCACCTGAGGAAATTGTGCTGGCGACCTTGGGAAAGATGACGATCACTATGACGTCGTGCACACCACTGGATACCTTCGTATCCCGTTCGTGTCCTTGGGGTTATTATTTTTGTGTGATAGCTTCAGCGATGCAGTAATGTTCTTATCAGCGATAAGTATGAAGAAACTCAAGAAAACATGATTTATATGCACTAAACGTTCACTAAATGTACGCATGCATGTGCATGATATGTTATATTTACATGACTTCTACCCCTTGTAGTGCATTTTTAGACAGGTCTTAATAAGTCCTTCTTACAAAAACTTATTTTTCTAACTACGTCATTCTAATCAAGAAAAACCTGTACGGAAATTACGTTTTGCCAAAAGTACAAGGGAAGAAACCAGATCGACGGTCAAATGTTTCAAAGTGAAACACTATTTGGTCTTAAAGTTACAGTCTTCATCGAGGGAAACAATAGTGACTACTTTAAAAATGACAAAGAATATTTTTAAAATGAGTAATGGAAAAAAGGGTTAAAAACTGTATTTTAAAGGGTCTTTCGTTATTGTGTAACGTACTATGATTTTCTTTATTTTGCGGTTTACCGGCAATACAAATATTATATAAAACTATTCGAATAAAGAGTAGACTTCGCAAGCTATTTTATGCCATGTAAATATCTAAACTGTGTAGTATTTCTATCAAAATTGGTAGGCTCAGTTTTGATAAAATGGAAAATATGGAAACTTAAAGCAGGGCTGGGCAAGTGGTGCTCAAAGAACGCAAATTGCTCACGACCTTGAATGACAACACTATGTTTAGCAGGAAAAACTGAAGGCCGCTCAAGGTATCGCACGAGTAGCCCAGCCTGATTTAAAGCGTAGTTTAGGGTGGAGGGATTTTATTGAAAATCTTCGTGTTGCACACCTAGAAGATTATAAACTAGGGATAGGGCCTCGATACCGTCCAGAACTCGATACTCGGTGGTATCGAGGCATGTGCATTACTTTGCAACAAATCTTAGATACTTTCTCGATACTTTTAAATGTTTAAGTTTTGCTTTATTAAAAGTTGTTGCGTGTAAATGTATGCTACGTGAGAGAAGTTGAAACTTCACGTTGTTGCTTCGCACGTGTCTCCAATGAGGTGCTGTAGGACATATATAGATAGTTATTGATGGATCTGGACTGTCTTTGCTGCGAGTGAATGATTGCAACATTCAATAGACTAGCGATGTTCTATGCTGCGAAAGAGGGAAAGTGGGGTTTACCTCCCTCCGCTATAGATGGACTTTCTCGCTCTTTAATCCCCAGCCGTGCATTGTGTTGAAAGGCGGGTTGGTTAAATGTAGTGAGTGAGTGAGTGAGTTGGGTTTAAGGGCCCGTCGAGGTTAAAATTATGATGCGTTTGATTTACGAAAGCACTTTCAAATCGCATGCGATAAACATCTGCTCATTTGTGACTTCATGGGTGCGTTAAGTTTAAGAAGTCTATAAATATTTGGCGACAAAATCGAAGTGCATAGCCTTAGAAGATACATCAGGTGTCGCCGCGTAACCTATTGGAAACAGACTTTTCATATTGCTGAATTTGAAGAAACTCTGTTCGCAAATATATGTACAAATACACTCACTCTTATACACACTATTCTTGCAAATGCTTATTTCTCCATACACTACATTTTAATTGACATTAGCATTTTCAAAAACTACCTTACTGCGAATTTTCTTGTGGGTGCAAGGGAAATGTGGGAAATCAGTAGGCTTTAAGAGAAATGTCCTATCCAATGTCTTTGAAATTCCATTCTCTTTGCAAGGCAAAGAGATAAAAAAATAAAAAGTAACATAGTTTTTAAATAGGAATAAGTATTGCCAAATTCAAACAAATAATAAAAGAATATGTCGAAAATGGTCGACTCAAAAGAAAAAATATGTATGTGTTATATATATGTTTATATATAAACACAAGGTGAATTTCAACCGCAAAGGAGAGGGCGGTAGGCTGCACAAAATATGGATACATGGATACCAGCACTAGAACGACTACGACTACAAATCAAAAACAGCCCACAGCAACGAGTGGCGCCAAAAAACACGGCAGAACTGGAAGCACTGGGATTGAATGTCCGCCAGCCAATCAATGACAGCGACGGTACGCCTGTACATATGAGGGAGGCAGACTCTCGGTAACATTACAGCCTGAAAACTACGTGATCGCCAACATTAGCAAAGGCGAACCGAAACACCGCAAGCATGCTAGAATTAAAATGTACTAGACGTGGCACGGCTCGCCGACTAATGCGCGCTCATGCAATCCAGACCCCAGGTCGTACACACAATACGGCAAAGGCCAGCGCCTCGGGAACCACCTAGGAGGTGCAATGTCTCCGCGCTAGAAAACTGGAAAATTGTAAATGGTGTAAAAAGTTAAGTGTAAATAGTTCAGTGCGCGAACTGGTACGCATATTTTGGTGTGCCCAATTAATGTTTGTGTGTGTGTGTGTGTGTGTGTGTGTGTGTGTGTGTGTGTGGTTGTGTTCCTGTGCAAGTGTGTATATATGAGCGCGTGCGCGCGCTAGTTTGTGTGCGCGCGTGTGATGGGACATATGTGTGGTATGCCTAGGAGTGAGTGCCCGTGTGTATGTGTATATAAATGTGAATATGCGTATACATATAAAAACAAAAGACACACAAACAGTGGAAAAAAAAAACATAAAAAAACAAAAATAATAAGACCAAAAACTGTTCTAGGTGACCAAAAGCTGGTCACTGTATGGGTTTTTGTGAAACCACAAATTGTATATGGTGTATATAAACTTTGTTAATTGTATGTGTAATGTTAATTGTAGCCTGTAAGCTGGACCCAATGTACCGGCACCAGACAAATATTCCCTGAATAAATAAGTCCTTCACTCAAAATTGGGTCCTCTGAAGATGCTCGACGCAGACTTGAGCGAAACGTCAAGGGGAATTCCCACACGCCAACCACAGCCTACAAGCGGAAGATGTTTTATTACGAAAAAAGAAGTATTTGACATAAATTGTGTGTTTTAACAAAATATAGTTACTAAGCTTTTGTCTGTCTCTTACTGTTTACAATTTATGTAAAAATAATTCAGAATGAAGAGGACTTCTGAGGACATCCGCAGAAAATTCAAGGTATGACAGAAATTGCCATGGAGTCGCCTGTTTGTGTTCGTCACTGTCCCTCCGACTGAAGGAGGGACATGGTTGGACATCCTTGCAATAGACACTTGAGTCTAAATGAAAGCATGCAAAACAAGGTACCCAAGTAACATGCATGGTTAATTGAGTTTGAAGCTAATTTCGCTGCTGCCTAAGATAATGTTCCTGCAATAGCCTGAGTTGGTGACTTACTCTTGGCCTTTGCGTTTATCTATTACTGTGAGCAAAATCTGTTAATCCAGTTGAAACAAATCAGAAATCCGTAGTGAGATAGTACATCGCATGCAAATATCTCATCTTTCCTTCCAGCTGTTAGTGTTTTGCAAGACAAACTTGTGTCACAACCTGCGAACTAATATTTTGTTTTACCAATGTGCGACAACAATGTTGAATTAATCATGAGTGCAACTATTATGAAATAGACAGTATTAACGATAAGTAGGCAGCGAAAATTGGACACCACTGAAAACGTTAAGTGCAATTATACATAGGTTGTCATGGAGATCGTGACAAAAAAGCAATATTAATGCGACATAATACCCGATGTACTACCCTACTATTCACGGTTCAAAATATTCCAAAAGTAAAACCTGTAATTCTCAAGGAATCTTATCTTGATGGATATTTCGTTAATTCGAGAAACAAGTTATATATAAAGCTAATGGGATAGAAACGAATTCTTTCGGTTCATTTAAGCGAGTTACATGCAATGATTTTATGATTTCGGCTTTCAGCTAGTTCTTAAGCATGCGAGTATTTTATTGTCTAAGCTTGCGACAGACAGGTCAGAATGTTTTCTATATGAATGAAAAACGCGTGGATTTATTGTCTCAAATAATGTTTGAGTTATTTTAATTAATTCTCTGTAGTAATTGTTATTTATAGTATGGTGTGTGTGAAATTATGTCAACTTTTTGTAACAAGTTGTTTTGAACAAAATAAATACCTAGTAATTTTCTCTCAATAAAAGCAATTCTTTTAAGTTTCTCCAATAAACAAACAAATGTTGTTGCACAACATTTATTTTTATACTGTTAAAAACAGGTATCTCAAGTTATTGTAGTGAATATCGTAATTTAGTATTTGCGCATGTGTGGCGCTAAGTTTGTGTTTCTTTTTATTTATATATATATATTTTTTATTAACGTCATCCTACGTAACATGTCATATCGGACGACGAATGAGTGAAATTAGTGAAATGATGCTCAAATGAGTTCGAGGTCCATATAGCTTAAGTTACCCGACATTCGTCTTCTCAGCATAAATGAAAACCTTGGGGAAAAAAAAACTTATCCTCATATTCCTCCCTGATCCAGACTTGAACTCGGGACCTCTTGAATGTGAAGCAATATACGCTACCACCACACTACAGGAGCGAACGTTTGTGTTTCGCGATAATTTATCAACTCGTGATATATTACTTTTATCAAATACTTTTCGATAATTATTCTCTATGGCGTAATTATGGTTTGTGCACAATACTTGTGTGTGATGTGCGAGATATGGTTCAGTATGAGAGTACAAATAAACAGGTACCTTCTCCACGTGGTACGTACCGTCTGTTCACCAGCTCATGGTCTTCGGGAACTGAAGGACAGAGGAGAGACATTCCACGATAGAGTAACCCGAGTTTTGTAAACTTACTAGATAACGTTGCTGCTGGTTACGTTGCCAACTTCCGTCCAAGGTTATTCCCGCTATGTTTGCTAATATGTTAATATCTCTTAATTCCAGTTAAAAATTGGACGAGTCACTAGCATATCTCGGAAGTAAAACAAAAAAATTATTGTAGTAGGAGATAAATCCCCGCCTAGGAGTGCTGCGAAATCTGCTGTGATATAGTGCTTGCAGACTAAAGGGGTTCGGAGTGACAGTTCCATGTGTTAAACGGTTCTTCATAGGATGACTGAACCAAACAAAACTAAAGATGTTTCTAAAGCGAACGCGTTTTGGGTTTCATTGGACAACACATTCGTTTACTCGCCTCCATATATATGTGATGTCAGTCCCACAAAACCACCTTGAGCCAAGGTAAAATGAATAATTATTAAGTAAATCTACCAGCTGACTTATCCTTACAGGAATTGCGCCATATAAGGTTCCAGGATATATCACTGAAACAGACTGGCAAGGTTTTTGAAAACAGTAGAAAAAGGAGAAAATTATCAGTCGGAGAAAGACCGAGCAGTTGAAAATATCCTTTACGTTTTATTAAACACAGGCTATGAAATAATTTTACACTCGTAGACTAAATATTGTAACAAATGGAGACAACACCAGTTACTGCTATTCACACTTTATTGCCTTTTAGTCAGTTAGCGTAGTGCTAACGTTACACTCAGATTACTTCTGTATAAGCTCAGAGCAACAGAACAACTGCCTAATCACAAATAAGAACTGTCAGATTGAACTGCTAGTCGGCACGACTCCTCAACGCTTCGTATGCGTCTTTTTCCTCTCGTCGGCACGACTCCTCAACGCTTCGCATACGTCTGTTTTTTTTCTCTTGCCCGGTGCTTGGCAGCGACTTATATAGGTCCTTAGACAGAGGGAAAGTTCTGGAGGTAGAATATTCTGGAGTCCTGTGGCGGAACGGTCCAGAAACCGCACCGCCATGTAATAGCTATTGTCTCGTACGCTCCTATTGTTGTCGGCGGCCTGTGGCGGAACGATCCAGAAACCGCACCGCCATGTAATAGCTATTGTCTCGTACGCTCCTATTGTTGTCGGCGGCAGGTCGTTAGGCCAGGCAGGCGACTGGCTGGGTCCCCCCTCCCCAGTGTAGGAAATCAGATGCGGCGGGCGCGGTGACAGTATAATAAATTAATACATATTTTCAGAAGAACAAAATGGATTCTGCAAGGAACGTTCTCGTTCAGACTGTATATTTGTAATAGAACAAATAATGAAGAGAAGAAGAGAATTTAATGTTACACCATGTGACCCACTCCAGCCGGTCCTCGGATAAGCACACAACCCTGCGTGCGTTAGAAGAATTGCAGAAATAACAGGGGTCAATCCAATCAGTGGCATGTGTAAACTTTGTTCTGCTTGTAAGATAGCGAGCAGCACAGGAAATGCCCAGGCATTAACTGGCGTGATAATAGAGAGGAAGTCTTAGAATATTTTCCACTTCACTTGCAACACTTTATTTTCCAGGGAATAAACTCATAACTGTATATGATGCCATTGCCTAACATTACGGACTACAGGTTGTAAATTACCGTAAATCCATACAAACATGAGGGTGCGTAATGTTTGATTGGCATTTCTTTGTTTCTTATTGATGTTATTGTTGTATTTTATTATTATTTTTAGTTATTGTTATTATTGCTATTGTTATTGCTTTTATTTTATTCTCATTAATTTATTATTGTTAATTATTATCATTATTATTATTATCATCATTATTATTATTATTATCATTATCATTATCATTATTATTAGTATTAGTATTAGTATTATTATTATACTTTTTATTATCATCATAATCAGTAGTATCGCCATTATTATTTTTATTAGTTCTCTTATTATTGTTATTTATTGTAGTTATTACTATTACCATCAGAATCACTATTATTTGTATCATGATTAGGAGTGTCATTTTAATTAGTTTTAGTATTATCATTTTCATTATTACATTAATATTAATTTTTGTTGTTATGGTTTATTATTATTATTCTATTATTCTCATTGTTATTATTAACATCTTCAAAAGCTACTGTATGGTGACTTTATTCACAGAACAGGTGCAAAAAATGATTCCGTGTTGATTGATACAATGTTTCAACCGTCTTCTTCTATCTATATGGACGTTTCTGAGAACTGCGGGTGGTTTTATGTAGTGTTTAACGCCTGCTTTTACTACATCCGGTACCGCAGGCGGTGACACTGATGATACATGAAATGAAGATGGAGGAGGAAACCGGAGAACCCGGAGGAAACCCGCCCCAGCATCGCTTCGTCCACCAAAAATCCCACATACGGTTGCTTGGGATCGAACCCATGCCGCTTTGTTGAGAAGCGAATGGTCTAACCACTCGGCTTCGGCGCGGCCACTGCGGGTGTGACAAATGGATATGCTTTAACGATCCTTGAGGGGATTTGTGTAAAACGCAATGTTCTTGAATGTTACCAAAAGAAAAAATCTAATGTGGTTAGATGAGATCTTGCTAGTTAAGGTACTGGGCCGCCTAGGCCCTTCCATGGTCCATGATACAACTGAAATGGACCTTTATAGGTTCATAATGGTAAGGCGGTGCACCATCTCGTTTGAACCAGTGCAGCATGTTGTTCCGTCATGGTATCGGAACCTCATCAAGAAAATCCTGAAGCTCACCTTGCAGGAATTCCAGATATCATGGTCCTCTAATTCTGCAGGGAGAAAGACACCCCCACCGCCACCACCACTACCACAACCACCAGCACCATCACCACCACCACCACTACCACCATCACCAGCACCACCACCACCGCCACCATCGCCACCGCCATTACCACAACCACCAGCACCATCACCACCAACTCACCGCCACCACTACCACCATCACCAGCACCACCACCACCATCACCGTCATCACTACCACCACCGCCACCATCACCACCACTATCACCGCCATCACCACCACCACCACCATCACTACCACCATCATCAGCAACACCACCACCGCCACCATCGCCACCGCCATTACCACAACCACCAGCACCATCACCACCAACACCACCACCACTACCACCATCACCAGCATCACCACCACCGCCACCATCACCACCGCCATTACCACAACCACCAGCACCATCACCACCAACCCACCGCCACCACTACCACCATCACCAGCACCACCACCACCATCACCATCATCACTACCACCACCGCCACCATCACCACCACTATCACCGCCATCACCACCGCCACCACCATCACCACCACCAGCGCCACCGCCACTACCATCACCATCACCACCAGGACCACCGCCACTACCACTAGCACCACCACAACAACCTGCACCACCACCATCACCACTACCACCACCAACACCACCGCCACCACCACCACCATTATCACCACCATCACCATCGCCACCACCAACAACTCCAGTAACACCACCACCGCAACCGCCACTACCACAACCACCAGCACCATCACCGCCACTCCACCGCCACCTTCACCAACAGCACCACCAGCACCACCACCAACACTACCAGCACCGCCGCCACCACCACCACCACTACCACCGCTATCACCACCGCCTCCCCCACCAACCCCACCACCACCGCCACTACCACCGTCACCACCACCATCGCCACCACCAACACCTTCAGTAACACCACCACCGCCACCGCCATTACCACACCACCAGCACCACCACCACCCCACCACTACCACCACCAACACCACCAGCACCACCACCGCCACCACCAACACCAATACTGCTACAACGACTACTACTACTACTACTACTACTACTACTACTACTACTACTACTACTACTACTACTACTACTACTACTAATAATAATAATAATAATAATAATAATAATAATAATAATAATAATAATAATAATAATAATAATATCGATAGTGATAAACATAACGATAAACACACCAATAAGAATAAAATAATATAATGTTAATGTTAATAAGATAAACAGTATAAGTAATATAATTTAATATAAAACAATAACGTCAAACAAAAATAATAACAATAACTGAAAATAATAATAAAATACAGCAATAACATTAATAGGAAGCAAAGACATGCCAATCAAACACTACGCACCCTCATGTTGGCATGGATTTCGTTACGGCAATTTACAATCTGTAGTCCGTAATGTTAGACAATGATATCATAAACAGGTATGAGTTTATTCCCTGGAAAATAAAGTCATGTAATTGAAGTGGAAAATATTCTAAGACTGTTCCTCTCTATTATCACGCTCTGCACACGCCAGTTGAAGCCTGGTCATTTCCTCTGCCGCTCAATCTGTTACAAACAGAACAAAGTTCACACACGCAGCTGACTGGACTTACCCCTGATATTTCTGCAACTCTTTTAACGCGCGAAGAGCTGTCTGCTTATCCGAGGGCCAACTGGAGTGGGTCACCTGGTATATTATTTATCCACGGAGTGTATTCCCACAAACAATTGTCTTATTCCATGTTCTTTACCTAATCACTTAGATAATCGAAACAATTATAAGATTTATGTTTCTTTCTGCGTGTTGAGCTTGTGGGAGGTTCGGACCATCGTCCACTGCATATAAAGTTACGAAGGCGTGAGTGCCGCGTCGTCCCGCTAAAACTTCCTCTTCCGCTTATTCCCATTGTTGGAGGCTTCGTACTCATTCTTAGCTAGTCATATTTACTCATTTTATTTTATTTATTTGTACTAAGCACCAATACAAGGGATATGGCTTACATCAGCCCAGGGTGTTATCTTGCCATATTCCAAATTATGCCTTACTTATAATATAGCACGTCTAATAATCGTAGTAAATAACAGTAATATATATATATATATATATATATATATATATATATATATATATATATATATATATATATATATATATATATATTCACTTATGCTTTCATGGCCGGTGTCTTGATTATTAGAAATGTTTTGTTCTTCCAGGCTTGTCTAGAAGACATTGTAGATACCAACGTTTCTCCAAGTACTGCACTTGGCATCATCAAGGTAACAAGATCCGCTATCTGCACTGGTCAGAGTTTGAATGAGTTTCAGAGTTACAAACTCTGGCCAGTGCAGATAGCGGATTGTGTTACCCTGATGATGCTAAGCGCAGTACTTGTCGAAACGTTGGTATCTACAATGCCTTCTATATCACGGCCTACAAGCCCGGAAGAACAAAACATTTCTAATAGTCATTAATAATAAAAATAATTATAATAATTAAAGTGTACAGCAATCATGCTCCACATTTCTTAAAATATACTAAATGTTTGTGTTACCTACCCTCCTCCCCTTCTCTTTTTACTGACCATGTCTATTTCTTTTTTACTTTTGCCAAATACTCGCCTACCGTTTTGCTATCCTTGCTAAAGAGTTAAATTAAAGCTATCTTTCTGTCCATTTTCAACCATTTCCCATTTATTCACTGTTTCCTCCAGAGCTGTCCCTTTACATTCGAAAACTATATGCTCCATATCTTCGTTTTCACCATATATATTTTCTCATCCCCTTTAGTCTCCATACACCCGCTCGTGCCCAAGCATCACTTTCTCTTTGCTCTTTATTTAATTTTTCTACATACATTTCTCTTTCCCACTTTACTCATTACTTTACTATTTAAATGTTAATTTGCTTTTTTGTGTATGTCAGTGAAAATAATTCCAATACTTGCGACCTTGTTTTACAAGCTTTGTATAATTCTGTTTTAAATTTCTTTCGTAAGGTGCATTTTGAAAACTATTTATTTTTAGCGTGGTTTCTGGTATGGTTTTTTATTATTATAAGTACGGATATTTACGTTTTAACATAATTTTCTGTTTACTTCGATTTTTATAACATCACACGTTTGATGAAGTACTGCTAAAATATTTCTTTACACATAATAATTGTACTTCCTTTTCTTGGCTATTTTGTTAATTTAATTCCCCTCTAAAATTCATTTTTATTTTCCTTAATGTTTCACATAACTTTTGTTGATCTTATTTCTACTAACACGGTTGTTAGACATATTTATATTAATATCAATAAGATACATATATACATGCATGGATTCATTCCTATGCTAAATGATTTTATTTACAATTGTTATACCTTTCTTTACTTCGTTTCATTGTTTGGGTTATCTTTCTGTTTTATTTTTGTACAGTGTCATTGTTGTTTTCAGTTTTCTCTTTGTATTATTAGTATCGTGTTGTCTTTCTACCTTCTTATTTTTCAATTCTCTCTTGCTCTCTTCTTCTCTTTCTTTCACATAGGGTCTTAGGAAATTTATATGGTATCTCCAATTTGTTTTGTGACTTTTTTATTCTTACTGTTAATAAGTGTGCTTGCCATATTTGTGACCAATTTTGTGAGGTCCTTTGTATATTGCATCCTTGCTAACTTCTTTTGAAAAACTTTAGAAATTTAGAGCATTCAAAGGCGTACCTTGTCCCCTATTTCTGGATTCCATTGGCGTTTTTGTCATTTCACTTTTATGTTTCTTCCTTTTGCTTTCCTTTGAGTTTTTTATATGGAATTCTCCATTTTTCTTCGAAGGTTATAGATTCCCCCGCCGATAGTGTCTCAGGTATATGTTCAATCATCTTTCGTGGCTTTTTGTCTATCATTAGCTGGTATTGTGTAAATCTTCTTGTGGAACTGAGTACGTCATTTATTATGTTTTTAATATGTTGTATAAGTTCATATCAAGAGTTATTGCGTGACACTATCATCAAATAAATGCCAACTTCCCTCATTGTCTTTTCACATGGATTTCCTTGTGGATAGAATGCAGCTGGGAGATACGAATTTAAATATTTTCCTGTTGCATGGTTTTTTTGAATAGCGTGCCGATATTACTGTTGCATTATGTTACAACAATGCTTTTATTTTACCTTGTTTAGGTCTGGAGACTCAATATGTTATTACGCGTGATTTGCTATTTATTTTTAGAGGGTTTAATTTTGTAAAGTTGGTGTATATATCGTACGTTACTAACATTATATATTGGTAGTTATATTTTGTGGTAGAAAGCTCAACGTGCATATCTATTGCTACTGCTTCGTTCCTTTCTTTTCTTGTTATTGTTTGGGGTTCGATGTCATACCTACTTGACGATCAATGTTTTGGCTTTCTGGTATAAGTCGCATTTAGATAGATATATACTTACGTACTTCCTCCTGCTCTAGGTATTTTATATAAAGTACTTCGCTCATCACCAATATTGATCTTTTACTGCCTGAATGTCTACGATTTATGTAAAAAGTTAATACTACCATTCTTTCCATTTTATTAGCAATTATAGCTTTCCATTATTTTTCGTAGTGTCTATGGAGTTTGTGCAATACTTTCCTGTATTTTATAATCGTTTCATCTAAGACTTCTTGTTGCAACCTACTTACAATTTTCATTTGTTGTGCAAATTCTTTCTTATCTTGAAAATGTATCTGCACTATTTTCAAATTTTTGTAGAAATTAGCGTGTTTCTCGAAACTGTTGCCCGTGTTGTATTCTGGATAGCGTATCGCTAAATAAGTTGCTTTTCCAGATATTCGTCATATTTACACGACGTAATTATTGTGTTTAATGTGATATTTTTTGAGTTTGTGAGGATGCATGTTTTATGAATGATTTAACTATGGTGTGTGTATATGATTATATCTTACAATTTTACATGTATTCTCGAAATATATATGCCACCTTAAACATCTAAGATAATATCGGCGGCTTTTCTTTTGAAACAATTGGTCACAGGCAATGATTTTACTCGTTTACTATTGTCTACTAACTTTGCATTTGTTTACGTTGGGTTTTATTTATAAAACATTAAATACATACTAACATTCACACTTACTTTCATATTTACAGACTAGGAAGGATGGGGAAGAATCCTAGCTAAAGAAAAATTCCTATCCTCCAGCCGGCAATCGAACCCGAGGCTTCAGGATTTGAAAGCTGGCATGGTAACTACCAGACTACAGTGGTAGCCTACTCTAAATATTTGTAATGAAAAATAAATTGCTCCGACTTCAAGTTCTGTTAATATACAAGTTTGGTTCCACTTTGGTAAGGAATCTTGAAACTGTGTTTATAACATGCTCTTCATTTCGTTTTCCAGGGTCACTATTGCTGTGTATACTTTTGTTGAGGCGTGAAAAGTGTATATAATATGGTACCTTTAGTTTTAGTCGTTTCGGTAGTATACTGTTTTGGAAGACCATTTTGAAATTTTCCAAAGTTTCTTTGTGTTCTGGTGTCCAGTTCCATTTAATATCTCCTAGTGTTCCAATTTTGTCTGCATATGTTACCATAAATAACTGTCGTAATTTAAGATTCCTAACAATCTCTTTGTTTTTATTTATTTTTTATTTTTATTATTTCTTTCTCTCTCTCTCTCTCTCTCTCTCTCTCTCTCTCTCTCTCTCTCTCTCTCTCTCTCTTTTTTTTTTTTTTTTTTTTTTTTTTTTTTTAAGGGGCGATGGTAAATTTTGAATTCTTTTGAGTATTTCTGTAACAGCTTTTATCCCTTCCTGTAATATAATATATATTAAAAGGTTTGATCCTGTCCTCACGAATTTGCATTTCTGTAAATTCATTGCCATGTTATACTCGTACATACGTTTTTTGTAACTGTTAGCCGCTAATCGCTATTTGTGTATTTCCTCGTGGTCATGTTTTCGAATCCGTTTCCTTGCATCATATTATGGTCACCTTTGAAAAGATTTGACTATCGTTTTAAGTCTAGTATATTCTCAATTTGCCTGCAACCAAATGTGTAATAAAATCTTTATCGAAAATGTTTATATGGGTTAACATGAAGCACACAGAAGTAGATGTTTGTAGAAAAGTGGATAAAGAAAGCCATACAACATGATTCTAAAATGCTTTTGACAGGGAGGATTCTGTGGCCTCAAAACGTGTATTTCCGGTGAAACCTCAACATCAACATTTTGTGTGCAATAGATACATAAGTGGCAGATAAAACTAAAATTTCTAGCAGCCAAAGTAAAGGAGAGATATAGTAATTTTTCATCTTTTTTGTGTGTGGTATTTACAAAATTATTTTAAAGGAGTTTGTGAAGGAAATTCCTTGCTACAATAACCCAAATTGCGGTGATTTTTATGTGAAAGAAAAAAAATCTCAAGCTTTTGAACTGTCAACCTATTTTGTAAACTTCCTCATTAATACCTAAGTTAATACAATTTATTTCTTCATCATAGACGGTGTAGCGCCTTTTAAAATATTATTTTAGTAAACAAATGTAACATATTGTTGAAATAGCATAAACGAAAAACTATGATACTATCTGTATCAAAAGTGAAATATTAAAACTACCTAAATTTGCAAGTACTACGAAACAAACAAGGAATGTGCCCAATATGGCTCTAACTTTCAACATAACATCGAGAAAACTTATTATTCCTCCAAAATATATTCAAATTAAACACCTATCCTCTTAATGTGACAATTTTCCATAAGGTTGTCAATTGCCTTATTCCCTAATAAAATGTAACTCTTTTTTCTCTAGGAGAACAGAATTATTTTCATTTCCAATATTAGTCAATAACTAGCATTTAAACAAAACCTATTGACTTCCCAAAAACCACATTACCTTAATGTATTTATTAGAGTTTTAGTGCAATATTTATTTACGCAAAATTATGCTCAAGATTGTGAAGCCTCTCCTTATGAGTAAGATGTTTTACGACTGTGGTATACGCGAGGTCAGAATTTCAGTAGTACTCACTTGGTAGTTATGCAATACACTTCTTTGTACGGTAGTGCACTGTTAATGTCTTCCCGATGATGTTTATACAGAAGACATTTAGAATTCCGGCACATATATTGATTGTTTTCAAGGAAATCAGCATCTGCCATCAGGGTAGCTGTAATAATATACAACAGCAGAAAATAAAGAACTTTTGAAGCCTTACTTTACATATTTTAACAATAGGTGATAACACATTACAGCGAATGGCACTTCTAACAGGAAGCACATGTCAAAGCCTTGATCAAACACCGGTGTTATAATAGTTATTTGTGTAACAAGTGTATAGTTTGATTATGACATGAGTGTATGCTTAGCGCGTGAGCGAAAGCGAACGCGCAAATTAAGTGTCACAAAGAAAACATTATACACGTGTTATCTACATACAATGTTTTATGTAATTATACTATTAAAATACGTAAAACTTATTAATAAATTTACTTAATGAAAAATTATATTGTGAGATCACAGATGTAATATATATCATATGGTTGCTAAACAGATGTTTCATTTGTTTCAACATTTATGGAGGAAAATGTGAGGTAATGATAAAACTAGCGAAAATATGGATAGTATTCCGCTTGACATTTTGAACGAAACCAAGAGTGCCGAGAGTTTTATTAAGACCAGAACAATCAAAATATGTTTACGAAAAAGAATATGAAAAGTTCTGTGGATGCAGAAACGAAAAATGCGTTAGCTTGACTAATAAACCACATTGCTGGCACACTTTTCAGAGCTGAGAATTATGCACGTTTTCTTACAGGTACATTGGAGAAAATTATGTTGTGGTAGTTATGACGTCATTGCATTAATCCGGTGGATGGGGTTTTTTAGTGGGTATGGCCATCTTCAATGGCGACCCCCACAGTACCATGGGGTCTCGTAACAAGATTTTTCCCCTCCACCTAAAAAAAAAAAAGTCATTGCCATCTTGTTGCCGTTTTAATTAGATCATTCATGTTCTGGCACTGGTAACAGAAGGAGGGTAATTTTGCACGATTTGTGCCGCCATAATCCGTTTTAATGCTAGGATTTCGCCAAAAGGACCGGGGTTCCATTCCAGGTGACCGCATGTGGGATTTGTGGCGGACAACGTGCCGCAGGGGCGGGCTTCCCCCGGCACCATAATCCACCGGTGCTCCATCTTCATTCCACGTAACATCAGTGTCACCGCCTGCTGTGCCACTTGTGACAAAAGCAGTAGTTAAACACTACTAAAAATGCTAGAATTTCATAAGGGACGTTTGAACTCTCAGTTAGATTTAAACTATAGTTCTAGGTTTTATTTCGCCTTCTACTTACGGGCTAATTTTCAGCTAACATCAGTTTAACTTTACTGGAACTCATCTACCGTTTAACCGCGGTTTAATACTATGCTGTGATGCAGTGTAAATCTCGCCACTCACCATCTCGCTGCTCGGCTAGCTAGCTCGTGTCATTATTTTTATTCTGAGGTAACTCAGGGAGTGTAAGTGCAGAGGAATTAATTGAAGACCCTTAAATGAAAATACAACATGTCTTATCTTATTATACAACAATGTATTTTCTACAATTGCTTCATTTTTAATCACAGAATGACGAATGATGAATGACTAGCGGAAAAAAATGCAACGCCATCAAGGATTGCTAAAATTTAATACAGAGTTAAGTGAGCGGTAATATGTCATGATAGTATCATATGATAACAAAATCAGCACAAATGACGTGGACATATCACAAGGAGGTATGTCCCAATAGTTGCATCAATATTTAGCGTAACCCCCTCGGGCAACAATGCAGGCATGTATTCGTGCAGGCAGACGATCGTACAGGTGGCGAATGGTACCCGTGATACACTGTCCCAAGCATCTTGCACCTGTTGTCGCAGTTTGGCAATGATTGTGGCTGGCCGTGGAGACCCACTCACTTTCTTTCCCATCATGTCCCATACATGTTCAATGGGAGAGAGATCAGCGGACCATGCTGGCCAGGGCAGTTGTATACCATGCAGAGCACGTTGCATTGCTGCAACTGTATGGGGACGTGCGCTATCCTGTTGAAACAGCACATCACCTTCCTGTTGAAGAAATGGCAGTAACACGGGATTAATTACCTGCTGGATGTTGCTGGCACTGGTTTCACGTCCCTGCACAAACACCAAAGGCGAGTGCGAGTTGTAAGTGATGGCACCCCACACCATGATGCCAGGAGTTGGGCCTTTGATTTGTGGGCGAACGCACTCTGGACGAGCTCGCTCACCAGCTCTACGCCGTACGCGTACACATCACTTCCATACAGGCAGAACCTACTCTCATCACTGAAGACGAGTGCCATTCCATTGTCCAATGACGCCTTTCTCGACACCAGAGGAGACGTGCATGACGGTGTTGTGCTGTAAGAGGTACCTTGGCTAGGGACACACGTGATTTGAGTCCTGCTGCAGCAAGATGGTTTCCAATAGTCCGTACTGATACTTCAGGTGCTACTGACTCCGTATTGCCTCCCTGGATGCTGTTCGGGCACTCACTGATGCCCGTACAATGCGTCGATTCAGACGTGCGTCTGTAGAATGTGGTCGCCCAGAACCTGGTCTACGGGAGTGATAATGTTCCACAGACCATTGCTGAAAACACCGACACACCACCGATACATTGGGCCCAAGATGTGCAGCAATTTGTCGATAAGTCCATCCTGCTTCGCGGAGACCAACAATTCGACCCCGTTCAAATGGCTGTAGCTGTGAGACAGGAGTACATTCCGCGTTGTCGTGGCATCGCTTCACCCTAGAGTGTCGTTTGACACCGCCATTCAACTGTTAGGGTACTATAGTGACTGCCTGCACCGTGGACACTGAAGAGATAGAGACACTGCTGTGCAGTCCCGTCTATTGTCCACCGACCATGATACATCGATCACCAGTTGTGTAACCTCTCAATATCCACATACTATGCCCATGTGTTGATAAAAACAATCCTTACTGGTGTTGCAGTTTTTTTCCGCCGGTGTATATCGTGCTTTTAAGCACCTCTTGTACAGTTTTACGAAGCAAACAGATGTGATAACCCAGTGTTAGGATAATAAAACTCTCTTTGTCTATTTAAAAACCTATCAAGTCCTCTTTCTTCAATAATTCAAAATACCAATATTCGTTTACTTGGAAAAATATTCCTTGTTACTTTTTAACTATGGGAACAAGTGAGCCACGATCTCTTGTAGCCTCTATTACATTGCCTTTTAACATAGATGTTTTCTGCGGCTTATACAAGAAACGATTCCAGTTTTAAGATGGCGATTCCAGCTGTACAAGTGGATACCGGGGAAGTATTTGAGGAATTGCTATCATGAAGTTGAAACACCCCGGGGACCCAAAACTTCCTTAGATATACTTGATCACTTTCACATGTGGAAACATTATGACCTTTTAAATCCATTTAGACTTACGAAACAGGCTTATTACGTCAAATTCGAACCCGAATACAGAAATCAACGAGAAGATATAAACGTAAAGCCGTAAAATACGTTTAGTATTGGATTTATACTAAAATAACAATACATGTTTGAAAATTAAGTGTAAAGACAAAAGATAGGACCATGAAATGCAATTCATCCATGCATCACGTAAACATACGTTACGAGCATCCATCAGCATTTATAAAATTGCCTGTGGGGTAGCCTTCTGTAAACCTTCGAGAATGTGTTCTATTTCAGCCATAACTAAGCTGAAGTAAATAGAAAACTTGTGAATGATGAAAAATTTGTAGAATATATATGCAAATAAATCGTAACAAATAGCGTGCAGTAACAGTGCATGCATCAGACTTTGTTTAGTGCTACCAAAATGCTAAGTAAAACGCTGAATGTATCTAACTTGCTACCAGCTTCGTTATTGCAAAGCTTATTTTTCTTTGTGCCTGCCATGTTAATGTAACGCTAAGCTATTCAATATATGTACATTAACCACCTTTTCAAGCTAACAATAGCATTTAATTGCAGTGAGTGAGTGAGTGAGTGAGTGAGTGAGTGGGGTTTAAGGGCTCGTCGACAGCTAGGTCATTTGGGCCCTAGGTCAAAGGTTAAAATTTAAAAACACTCATTAACTTTTCTGGCTAAAAGTTGAACCTTAAAATAACAACTAAAAACTGTGAACAGCTAAAAACCTCAGCCTACAAAGTAACACGATAAAATAAAACCCTGAAGAGCAACGCACTAAAAAGAGGTGAAGTTGAAAGCTAAAAAAAACTAAAATACAAAATTGTTAAAACATTGAAAGGTAAAATGTATCCCAGTTAAAAACAGGGTTAAAACCTCAAAAAGGAATTAAAAAAGTGTTACACTTGCGTAGCAAATCCAATCTGGGTAATGAACCGCAGAGTTTTGGCCACAGACACTGAGTTGTCACCCAAAATTGAAGCTACTGTAGGTCCCAGACCAACTGACTGGCGCGCACGAGCGTGTCTTGGACAATCCAAGAGCACGTGTGGGACGGTGAGGCGAACATCGCATGTCGGACAGACAGGTGCCGGGTCACCACGCAGAAGATGGCCGTGAGTGGCTCGTGTGTGACCTATCCTCAGGCGGGTAAGGATAACTTCAGCCCGCCTGGAATCCCTGTAGGAGGTCAGCCAGGGCTCCACGCTGTCTTTAATTATCCGCATTTAATTGCAGTGCAGAAAGAAGATTGGTGATCGAATCTGTTAGGCATAATCTACTATTTTTCGTTTTGACTAGTTGCCTATCACATCAATTTCCGTTACGCTTAATTCTCATTGGGAAACGTAGTTATTTCAGAACATTTTAACTTTGTTCTAAGCTGGCAGATATACCAACAGCATTTTATATTAATTGCTGTTTAAGAAAAAGAGCACTCTTATTTCCTCGGTCTTCAGGTATACCAACACCATTACGCTGTTGTTCAACTAACCAGAAAATTATAAAACGACTCCTGCAATTAAATCTTTGGTTTGGGTTAACTAGACTACTAGTCAAACTAAGGTACTAGACCCGGTATTACACCATTTTAATAATACTACAGAGTGGCGCAGAAGTCAGTTTCCCCTTAATCAATTCGACTTTTTGTAGGTAAACCTTCAGGATAAATGTGGAAATAAAATTAATTGCAGGGCGTTATTGGAAACAATGCATATAAATTCATTTGTTTGTGACTCTTCTGTTTTTGGTTATTGTTGCTGTGTTGAACATTATTGCAATGGAAAATAAACTTAGTAAGGAATAACGCATTTACACGCTTCAGTTAATGTGGAAGTACGACAAAGCGACAGCTAGAGTTGTTGTTGTTGTTGTTGTTTGGGGTTTATGGGCGCACCATCACAGTCCGAGCCAGAGTTCATAATGACTTTCGAACAAGGTTTCCTGATTCGCCATTGCCAACCCGGCAACATTTGCGGAAACTCAACATAAAATTTGAAAGAACAGGGAGTGTTGCGTATACTTTGAGATCCGGTCGACCACGTACTGTCCGAAACGAAGAAGATTCTCAGTTAGTACACAGGCATTTGTAGCAAGTCCTCACAAGTCAACTAGAAAGGAAGGAGGCAAACAGTTTGAACAAAAATGAATATATTTATATATTATTAAAAATTTTAAATTATGCCTCTTTATTGTATGATCAAGCAAAAAACTCTGATGTGCTGCACTCACATGACTTTCTCTACTCTTGTACTAATCATTCTTACAAACTCTTATTCCTATATCTTCTTCGTGTTAGGTGAGATAAACATTTGTACCAATTAACTTATTGCTTATTTCCTTGTAAGGGCAAGCGGAATATTAGAATACAGTAGGCTTTGACCGATAGTCAAATCTTTTAAAGCTTTGAGATCCCCTTCTCTTTGCACGCTTAACATAAAAAAATGAACAATGATGTTCCATTTCACTAAAGTTAAGTTTTCCGAAAGTGACACAAATAATAAGGAATATCTCCGAAACGGTTCACTCTACAAAAAAAATTTATTCAGACATAAATTGTGTGTTTTAGCAAGATCTATATTTTCTGTATACTGTTACACCTCCTTTGCGCACTACTTGCACCTATGTACTACCTTGCCCTAAACTTAGGTGACCTTCTGATATGTGTTACTTAATCTTTCCCTTTACTAAAAATTTCTTCCACAGGATCAACGCGGGATAGTAACAAGTAACACCAAGAAATGCAGCATAACCACATTTATTATATAAGGAACACTAAAATATGAACACGAACATATTAAAGAAAAAGAATAAAATTTACCCATAACTCTCGCCTTAAACAGGCAAATTAAAATATGAACCTGAACATATAAAAACACAATAAAATTCACCTAGAACCCCCACATTAAACAGACAGCTCAAAACTGCAATATAACAGAAACCTTAATTTATATGATAGGCACTACAATTCTGTTCTCGCCCTCAACTGTTATGACCAATAAAGCTCCTTGTTCAAGTAGACTTCTTCCTGAACGTCTATTACGATCTCAACACCAACACTACACCGTATCAAGTTGCTCCCCAGTTTTATGATGAAAGGTGCCTCATAATAAGCTACCCCGATAGTTAACAGTTCCTTTAAAATTTCCCTACTTTCACAAAGAACTACTATTAAGTTTAACTTGGTACTCATCGCTGTGTTGCAACTCGGAGCCAAATGGTGGATGGTCAACTCCCGATGTGCAGTCATCGCACAGCTGACATCTCGGATTTCATAGCCGCACAAGCTATTCTCCTTTCCACACGAGCACCAACTCTTATTATGAATCAACTTGCGAATTCCATTCAGCAGTCCATGCAGCACAACTCTCAAAAGGAACCATATTAACAATGTTGATTAATATGCGGCTTCGAACTCAGGCTTACACGTCTGGCTAGGTTCACGAATGGCTCCACGCCGTCTAACCAACTTGCTATGGTCCCCGGTTCGACTCTTTGCTGCTCAGGACCAACCCACTCCAGGGCACAACAGACGGCTGACCCCTGACACACACAGATCGTGTACTAAATTACCCGGTCAACCAGCTTTTGCCAATGACGTCACTCACCCGACTGATCCATCTTTAAGCCGGCCACCCCCACCTGTTTAGCTCTTCCAACCTTCCACCAAATTATTCCGTTACAACAGTAAGATTTTGTCTATCTCTTACGGTTTACGAGTAATTCAAAAGTCATCCAGAGTAAACAGAACATCATAGGCTATAGCCAGAAAATTCAAAATGTATATTTCGTTTATCATACAAATATCTTAAACATAAGGCATTTTAATCAAAATCGTTACAGCCATTTTTAAGAAAATAAAAATTTTTGAAAAATTGTCCATGTAAATGGTAGTTTAGGGTGGAGCTATTTTCTTCATAATCTTCGTGTTGCTGAGTTAAAAAATTCAGGGGCCTCAAAACATGTATTTCCTGTGAAATCCCGACATCGAATTTTTGGGTACAATACAATACTTCCTCTACGTCACTACACGTAGTAGAGAAGATACCGGGCATAAGCCATCTTATTAGTAGTGTGAGGCGATATTTTCTGCATCAGCCCTCTAAAATATCTGAATGTTACGTTATAGAGGCGGCGGAAAAAGGTCCCTTAAAGTTATAAATTGTTATTACAGTCGGCAATAATGCATGTGTTCAATTGTCTTCTACAAAAGTCTGGATTGGCGTCGCGTGGGATACGGGAAGTCCGGATATAAATTACGATTTAGCGGCATATGGCATCATATTACACAAATATTGTTGTGTAAAAGTGAGTAGAAATTACGCTACAGAAAAGGGACATATAATTTGTTACGCGGGTCATAAATTAAAGAAGATAGAGAATCTACAAAGGTATGTGCTCCGTGATCGCGATGTGTGAACACCGTAACGCATGATATAAAAGACGCCAATCCATTGCATTGAATATTATATCTTTGAGTGAGAATGAAATAATAAACGAGTTTTACAAAGTGAATCTGAACTTTGATATTATTTTACTGGATGTTGACCCGTACTACGCCCTGGATGCAAGTATTAGTGAAAAAGAGTCATTCACGCTCGCCGCTGTGCTAGCCCTGCAAAGGAAAATCGTCACGCCCCACACCAAATAGCAGATGGTCTCCCCAGATCACGGTGAGCGACCGGAAAATAACAACCGCATCGTTACAAGTGGCTGCATTAAATTACCGAAAATTCGAGTTGGAGATGTACCAGTTCATTAGAAATGATTTTGTATGAATTATTTATTTAAAATAATAAAGCATAGGAGCTTACAAAAATAGTGCACAATACATGCCTGTTAAATGTATAATAGAACCTCCGGAATAGAAAAGATATTTTGACTTCGCCTGGTTTTTTACTTTCTTTGTTTGGTACTTAAAGTAAGTAGAGGAAGTATTGTATTCAACTCAAAAATTCGATACTCAGATTTCACCAGAAATACATTTTCGGGACTACCTGAACAACAAAAGTTTTTGTTTGAAAAATAGGTCTCTCGCGAGTCTATCTGTCTATCGGTCTGTCAGTCAGTCTGACTGTCTGTCACCTATCTGTAAATGTGACTGATTGTGCGTAAACAGCAAAATTCAAAAACGAAAAGTCGGTAAGTACAAAACTTAGTATTTTAATGCAGCATCTTCCAGTTATGCGACACGAAGAAAACAGCTCCGCCTTAAACTGCTTCTATATTGGAAAGTTCTCTAAAGTCTTGGTTTTCTCAGAAGCGCCTCTAACGATATTGATTAAAAAACCAATACGTTTAAGATATTTTTTATGAAAAATGAAATGTATATCTTAAATTTTCTGGAAATAGCCCCTGAAGTCCTCTTCATTTTGCATGATTTTTACATAACTCTTAAGCCGGGAGACAGACAAAAGCTATTTCTTTTCTCCCCCCCCCCCCCCCCACTCCTCATATCCGAGATATTCCTTGTTATTGGTTTGAACTTTCAAATATACTTTTCTCGAATAGACGTCATTAATTTCTTTTATGTCCCGGTCATGAATGGGATTTCGAACAGTCACATAGCGACCAGCTCTTAAACTATTTGACCATCCCTTAAGCCTACTGTGTTCTTCTATTTCCACTGTACCTACAGAGAAATATGTAATAAAACTACTTCTACAAACGTTTATCTCTAATAATATAACTTAGTAAACGTTTATCGTGGTTAATATGGAATAGAAGAATAAGATTCTGGAAACATAGTTTGTTGAAGAATAGATAAAAGAGTTATGTGAAAGTGACACATCCTACTTGTCAAACTATTCCTCAGTTCGTAATAATATATTTTTGACAGCCATGTGGCAATATACTATTTTCAAAATGTTTAGAAATTGCATAATGTTTTTAACTTTACGCCTGTGTAAACATCGAAAGTTATGCTAGTTTATTTTTCCTGTGAAATGAGTTTACATGGCTTTAAGAACTAGATGCGCTATTTAATGAAACCTTTTTTGCATGGTGATTTATGAAATGTAAAATACTCGAAGGTGACTTAAGTTTGCAAAACATTTTTGTTGCTTCAAATGCTGTATTATAACATGCTATTTTTCTGCTGTGATAAAAAATAAGCTATGTTTACCTATTTTCTCCATGTGTACGCTAGTAAATATAAAAAATAGCTACTAAGGTGTAAAGTTGACTGTTTCAAGCAGCTTTCACTTTCGTGAACAATTATATTTTAATATTCTAAGGAATACAACGATAGAATGTTACAAGATAACTTTCGAACAAAAGCCTTTAACAGTTTAAATGTCCTTGGTTCAATACTTTAACATGACCGTGAGCTTGGATTAATTCAAGGCCGATTATATCGCAAAACTAAGCTTCAAGGTTTTGCAACGCTGCTTACTGCAGGTGTAATTTGGTGCTGGAATCGCAAAAGAATAAAAAGGTGCAAAAAGAAGAAAACTAAAACTATTCCATTAGTTCCAGTACAGACTTGTTCACAGTAATGTACAACAGTTAAATGTTAAATATAAGTTCAGCAAGACATTTAAAGCAACTATTTTATCACTTTCAAGCCAGTGTATCGGCGACTAAACACAACTCTAAACGTAGTAGAGTTATATACGAGATAGTTTCCTATTCCTTTATTACCTGCGTCGAGGTAGCGATAATGTGTATTTAGTTGTCACTTTGTAGGACTATAATAAAGTATTGTCACGCGAGGTCAGTCGACTTCTTTTTACTATTTTTTCATACCAAAGTAAAGAGGTAGCATTGGGCACCTTACACTGGTCTTCTGATTTATTTAGCTTTGCTTACTATTCAATAATATGTTAAGGGGAAGCATCGGTGAAATTTGGGTAAAATGATGAAAATCCGATTTTTCGTTTTCGACTTAAGATTGTCTGTACCTTGTACTTTCAAAACCTACCATCGCTTACACCACATCCACATTTAAAGGGCTGTTACATACCTAGGTGCGGGTGACCTTGGCTTCTTAAATGTATTCCATTGCTTCATTGCAGCAAAATCGCCGAGAATTTTGACGTTTAAATCAGGCGATCGGATTTAATGCTGGTGGATGAAAGCAGAGACGTCTTTTAGGATTTTCTGCAAACATTCATCCCGGTAAAATAGTGCTAAAGTACGATAAAATTTTTGTCTTTATACATTAGAGGCCTGCATGGACCGACATTCCTGGGTACGGGTCGACGGGCCTTCCTCAACCAAACCCGAGCCCGAGAAGAATTTATTGTTATTATTATTATTATTATTATTATTATTATTATTATTATTATTATTATTATTATTATTATTATTATTATTATTATTATTATTATTATTATTATTATTATTATTATTATTATTATTATTATTATGATCATCATCATCATCATCATCACCATCACCATCACCATCACCATCACCATCATCACCATCATTATTATTATTATTATTATTATTATTATTATTATTATTATTATTATTATTATTATTATTATTATTATTATTATTATTATTATTGTTGTTGTTGTTCTTATTACTTGAAACGTTTCAGCAGGATAATCACATAGAATTCGTAGTATAGAAATGCTGCTATTCTCAGAATTTCGGTATCGGTGACCAAAAAATATAATAAATTACTGGGTCTCTTAACTTTCAAGCCTGGACCCGGCCCGAGCCCCACAAACATTTTTCAAATTAGGCCCGAGGGCTTGGCCCTAGACCGTACAGACTTCTAGTGTGCATGTATTGATCACGTGAGTTATTTTTGTAAATTGTATGCAGGAAGTTTTGTTTCTAAAAATAAATTTCAAATTGCAGTGACTTCAGCTATAATTAAATTAAATATGTGGGCTGTGAGGCTAATCTCTATTTATAGGATAAGGTCACAGCTATTAAAGTAAATACAGTCAGTAAATGAATTACAGTGTTAGGTATGAGCGAAGATTAAAGCAGAATGCACTAAGTATATTAAAAACATTCAATTCAGAAAAAAATGAAGGATAACAAAATTTAAAGAAGCTAAACAATTAGCTGAAAAGCATTTATATGGGCCATGAAGAATTCTAAACTACTAAATATATGCTGTCATACACTTAAACTTTAAAGTCATTTTTCTTCGCTTTCTATTTCTTTTTTCATTTTTTAGTCTTCAAAATACTCATTTTAGTGCAATTCTTAATATATTTCTTTAAATTATGCATACATACATATTCTTAGATAGTTGCTTCTTAAGACTTGGTGGTTTAAATGCTCTAGATAGAGCAGTTTGTTATTGAATTTTGATTTTGAAAATTATTAATCATTTTTAGAAAAATGGCCATCGATGTATTCACTATTTTTTTCTCCAAAACTGCTTGACATAGCCAAATAGAAATACCAGGTATTGTAGACACAATCAAAAGTAACATTGCTACAGTTTACTTTATTTATAACGATTAATATTTGATGCGAAGCATTTCTTATACTGCACTAAAGTTGCAGCAAAAACGCCTGGCGAGAGATGAGTGGATGGGGTTGATACCAACACTTTCGAAGTTACCTACGTGAAAAGGAACTAGTTTATCTTTCTAGTATTAACTTTTGGAACGTTTTTCGCCCAAGTCGGAAACTCACGATCTCAGCATGTATCCTTATAGGTAAATTGAATAATTGGAAAGTTTTGTAGCATAGTGTCTTGGCTTTAATGGTACAGCTTTTACATTACAGAAAAGGCTTGTCCATACTCTTTACAGAAGTAAATGAAGATTGGCCTTCACGAATAAATTAAGCAAACAACACAAAATCAAAATAATGAAAACTACAAAACAGAGCATCATATAAATACATGAAAATTGACGTCAGACTAGTAAGCTTAGGTATGTTTAACATTTTAATCCTTTCTGTTATGTTTTCTTCCGGGTCTTGAAATTCTTGGCAGTAACGAAAAAAAACTATGTACACAACGGCCAATATCGTAACGATTGACTGCCCCTAGTATTCTTCCAGTTCGGAAGTAGCACTCAGTTAAGCAAATTCTGTGATCGGTGTACACTCACATCTCGCTTGCAGAGAACGCACAAACTGTCCTAGTGAAAAACACATTTGCAGCGCCCGTCCGTCCGTGCTGAGGTTCAGCCTGAATGGTTTTGTTGCGTATCCACCTTCTATAGGGTTTAACCGCAGATAGGATTTATTGGAAATGTTGTTTAGGATCACTTGCTTTAATGTAGGCAAGTTTGGGGTTACGAAGGAAGCTTACTACTCCTTAATAAATTGTCTCTCATGATGCAGCAGTTCCTGCACCCTGACGTACATGAAACATTTTAAATATTAATATTTTAATTTATTTGGGCTTGAGAGCCGAACAGCTCTTGAGTGCGATTAAATAAGCTCAGCTTCTGCTGCTGGTGGAATTGTCCCTCCGCTATCTTTTATGCCCGCAAACCGCGCGGGAACCCGTTATTGCCTAAAGCGGCGTATTCTTGGATCATAGTTCCCAAGAGATCTAATCAGGGTACTTTGATGTGATAATAAACTGGCGCAGAACTTTGCTGCCCGGCGCCTAAGTTCATCCTCCACGTATGGAGGAGATGAGGGTTCATGAAGTAGTCTCACGGGGAAAGGGAGGGGAACAGAAAAGATAGGCCGGAGTCCTCAATTCTGCACCCATTGTAATTTTGCACCGCCGCAGTATATCAACGTGTTTAGGAAGCCGAAAACGTACCCGCTGCGAGGTCCACATCCACACCTCCCCTTTGAGATAAGGAAATCACTGAATTAATAATGAATAAATCTTAAAATCCGATACATCTTTGCATGATTTTTCTTTCCAGAGATCGTAAAGGGTATGGAGTGAACGTGCCATAACTAAAATGTAGATTCCTAGAAATGGAAATTATATAAACAGAGACCAGAGATGTGGAAAAACCTGATGCGTTTATTTCACGCAAATGAAATTGTGATACCTTAAACAATGTAGTTTTAATTATTATCTACTTTATGAAATCTATTACCACTGAGCTATACTTTACAGACCTATATACCCAACCTGTTCCATTGCAAAGATTGGAATGCGAGCCTACTGGTTTCCTAGCCTCCCATGGGATGGTACAAGTCCAGGAGGGGAGGGGGCAGGGAAGCCAGTTTCCGAGTCCCGCCCCTCTCCCCCTTGGGAGTACAAACCCTAAGGAGTGGGAGAAAAATCAGGCTGAGCCAGCCTTCGCCGGAGTGCTTCCAACTGGGAAAACGAAGGGACTGTGCCCTCTGTCGTGGCAATGTTCTGGCCACCCTATGGATCCATTCACCTCATCCATCCCCTCGAGGGGCCCCATTAGGGACATAGGCACAAAAGATCGCCTTTCAGTCGAAGTGCTGACTCCCCCTCAGCAAGTTGTCATAGAGCCATGGCTAGGCGAAAAACACTGTAAGCTAATTATAAAGCTGGACACTTCAAGGAAGATCTCTAAGGCTTGTATTCATAAACGAGACTTTGGATGAAAGTAGGACTTGAAAGTAGGGAATTGTCACTTTGTTATTCGAGAACGAGAATTTCCAGAGCCATAATCTATATCGGAACTTTACTTCGAAGTCGCCAATTTTCTCGACCTTCATCCTTAGCTTCACTGTGTAACGGCTGACGTTCCAGCAGTAGTAGAATTTGCTGAAAATGTGGGAAAAAATCCAACACTATATTGGCGATCTTCGCAAGCGAACATCTAGTTAAGAATTTTCCCAAGTAGCACCTGTTATTCATCAAGGACATTTGAATCGATAATAGAAATTATCTGTAGTAATACCTGAGAGAGTTTCATATGACAATAATTTAACGTCTGTGTGGAGTTTTGAAAATGTTTCTCACACCATGTTCAGCGTGAAAAACAGTGCAGCAGTTCATACTGCAGCCATCTTTACCGCATTACCGAAAATTCAGTTTACATTTAGTTTTTTTACTTGTATGTAATTAGTATTTAATTACAATTTTAATTTATTATCGTCTTGTATCATTCTATTACTTTCTCTACTGGTAAGTAGGGGAAGTATTGTATTCCACCCAAAAATTCGATGTCGAGATTTCACCGGAAATATATGTTTTGAGACCCCCTGAATCAAAAAAAAAGCATTTTTAGAAAAAGGTCTGTGTTTATGTGACTGTGTGTCCGTGGACAACATAACTCAAAAACGAAAAGTCAGTTAAAAACCAAAGTTGGTATTTAAGTTTAATTACTTTCATGGATGCGACACGAATATTTTGAAGAAAATATTCCCCTTGCACCTACAAGGATATAAGCAGTAAGATAATTTGTACAAATATTTATCTTAACACGAAGAAGATGTAGGAATAAGAGTTTGTAAGAATTGTTAGTACAAGGGTAGAGAAAGTCATGTGTGTGCAACACATTACACTTTTTACTATAAAAATCTATTCTATTAAGCGGCATCAAAGTTACTTGTTCTAACTCAACCTTCACCTGAAAGGGCTTATAAAAAGGTGTTCGTAGTTTTGTAGACTGCAATATAGACAGCATCAGGCTTTCCTCCAAAGCCTGTTGAAGAATATACAATAAGTAAGCTGTGCGTTGATGTGAACTGTGATTTTTGCAGAAATTCAAATTATTGCTACACAGTCCTGCAATTGACTCGGTCGGTGGAGAAAGGAACTAAGTCATCTTTTTCACTTTTTCATTTTTTCGCACATTCACTTTAATTCGACTGAAATACATCGTCCTGTATTGAAAGGAACTATGTCCAACGACTGCTTAGCGGAGAAAAACGAGTCTCTGTGCATTCATCAGGAGGAGAAAGGAATTATGTCAGTGACTTAATTCGTTTCTCCTCATTTCTTTGACATGAACTGCAAGCGAGGTGCCCCTGTTGCATCAAGTAGGTGCTTCTGCAATGGGGCATATTACATCTATGTAATCATTCCTGTTTCTCTGCATTTGAGACTGCAACTATATAGTCAGAAGCTTGTTGTAGTGAAAGAATCATGTCACCAAAAAGAAAGAGAAACGAGGAGCAGCACAAAAGGAAAAAAATAAAACATGCAGGAGTTCATGGACTTGAACTATCAGGGGAATCCTGTACCTGGGAAAAGTGTCGGAGCAATTGCAAGTTGTAAATAAGCAGCATGAAATGTGCTATGCATTACTTTTATATTTTACAGATATTAATGTATCTGATACTAATGTAATTCGGTACTGTTTTAAGGTGTCGGATGGAACGCTTCCACCGTATTAATGATGCATAATGCCTGAAAATTCTGTCAATTTTTTTTAACATATAAGATAAAAATGCTCAAGATATACATCCACAAGGGCTAATTGTTGTTAAAGAGGTGAAGCAAAGGCGACCGAGGAAACAGCAACACGAACCTGTAGGTGACAAGCGACAGCAATCTTTTTTGATTATTTTGTTGTAGAAGGTAGACGCACGGGCGTTTGCAAGCAAACATTTCTTAATCTTCATGCATTATCACAGAAGCGAGTGTTTCGCATATCAAGTCTTCTTATTAAAGGACAAATTCCAAGAGATAAACGGGGTGAAAATGAGTGCACCATCAAAACTACATCAAATATATTGAATGCAATACATGATCATATCCATTCGTTTCCCCTTAGGACAGCACACTAAGCTGGCAAAGAAATAAAATACTTGGACGCACGTTTGAGTATCTAAAGTATGCATGATCTTCTCCGGCAGAAGTATCCAGAGTTTAATGTTAGCTATGATTTTTACAGAAAGTACTTCTCGGAAAATGCTAATTATGCTTTTGGCCGCCCACAAATTGATGTTTGCAGCAAATATGAGGAACTAGAAGTCAAAATAAAGAGCCCTCATATTACTGACAGTAGCAAGAGGACAGCGCAAATTGATCTTGATACATACAAACGTAGGAGTAAGAGATTTTATACTGCCATAAAACAAATGGAACAAAATAGAGACGACCATGTAGCATTTGACTTTAGGCAGAATTTAGCTTTACCAAACATCCCTGTACAAAAAACATTTTACCTTAGTTATGGGTAAACAGTTTTAGCACTTATAATATCAAATCCAGGCATTGTATCGTGTATCACTATCATGAAAGTGAGGGAAAGAAGGGGGCCAATGAAGTATGTTCCTTTTTATACAATTATATCAAGACTACTCTGTCAGAAAATATTACAGAAGTGTATTCTTCTCTGGTGAAGCCCCGTGTTAAAACAAAAATCACACCCTAATCCGAATGTGCCTAGCATTGACACAGCTGAGAAAAATGAATAAGATTGTTCATCGATTTCCAGAGAGGGGTCATTCATTCCTTCCATGTGATCGAGTTTTTGGTGCACTTAAAAGAAAAATCTCAAAATGTGATAGAGTTTATACTCCCAAAGAATACGTGGAGCTGACAGCTAATAGTATTATAGGAATAACTGTGACTATGGTACAGACAGAAAGCATTATGAATTTTGACAAGTGGTGGCCACAATTTTACAAAAAGAATGTGATTTCTATGGAAACAGCAAGTAAGGATTTTCCAAGAAATAAGAAGGAATCTTTTGCAATTTCCCGGTATAAGGAATTTATTTACGAGACTACTAAACCTGGAATAATAAGAACGCGTCTGTTTATCAATAGCTGTGTGACATATATATTCTGTTTGCTGAAAACGCGTTCAAATTTTCACATGGAGCCAGCATATCCACAACTCAAAGTGCCTATTCAGAAAAAGAAAATGGAGAACATACAAAAGCTGCTGAAATATGTACATGGGGAAGATGCACAACAATTTGATGAACATCTATTGCAGTGGTCAGTGATTTCATAAAACATTCTTTAGGTACAGTTGAATGAATCAGGTACCCAAATTTGCAAATTAGTTCTCCAACATTTTTACATGTACTACAAGTGTTAATGTGCTTTTTCATGTTGTATTGTTTTATTCAGTACAAAGATTATATCTATGTTATTCAAAATGCTGAACATCAATATTGTAACAAAAACTACATTTTAAGCAAATAAACGCATTAAATAGTGCTAAACCTATCATCGAGTGGAGAAAGGAGCTAAGTCAATTTTTTTTCAAAATCAATTTTTGCAATATTTACTAAGAATTAAGTGAGTGCATGTATACGTATTTACTGAACTGCAATAAAGAATACAATACAATATGAAACTGAAATTTCTGAAAATAAGTTTATCGGCTAAACAGTTTTTAGCCGATAAACTTATTTTCAGAATTTTTTTTTCAAAACTGCTGATTGAAAAAAAAAAAAATGGAAATAGCTATATTAAGTAGAACTAGAAGAATATATTATATGTATATGTTTGTATATAGTGATTTATAGTTTATGTGATGCATTTGTGAGAATAAAGATCTGCAACATTAAATAAATTACTCCTTTGATATAATTGCCTAATCATGTTTATAAACTGGAAATACGAGACAATTTATAATTTATTTACTTTTTACTCTATGAAGCAACAAACTTGATATTATTGTGAGAATAGTGTTGTTTGCTATGAAGTTCTGCCTTGTGTATTTAATGAATGCCAATCAAGTTTTAATTTGCATTCCCTGAAAATCTTCTCACACATACACATTATACATTTCGCTAACATGGGCCTTCCTAAAGTTTTTCCCTTAAATGTTAGCCCCTTCAAGGCGTGTCCTCCTTTAGCCGATAAGGTAGTCTACCAATCATGAAAACTGTAATCTGTATGACAAACTGAATCCACTCACTACCTTCTTCTCTTTTAGCCTACACGGTTAAAAATGTAAACATGTATTTCATTTCTATGCAACATTGTATCCTTTATTTTGGTTATTGTTTAAGATTATTTAGCAAAAGGAGTGACATAATCTTGCACCGTGGCCTAAAGCAATCAATGAAATGGTCCGTCTTCGTATAACAAAAAATAATGTTACATAGACGCGAGGTGCAGTGACATTTCCGTAGGCGTTGTTGAGGACACAGAGTAGCTGAGGACATCTACCGTCAGTGATTATAACCAAATAGTTGTTGTTAACGCCACCAGATGCGTTTTTGTTCTTGCTTTGTTTTTGTAAAAAATAAAGAGAGTTTAAGTATGGAGACCTAGCTGTTTGTGTACGTTATTTATACTACGACATACTGGTGCCGAAACTTAATTACTGTTCGAATCACGGATCACTACATCACGAAACGAAACATCTTGAAGATTTCAAGCAGAAAATACTAAGTTAAAGTGGCAGTGAAGTGCAGATTACTTGAAATAAGACACGGAACCTCACAACGCCACACGACGACACCATTTCAACACAACGGATAAGTACAACATTCCATTGTATACGGGTTGATTTGCATAACGCAGCAGCATGTTTGCAATAACACTTGCTACATTACTTTCATTGATTTGGTAGAATTGTGTATTATGTATGCTTGATAACCTCATCAGTTTCGAGTAGCCATTTTTTTTTGCCATAAATCAAGACAAATCCACTTAGCTAACAGACCTATTCTTATTCACATAATGACGGACAAAGAACAAGAACTTAAGAAACTTAAACGAAAACGTACCACTCAGCGCAATAATTGTACACGGTTTGCAAAATCTTTAAATGGCAGTAATGACTCTACAGATCCAGCTGAGATCGAACACATCAGCGATCGTCTTCAGGATACTTTAAACATGTTACTCACCTTAGATGACTATATTCATGACATGTTAACAGACGAAGAATACGAAGTAGACGCACAGACTTGCGAAGAATATTTAGACAGATCGAAGCGCGCACTTCAGCACGCCAAAACCCTCCTTACAAAGAAGAAAGACAAGCCTGGTGTGCTTTCTACTAATAATAACTATTCTGACGGTATACCCACGGTCATACAAGGGGTTAAACTACCCACAATACGGCTCGAACCCTTTTCCGGTGATATAGAAACTTGGTGCAGGTTCTGGGAACAGTTCCAGTCCTCAGTTGACAAGAACCCCACAATATCTGACATAAATAAGCACGTGTTTCTAAGAGGATACCTCGAAGGAGAGCCAAAGCGACTCATAGATGGCATAGCAGTGAGCGCAGATACCTATGAACAGACGAAAAAGATACTTGTAGCACGATACGGAGACAAGGATAGAATAATCCAGGCCCACCTTGACTTCCTGGAAAATTTAAGACCTGCTTTGTCGGAAAGTCCTCAAGAGTTGAACTCGACGTACGTGGAGTGTCATCGCAGAGTACAAGCCCTCATAGCCCTAGGGGAAGATGTAAACCTATACGGACGTATATTGGCTCCAAAAATCCTACGAGCTTTTCCAGTTGAAATTTGCAGACGCTGGCTAATACACGCAAAGCGAGAAAACATTAAAGAAGGTCACATGATGTCATTAATGGCGTTTCTCAATGAAGAGGTAGAGGGATCGCTAACAACTGAGAAGATCAGAGGAGAAACCACCACGTCCGCTCCATCCTTCTATACTCCGACAGCGGCCACTCTTCAAATTTCTGCAGAAAGGGAAAAATCAAAACCGAGATGGAAGAAAACCATAAATCCATTCTGCGTCTTTTGTGAAAATAAAGGCCACTGGGCCCAAGAATGTAAAGAAATAACCAACCTGGAAGACAGAATACAAAAGCTTAGACTTTCCACGCGATGTTTTCTTTGCCTTAACAGAGGACACACTGTCCACCAGTGCAACAAGAAAGGAAAAGTTTCTTGCCCAAATTGCAAGCAACTTCATCACATATCCGTCTGTAACGCCAATAACACGCCACCCACTACTGTCAGTAAAATTCAAGTGGCAATATCACATTTATCATTTCTCCAAACTGCTCGTGTGTGGATCAAAGGGCCCACGGGAATTTCTAAACTCACACGATGTATCCTGGATGCTGGAAGTCAATCCAGCTTCATTGCACAGGTTCTAGTAGACACTCTCAAACTAAACGTAACTGACAAGCGAGACCTATCGGTGAAATCATTTGAAGCAACGTCCACTGGTTCCCAACTACGACGGCTTGTTCAGTTCGACATTATCGGATTTTCAACAAGGAAAACCGTCACTCTCACGGCCTTTGAAAATGACAACACTTATTCATCGCATCCAAGTGTCACCCAGGACTTCAGTAATCTAACGCTTGCTGATCCGGGAACTAACAACGAAGAACTTCCTATTGAGATATTAATAGGTGCTGACCATTACTGGAAGATAGTAAAAATGGAACAGCCAATGCCAATAACAACTTCACTTGTACTGCTTCCTACAGTCTTCGGCTGGGTTCTGACAGGTAACCGGTCCGGAGCTTCAGTTAATCACGTTACGACCTACCACATCTCAACCACTGACTGCGAAATATCCGATGAATCCATGAGACAGTTCTGGGATCTGGAAACAATTGGTATTCGAGAGACACATGGCAGACAAATGTCCGGGAAAGATGCAACTATCCTACATGAATTCCACAAAACATACGGTATCCAAGACGGTAGAAGAGTTGTATCACTTCCACGTAAAAAGGGCGTAATTTTGACAAATAACCTGCCAATAGCTGAGAGAAGATTCCAGACTCTTGAGCACCGAATGCAACACGATTCAGTTTTCAAGGCAATGTACCACGCACACATGTTGGACTACATCGTAAAGGAACAAGTCGAAATAGCTCCAACGAACGAGACTCCCGGAAACGTCTTCTATCTACCACATCACGCAGTCAAGAAGCAAAAGAAAGATGGCACTAAATGGAGGATCGTGTTCGATGCCTCTTCTCATGAGCGAGGCCAACCGGCGTTGAACGACGCACTAGAAATGTGACCTAATCTCCTACCCGAAATCGTAGCGACGTTACTCAGATTCAGAGTGTATCCAACTACCCTTGTCTGCGATGGCAGTCAAGCATTCTTACAGCTAACTCTACATGAGAACGATAGGGATCTAACAAGATTTCTATGGTACCGAGTGGAACCTCATGTTGATGGAATTACGCAGGCGAGCACGGACATTGTACCGTATCGCTTCAGACGATTGCCGTTTGGACTTACCAGTAGCCCGTTCCTCCTTTCGGCAACCTTGCGAGAACTTGCAGCCATGTATCATGAGAAGTACCCAACTGCAGCACAACTTCTAGACAGCTGTACCTTTATGGACGATTTTGCAGCCAGCGTAGATAATGATAACTTAGCAGTTACCGTTTATTATGAACTTATAGCTCTACTTCGACACATCAAACTCCCATTGTCGAAATGGTTTACGAATTCCCTACCACTCAGAGAAATATGGAGAGCAGAAGGTAAAGAGGTGAAATCAGAAGCACGGGTTCTCGGTGTTAACTGGAATGCACAGTCGGACTTACTCTTTGCCACTCCAGAGGACATTACTCACGAACTAGTAGACAAACCAGCAACTAAACGCCTGCTTCTACGTGTTACAGCCAGATTTTATGACCCAGTTGGTTTGTTTTCACCAGTACTGATCATCGGCAAGATTCTCTTTCAGGACACCTGGTGTAAGGGATTAAAATGGGATAGTATCTTACCAGTTGATCTTGGCCAGAGATGGCAAGCCTGGAATTCAAATCTGTCGTACTTGTCTTCTATTCAGGTTCCAAGATGGATTGGTGTATCCACATTAAGCGATAATCTGTCTGTCCATGTGTTTTGTGATGCTTCAGAAAGAGCATATGGCGCTGTACTATACGTTCGGTCAACCACTGACAACACTTGCAATGTCAAACTTGTCTTCAGCAAAAATAGGTTATCACCTGTGAAGAGAGTAACACTTCCCAGACTGGAATTACTTGCAGCCTTGGTTGGATCACGTCTTCTTCGCTACTTCTGCAAGGAAACTGGAATTGATTCCTCTTGTGCCACCTTATGGAGCGACTCGGCCGTCACTTTGGGCTGGATTCGCAACAATCCAAATCGATGGAAAACCTTCGTTTGCAACCGTGTGACCGAAATTCATACGTATACTTTGTCTAGGCAATGGAGACACTGTCCCGGCATCGAGAATCCTGCAGACTACCTCTCAAGAGGACTACAAGCAAAAGAGCTGTCTTTGAAGGATTCATGGTGGAAGGGGCCTTCTTGGCTTGTCCAACATCCTAACTCGTGGCCTCGTAATATCACTGTGCCGGACACGGCTCTACCAGAAGAAAAGAAGATCTCTCAAGTCCTTGTTGTTACAGCCCCAGAAACACTGTTCAGAGCGTCACGCTACAGTTCATACTGGAAAATATTACATGTCACCGCGTGGATTCTTCGCTTTGTAAGATGCATAAAAGAGAAAAGAAAGGGATGTGTCAACTATTTATCTGCAGAAGAAATAGAGACAGCAAGGATGTATTGGATACGTCAGGTGCAACGGGAATGCTTCGGTACTGAACTAGCATCCTTGAAGAAAAGTAAACCACTGCCGAAATCTTCCAAGATTTTTCGATTTAATCCCTTCCTGCGTGATGATATTATTCGCCTTGGGGGACGTCTACAATTCGCAGATCTGACAAATGATGAAAGACATCCAGTGCTTTTAGACGGATCACATGCATTCACATACCTTCTTATCAGACAGACTCACATCAGGCTTCATCACATGGGTGTCCGTGTAATACTAGAAGAGCTTCGCTCGGAATTTTGGATTTTGCGAGCTCGACAGGTGATCAAAAAGGTCTTGCATGAATGTCTACCATGCAAAATATCCCACAAGAAGAGGTGTGAAGAGATCGAAGCCCCATTGCCATTGGATCGTGTTCGTTCTACTCGACCATTTGCCGTGACTGGTATCGACTTTGCCGGCCCACTCTATATCAAATCGGGGAACGAGATGAAGAAAGCTTACATCGTTCTGTTTACATGTGCAACGGTACGAGCTATACACTTAGAACTGGCTACGGACCTATCTACTGACAAATTTTTAATGGCATTCCAGCGATTTGTGGGACGCCGAGGAGTACCACGAATCATATACTCTGACAACGCTCAAACTTTTCAAGCAGCAAATAGAGAGCTTCAACTGTCAAAAGTTCTCACCGATCCGAAGACGCATGAATATCTAGCGCATCACAACGTGACCTGGAAGTTCATAGCTCCACGGGCGGCTTGGTGGGGAGGATGGTGAGAAAGGATGATCGGTTCCACCAAACGCTGTCTCAGAAAGGTACTTGGTCGATCACAGGTCGATGAAGAGGGACTCAACACTGTTCTGATCAGCATCGAAGCCACCCTAAATTCACGTCCCATTGTACAAGACGGGAGCAACCTTGAAGCTCTTACACCTTCCCATTTCCTCAACGGAGAGAAACTCACGACCATTCCGAACGGACCTGAGCCTGACGGAAGAAAAGATCTTACGAAGGAATTCCGAAAGAAGATGAAAATCTCCGAAGACTTCTGGCGAAGGTGGAAAAAGGAATACCTCCTGCAACTGCGGAGTTACCACGAGGTTAAGTGCCCAGCCGGCAAACATCCGAAACTGCGAGTTGGAGACGTCGCCCTCCTGCAAGAAGACGTCCTGCCCAGACACATGTGGAAGAGAGCCCGAGTCGACGAAGTACTACAAGGGAGAGATGGCCGAGTGAGGACAGCCATCCTGCGTCTACCCGATGGTACGAGGATCAGTCGACCGGTACAACTGGTGATTCCACTGGAAATCGACCAGGGTGGGGAGGATGTTGAGGACACAGAGTAGCTGAGGACATCTACCGTCAGTGATTATAACCAAATAGTTGTTGTTAACGCCACCAGATGCGTTTTTGTTCTTGCTTTGTTTTTGTAAAAAATAAAGAGAGTTTAAGTATGGAGACCTAGCTGTTTGTGTACGTTATTTATACTACGACAGGCGTTACCGTGAAAGATTTAGCATACTGCGGTGTGAAAAAGCAGTTGAAGGTGTGGTTAATCTCAATAGTATAAAAGTTGTTTGTTCCTGCATGAAATACTGCCACTCTTATGAGTAGGGCTAGGAAGTTCATGCATTTGCATGTTTTTTCATAGGGGTTAAACATGTATGCTTTTACATTATGTGAACGAATTATGAAATTTTCAGTTATTTGGATATGATTTTATGGTGCATATAACTGCATATTTTCTTCATTTTGATAAATGCATAATATTTCAAAATTATAGCCCCTATATTGCACATTTTAATGATTTTTATGCCTTTTTATTATTTTTTTCCATCTGGATGATATTTTTCATATTGGTAATATTGCACATGATGATGCAACTCACGAAGATTTCAATGTTATAGCCCCTATATTGCATACTTTAATGATCTTTATGGTTTTTTATTATTTTTCCCATCTGTGTAATATTTTTCATATTGGTAGTATTGGACATGATGATGCAAGTCGCAAGATGGCGAAAACTAATGCTGAATCATGTTGTCATGCAGTGAATCCCCTTTATCCATCCTTTCATTATATATACGTGCGTAGAGAATAATCAGTGTGTTATCTGAGAGGTTTACATTAACAAAGATAAAGTGCAGGTCAACGTTTTGAGCAGCACGATTATAGCAACGCTTGCCTGCCCACCAGTAGTTGTGTCATGGTCTTCAAACGTAACAGTGTTGTGAAGTGGTTCCTACCAAATTAAATTAGGCGTATAAAATGTTAAAAAGCTCTTCAAATGCCGAAAATAAAACCAACTCGAGTGCTACATTAATTAATTTACAGAACGAGTTTTCGCGTGATTTAATATCTACAGATAATAGGGTACTGTTTTGTAGAGCCTGTAAGCAAAATATAGGGAGTGAGAAAAGATTTCAAATAGTTCAGCACATAAACACAGCAAAACATAAAGAGAGTTTATGGCCATGTGGAATCAAATACGACCGGTTACTTTTATTTGTTACTGGTGCAGGTCCTTATATGGTAAAATCAGGACAAACTTTATTTTTCCTAACTTAATTTATATAACTTGTTTGGCACATGCTCTTCATCGCATTTCTGAGACAATACGTGATTCTTTCCCTTTGATAGATAGATTTGTGTCCAGTACAAAGAGTGAGTGAGTGAGTGAGCGAGTGAGTGAGTGAGTGAATGAGTTGGGTTTAAGGGCCCGTTGACAACTAGGTCATTAGGGTACAAAGATAATTTTTATTAAATCTCTTAAAAGAGTTAAGCTGTTCAGATCAACAGCAGCTAATATCCGACTTCCTCCTGCACCAGTGTTAACTCGATGGGAAACATGGGTCGATGCAGTTTTATATTATGCCGAGCACATAGAAATAGTCGAAGAGGTTGTTAATTCATTGGACTCGAAAGATGCTTCATCAATAGAAACAACAAAATATTCCGTCAGGCACTGGGTTAAAAGAGGATCTTAGTTTCATATCTGCCCATTTTACTTTCTTACCAACAGCCATAATGGTATTGGAAGCTGTAGGATCTCCTTTGCATGAATAACTTACTGTCTTTGAAAAAACAATATGTGACTTAAGTTCGGTTCCTGGTAGCATAGGACAGAAAGTGAATTATGTAATTTCAAAAAATTCTGGTTATAAACATGTGCGATATTCGAGACATCCTCGAAAGAACACCATCTGTCATACCAAGAGACTTGACGCTGTTAAGCAGTTAACATCATTTACATATACCCCGATAACATCTTGTAACGTAGAGAGAAGTTTTTCACGTTACAAAAGTGTTTTGCAAGACAACAGACGATGTTTCACAGTTAAACATTTGTGCAAAGTGTTGGTTGTGAACTAAAATTTAGCAGTTAATACTAAAGCGCGTCTCACCCTTAAAAGACAGTACACGTTAAATGGAGCGCAGTGTTGCAACATGTACTAGTTGCGAATCTTTCTCCGCGAGCGACTCGAGGTGGCCTGAGTCCTGTACTTAGTCCTTCAATTGCTGCTTGACGGACACTTAACTTTGGTATCCCTCCACGCCTTTGTTACTGTATGACCTAAATTTACAAATGACTCGTCTGTATAAACAATTGATTTCCCCTGGTCCCTAAACCTTTTTATGTTTTTTAGATATTTATGTCGCCATCTGATGATATCGATATCTTTCTATTAATATGCACTTGTTACCCCTTCTTTCATATTCGAACCCCAAATCAGAGTGGCCCTTGAGAAATTTGGTAGGGTCTCATCACTGTTGAACTGTGACAAAATTATATTCAGCGTGGGTGGAATATTTGCAAACAGTAAAGAATGAACAATTCGCCGCACTCCACCTTGCACTATTCAATCATATTGCGTTAACCTAGCGTTTTGTGTAGTCCCGCCCTTTTTGCTTTCTTTTTTGATGGCGTTCTTAGAGGTCCTTTCATTAGTTCCTTTTTAATCATACACACTACTGCTTCTGAACACCCGATAGCCTTAGCTGTTTCTTTTACCGCCTTACACGCATTTTACTTAAAAAATAATCTAACACATTCATAATTATTTGGCGTTCCTTACTTCTTTATTTACCAACATATCGTCCCTTCCTAGCTTCACCCTTCATAACTACAAATATTTACAAAAATATTAAACAAATAACGCAATAACAGCTCACAGTTACACACACGGCTTCTTTCGAACTAATGCTAGTGCTGCTCCTTATACTATGTTCTGTGTCAGGCCTGACGCTGAATAGATGAATACCTTTTGTTTGCCTTACTGGATAAAAGAAAGAGGTTACTGCCTTTTGGTTTATTTTAAAAACTTTCTCCAACCTTCCTCAACATTTGTTCTCGCTGGTTCCCTGATGTAAACTCAATAACAAAAAAGTTTCACACTGCGTAACTTTTGCAGTGCACATATATAAAATTTTCCGAAAACATTTAATTTAAAAAATTATAACACTTAACTGGGTAAACATAGAGAATTCAAAGTAGGCAGGTAGTAGCACTATAGTTTACTCTACCTAAGAAAAAAATATAAATGCATTCTAGCAGTTAGTTTGTTAGTTAGTGCGTGATGAGTGTAGAAACAGCAAATATCGGACTTCTATTGAAAAAAACGTTTTCTGAAGAAATTTGGACCTATAGAAATGTATAATGACTCTGAAAAGGATATAACCTGATAGAGAAAAAAATTCTGCATAGGATAATGTGTTCAAACCTGAAATTTATAACAAATGAATATTTATACCATGCTATTAGGAATCTGGCAACAGAAAGAGGGTAGAAAAGGACGCGGCTAATGGCAACTTGTATGCGCTAGATAGAGACAGAGATGTCCCATTTAACTCCATACCGTCTTCTAAGAGTGAAACGCTATATAGCAGTGGGAGCACTTCTGCTTCAATCTCTAAGGAATAAGGTAACTTCATTTATTATTTATACTAACTCACCTTGTCTACTGCAAAGGAAGATCAGTTGTTTTTATTAAATAGTGCATATTTCTTAGCATATTTTCAAGTTTTTGAGCGCATATTTGCATGCATATTTCAGTGCTTTTAGGGCATGAACTTCCGAGCCCTACTTATGAGCATCCAAAAGTTTAAGCAATTAGCGCGCGCGCGCGTGTGTGTAAATATTGCAACGTCGACCGATAGCAGGGGTAACACAGCAAAGGTTCGAGCCCAGGCTGCCCCACACCACTGGCGATGTGAGTATCAAAGGTGCTCAAGGTCAGGCTGCCCCGAACCACTACGTGTGAACACATGACAATGATCGCGGCACGACAAGGGGTTTTAGAGGTTACCGCTAGGTGTCCAGCGACATGCGTGTTTGTAGACGTCCCAGAAAAGTGAAGTTTGAGAAATATATAATTCCTCGCTATATAAGGAGGCAAGGCGGCTAGAGAGCTGAGTTAGTCGTATTTTATAAATATGAGTGGTTGCAGCGGGTAGTGTTTCTGTGCGTGTATGTGTGTATGTGTGCGTGCGTGTGTGTGTGAGTGTGTGTGTGTGTGTGTGTGTGTGTAGTCATCGGGAGAGATATGTCGCGTCGAAGTAAAGCCAATGAAGTAATTTTAGTACTGTCGAATGATTGTGTCGTCGAAATTATCTGTTTGAGAAACAGAGAAACTGAAGAAAGACAGAAAGAAGTGAGTCAAAGCTGCGAAAAGGAAACAGTTGTGATATCACAAATCTCTGCAGACCGTGTTAACAACGAAAAGAGAGTTGTGTTGTGCATTCAGCTTTGGAAGAGAATAAAGTGGGGAAAAAAGTAACTGGACTGGAGTTTTGTTGTTTTGTCACACTGGTATCAGAAGTGAAATTTGTTGAATTGTCAATTTGTCACACTATTATTTATCCATTGTGTAAAACAAAAGCTATGTTTGCACACCAGCTCTTTCAAGAGGCCAAAATATTTGAACGCAGAGCCTCGTGGCAGCAAGGTGTTACATTTGTAGGCAGAGGAAAGGCATTGTTGGTGACCAGCATCGAGCGGACGAGTGATAACAAAGGTAAGAATTGTCGAAGCTGATGGGCATATTAGTGCTATTCTTAAACATGAAGACAATTCATCTCTTTACTAGTTTAACTACAATCTTAGCAAAAGTTAAAGGCATATGGAGGCAGGCCGTACTGCGGACTCCAGCGAATCCTAAGCTTGCCCCTCCTACCAGCGCTGCCAAATGTGGTACACGTATCTCACGAGCCTGAACTGGAAACATTATCTTCATAATTACGCTTGGATAAATATTTTAAAATGACAGATGCCAATCTTATAATAAGAAAGAATCTTATGTTCTGATCATGACCGTACAAAAATCCTGTCTCTACGGCACTTAGAACGTGAGCGCTGCAAGTTTTATCTTCGCACGTTTATGGTTGTCTTACATCCATTCAACACAGATAAGCCTGAAAAACAACACCATTCCTTTTTTCACAACACTATCTCAATCCTAATTAAACAGTGCACCTACTATGAAAATAGAAGTCACGCAGCTAGAAACAGACTGAGTTTATGTTCAGTTCGTTTTCAGAGTAGTGGTGTGTTATTTTGTTAAAGTGAACGGCATCGCTAAGTCGTGTGTTAAACCGTGCTTGCCGTTCCACTGCTGTGACGTGTGTCAAGGTAAGATTTTAATGTTTTAGGAATACTTAATGTGTTGTTAAATTACTGGAAAAATAGGCAGCACCTTTGCTGGCGTATGAAACGTGCAAAGGTACACGGACCACGCTTGGCAACAGCGCTCCGCTTGAGCTTTGGCCAGTGCTCACATGTCTTTAACTTTTGCTAGCAGTATACACAATGGTGATTATTACGGTAGTGAAGATGCATTATGCATATTATACTAAGGTTAACACATTATTATGCCCTACCTCGGTTTTGATAAATTATACGATATTTTTACAAGTCTTAGTCTGCCAAGTCTTAGGCTGCTAGTAGTATTGTCTGGTTGTCATTTTTTTTAGCAATACACGAGTGCGCGTACCACTACCAGTTTTGTCCCAGTTTTTCCCCTTAAAACTAAATCCAGCGCACAGACCTTACAGGACCAAGGCCTACCACCTGGCCGCTGTGTGCTCCACCTCTCCACCTCATGAGTGCGGGCAGTACTGGAGGGTGGGACATAGTCCGTGCTTCCGATTATGCAGTCTTTGTGACGAGGGGCCGCTACTTCTTAATTAAGTAGCTCCTCAGTTGGCCCCTCAGGAACCTAACGAGGCTGAGTGCACTCAGTACCAGGTCTCCCAGCAGGAGAAACTCCGTACGTCGTTACAGGCAATCGAACCCGGATCTCCCTCTTGGTAAGCAACAGCGCTACCACTGCGCCGAGACGATCACATTTGGCTCTTCCCTGCAAGATATTTAGAGAACGACCACACATGGGCGTCGGCAAACCTTTTTTCGGGGGGGGGGGGGGGGCATGTTGGAAGTTTGCAATCACCCAATATTAATTCATTATTGTGTTGTGAAAAATTGTAAAAGAAATTAGCTATAGTATTTCATAATAATTTAGGCCAGTGTGTGTTAGCAGTTCTCTCTCACTCTCTCTCTCCCTCTGTCTCTCTGCGAGTGTTCACGTGTCATACAAATACAGTATAAGTGGAAATAGTTGGCAATGTTGTATACAGTGACTATCTTGTTCATTATTGAGTTGATTACGTTATTATACTACAGATTTATTGTTTTCAGCATCCTTGGCAAGAATTCTGGACTTAAGATGTAGAAAAATAAAAATCTTAAAACTAACGTTGCGGCGTGGAACAAACTGTTGACGATAATAAAATAAACGTTTATAAACGTCGGTATGAAAGGATTGTTGAGGACAATAATTAGTAAAAATATGTAGCTACTATTGAAAATCATGCCAGTTGAGTATCTCTTTCGTGCGACTATCCTGAAGAAATATTATTCTTTACATCAACATTGAAACAATAGCTCAATATTAATGAGTGCACATTAAATTCACTAATTTCTTAAGGGAGAGAGCTGCGGGCTCCGTTGCTCCCGTCCTTCCATCGCGACACCCATGCGGTGACATAGTGCTTCCCTACTGCGCTATATGCGATAACCAGCTAAGCTTCCTGTCAAGGTTCAACCCTATGGAAGTAACCCTGGACCAAATCGGAGCGAAGGTGGTAGTCGCCACAAGTTAATGTAGATTGACTTCTCAGCTGCGAAACGAAGGCCGTGTTTTGAGCTACAGTCTCGAAGATTATCTAAACATTCGTTGCAAAAGCGGCGTGAGCTGAGGAGTAGGTACAATAGACGCCAAAGTCATCTAATAGGCAAAACGAAATCCTAGAAGGAATACACTTCCAGATGGAATTAATTACTGTGGTAAACAGTGTACCATTTAGTATCGATCCCTGAGGTACTATCTTTCACAAAAGTAAATGCCCATCTTCGGTGAGACGTGCGCGAAGGGTCACCTAATTTTCAGGCGTGCTTGCATAGGTCGTATCAGAATTAAATTAGTCATATGCTTCCCTTGCTGCTCGGAGGACATGGCAGCCATGTCACCTCGCAATTCATATCACCTCACAGTTTGGAAAAGCAATATTTCAGCAATCCTTCTCCATTAACGGACAAATGCAGATTCAACTTCAGTGCATCTGCAGAACATATGTGCTTATGGTGTTTCTATTAAGTTGTGGAGCAGAACTAAAACGATTCCAGTGTTGGTGCTCGACTTATAAAACGTGAGGAGGCCTCGGCCGCGTATACGCTATAGCTGACCTGGCTAAGGCGTACTCCTTCAAATGAGCAATGTGGGCTGACGTGGGTTCGAATCCCAGCCAACACAGTTATCTTTATTTCCCTTCTTCATTTTTCTTTCTCAACGGGGACATTATTATTTATACAACCCGTGCAAAATATAAAATTATACAAACTAATGGAATCTATTTCTCATAAAGCTCCTTCTTTAGGTATCCTCATTCCGCGCACCGTTGTAACTTTTCCCGACGTCCTATGAATGCTGCGGTACGATTAAAATTTTACAACTGGATGCTTCCTAAGACATCAATTGCAATTGCTGAAAATGAAGCAGGGAGCACTCCTACCTCAATTGTGAAACATTGCTCCTAAAATTAATATTTCCATTTAAAGTTTCACATTCAAAAGCATCTCTATAAATTTCGTAGACTATTACCATATTCAAATATATAAGCGTTTAATACCTAGTGTAAATTATCAGATCTGGATGTCAATGAATAATGTAATTCATGATACATTAAACAGAACAGAATACAGTTGTAGATTACTTGAGGGTGAAGACAGCTTTGCACCCAGCAAGGTTGTCATGACGTTTATTCCCAAGCAGACACAGCGTTGCCATATCCCAAGGCATCGGTAAACATGTACTCAATGAGGCCTCGCAACTATGACGTGTCAGGGGCAGCGCTTACTCTGTCTTCCCCTCCCTCGCAGCCTTAACTGGCACTGCATACACACCGATCACGGGCGGACTGTCCTGTCGTATTTACCTGCACTTCTAAACATGTCTGTTAAACTGTAATTTAATACTAAGACTTAAAGATAAATTTCTTTATTTATAACTTTGAAGGATATTAGTTTATTTAACTTAAAGTCTTAGTATATTCATAGAACTAGAGTGCATATAATTATTCCTGGTCTATTAAATTTGATATCTAGAATAGCACTTTGATGATTTCTGCTATCATCATGTAAGGAACATCAGGTGTTTGTTGTGCTCTAAAGTTCAATGGAACATCAAGCGGCAATATGATACATATCATAAGATCACCATACAATTATAGACAAGAATGTATTCATAAATTTACACCACGATTTAAAGTAGCATAATACTGACGTAGTGTCCTTTATTCATTTTTTTTTCAGGTCTAGATTGGACTAACCAACAGCAACAGCTCAAAGAGCAATATTCAGATGATACACCTAATATTAATTAAAATATTTTAAGTGATAGACAACTTTATGCCAGCTATGCTGTTGATTTGGAGATTGCTCAGTCACTGAGATGTTTTAGTGATGGAGATTTCATAAAAAATGTGAGAGTAAAGTTGCCAACATAATTTGCCCTGAACAATATGATATTTTTAGTAATATTGCATTATCACCACGAACCATACAGAGAAGGATACATAAAATAACAGAAATAACTGAAAAAAGACTACAAACCGAGGTCCATGAATTTATAGCCGTTTCTCTCGCGTTGGATGAAAGCACTGACAACGTTGACACAGCACAATTGGTAACTTTCACTTTTGGAGTTACTAACAACCTCTCGTTACACGAATATATGCTTGAAGTCATTCCACTTAGGGAACATACAACAGGGACAGAATTATTTCAAGCATTTAAGAAATGTGTAGAAGAAAAGAAACTGAATCAAAAAAAATAATAATAAATAAATAAATAAATAAATAAATAAATAAATAAATAAATAAATAAATAAATAAATAAATAAATAAATAAATAAATAAATAAACAAACAAACAAACAAACAAACAAACAAAAAACAAACAAACAAACAAACAAACAAATAAATAAATAAATAAATAAATAAATAAATAAATAAATAAATAAATAAATAAATAAATAAATAAATAAATAAATAAATAAATAAATAAATAAATAAATAAATAAATAAATAAATAAATAAATAAATAAATAAATAAATAAATAAATAAATAAATAAATAAATAAATAAATAAATAAATAAATAAATAAATAAATAAATAAATAAATAAATAAATAAATAAATAAATAAATAAATAAATAAATAAATAAATAAATAAATAAATAAATAAATAAATAAATAAATAAATAAATAAATAAATAAATAAATAAATAAATAAATAAATAAATAAATAAATAAATAAATAAATAAATAAATAAATAAATAAATAAATAAATAAATAAATAAATAAATAAATAAATAAATAAATAAATAAATAAATAAATAAATAAATAAATAAATAAATAAATAAATAAATAAATAAATAAATAAATAAATAAATAAATAAATAAATAAATAAGTAAGTAAGTAAGTAAATAAATAAATAAATAAATAAATAAATAAATAAATAAATAAATAAATAAATAAATAAATAAATAAATAAATAAATAAATAAATAAATAAATAAATAAATAAATAAATAAATAAATAAATAAATAAATAAATAAATAAATAAATAAATAAATAAATAAATAAATAAATAAATAAATAAATAAATAAATAAATAAATAAATAAATAAATAAATAAATAAATAAATAAATAAATAAATAAATAAATAAATAAATAAATAAATAAATAAATAAATAAATAAATAAATAAATAAATAAATAAATAAATAAATAAATAAATAAATAAATAAATAAATAAATAAATAAATAAATAAATAAATTAAAAAATCTTGTATCGCGATTAGCAGATGATAATTTGCGTGCTATACCGAGAGTGGCTACTTGTGATATATCAGTAGATTTTCATGGTAGGTACATTGCAAATAGAAATGAATTGAAATATATTTCTCAAATATCTAGGCCTACCTAAAGTATCGTAGACCAAAATAGCTGGATTCAAGTATGTGTATACTCCTTATTGTACTCTATAGCGAGCGAGTCCGGCACTGACTCTGAACGAAGGTCAATGCCATCCCCTGTTCTGCTTTACGTCATGTGCATAGCGGGTTGCAATTTGAGACGTCATACCGATACCTCAATGAGTACATGTTTGCCGATGCCTGCCATATCCCCATTAACTCAATTCGTAGCAGTGTGCCTTCATCCGAATCTCCATTCCTGATAAAAAGCTGTAGAGAACTAAATATGTTTGTTAATTTTGTATCTCAGAAATTAAACATGCGAAAGACGAGGATCGAACACCCGGCAGCTAGTTGTGCTGAATTTCACAGTCACCGACGAAGCGTTCTTGGCTATTCGGCACATGACCATTGGCCCTCGCTCATACGATATTAAGCTTACTGTCACTACCTTAGCAGGTAATTTCACTGCAAGGCGGAAGTTAATTTTAGTGAACTATAACACATAGGTACCTATCAGATAATATCACATCTTTAGTTTAGAGCAGGGGAAGACAACTTCGGTCCGTGTGACGTATTTAAACGAAGAACCATCTTGTACGTTCGTGTGACGTCAGGCGAGAGTGGTGTATTGCTATGCTACCTAGAGCAGCGGCGCTACTTGCACGAAACTAAATAAATATGAAAAATGTTATTTGGGCATGTTTACAACGTACCCGGGCTGTTGTAGTATAAATAACGTACACAAACAGCTAGGTCTCCATACTTAAACTCTCTTTATTTTTACAAAAACAAAGCAAGAACAAAAACGCATCTGGCGGCGTTAACAACAACTATTTGGTTATAATCACTGACGGTAGATGTCCTCAGCTACTCTGTGTCCTCAACATCCTCCCCACCCTGGTCGATTTCCAGTGGAATCACCAGTTGTACCGGTCGACTGATCCTCGTACCATCGGGTAGAGGCAGGATGGCTGTCCTCACTCGGCCATCTCTCCCTTGTAGTACTTCGTCGACTCGGGCTCTCTTCCACATGTGTCTGGGCAGGACGTCTTCTTGCAGGAGGGCGACGTCTCCAACTCGCAGTTTCGGATGTTTGCCGGCTGGACACTTAACCTCGTGGTAACTCCGCAGTTGCAGGAGGTATTCCTTTTTCCACCTTCGCCAGAAGTCTTCGGAGATTTTCATCTTCTTTCGGAATTCCTTCGTAAGATCTTTTCTTCCGTCAGGCTCAGGTCCGTTCGGAATGGTCGTGAGTTTCTCTCCGTTGAGGAAATGGGAAGGTGTAAGAGCTTCAAGGTTGCTCCCGTCTTGTACAATGGGACGTGAATTTAGGGTGGCTTCGATGCTGATCAGAACAGTGTTGAGTCCCTCTTCATCGACCTGTGATCGACCAAGTACCTTTCTGAGACAGCGTTTGGTGGAACCGATCATCCTTTCCCACCATCCTCCCCACCAAGCCGCCCGTGGAGCTATGAACTTCCAGGTCACGTTGTGATGCGCTAGATATTCATGCGTCTTCGGATCGGTGAGAACTTTTGACAGTTGAAGCTCTCTATTTGCTGCTTGAAAAGTTTGAGCGTTGTCAGAGTATATGATTCGTGGTACTCCTCGGCGTCCCACAAATCGCTGGAATGCCATTAAAAATTTGTCAGTAGATAGGTCCGTAGCCAGTTCTAAGTGTATAGCTCGTACCGTTGCACATGTAAACAGAACGATGTAAGCTTTCTTCATCTCGTTCCCCGATTTGATATAGAGTGGGCCGGCAAAGTCGATGCCAGTCACGGCAAATGGTCGAGTAGAACGAACACGATCCAATGGCAATGGGGCTTCGATCTCTTCACACCTCTTCTTGTGGGATATTTTGCATGGTAGACATTCACCATGTCGAGCTCGCAAAATCCAAAATTCCGAGCGAAGCTCTTCTAGTATTACACGAACACCCATGTGATGAAGCCTGATGTGAGTCTGTCTGATAAGAAGGTATGTGAATGCATGTGATCCGTCTAAAAGCACTGGATGTCTTTCATCATTTGTCAGATCTGCGAATTGTAGACGTCCCCCAAGGCGAATAATATCATCACGCAGGAAGGGATTAAATCGAAAAATCTTGGAAGATTTCGGCAGTGGTTTACTTTTCTTCAAGGATGCTAGTTCAGTACCGAAGCAATCCCGTTGCACCTGACGTATCCAATACATCCTTGCTGTCTCTATTTCTTCTGCAGATAAATAGTTGACACATCCCTTTCTTTTCTCTTTTATGCATCTTACAAAGCGAGGAATCCACGCGGTGACATGTAATATTTTCCAGTATGAACTGTAGCGTGACGTTCTGAACAGTGTTTCTGTGGCTGTAACAATAAGGACTTGAGAGATCTTCTTTTCTTCTGGTAGAGCCGTGTCCGGCACAGTGATATCACGAGGCCACGAGTTAGGATGTTGGACAAGCCAAGAAGGCCCCTTCCACCATGAATCCTTCAAAGACAGCTCTTTTGCTTGTAGTCCTCTTGAGAGGTAGTCTGCAGGATTCTCGATGCCGGGACAGTGTCTCCATTGCCTAGACGAAGTATACGTATGAATTTCGGTCACACGGTTGCAAACGAAGGTTTTCCATCGATTTGGATTGTTGCGAATCCAGCCCAAAGTGACGGCCGAGTCGCTCCATAAGGTGGCACAAGAGGAATCAATTCCAGTTTCCTTGCAGAAGTAGCGAAGAAGACGTGATCCAACCAAGGCTGCAAGTAATTCCAGTCTGGGAAGTGTTACTCTCTTCACAGGTGATAACCTATTTTTGCTGAAGACAAGTTTGACATTGCAAGTGTTGTCAGTGGTTGACCGAACGTATAGTACAGCGCCATATGCTCTTTCTGAAGCATCACAAAACACATGGACAGACAGATTATCGCTTAATGTGGATACACCAATCCATCTTGGAACCTGAATAGAAGACAAGTACGACAGATTTGAATTCCAGGCTTGCCATCTCTGGCCAAGATCAACTGGTAAGATACTATCCCATTTTAATCCCTTACACCAGGTGTCCTAAAAGAGAATCTTGCCGATGATCAGTACTGGTGAAAACAAACCAAGTGGGTCATAAAATCTGGCTGTAACACGTAGAAGTAGGCGTTTAGTTGCTGGTTTGTCTACTAGTTCGTGAGTAATGTCCCCTGGAGTGGCAAAGAGTAAGTCCGACTGTGCATTCCAGTTAACACCGAGAACCCGTGCTTCTGATTTCACCTCTTGACCTTCTGCTCTCCATATTTCTCTGAGTGGTAGGGAATTCGTAAACCATTTCGACAATGGGAGTTTGATGTGTCGAGGTAGAGCTATAAGTTCATAATAAACGGTAACTGCTAAGTTATCATTATCTACGCTGGCTGCAAAATCGTCCATAAAGGTACAGCTGTCTAGAAGTTGTGCTGCAGTTGGGTACTTCTCATGATACATGGCTGCAAGTTCTCGCAAGGTTGCCGAAAGGAGGAACGGGCTACTGGTAAGTCCAAACGGCAATCGTCTGAAGCGATAGGTACAATGTCCGTGCTCGCCTGCGTAATTCCATCAACATGAGGTTCCACTCGGTACCATAGAAATCTTGTTAGATCCCTATCGTTCTCATGTAGAGTTAGCTGTAAGAATGCTTGACTGCCATCGCAGACAAGGGCAGTTGGATACACTCTGAATCTGAGTAACGTCGCTACGATTTCGGGTAGGAGATTAGGTCCCATTTCTAGTGCGTCGTTCAACGCCGGTTGGCCTCGCTCATGAGAAGAGGCATCGAACACGATCCTCCATTTAGTGCCATCTTTCTTTTGCTTCTTGACTGCGTGATGTGGTAGATAGAAGACGTTTCCGGGAGCCTCGTTCGTTGGAGCTATTTCGACTTGTTCCTTTACGATGTAGTCCAACATGTGTGCGTGGTACATTGCCTTGAAAACCGAATCGTGTTGCATTCTGTGCTCAAGAGTCTGGAATCTTCTCTCAGCTATTGGCAGGTTATTTGACAAAATTACGCCCTTTTTACGTGGAAGTGATACAACTCTTCTACCGTCTTGGATACAGTATGTTTTGTGGAATTCATGTAGGATAGTTGCATCTTTCCCGGACATTTGTCTGCCATGTGTCTCTCGAATACCAATTGTTTCCAGATAGCAGAACTGTCTCATGGATTCATCGGATATTTCGCAGTCAGTGGTTGAGATGCGGTAGGTCGTAACGTGATTAACTGAAGCTCCGGACCGGTTACCTGTCAGAACCCAGCCGAAGACTGTAGGAAGCAGTACAAGTGAAGGCGTTATTGGCATTGGCTGTTCCATTTTTACTATCTTCCAGTAATGGTCAGCACCTATTAATATCTCAATAGGAAGTTCTTCGTAGTTAGTTCCCGGATCAGCAAGCGTTAGATTACTGATGTCCTGGGTGACACTTGGATGCGATGAATAAGTGTTGTCACTTTCAAAGGCCGTGAGAGTGACGGTTTTCCTTGTTAAAAATCCGATAATGTCAAACTGAACAAGCCGTCGTAATTGGGAACCAGTGGACGTTGCTTCAAATGATTTCACCGATAGGTCTCGCTTGTCAGTTACGTTTAGTTTGAGAGTGTCTACTAGAACCTGTGCAACGAAGCTGGATTGACTTCCAGCATCCAGGATACATCGTGTGAGTTTAGAAATTCCCGTGGGCCCTTTGATCCACACACGAGCAGTTAGGAGAAATGATAAATGTGATATTACCACTTGAATTTTACTGACAGTAGTGGGTGGCGTGTTATTGGCGTTACAGACGGATATGTGATGAAGTTGCTTGCAATTTGAGCAAGAAACGTTTCCTTTCTTGTTGCACTGGTGGACAGTGTGTCCTCTGTTAAGGCAAAGAAAACATCGCGTGGAAAGTCTGAGCTTTTGTATTCTGTCTTCCAGGTTGATTATTTCTTTACATTCTTGGGCCCAGTGGCCTTTATTTTCACAAAAGACGCAGAATGGATTTATGGTTTTCTTCCATCTCGGTTTTGATTTTTCTCTTTTTGCAGAAATTTGAAGAGTGGCCGCTGTCGGAGTATAGAAGGATGGAGCGGACGTGGTGGTTTCTCCTCTGATCTTCTCAGTTGTTAGCGATCCCTCTACCTCTTCATTGAGAAACGGCATTAATGACATCATGTGACCTTCTGTAATGTTTTCTCGCTTTGCGTGTATTAGCCAGCGTCTGCAAATTTCAGCTGGAAAAGCTCGTAGGATTTTTGGAGCCAATATACGTCCGTATAGGTTTACATCTTCCCCTAGGGCTATGAGGGCTTGTACTCTGCGATGACACTCCACGTACGTCGAGTTCAACTCTTGAGGACTTTCCGACAAAGCAGGTCTTAAATTTTCCAGGAAGTCAAGGTGGGCCTGGATTATTCTATCCTTGTCTCCGTATCGTGCTACAAGTATCTTTTTCGTCTGTTCATAGGTATCTGCGCTCACTGCTATGCCATCTATGAGTCGCTTTGGCTCTCCTTCGAGGTATCCTCTTAGAAACACGTGCTTATTTATGTCAGATATTGTGGGGTTCTTGTCAACTGAGGACTGGAACTGTTCCCAGAACCTGCACCAAGTTTCTATATCACCGGAAAAGGGTTCGAGCCGTATTGTGGGTAGTTTAACCCCTTGTATGACCATGGGTATACCGTCAGAATAGTTATTAGTAGTAGAAAGCACACCAGGCTTGTCTTTCTTCTTTGTAAGGAGGGTTTTGGCGTGCTGAAGTGCGCGCTTCGATCTGTCTAAATATTCTTCGCAAGTCTGTGCGTCTGCTTCGTATTCTTCGTCTGTTAACATGCCATGAATATAGTCATCTAAGGTGAGTAACATGTTTAAAGTATCCTGAAGACGATCGCTGATGTGTTCGATCTCAGCTGGATCTGTAGAGTCATTACTGCCATTTAAAGATGTTGCAAACCGTGTACAATTATTGCGCTGAGTGGTACGTTTTCGTTTAAGTTTCTTAAGTTCTTGTTCTTTGTCCGTCATTATGTGAATAAGAATAGGTCTGTTAGCTAAGTGGATTTGTCTTGATTTATGGCTGGAGAGATGGGGCGAGCTTGAAAGAACAGCTGTGCTCTGTGCTATTCCAAGAGCCAACCAGATGGCGTTGGCAATGGCAAAAAAAAAAAAAAAAAAAAAAAAAAATGGCTACTCGAAACTGATGAGGTTATCAAGCATACATAATACACAATTCTACCAAATCAATGAAAGTAATGTAGCAAGTGTTATTGCAAACATGCTGCTGCGTTATGCAAATCAACCCGTATACAATGGAATGTTGTACTTATCCGTTGTGTTGAAATGGTGTCGTCGTGTGGCGTTGTGAGGTTCCGTGTCTTATTTCAAGTAATCTGCACTTCACTGCCACTTTAACTTAGTATTTTCTGCTTGAAATCTTCAAGATGTTTCGTTTCGTGATGTAGTGATCCGTGATTCGAACAGTAATTAAGTTTCGGCACCAGTATGTTGTAGTATAAATAACGTACACAAACAGCTAGGTCTCCATACTTAAACTCTCTTTATTTTTACAAAAACAAAGCAAGAACAAAAACGCATCTGGTGGCGTTAACAACAACTATTTGGTTATAATCACTGACGGTAGATGTCCTCAGCTACTCTGTGTCCTCAACACGGGCTGTTTAGGTAGAACCCTCTTCAGCCTAGTCTGAGGGTGTTTATTTATTGTGTGAGGGATCTTAACGGCGTTAGTGCTAATTTTGTTTTTATTTGCTGTTTTTGTTGACGTTGTGTAGCGTTGTGTGTTGTGGTTTTGTGTTTGTGTTCAGTTCCCCGTGTTTCACATCAGTTTGAGACCAGGCTTCAAGATGAAGAAACATCCTCAACTACGTTTCAGGTATTTGCGACCCCGTATTCACTGGATGTTAACAATGTTTCTAGCAGGTAGCAAATTGAATTGATAAATTTACAGTGCAACGATTTGCTGGAGGACAAATATAAACACAAGGAAGACTTGGCTGATTTTTATAAGAATGTTCCTCAAAATGCCCTTGTTGCACGGATATTATGTATGTTTGGTTCTACGTGTGCGTGCGAACAATTCTTTTCTATTATGAATCTTTCTAAGTCAAATCCCGAAGCATATTGTCAGATCACAACCTAACATACATTCTTCGGTTACAAATGTGCCGTACATTACGCCCTAACATTGACAAACTAGTTAAAGAAAAGCGAAACGGCAAATGTCGGAAAATGTCCACCTAATTGTTCTGTATAGCTCTCCTCTAGCTCAGGCAAAATAGTTATAATTTCTGTTCTATTGGCGTTATAACATGACTGTTCACATAAACTAGAATTTATATATATAGCATAAAGCCGAAATGCAATTATTTATAATCTGTGACTATTCGTAATTGAAACAGTCAGCATTAAAATTACGATGTCCCGTATGCCATTTCCTCTTCCCCACTGTGACATCACAGTGAGTGACTTTTATGCTTTCGGTGGGAGCAAGTGAGCTGAGTGAGCTGACGTCACAGCAGCGATACCTGTCTTTCCCTGGTTTAGAGCATAACTGCTGCCTGTAAATCATCACGGATTCAGTATTTAATCCTCCGCATGAATGAGCGTGAATCTGTTGGACATTATTCTCAATTAACGATACTTCTTTCAACGGGAACGTGCACTTACTATTATATCATTTTATCTTTATTTGTCTGTCATTAATGAAAGCAATTAATTAAACAATTTCCACACTGAGCACTGCGATAAACATGCTTGTTATAGAAATATTCCCTTTTCTTATTCCTCCATATGAATGTAAGCGAATACTTAGGGAAAAAAGCAAATGTTTAAATCATTTCTAAAGGTGCAAACGAACTTTCCGCCTTGCAGTGAAATTAAGATAGTGACAGCAAGCTTAATATTGTAACAAATTTAGCAAATCTTTTTATTTTCTCAAGCTTCAAGTACAGCCATACTACTCGTTTCTGTCTCTTAATCTTTCCAACCTCTCACACCATACTAGTTTCTGTCTCTTCATCTTCAACAACTCAAACTGTCTCTATGGCAACCTCCTTGAAAATCAAAGAGTCTTAATGACATGGAGAAGCCATGTCACACTGCTCCCTCCTCAGAGCTGGTCGTCCCGACCAGCACTATCACTGCGGCATCTCCCTTGCGCCCCGGTGGATTAACCCATCGAACCTCTTCTCCTGGTGGTCCACGAGGGCCTGGTGGTCCTGGTATACCTTGAGGTCCTGGGTTTCCATCTCTTCCAGGCATACCTTTAGTTCCAGGTTCACCATCTTTTCCCGACAATCCTGGAGGTCCAGTCATGCCTTTGTCTCCTGGAGGTCCCTGAGGTCCAGGTAACCCTTGTAGACCAATGAGACCACGGTGTCCTTTTGCACCCTTTGGACCTTCTTCTCCTCTATCACCCTTACCTCCCTCTGGCCCTGGAGGTCCTGGCTTTCCTCTAGCTCCCTGTGGCCCTTCTACACCCTGTGGTCCAGTTTCTCCTCGAAGACCCCGTTCTCCTGCTGGTCCTGGAGGTCCATTTGGACCAGGTGGCCCTGGAAGACCTGGTGCCCCTGGAGTTCCCGGAGGTCCTGAAGGTCCTACAGGTCCCTTATCTCCCGGTCTTCCTGCAATACCAGGTGTTCCTGCTTTACCTGGTGCTCCCTCTGGTCCCTGTTCTCCAATTGGTCCCGGTGGTCCTAGAGGTCCTGCAATACCTTGTGGTCCTGGAGGTCCTTCACTGCCTGGCTTCCCTGGTGGACCTGTCTCACCTTGTGCACCTCTCTGACCTCTGAGGCCAGCAGGTCCTGTTGGGCCGGGTAATCCTGGAAGTCCTCTGTCTCCTGGAGGGCCCTGTGGACCAGGTTGTCCTGGAGCTCCATGTTGTCCTTGAGAGCCTGAGTCACCCTTAGGTCCTTCAGGTCCTGGTGCACCAGCTTGTCCTGGAGGTCCTGGATTGCCCTGTTCACCTTTCATTCCTGGGAATCCACGTTCACCCTTCATTCCAGGCAAGCCTACCAGACCCTGAGGGCCAGGGAATCCTTGTAAACCTTGAGGGCCAGTAGGACCTCGCTCTCCAGGGGGCACGATCCTAGGTATCGCTGTTGGATAGTGTCCCTTGGTCCAGGTAGGACGATGTATGCCATCCTGCTTCGAAATTCTGCAACAGTACCGCCGGTCTTGACGGTCCCTCGTCCAGTTGCCCTTCTTCCTGGTGTGTTGACGGGCCATCCTGCGCACTTTGAAACGGCTCACTGGGTACCATGTCCGCCGACCTCTCTGGCGCACCTTCGCAGCCACCTTGCTTCCGATGGGTCCGGCAACAAACCCCACCACATCCGCGCGAGTCGCGTCCACCGCTGCACTCGTGTTCACTCGTGCTCGGCACGGCCTCTCCTGTATCCTGCCGTCCACGATGATGTCCACCATTCTTCCGTTCACGGCACTATGCGTCAGGTGATTGGATGGCCCCGACGGTCCCCCCATGTCACACGCCAAGTCGGTTCTCGCGTGTTGCTCGTTTGCTTGTGCGCTTCCCTGCTGATCGTCCGAAACGGGCGCAACTGTCGCCTCGGCCACTAGGTGCTCCCTCCCCGGCTCCGCGCTATTCCGTCTGCCCCTGGCATCCAGTACTTTGACGCTCTCGTCAACTCTTACTACCAGGGCGCCAAGACGTTCCCCGTCGTCCTCCACGACGTCCACGTGCTGGCAGAGGTCTTCCACCTTTTCGCCGAGTTCTTCCACGCCTTCCGTCACGCCAGCCAGTTGCCCGTCAATTTTCGCCGATAGCTCCGTCTTCATCTCTTTCAGCTCGGCAGCGAGGTTGTCGTTTCTCGTTTCCATTTTGGCAAATAATTCTTTCATCATTGCCATCATCCTGGTTTCCGAATATCCCACTTCCTGACACCAAATGTAACAAATTTAACAAATCTTTTTTTATTTTCTCCAGCTTCAAGTACAGCCATACTACTCGTTTCTGTCTCTTAATCTTTCCAACCTCTCACACCATACTAGTTTCTGTCTCTTCATCTTCAACAACTCAAACTGTCTCTATGGCAACCTCCTTGAAAATCAAAGAGTCTTAATGACATGGAGAAGCCATGTCACAATATCGTATGAGCGAGGACTGGTCGGCATGTGCCGAATAGTCAAGAGCGATTCGTCGGTGGTTTTGGAATTCAGAACTAGCTGTCGCGGGTTCGATCCTCGTCTTTCGCATGTTTATTTTCTGAAATGTAAAATTAACAAACGTATTTAGTTCTCTACAGCTTTTTATCAGGAATGGAGATTCGGATGAGGCACACTGCTACAAATTGAGTTAATGGGGATATGGCAACGCTGTATCTGCTTGGGAATAAACATCATGACAACCTTGCTGGGTGCAAAGGTGTCTTCACCCTCAAGTAATCTACAACTGTATTCTGTTCTGTTTAATGTACCATGAATTATATTATTCACAGACATCCAGATCTGATAATTTACACTATTACACGCTTATATATTTGAATATGGTAAAAGTCTACGAAATTTATAGAGATGCTTTTGAATGTGAAATATTAATTTTAGGAGGAATGTTTCACAACTGAGGTAGGCGTGTTCTCTGCTGCATTTTGAGCAATTGCAATTGATGTCATAGGAAGCATCCACTTGTAAAACTTTAATCGTACTGCAGCATTCATAGGACCTCGGGAAAAGTTACAACGGTCCGCGGAATGAGGATACCTAAAGGAGGAGCTTTATGAGAAATAGATTCCATTAGTTTGTATAATTTTATATTTCGCACGGGTTGTATAAATAATAATGTTCCCGTTGAGGAAGAAAAATGAAAAAGGGAAATAAAAATAACTGTGTTGCCTGGGATTCGAACCAACGTCAGCCCACACAGCTCAGTTGAAGGAGTATGCCTTAGCCAGGTCAGCTATAGCGTATATACAGCCGTGGCCTCCTCACCTTTTATAAGTTGAGCACCAACACTGGAATCATTTTAGTTCTGGTCCACAACTTAATAGAAAAACCATAAGAGCATATGTTCTGCAGATGCACTGAAGTTGAATCTGCACATGTTCGTTAATGCAGAAGGATTGCTGAAATATTGCTTTTCCAAACTGTGAGGAGATGTGTATTGCGAGGTGACATGGCTGCCATGTCCTCCGAGCAGCAAGGGAATCATATGACTAATTTAATTCTCATACCACCCAGGCAAGCACGCCTGAAAATTAGGTGACCCTTCGCACACGTCTCACCGAAGATGGGTATTTACTTTTGTGAAAGATAGTACCTACTCCGTTCTCCTGAACAAAAATCTTTGTAAAAGCCGAGCCGACCCTTACTCAGAAGAATAACTGAGTGAACGAATGAGTGAGGGAGTGAGTGAATAAGTGAATCAGTGAGTGAGTATGTATGTAAGTAAGAACGAGTAAATTAATAAGTAAAGAAATAAGTAACTGAGGAACTAATAAATAAGTAAAGAAAGAAACAAACAAAGAAAGAAAGAAAGAGGGAGGGAGGAAGGAAGGTTGGGAGGGAGGAAGGGAGGGAGGAAGGGAAGGGAGGGATGAAGGAAGGAAGGGAGGAAGGGGGAAGGCGTTTAAGGGGGAAGGGGGAAGCGGAGAAGGGGGAAGGGAGGGAGGGAGGAAAGGAATGAGGGAGGGAGGTTGGGATGGAGGGAGGGAGGGAGGGAGGGAGGAAGGGAGGGAGGGAGGAAGGGAGGGAGGAAGGAAGGAAGGAAGAAAGGAAGGGAGGGAGGAAGGAAGGAAGGAAGGTAGGAAGGAAGGAAGGGAGGGAGGGAGGGAGGGAGGGAGGAAGAAATATATAAATCAATAAACAAAGCAATAAATAACCCAATAAGTCATTAACGCAATAAAGCAATAAATAAGTAGAATTATTATTTATTTATACCAACAAGCTTACTGCTGGTGTTTTTATACACACATACCGTGGGCAATGTTTAAGACGTGGAATCAGAACTGAAAAATTCAATACCATAGTCGGGATTTGAACCAGTTTAATATTGTAGTCTGGTACACAGGTTTCTGCATCGGCACATATATTGTAACTTTGACATTTATTTTCATAATAGCAAAAATGTTTACATTTAATTTACACTTAGGAACAGGAATAGGAGAAAGTCGGTTAAACAACAAACTTGGTATTTAGTATCTTCCGAGTATACAACATGGCAATCTTGAAGGAAATCCCCCCCCCCGCCCCCTAACTGTCCGTTATATGGAAAGTTGTTTGCAAATGTTTATTTTCCCAAAAGTGGCTCGACTTTGGTAAAAATTCCGTATGTTTAGGATATTTTCATTGCAAAGATATTTTATATATTGAATTTTCTGGAAAGAGCTCGTGAAGTTCTGCTCGTTCTGAATAATTTTTCCCAATAGGTGAACCGCAACAGACAGTCTTACTACATAATAATATACATAGGTCTAGTTAACGCACACAATTACCAATACATTCTTGTTATTGGAGTGTCGGTCTGGGTGGCTCAGTTGGTTAGACCTAGCCTACTGATCCCAAGGTCGCGGGTTCAAACCCGGCCCAGTCTGATGGTTGCGGGACAAAATTCCGGCACACCGGCGACGCTGATGTGATCCTGGCAATTGACAGCGTCATTAAACAACAAAATAATTAATTGTTATTGGAGTGAATCATTTCCGAGGGTGTTTCTTGTTATCATGCTCATGTTAAAATATGGATACTTTTCTCAAATGTTATTCTTTTTTCTTTCTTTTCTTGTGCTCTTGTAAAGATACGCAATTTTAAAGCCTCAAACACGAGTATGGGTATCTTTAAAACTCTAAATGTCTCTTTATTAGCTGTATCGCACAAATGTAAATGTGAATCGCAAGTTAATCTGGAATAATAAAAGGTACACAGAAAAATAAGCACTTGTAAAATTGGTTTGTGAGAAGGCGTGTTTTAAGACGTATTTATGTAGTTTGGTGATGTAAATGTGTTAACTATTTCCAAAGACTTCAGGTATATGCACATTTGGTAAATTATATCATGTTATGCTAATTAAAACTTTGTCAGTTGAGACACTTGCATTGTCAGCATCTGATTCCAGTGTCCGGACTCAGTAGATTTGCAAGTTTTCCAAATATGCAAAATTTTTTGGATCCTAACTCCCATGCAGCTATGTCCAAACACCGAGCTAGTGTTGATAATCCCCGCATGACATGTATTTGGAAGGAGGGAGAGGAGTAAATTGACCTTTGCACTGTCAAATGGCGTTATTTTAAGCTACGAGTAAACATGGGGCATAAGAAAGACCTGCTATGCATTCACAACACCGAAGAAATTTAAGACATGTTATATATATACATACATCACGCCAAATTTGGAAACAATTTAGCGTTTATTGAAGATTATCGTTATTATATATATATTTTTTTAGCTATGCCGAGAGATGGGAATCTGATGTTATAGTTCTAGTTTTTCGTTTTATTTGCTTCATTCGAGAAAAAAATACCCTAAATGCTCTATGTCGAGTGTATTTCTAGGAGCAAGTTTAAATATCTTAATTCCTAAAAGCTATTTCTAAACACTTTTAACAGTACTTTTAGACAGCGACATCACTCCGTTATAATCGATAAGTGTTTGTTACGAGAACGATGACATTCACGGCAAGTGAAGGGGTGCACGTGTGGTTAGGTACAAAGTTTACGAGACTCACAAGGAAGGTGAGTCAAGGTCGGCTCATGCGCTACGTTTGAAGAGGGTGTCAATGCTTATCTTTTTATTTTTAAAAATGGTTTTAAAAATGGCTTTAAAAATTGTTTTAAAAATTATTTTTAAAATGGCTTGAAAAATTAATTTTAAAATGGTTTTAAAAATGGTATTAGAAATGGTTTTAGAATTGGTTTTAAAAGTGGTTTCAGAAATTGTTTCAAAAATGGTTTTAAAATTATTTTAAAACTTGCTTTGAAATGTTTTCAATATGTTTTATTATATTTAAAAAAATTTAAATATGTTCTTCGTATTTTGTTCAAATATCAGTATTTATTATATATTATTTCATTTATACAAATAAAATAGTTAACCAATGTTTACTAAAATGTAAAAACTTACTTTCATTGAATTTTCCTATATTTAACAGACAGGTTAAATTTATTGTATGTTGGCCCGCATCTGTACTTTGCACATTCAGCATAAGAAGGATAGATATCTTGGATCCTTAAACTTGGTCAAAACTGGGAATGATAGGTTTCTGGCTTTAGCTGTTCATTCCTAGACTTTTCTAATACATACACGTACCTATTCTTCTTTAAGCCCTATCAGGTGGCATCATGACGCACGCGATAGACCTTAGAACTATAGGCTCGACTTTTGCATCCTCAAACCAGTTTAAAAGTGACTTTAAACTTCCCCTAATCTAAAAAAGGTGGGAATTACGGGTATTTTCCTTGCAGTGCACTTTCGAAGTTCCGCGAAACAACGTAGGGCTGATAACACAACCTTCAACTGTTCACAATGTTTTCAGCTCCCGGATATCGTAAATGCTTTATTTAGTGTGCACATTGTGCTCCAATGTGTACATGTTAGTGGGCAGTCTTGGAGGCCAGATATCCAAGCATGGTTTCGGCAACGCAAAGCCCTGGGTATGTACAACCCTTCTGCACTCCATTAGCATTAAGAAAAAATGTATTTATTTTGTTAAAGAGAAAAGTGAAGTGAAAGTTTTTAAGATACACAAAAGCCAAAATATCATAAAGTTGCCATGGAGTTCTGTGCAATTTACATATAGCTTTTTAAACGTATTTATTTAGCAACATACTTCGTCACAATGCTTTGCATCAGTTTTAACAGTTTATATAAATATATGCCCACACGAAAACTACATTGATAGTATACACAAAACACTGCTTTGTACATAATTCGTTTTAATATGTCCAAAACCTTATTTAATTCTGTACGTGCTTTCATTGGCCATTGGATAATCGAAGTTAACTAAGAAAGCTTATTATTTCTGATTGGAAGTCTGTGCTAACTATGTAACTATTAGCTGTACCCTACCACCCTTCGCTGCGGCACATTATGGTTGCATGGATGTGAAATGAGGAACAAAACAAAGCATACGCTTCGAAAAAGTTTAATTTTGCAATGTTTGTGGGTATACAACATTTTTTTTGTTTTTTTCCATTGTTTACGTAGATATAAAGGCTGTCTGGTTTGCTGACACGGGAACACGCAACACAATTGTCCATGTAAGAAGCAATCCGCACCAATATCTAAACCACACAATTCTAAAGATTGACCTTGAGCTTTGTTGATTGTGATTGCAAACGCCAATCGAATTGGGAATTGTAATATTTTAAATTTAAATGCTGCATCGGTCGGGATCATGGGAATTCGAGGAATTAGGACACCTTCGCCTTTGAAAGGCCCAGATAATATCGTTGTTTCCATTACGTTGTTCATCAATTTCTTAACTGCGAGCCGCGTGCCGTTACAGAGGTTTGGCTGATTAACATTAACCAGCATGATCATTGGTACACCTATTTTCAATTTTAATGTGTGTAGTGGCATTCCTGGCAGATCAAGAGTTCAAAAACTCCGATGGGTAATCAACTATTTCATCTGCTTCCACAACCGTATGCAAAAAAAAAAAAAAAAAAAAAAAAAAAAAAAAAAAAAAAAAAAAAAAAAAAAAAAAAAATGGACGCCTTAAACTACACAATTTTTTCCATAATTTATTGTGGCATCAGGTATTTCTGAGTCTGCAATGAAACAATTTCTGCCAGAATTTATATGAGTTAATGCGTAGTAGTATAAAAATAAGGTTTTGTGTTACAAGTCAATAAACAAAAGGGCTCTGAGGCTCACGGAAAATATAACGGACGAGATTTTGGCATGTTATATAAGTAACACCATGCCAAAGGTGTGGATAATGTGATACCAAATTGAAGATCAGGAAGCTACAGTGTTTTAACTACTTGGTTTATCATTACAAAAACAGCATCAGTCTAAGTTTATACAGGTTTATTCGGTTACATTGTGCAAGCATAGTTCCATTTGAAGACACTCATAACCTTAACATTAAAAATTACTTTCTGCGTTTTGTTGGGGTATCTGTAAACTTAACATTAGGAAGCCTTTATTGAATTTCATTTCTAAGAAAATAAAGCGTCATTGTAATTTTGCTTCATAATACTTATTATTCATATATATATATATATTATTAAATATGTCCAATATTTAACAAAATGTTCCTTCTTATATTGCAACTAATATGTTTAAGATGGTTGTGGTCCTCAATTTACCAACCTTAGTTAAAATTTCCCCACAAATATTAATCGTTTCAAGCATTTTCATTTTTGGTATGTTCTTTAAAGATGGAAGAAGAGATTCATTTATATGAAGCCTAGTTTAGAATTTAAGGTTTTAATCATTTATGATATGATTGATATTATACAAAGACCTACCTTGTTTCCAGGAAAAGATTTGATGTGCAAAATTTAATATTGGATTGTGAAGAATAATATATAATAATATAATATATCATTATTGATGTATTCATTAGGCCAACAAATTTTCACATTTTTAAAATCATTCTCCTCGTAAGACACATATGAATCTCTCCCTCCCCCTCCCCTTGTACCTCACCCCCTCTCCCTTCCTCTCCCCCTCCCACCACCTCTCCAACCCCTCTCTCTGTCCCTTCTCTCTCCCCGCTCTCGCCCTCCTCTCCCCCTCTCTCCCCGCTACCCCTCTGCCCCCTCCCTCTCCCGCTCTCTCCCCCTCCCTCCCATTCTCTCCCCCTTCCCTTTCTCCATCTCTCCCCACCCCTCTCTCCCCTCTCTCGCCCCCTCTCCTCTTTCTCCTCCTCTCTCCCATTATCTCCCTTCTCTCTCCCCCTCTCTCGCCCACCCCTCTCTCCCCCACCCCCTCTCTCCCCCTAACAGAGGGTACTAACACATTGATCAGTTTCTTAGATAATTTCCACACAGTTGATTTGTCAGTACATAAGATGTGGGAGATGTTCATTCAGGTGCCTGAAATGCACCTAATGTATTAAAATCAAAATGATTGACAAAAGCTTCAACCCCAAAATCAAACAACTGTATGACACTTTACTTATGACTGGTCGACTTTGCTTTGATACATGTGGCACCGATAAAAAATTGAAGTGCAACGTAAAAGGCGAAACAAACGACATGAAAGATAAAAAGTGAAAATGAAGTAAAGCAGCTAAGAGCTCCATTTTTATGGCAGCAAGAAAAAATGTGAGGAACTTGTAAAGGGGAATGAGAAAAGTGTATCAGAAATGAGAACCTTCGATTTTATGCAGAATATTTCTGTTCTGGGATATGGTTTATTATGGACAACTGATACCGAAATTTAGATTCAAATCGAATGGGCTTGATAAAGACACGTTTTAATTTAATTGCCGGATGTGAGATTTGCGATAAGTGTTGAGTAATAACATAGGTAGATAATAGAGTAGGAAGTGTTGTAAGGTGAGCAAAATATGAGTAAATAATAGTCGTTAAATTTGTAGAATAAATGCATTATTGGTTTGAAATTAACGAGTCATGACGTCATACCACGTAATTTGAAATTACCATCAAAATTTAAGGTTAGCCAAAGTTTGAAAAACTAAGCTAGTTTGAAATTCACGGTCAAAATTCAGGTGTGCCAACCTTAAAAGTCGCGTGATATGTTTAATAAAATATAAAGAAAACATTGTTTAATCATGGAAAGGTAACTATATATTCGGAATTCAAAAAAGGACATGTTTTAAGAGAAAGGGACATTTCTAAATTGTGAAAAGGAATGAAATAGTATTTTGGATGCGAGGCTTTCTTTTGATGACGTCATGAAATTTGAAATCGGGAGGAACGTTTTCTTTTTTTAGCGTGGGGAGACGCCAGTAAGCGTTACCAGATCGGTGGAGAACTTAGCTGTGGACACATGTGAGTTGCGGTTGCTCTGCGAGGATATATATATATATATATATATATATATATTGGAAGTCGGCATAACTCCCGAAATGTGTTAAAGAGTTGAGAATAAATAGTCTCCAAAGTTATTCTGGGTGATCTATATTAAATATATCCGCGCATACCCTGGATTAAAGTCTCATGTTCGAGCATAGCCGGAGCAGAACTACAAGAATCGACAACGGCCGATACGTTACCACGAAGCCTCACTTTTCGCTACAAATTGGATCCCATACTTGGGACTTCCAATAAATACTAAATAGCTTCACAACCTGGGTTTATGTTTTTAAGGTATACATATTTCAGATGATAAAGCCTCCATTTACGTCTACGATGAGCTAACTGCTATAAAGGGACTAAGTGAAGTAGTTTCAATCATAATGAACGTCATCGAAAGGTATGTTGGAAGTGATCTAAGAGCTATACATTTCTTCGACGCCTGTACGGCACAAATAGGAACCGTTCAGTTGTTCACTTTTGGTACACAGCAGTATATTTTTACTTTCTCTACTACGTTTAGTAAAGTAGAGAAAACATTGTATTCCATCTCAAAATTCCGTGTCGAGATTTCACCGGAAATATATATTTTGAGGCTCTCTGAATCAAAAAAGAGCAATTTTAGAAAAAGGTCCATGTGTGTGTGTGTGTGTGTGTGTGTGTGTGTGTGTGTGTGTGTGTGTGTGTGTGTGTGTGTCATTCAGTCTGTGGACAGCATAACTCAAAAATAAAAAGTCAGTTAAAAACCAAACTTGACTTTTAAGTTTAATGTCTTTCAAGGATGGGATACGAATATTTTGCAGAAAATTGCTCCACCCTAAACTACCCTTTACATGGAAAAGGTTTCGAAAATTTTTATTTTCTTGAAAATGCTTCTAGCGATTTGATTAAAATGCCACATGATTGAGATATTTACTCTGGATGACTTTTGCATAACTGGTAAACCGGAAGAGATAGACACACAATTTATGTTCAAATATTTTTTTTTTTTGTAGAGTGAACCATTTCGGAGACATTCCTTGTTGTTTATGCAAGTTTTGGAGAACTTATATTTGTCAAATGGAACATCGTTATTCATTTTTTATATGTTAAAACTGCAAAGAGAACGGAATTTGAAAGCTTTAAAAGATTTGACTATTGCTCAAAGCCTACTATACTCCCATATTCCTCTTGCACCGACAAGAAAATAAACAATTAGATATTTTCTGCAAATACTCATCTCAACTAACACGAAGGAGACACAGGAATAGGAATTTGTAACAATGGTTAGTACTACAGTAGAGATGTGCATGTAATTGCAACACATCAGATTGGTTATAGTAAGTCATATGTTTCCCTGACGCAAACATTCATTTATGGTACGTGGACGAGGCCTCTTTCAATTAGAAGTCAGAAAAAGAACAAGATACAACATATACACTCATGCAATGGTATAACATTCCGAGACCTAGTCATAAATAGATAGTTTCATATGTGCTCGCAAAGTATTTTTCTTGATTTTCTTAACATTTGCATCCTAAGAAAAACTAAGCCTCAGAACCTCAGCCCATGAAGAGCCAAGCCTTACCGCACAGCCGCTGCGCCCCCCACCTCGGCCCACTACAGGCGTCATTGGTGGGGTGCAGTATCGGAGGGTGGTGCGTGGTCAGCGTCCCGAACCCTCACGACCTGGGGCCGCTGCTTTTCTATCAAGTAGCTCCTCAATCGGTCCCCCCGGGACCTAACGAGGCTGAGTTCACCCGGTGCCAGACCTCCCAGAGGGGATAAAATTCCCATGCTAGTACCGGGGATCGAACCCGGATCCTCCGCGCCAGAGGCAAGCGCGCTACCAACTGCGCTACGGAGGCGGTAACATTTGCATCCATTATTTCAAAAAATGTGATATGTTGCACTCTTAAGACTTTCTATATTCTTGTACTAACTGTTCTTACAAACTCTTATTCCTCTATTTGCATGTTGGTTGAGATAAACATTTGCAGAAATTGTCTTATTACTGATTTCTTGTACTGTATGCCCACGACAAGAAGGCTAGAGGGGAATGAAGAGCAGAGGGGGCTTCAATTGTTTATCTGCTCCGGTAGCGTATCTGTTTACTAGGAAATGAGTGCATGAGAATGCATATGAGTCACCCACGTTGCCAGATCTAATGCGCTTTGCAGTATTACAGGTGCAGAGATTTTTAGTAATTATGCATTATTTGGCTCTCGCTGCTAACACGCGCTACTGATATTCAAACCTGGACTTGCTAGAGGCGATTATCATGGCCAAATGAATGGAGAAAATTTCCAGAAATGGTTGGAGGAGAAACTGTTACCTAATATACCCTGCAATAGTGTCATCGTGCTTGATAATGCTCCATACCACAGTGTACAAGAAAATAAGCCTCCGTCGGAATATGCTGTAAAGCAAGAAATGGTACAATGGTTGGAGAACAACAATATTTCATATTCTGCTGCAATGCGAAAGACCGACTTGTTTGATTTAATTCAAATACATAAACCAAAGGAAAAAATATACCATATCGACAGAATGATAGAAATGCATGAGCATACGGTTCTTAGATTACCTCCTTATATGTGCGAGTTGAACGCTATAGAATTGGCATGGGCAACAATGAAACGACATGTAAGAGAGAGAGCATAATGTAACCGGTGATCTACATTTAAGAAATCTACAGCAGGTGTGTGAAAGTGCAGTGAACTCCGTTACAACAGCTGATTGGGAGGGCTATGTTAGGCACGTTAAGAAACTCGAGAATGAGTTCAGGCAAAAGGATGGGCTAGTGGGAGATGCAATAGACAATTTTATTATATCAGTAGGAGGTCTGACGAAGATCCAGAGAGCGGTAGTGACAGCAGCGAAGGTGACGACTTCTCCGACTCGGATCTTGCACGACAACTGGACTTCTAGGTGAGTTATGTGACAACACTGTGTATTTTAAACGAACCTAGCATCCTTATCATACTCGGAAACTATACATAAACACCGTGCGGGAAGCAAAACATGATTACGTTACACATTCCTATGCCTCGCCTTCTTGTGCTGGGCATACAGTAGGTGCAAAGGGAACATGGGAATACAGTAGGCTTTGTCAAATCCTTTAAAGCTGGTCGCTATGTGAGGGCTTTGAAATTCTGTTCTCTTTGCACGGCCAAGGAATAAAAAAGTGAATACCAAGCTTCTATTTGAAAATGTTAAGTATTGCAAAACTCGCAAACATAACAAGGAATTTCTCTGAAAGGGTTCATTCAAAAAAAAAAAAAAAAAAAAAAAAAAAATTGCATTTGGAACGTAACTTGTGTGTTTTAACGAAATGTATTGTAAGATTTGCTCTTTGCTCTATCTAAGGTTTACCAGTTAAGCAGCAGTCAACAAGAGTAAACAGGACTACATGGCTATAGCCATAGAATTCAAAATATACATTTCGTTTGCAATAATATATCTTAAACATACGGTATTTTAGTAAAAATGGTTAGAGCCGTCCTCGGGAAAATAAACATTTTTGAAAACTATTTAGAAAACTATTGAAAACTATTTAGAGGAACCTTTTTAAAACTTCGTGTTGCATACTGTAAGATAAACTTAAATATCAACTTTGATTTTTAAGTGTGCAGTTTATTTTGATTTGATACCAATAAAGTAGGCCAAAGCCAAAAATGCTTGATGTAATGCTTGATAAAATGCTTGATATAATCCCCTGACAGTTACTTTCAGTCCATAGAAGACAGATTTTATAACAAAGAAGTCGAAGCAATATTCCCAGAATCAGTAATGAGCAGGGTTGGGATTTTTAGGTGCAAGTTTCAGATGAAAAACGGAAGGGAAAAGGTGCTCAAAGAAGCTGAAGATGGGATAAAAACGTGCTGGTTTATTCAACAAATCCAACCATTTCTCTTTCCTGTATTCTAATTTATTGAACTACAAACAAGTACATCAAATTATCATTCATCAGAAGAAGGAAAACACATGAAGCTGTTGTACTTCAAGACATTAAGCATCTGTACATTTTTAAAAGTAAGTCTGTTTCTATTAGGAGATACAATTTTTTGTAGATGTTAAAGCTTCTTTCGGCATCCACAGAAACCAGTGGGGCAAATCTTGTATTCACTCAGAATGGCAATTCTACAGATGTGGCGAAATTCTCAATGTCCGGACTCTTCTGAAGGCTAAACTCAAGCTTGTCTTTGGCAAAGCATAAACTGCTCCCTCACGGAAGTAAAAATATCCCATTGTTTCTCCTTTTCCAAACCTTGCTCTTGGTATAGCTTAATAGCTGCTGTCAGGTACTTGTAACTCTGGACACAATATATTTCTGTCTGCGAATTATGTATTTTCTCTGGTAACAGAAGTTGTTGTGCCTTGGAAATTGCACCTCCGTCGGCTGGATCCAAAGAAAGCACAAACTCTCTAATTTTGTTAAAATTCTCCCACAACATAGCAGCACACTCGATCCAAGATCCCCTGCAAGTAATGACCGGGAAATTTGGAAGGGGTAAGCCAGTGGTTTCCTTGTAGATCACCACACGATTCGGAACTTTCAGCAGAATCTTCTTCAGGGCAAAGACGAACTGATTTGTTATGTCGTATTCGTTCCTTATGGATTCACAAACCCTGTGAGGGGCATGAACCATGCATGTCACATGCTTCAACTTAGGAAATAAAGGCTTCAGTAAGTTAACAGCTGAAAGCAAGTATGGAGCCTGGTCCGTAGCCACAAGAAGAAGTCTTTCAAATTCGATACCAGCAGGCCAGAGTTTTTGACAAAAGTCCATAACTGATTGCATTACTGTGCTGGCATTGGCTTTCTGCAGCTCATACATTTTTAACAACATGGGCTTAAGCTTTTTTCCTGCTAAGGGAAAAACTAAAATCTTCAAAACATATCAATCCATTGAGTCTATGGTTTCATCCACAATGATTCGCACATCCAATCAGACACTTTCTCCTTGATTCTTTGTATGGTTTCTTGGTAAACGGGCTCCATGTAGTTTTTTCTAAGCACTCTCATTCGGTATGTACATCTTTATGTATTTTTCAAGAAATCCCTTGAAGGCTGGATGGTTCACCTTAATGAGACGAATTCCTGCTTGTGTAAGGGCTGCAAACAATTTAATGTTGATTCCCTAAAATATTGGCTTTTGAAGGACTCTGTTGAAACGAGAGGCTGCGGCGATTTGTTTGCCTGAAGAGTCATGTTCATTTAATGCTTAGAGCTGGAAATGTGCTATTTGATGCGATCTTGCTGGTGTTTTTCATCCAACGAAATTCTTGAATCGCAAATAGTACATCGAATAACAGTTCCATCTGTTTCTATGAAATCTTGTTTGAATTCCTGAGCCAGAACTATAAATCGAGCACTGGGCATTCTATTAATTCTTTCTATTAATACACTCGTTTTGTAATGTAACAAAGGACTAACACCAGTTCACTTTCTAACTCAATGTGACTGTTACATAACTCACTCACTTGCTTTCCAAACCCTTGTATAACACCTCGACAATCACCAGAATGTTCTCATTCATGCTGGAACTGCAGTCTCGACCATTTCTAGTAGCTTAGAGCGGAACTCAGAGACAATTCTTGGAACTACGCGTGTACTGTTGTCTGCGTGACCTGGGAATCCGCGCGAACAGATGACCTCTGTCACAGTAACAAACTCACATTCATGAACAGTTGGCTACTGATTCTGTTGTCGTACACAATTATTTTCTATTGTTGTAGGTGTGCTATCAACTCCCGCGGAGCGTTTACTGAAAGAGTCAGGCTTACTCTTCACATGTTCACAGCAAGCTGAGGAGATGTTAATTAAAAGTTAAATATTTTATTATGATTAAAATCATATAGAGTAAAATGGAAGGAAACTTAAAAGAAAAAAGGGGGAAAAGGGGATTATACCCATGGTTGGGGATGCCCAAAAAGGGAAGAAGGTGCATGAAAAAATGTCTCTTTTGGCAACTAGAAATAAAACTTCACACTATGCTATCTTTCCGAAGAGCTTAAATTTACCCTAAGAATAAAGGTGCGCACCTAAACATCCTAACCCTGGTAATGAGATTTGGGATAGAATGAATGATATAAATTTTAAGAAATTGTGCCAGTGTAGTTTAATTTTGCTTATTAACACATCTACAACTATTATAATGTGTTTAAATAAATATAAAGTAAATGTAACATCATATGATTAAGTTTTCAGAGATCTTGACGTTTAGATTAAAAAGGGAGAGTCCACAATTTCGAAATTAGAATTGTTTAGAATATGAAATTTCTCAATAATCACTTCCAGAACGCCATGAATAACTCGATTTAGAAACAAGGTAATATGGGTACACATTGTAAATCACAAAGTTTTTTCTTCCTTTCTCAAAATGTTTAATGCTTATCTAGTTCTCTTTTTGAACTAAAAGATTCAATTTCAGTTGTAACAAACCTTTAAAAGCTGAATATGATCTGAAGCTTTCCTGGCGACGGACATATTCAAGATGCTCTCGGGCATCGAGCCAGGTGTAGTGATTAAGAGCCATCGACGTTTCGGGAGTGTGCATCTCTCCCATCATCAGGATGATGAAAAGGGGGCCTACAAGATAGAAAAAAATGTACAGTTTGTTAAAAGGTCTAGTGCAACAGCCCTTCGCGGGCCAAGGTTTGCCGCCCGGCCACTACGTCCTCCACCTCTACCTACTACAGGCGTCATGAGTGGCTGCAGAACTGTAGAATGGGACGTGGTCAGCACCCCGAGCCTTGCTGGCCGGTTATGCGGCTTTCGCGACTTGGGGTCGCTACTTCTTTATTCAGGTAGCTCAATTGGCTTCTCCGGGACCTAACGAGACTGAGTGTACTCCGTGCTAGAACTCCCAGCGGAGCAAGAATCCCCACGCCGGTCCGGGGATCGAAGCCGGGTCCTCCACACAAGAGGCAGCTGCCACTGCGCTATGGAGGTGGTCACGGTTTGTTAAACGAAGCTGAAAATCCGCTATGTGTAAAAAGTTTAACAATGTGTCTTTAATGTAGGGATTTCCTGGGGGCGGCAGAAAAGGAAGACAGTACTCTGCTCAAGAAGGATCCTGCCTTCACTTGGATGAACCAAGAAGAGGTCTCTGTTGACAGGAAAGATCCAGTACGATGTAGATGGAAACAGGTGAGGCTAAATTTTGCCTTCAAGTTATAAATATAATTATAGGTTCATAATTCTACGCCAGTTCTGTACTGATTTTAAATTGCCACTATCCAAAGCCCTTACCTCTAATTGATGTGAAACATTCCCAAGCTCAACGTCGGAGTCCACGGTAAAGGTTGTAGGACATTTCGTTCCTGCTATCATCATTGTCAACCTATCAACCTATTGTCCGGAGATAACGGACTGTGTCCACTGACTACTTAGAACTAATAAGGGTGTAGTCATCACTTGGGAGAATAAGGTAATTGATATGGGGACATTGGACCACAAAAATCCATGTTAAGTTGTTTGCGCTCTTGCACTTTAAGTAATTCTTTAGGTCATAATGCTTTGTTATTATTCTCCAAAACACATCTGTGTATTTATTTCCTTTGAGCAAACATTTTGTGTCAGCATATACCAAATTAAAAAGGAAAAAGGATGTTCAACACAAAATATGCCAACATTTTACGTAATTTTTCTTAGAATAAAGATTATTCAGCCCTAAACTCTCCTTCCTCCTCCTCCTCCTCCTCCTCCTCCTCCCCCTCCTCCTCCTCCTCCTCCTCCTTTAGCTTCCCCTTATGTCACAATCATTGGGGTCCTCGTTGGTTCCACGTTATTCTATTAGCTGTCATGTGTTCAATCTCCTTTGCGGTCTTAGGTGTTTCGCTCCCTATTTCGGCAATACAAATTTTCATCTTTTTTTAAAATATATTTTTGTTTAAATCACTAATTTAAAATATTAACAGCTAAGTTGTAGCTGTAAGTTCTGCTCATGTAGAAGATGAGTTTGAATATAACGTTTTAAGGTATTAAGAAGTACTTTTTTGTTTTTACATTTTTACGTTGTGTAAAATCTATTTCACCAAGAACTGCAGAAAATATTATAAATTTGATAGAAGAAGTTGATGATTCGCGGGAATTTCTCTACCAATGAGATTACACCAGATGTATCACCTTTTACAGAGATTATTAAATATGAGCCAGCAGGCGCCGAAACCTCATCCTATGAAACGTGGACAAGCAGTCTTTACCCTCCAAAGAATTATTTGCGGTTCCCGATTGTAAAAGCACACATACGAAATCTATATCAGGTGTTTGCATAATGTCTCAGTGAGGCAAAGCAGTTCTGTTTTTGTCAAATACAACAGATAAAGATTAAATTACTGCTCATTGTTGCAGGTCTTTATATGGATCCTCAAGTTGTTATCCTCAGCATTATTAGGTTTGTGCTCTGGATACTCTCCAGTTCTGGCAACGCAGTTCAGGAGTCCTGATGGAGAGTTCCAACTAGATGATGAGATGATATCGTGGCTCGGTGAGTACTTCTGAATCGGTAAACGTAAGAACGGATAATTGCACATACTAACAAATAAATGCTCTCTCTAAACATAGTAAAAACTAAGAACAATTACGGCATTTATTTGAAATTCCATAGTCGAGTGAATGAGTACGAGGGAATGAGACACAAAAGCGCAAATAACCCTGGTTTTAAAATTTTCCTCAAACGCTTAAGTTAAAAACTGCATTAATTAAAGTAGAATAAATAATTATTTAGACCAGGAGGTGTGCGGGATGGTTTAAACATAGATGCTTATATATCCCTATATTTTATCTGTTAAAAAGGTAGGAAATAGAGAAAACTAATCTGAAATACCAAAAAAAAAAAAAAAAAAAAAAAAAAACAGTAAGCTGTATGATATATTAATTATTTGATGAAATATCCTAAGGCTGTCGCAAAATTTAATGGCGGGTAGCTCGATACAAAATTCAATCATAGGCTTGCCACGCCTTGTGGTGTTATGTAGTTTAACATGCTATGAAATAACCTATAAAGCAAATGATATATCATGTGCACCCACAAAATTTATGTGATATAAGTACTAATCAGCTATCAGCCACCATGAAATTTTGCGACAAACGTAGTTGACTTCTCTATCTTCGTAATTTGTGTTAATCTGTTTACCACTTAGCTTTAATAATAAATAAGTAGAGGAAGGATTGTGTTTCATCCAAACGTTCAGCATCGGCATTTACAGGAACTACTTTTTGGTGTCCCCCAATGTGTGTATGTGTGTGAAGTATAAACGAAGTGTCCTGCAAAACTTGGTATTTAAATCCAGCATCGAGGATTCAACACAAAGATGTAAGAAAATGTTCGCATCCCATACTATCCTTTCATGGAATTTATTTCGTTTTTCTTATTTCTCAAAGTCAACTCTGTTTGATTGAAAATCATGTTTTACATATTGAGAGGAGAAACTTGCATAGTTTCAATATTCTGTGAAAAGCGTAGAAAACCGTTTCATTTGGACTGGATTTACATAAAAATGAAACATAGGAGATAGGCAAAACTTTTGTCAGTAAAATTGTAGGGGACTTCGAAATATTATGTAATTTGTGTTGAATTAAATTCTTCTTGACTTTTAATATTCACGATATATTTTTATTACGGTTTGTATTTCCTGTATTTCATGCTATGTGCACTTCCAAAATCTATGCCAGACCTCCCGGGGGGGGGGGGGGGGGGGGAGAAATCCCCATGCTGGCACGGGGATCGAACCCAGGTCCTCCGCACCAGAGGCGAGCGTTTATTTATAATTTTTTCCTTATTTATTCAATAACACACTAGTATATTTGAAATTATGGCAGGCGCAAAATAATTATTAATGACTATATCCTAAGCCAACTTACAAATCCTCGTCCTAGAAGCCATTGGACTCCTAACGCCGTCATCCTTTGGGTATAATCATCAATGTAAGATCGTTAAAAACCCACTCACGAGGTCTCTATCCTACGCGAGTGAAGCGAGAGTCACCGGACAAATGATACCAATAGAGACGCCCTAAAATCCTTACCGCACAAACGGGCAGCACAGGACTTCATTAAACAAAATGAGTCCTATTGTCCTTCCATATAAATGATACGTTAGTTATCGTTTTCAAGTTAAAGTTTTTGTTAATTTAATCTTTTAATCATTAAATATGGATCATGTTGTGCCACCGCACGTAAACCTTCTAATGAGGATAATTAGAACTAGAAACTCAACCAGCTAATATTACCAGTTCAACCGCACTGAAATTTTCAGGCCATAGTGAATAGCACAGGTTTTTCTGAATTGCAATATGGACTGTATTCACGTTAACTTATTCAGCTAGATTGCTTACAATATGAAAACTGATACCGATATCACTTAGTTTATTTTCTGTTAATACTAATCTAAAATCTTTCCTTTCCAACACTGTACAACTGCTGTCCAACAGCTTCAAATTTATTAAATGTTGCGTGAATTGCCTCACTATGACATGAGAATTAGAATATGGTGAGCGAGAAGTGCTAGAAAAATAGTAGGATCCATTTTGTTTTATGAAATAATGAGAGATATAATACCTATTTATGAGGATTTTAATGTACCTTTACTAGTACCACAACGAGTAGAAGCTCTGCTAGTACTATTTTGCCGGGGACTTATGGTTCACTAGCACAGTGGGGAGAGCCCGCAAATGAGTTACTATATAGGTAGGAAGGGAAGTAATTACATTCCTTCTAATATGTGCTTCATAGAAGCATTACAAACAAAAAAGTCGAATGGCATTATGATCTTCGGTCAACCGATTTCAAAAAATAAATGGTTGTTGATCCAAATTGGATGCGTAATTACAAAAGAATGGAAGATAACAGTTTGTTACTTGTAAGATGCGTAGAGTAACTTATTTCTGACATAGTTTCGGTAGTAATTATGGGACATCACACAGGGTTTCAAAATAATTAATCACTTAAAAGAATTGGACTCCAAGCAGCTCTTTCAAACTGAAGTTGTATTGAGGTTGGTCAGGGAATTGACCTGGTTTCTGGATGTAAACAGGTGGGTACTTTCGCTTTCGTGTAATGTTTTGGTAGTTAACACATCTGATTGGTCTGCACTCGCACAGTAAACATGGAAGGAAAAGGCAGGGTGTTATTTATGTTCTCAACACGGACCGTTACATTGTTTATTTATATACTGAGCTAGGGACACGCATCTGCAGTGTTACCAGCTTGTTTTCGATAAAACTAAAATATCTGCACAGGAAATGGCCACTTAAGATACAAAATGTGTGGCAAATACTGAGATCTACCACCGGTTTAAATTAATGTAATGGCTTTCCTTCCACTCGGTATGTTTTAATGACCATATATCAGTATATTGTGGATTACATCCCATTAAATAACAATATCAGCTTCTTGTGTAGAATGCAATTTAACTTCAGTTAGCAATAGAAAGAGTAATTTGTTGTTTTTTTCTTTTCAGTTAGTTCCTTCAGCTTCGCCACTCTGGTGGGCTGTATGGGGGGTGGCATAGCAGCCGACTTGTTTGGCCGGCGTAGGACAGCCATCATCACTCTCGTATGCACAGCTGCAGCTTGGGTGCTAACCGCAGTGGCACAAGACGTCGCTTGGATCATCACGGGAAGAGTGATCACGGCTGTGGTTGTATATGCCTTTCATATCAACACCATGGTGAGGCTTAATTATTTTATGTATGTGTCTGTACTTTAAGGTCTTTGATATAGCTCACGATAATAAGCAGGTAATCTGATGATTATGCCACGACTGAATTTTTGCAAGGGTTGTATAAATAAACCACGAATAGTATACATTTTATGTATGTGAACATTAACTTGTAGGAAAGAAAATATCATGAAATAATTCGGCATCAATTGCTGACATAAGTGAGAAAGTCTTCATATACCTAGGGAGTCAAAAAATTCCGAACCGACTGCGCTATGTTTTGCCTCTCCGAGTCCTTGACGCTCATTGCCGTCAGCCGCTGTCATAGAAAGGCGCCGACGAAAACATACGAAATTTTTAAAATTACGTTTAAAGACTTCACTTACCAACTTTATGAAAGGAGATCGTTATTGCAGCTCTGAGAAACCTTAATATTGTTCATGAACTACCTCTTCGTGACGAAAAAATTGCTGTGTGTTTCGCCATTAGTGGAGAAAGAGTTATAGGTCCAAATTTTTCCGAGTCAACTGTTGACGCCCGTATAGGTTGCGCGTTTGTTCTTGACGAATGACCTTGAGCAAAAATCCAATGAGTGAGCCTACCCTTAATAAACAGGTCAGCAAATGTTTATGCTACGATAACAGACACCTCTGTTTTCCTCTGTCGCGTTTGTGTATACAGTCGACTGCAAAAGTTTTGTGCGGTACGGATGTATGTATGCATGCAACGAAAATAGCAATTCAGACGAGGGAGAGATGTCGGGAATAGAATAAATGCAAGAAAGTTAAGTGGAAACAGTTATAGAGGTATAGTGTATAATACGTGTGGCTGATATTACTACAAGTGTCATAAATTGGTTTGTAGTGTTGTACTACTTCAGCTCAGAAGCATGCGCGTCATCTCACTGCAGACTGTACCTCCTCTCTCTCGTTCCCGCAAAAGCTGAGTAGAGACTCGCATTCAACCTTTCATATAAAATTTTCATTCGTCAAGAAGTAACGCGCGACCTGTACATAGGTGAATATAATTTTACCGCCCCCCTTTTTTGAGAATTAACACACCCGTAGTGTAATTGTGCCTTTTTTCAACAAGGCTCTGCAACAGCTCATTTGACAATCTTTCGATGAGAACAATTGAAAGTGTAGAAAGCCTACGCCTACTCAATTGAAAGTGGGTTTCAAGACAGAATTATTAGTAGAGCTTTGTGGCCCCCTCGGTACACAACCTAAGCACCTGCGATTTCTATCTTTGGGGTAACTTAAAACAAAGTGTAAAGACAAACCCACACACCCTGGGAGAATTAAATAAAATATTCGCCAGGAAATTGCCAGCTTTTCTCAACGTGAACTACGGCGAGTGATGGATAATTTCCTAACAAAATGTATGGACAACGACGGTAGCCAGTTTCAGCATATCCTTTCATGAAGTTAAGTAGAGGCTTTAAAAGTAGTTTTAAAAGCGTTGTATAGTTTAATACGCGCCTTTCTATGATAGCAATGAGTGCCGAGCACGCGTACAGGCAAAACACTGCGCAGCCGGTTGGGAACTGTTTGACTGTCTTGGCATCCGTAAATGTGGCCTTAGCTTCTCTCCTGCATTTAGTTTATTATCTGGCGTGCTGAAGCAATAAGCAGCTATTTGCACGCATTCCCTCCGTGGGATAAAACTGAACAGGTGTTACAGACTGTGATGTAGCCTTTTATCAGTATGCTTTTATAAATTGAGACCTGAATTGTTCCGTATTCAATAATGTCTAAAGATTTGTATTTTCGTTGCTGAGAGAAAAGATGATCATAAAATATTTACATTTTCTCACAATCAACGGCAACTGGAATACCGGCATTACGTCATTGCTACAGGAAACATGTCTTTGCTATTGTCGGCATGCCTGCCACAATAAGCTAATTGTGCGCCATATTGATTATAATATCACAATGTCTATATAATAGTAGGATTGCATAAATGTTAATTGTTTCCAATTGCATAACTTCCAGGTTTAGATTTTACTTCTTAACTGATGACTAAGTCATTTAGTTTAAGCATTCCAAATCTTATGCATAATAGTTACACAGCGACACTGAAACAAGTGACTTCACAGTACATATGTTGTAAAACTAATTTATAATTATTATGTTTATTATAAAATGTATACGTTCATAAATTTGCTTATTCTAATGTTGTGAAACACGAAAGGTGTTTTGCGTCGTCTGCAGCTGAATTTAACTAAATCGAAAGTAAATGGCAATCTAACCATCTAACGTATATGATCATGCCTCTGCAGATAAGAATCCTAAGTGTTTGTTCCTTTTTTAACGCCCGAACGAAAGATTTAATAATAAATCATCTGCCCTCCAGTGAGGTTGACTGCATGGATTCGGAATCTGTAGACATTAGAGCAATTTTTAAATATTTACTTCATATGGCACCACAGGCGGTGGGCACTAATTGCACATGCAATTCAATGACTATTGGAAAATTTAATTTTGGAGGGAAAAGCTCTGGGCATAATTTTAAGTTCCCCGATATTTGCCAGGATTGACGAAAACCTGTCAGTCATGGAGAAGGGTCCTGGCAAGATTTGAACCGCGACCACCCGCTAACGAGTCCATGTTTTGAGCTCAGCCATTCGAATTTGTAGGTAGTCGCTTGGGCTTTATCTGGAGAGAAGATTTCACTATAACATCTTTATGCACTGTTCAGTAGAAACCGAGGAGACTGAGGACAAATAAATATCAGACTTTTGATGATTGTTGCCCTAGATGTGGTTATTCCATGTATACATGCTCAGATTTCTTTTGAATGATTGTTGAGCTGTTGGTGGTCGCAATCAAACTAAAAAAGGTTATAAAATCAAGAATGCTACAAATGGGTATGCCCAGTAACTCTTGGTAGTAGCACTGACCTCATAAGCGTCCGTTTGAGAGGTAGGATCGGGACTAAAAAATCCACTGCCATAGCCGGGATTTGAACCATTGATCTTGCAATCTTCAGCTTCATGCGCGGCTGCTCTAACATCTGAGCTACCATAGCAACTTGCCAGTATGACATTAAATTCCCCAACCGATTCGTATTTTCCCATTAGACCACAAAGGGAACCTCACATCTGAGATAAGCACCCCAAGAACGACTTACAATCGTAAGTACTTTATATCCCGGGTTTAAATTTTCTTTAGATGGTAATTTTTATTTTATACCACCAACTTCTGATGGTTCTGATGGTGTGTGGGCAATGTTTGAGAGGTAGAATCAGGACTGAAAAATGCAATGCCTAGTCGGGATTTGAACCATGGATTCACACGTGGCTCTCTAACCACTGAACCACCATGGCAACTTGCCAGTATCACAAATTCCCGAAATCGAATCGCATTCTCCTGGTAGACCACTAGGAGATCTCACATCTGAGATAAGTACCCCAAGTACCCACACACGGCCATTATAAGCACTTCCCTATGTATGGTTTGTATTTTGTTCATCGCTTGTTATCACCTTTGTCAGGAGATATGCACCACGTACAGAGTCAGCCAAAAATATGTGTACACACTTTAAGGAACGAAAACTATTTATTATGTGCTTGTTTTATATTTGGATACTCATTAAATATGTAGTACTGTCTTCAGTTGAGCGCATGATTACTTCAGATGTTCAAAATGTCCGACACATAATGGAACGATGAGCTGTTACCGCAACTTGGTCGGTCAATGTATGCTTTTCTGGCATACTCTGTATATTTGTCTGCCCTTCTGTTGTGTACCATTCCTTAGCTTTAGGGACGGGCAAAAGCTCGCTAAAGTTTGGCCTTGCGCCGTTGGGTTTGCTTTTGCAATCAATCTTGAACAGCCAATAATTGTATATCTTCTGTGCTTTTGAATTTAATTTAGGGAAGATGCCCAACGCAGGGGTGCTGCTGAAGAGAAAATAGCCTCACTTAGATTTCCCCCACAATAATTATACCTATACCAGCTACCTAACCTCTCTGACATAAACAGTCACAGATTGGGATCAGGAGTGACACCCAATAGCATGTAAATGTCGTGATTATGTTAAGAAATCATGTGTCTAGTTTTATTATTTCACTGTATTATAATATGCCTACAACATGTCCATCATTTTTTTCCCTGATAGCATGTAAAAATTGCAATAATTTTTAAAAACAATGTATTTATTTTTACTGTTTGGCTGTAATACAATATTAATACTACGGTCATTTCTGTCATGATTTGGACATCTTTGCAGCATTTAGCACGTCAATAATCAGCTGCAATCTTCAAAAGAGAGCTAGTCGTTCGACACTGAGCGCTGGAGATGTTTACGAAGTAGTAGTGAATGTTTATCACTGCACGTATACCGCTGACCTGCCTGAATGGCAAACGCAGGTCCATAGCCGCTAATCCACTTCAACTTACGACACGTTGCGTGGAAGGGATGTGCATGGTAGTGTGTATACCGTATGGATCAAAAGGAGGGGTAAACTTTGCATTAAATTAGTGTCCCCTGAGAAACCTCTTCTACACAACGGCTAATTTGCATTATCCTACCATTAGTAATGATACGTGTTTTGAATAGTGTTATGAACAATGTAGTTTGGGCATTTCACCCCGAGCTTCGAAGTGAGATGGCAATTATATTGGAGGGAGATTCAAGTAGTAGTTTTGTGCATTTATGGTACAACTTATCTAAGTAGTATAGTTCAATAAGCACATTTAATATGGTTATAAAGTATAAAATTAAAAATGGACATGTGAAAATTAACAAATGAAATGTTTATTTCCACAAAATCAGTTCTTTTGCACAGTTTTTGAACAAGTTTTCTTCCTCCGTGAAGGTTTTATGCAGTCTTTAATTGCAAATGATGTACTGAATTCATACTACCTGTAGTACATTTATGTCATAGTAATTCAGAGCACAGTCTGCACACCGTTATTGCTTGATTTACTTGGATCCCTTATGCTAGATTGACCCAAAATGGATTTGTTACTTTCAATTCCCCTCGTCGAGCTCTTGGATCTTCTATTCAATGTTGTTCTGTTAGAACTTCAGCAATTTTCTTCCTCCATCTAGATGAAAACGGATCCAAGATGCTACAGGATGTTCAACTGGACAAGTTGCGCATAGTTCTGTAAAAAATGCTTGTTTCACTGATGTGAAGACACATCATTATCACTTGCCATAATCTTGGGAAGAGCTGAAATAGTATGTTCATTTCACCAGTCTTTACACGCTCCATGACCATTTGTAGAGATTCTTCACACCACTAAACCCTACTTGATATTCTAATATACGTTCGGCATTTTCCTTAGAAAACAAAATTTCCATAAAATAAAATTCGGTACTTTACCCCGAGAAAGCAGGGCATCTCTCCCGAAGATTGGGATAAGATGCTACTTGACGTGAGTGGCACAATATGGCCGCTGCGGAGCAACTTAGCCATCTTTCTCCGATCCACTCTAATAGTCTTTTGTTTACGTGCTTGAACTCTTCGGTCATATTATGATGACCATCTTGAATCCATCTGAGGCAGCGTATAAAGAACGAAGTCCTTAGTTGCGTAGTCACTTTTCCGTAGCACCTATTTTATTTCTGTTTCTTTAGCACTATAAGTGAAACTTTCATTTGCGATATTGAATATATAGCACAGTATTTAACTGACAAGCAACCACCAGGTATGAACTCACGATCTCCCGAATATTGGTTACCTTTCAGTATCTTATGTTTGATGTAATAATTTATCATCAGTGACCGCTGGCCTAATATAATTGTTTACTATGTTTCAGATTTTTGTGGATGAGTTGGCGGATCCAAAAGTACGAGACTTTATCATTTTTAGTTCAGCACCGTTTTTTAACGCCGGTATAGCCATAATGTCAGCCATGATGACGGTCAACTGGAGGATATCGGCATGGATGACGGTGGCTTACTGCGGAATGCTTCTGATAGTCGTCTGGCTCGTTCCGGAAAGTCCTTCATGGCTCGTGAAGAAAAGTCGCTTTGAGGAGGCTACGCGATGCTTAGAATGGATATGGGGATCATGCTCCCAAAAACAGGTACGTTCTCCCAAGTTATTGTAATACACGAGTGTAGACGCTAGATTCATTACAGAATAAGTAAGGAGATGAGTGGTCGGGCTAATGAAACTTTCTTGCCACCAATGGAGTGGATTATTCATACCTGCTTAAAATCAACCGCATATATTTCTAATGCGTCTTAATACATACTACCATAGATGGTGTATATCTCACAAGTTTTAAGAAAATTTGCATAAACACTCATTAATTCTTCATGAGCATGTAATAAAGCCGTGCTTCATCTATAAGAAAATATGACGTGCTCACATGCCTTTCTCTACTCTTGTATTAACTCTACCTACAAACTCTTATTCCTCTATCTTCTTCATGTTAGTCGAGATAAACATTTACAGAAGTTATATTACTCCTTATTTACAAGGAGAATATAGGAATAAAACACGCTTTAAGCAATACTCAAATCTTTTAAAGCTGGTCACTCTAAAATTCTGTTATCTTTACACGGCCAAGAGGTAAAAAGCTGAATATGTACTTTTAGCTTCAGAAATCAGGACTGAGAAAGAAAATTAAAAATAAATATTTCTGGTGAGAAGTTACTTTTACAACACTATATCCACGACTCACATAGACTTTGTGTCAGTATTTATTTATTTTCAGGAAAGTATCACAAATATATAATTTAGGGCAAAAGCACACTATTTCAGAGACGTGGGCTGTTGTCGAATACAAAGTAGCTGTAGTTACGGTACCAAGTAGAAAAATCTGATGTCTTACACTCGCATGACTTTCTCTACTCTTGTACTAACTATTCCTACAAACACTTATTCCTCTATCTTCTTCATGTAAGTCGAAATAAATATTTGCAGAAATTACCTTATTGCTTATTTCCTTGTAGGTGCAAGGGGAGAGTGAGAATTCAGCAGGCTTTGAGTGATACTCAAATCTTTTAAAACTTTGAAACCCCCTTCTCTTTGCTGGGCTAACATACATATAAAATATGAATAACGATGTTCCATTTGACAGTAGTTCTCCGAAACTACAAATAACAAGAAATATCTCCGAAATGGTTCACTCTACAAAAAAATTTATTTGAACATAAATTGTGTGTTTTAGCGAGACCTATATTTTTTGTACAGTAAGATTTGGTGTATCTCTTACGATTTACCAGTTATGCAATAGTCATCCAGACTAAATAGGACTACCTGGGCTATAGCCAGAAAATTTAAGTTATACATTTTATTTGCTATAAAAATATCTCAAACACATGGCATTTTAATCAAAATCGTCGGAGTTATGTTCAAGAAAATCAAAATTTTCGAAAAATTTTCCATATAAAGGGTAGTTTAGGGTGGAGAAATTTTCTTCAAAATCTTCGTGTCGCATCCTTGAAGGACATTAAACTTAAATACCAATTTGGCTTTTAACCGACTTTTCGTTTTTCAGTTAGGCTGTCCACAGATTGGCACACAGACAGACACATATGGACCTTTTTCCAAAAATGGTTTTGTTTTTGGATCTAGAGGGCCTCAAGGCATATATTTTCGGTGAAGTCTCGACATCGAATTTTTGGATGGAATACAATACTTCCTCTATTTACTATACGTAGTAGAAAGAGTAAAAATGTCGGACACCAATGATAATAACTAGGGCTCGGAAGTTCATGCCCTAAAAAACACTGAAATATGCATGCATATATGCTTTTAAAAACTTGAAAATATGCCAAGAAATATGCACTATTAATTAAAACGATTGATGTCCCTCTGCAGTAGACAAGACGAGTTAGTATAAATAATAAATAAAGTTACCGTATTCCTTAAACGTTGAAGCAGAAGTGGTCCGGCTGCTAGTATTAACTGCTAAATTGCAGTTCACAACAAACACTTTGCAAAAATGTTCAACTGTAAAACATCGCATGTTGTCTCGCAAAACACTTTTGTAACGTGAAAAGCTTCTCTCCACGTCATAATATGTTATCGGGACATATTTAAATGATGTTAACTGCTTCACAGAGACAGTCAAGTCTCTTGGTGTGACAGATGGTTTTCTTTCGAGGATGTCTCGAATATCGCACATCTGGCTATAACCAGAATTTTTCGAAATTACATAATTCACTTTTTGTCCTGTGCTACCAGGAACCGAACTTAGGTCACATATTGTTTTTTTTTTCAAAGACAGCAAGTGATTCATGCAAAGGAGATCCTACAGCTTCCAATGCCGTTATGGCTGTTGGTATGAAAGAAAAATGGGCAGATATGAAAATAAGATCCTCTTTTAACCCAGGGTCTGACAGAATATTTTGCACAGTTTCTATTGATGAAGCATCTTTCGAGTCCAATGAATTAACAACCTCTTCGACTATTTCTATGTGCTCAGTATAATATAAAACTGCATCGACCCATGTTCCCCATCGAGTTAACACTGGTGCAGGAGTAAGTCTGATATTAGGTGCTGTTGAACTAAACAACTTAATTCTTTTAGGAGATTTAACAAACATTTTCTTTGTACTGGACACAAACGTATCTAGTAATGGGAAAGAATAACGTATTCTCAGAAACGCGATGAAGAGCGTGTGCCAAACATATTATATGAATTAAGTTAGGAAAAATAGGTACCTTTCAGAGTTTGTCCTGATTTTAGCATATAAGGACCTGCATCAGTAACAAATAAAAGTAACCGAGCGTATTTGATTCCACATGGCCATAGTAATTTCAAAGTGCCCATCACAAACTGGGTCACAATTACATTGTTAGTGGCCACCAATTCGCACACATTAAGAAGATAAGGTGTAGTCTTTTGTGCATTATTTAAAGCACCCACGATTATATTAGCAGTAAAACGGCGCTCAGAATCAGGGGTTTCATCAACAGACAACCACACAAACTGATCCACCAATTCATTTTTGTATATTTGACAATACGTTATTGTAACAATGTCCTACATAAGTCTTACGCAGTGTACTTTCTTCAGGCACATGTTGTCAAGTGTACTTGGCAAGAAAGTTTTTAAATGTCGGATTATCAATTTTGAACAAGGGAATATCAGCAGCTAAAAATGCTTGACAGAAGTCATATAATTCAGTAACTCTACTTCCTAAACACTCTACTAGCTGTTTTTGAACACGTTCTTTGTTTGCGAGTTTTCTGATTAAATTCTCCTTATGCTTTGCTGTGTTTATGTGCCGACCTATTTGAAATCTTTTCTCACTCCCTACATTTTTCTCACACGCTCCAAAAAACAGTGCCCTATTATCTGTAGATATTAAATCACTCGAAAACTCGTTCTGTAAATTAATTAATGTAGCACTCGGAGTTGGTTTTATTTTCGACATTTGAAGAGCTTTTAACATTTTATACGCCTAATTTAATTTGGTGGGAACCAGTTCACAACACTGCTACGTTTGAAGACCACTACACAACTACTGATGGGCAGGCAAGCGTTGCTATAATCGTGCTGCTCAAAACGTTGACCTGCACTTTATTTTTGCTACTATAAACCTCTCAGATAACGCACTGATTATTTTCTACGAACATACATATAATGAAAGGATGAAACAGGAGATTCACTGCATGACAACATGACTCAGCATTAGTTATCGCCACTTGGCGAGTTGCGTTATCATGTACAATAATACCAATATAAAAAATATTATACAGATGGAAAAAATAATAAAAAACCATAAAAATAATTAAAATATGCAATATAGGGGCTATAATATTGAAATCTTTGTGAGTTGTGTCATCATGTGCAATATTAGCAATATGAAAAATATTATCCAGATGGAAAACAATAATAAACAACCATAAAAATCATTAAAATATGCAATATGGGGGCTATAATATTGAAATAATCAATTGATAATAAATTATCAAAAATCAAGAAAATATGCAGTTATATGCACTATAGAATCATGTCCAAATAACTGAAAATTCCATAGTTCCTGCACATAATGTAAAAGCATACATGTTTAACCCATATGAGAAAACATGCAAATGCATGAACTTCCTAGCCCTAATAATAACATACAGTGTAGAGTATTCAACCATTTTATAAATGTTTTAAAGTTGACTCATGGTCGAGCATAAATAGTCGTATGAAAATTGACTATAATGGCAATTAGGATGCTCGTGTGAATATGAAAACGCATATTTTAATACATTTTTCAATTGATAATGCACGTTTCCTGTGCGATAGTGAATGAATGCATGCATGTTGTGCTTGAAGTGTACTCTCTAGTCATGAATAATACCGTGTTCGGAAATGAACTACCTGCCACAGTAAACAAGCCTCGTCCGGTGATTTGATTGCGAATTAACAATTAGTTTGCATCAGATCCACGTTATTTGGACTGCATATGTGACGGTGTATAAACAATTAACAAAAGGCATGTAGATTAAAGTGACGTTCCAAGAGGGTATACATGCATGAAACGTTTACAAAAACGAACACTTATTTATAATTTAGCTTCTCTCCCAATTTTTTCATAACTTTTTTTGTTGTAGCATATGACTCAAAGTTTTTGTATATTTTCTCTGAAATGTTCAACATACATTGTTAAAATATAATTAGCTTTTTGTATTCGAAGTTTTTATATACTTAAGATTTTGTTTTTTAAAAATACATCTTTGTTAAAAAAAAAAAAAAAAAGGAAAAGACAAGATGGCATACATACCTGATGGCTTTAAAATGCTTCATCGTATTTGGAACTAAATAATTCAAGAATTTGAGTGAAATTTGGAAGAAATTTAAAACGTGTTATATGACACCATCTCTAGGTAATTGTTTGAATTCTGTGGAATTGTTTCATTCTCTTAAACTTTGTTCTGATGGAAAAATGTGCTTACTGTGCCTTTGCTTATTTCTCACCAAATATCTAGGACTACCATAAAAGTTGTGCTTAGCACTCAAACTTATTACCATTAGTATTATTACTATTATTATTATTATTATTATTATTATTATTATTATTATTATTATTATTATTATTATTATTATTATTATTATTATTATTATTATTATTATTATTATTATTATTATTATTATTATTATTGTTATTATTATTGTTATTGTTATTGTTATTATTATTGTTATTGTTATTGTTATTATTATTGTTATTATTATTATTATTATTATTATTATTATTATTATTATTATTATTAGTAGTAGTAGTAGTAGTAGTAGTAGTAGTAGTAGTAGTAGTAGTAGTAGTAGTAGTAGTAGTATTATTAGTATTATTAGTATTATTATTATTATTATTATTATCATCATCATCATCATCACCATCATCACCATCAGCATCACCAGTACCATTATCATTCATCACAAACGGTCTACAATCTTTGGATTGGTAATCACTCCCCAGCTGTTGTATCAGTCTTGTAGGTCAGATAATCTTCCTTCTTGAAATACTTCCTGAATCCTTATCTCTGTTTGTACCAAGAAAAGGTAGTTCCAGAGGCAACAAGAATTTTTTTCTTTCAATCGTGAACCACGCTGTTCTTTAGTGAGGCCGAGGTCTCGTATCAGACTACTCAACTCTGACTGGTTAACAATTCTGGAATTGCTATTTCTGTTGCTGGTGAAAAATCCACATCTTGCTCGTCCGCAGAATCTGAGGAAGCTCCAGAATAAGGTAAACTACTAGGAGCTGAAGGTACTGGAATTTATGGTCTATGAGGAATGGGTCTCATCGCCGACTTTAAATTCGGGTACACAATACTGTCCTTGATTTCTTATTATATCCAGCCACATTACACATGCAAAACTAGCAGTCACTGCCATGGTCCTGAGAAACACGCCAAATCATCCCTGTGCCAAATGGTAGGACCTTACGTTTCCCTTAGCTCCACTGTCATAGGTTTTCAAGGCATGTTTTACAAGTTACGTGGGGAGCCCATATCTTACCCTACTTTACTTTAAAATACGCATAGTATAAACGTTTCACCAATGTTAATTGGCCGCCTCTGCTCCTTCATTACATAGCGCCCATAGACGTAACACAATGAGTCTGGGTTATTCATAAATGTTTTTCTAATTCCTGACACACTCGCCATTTTCATAGGACAGCAAAAATATAAACAGGTCAGACATACACCACATCACGACGTAACTGATTGTCACTAACCGGGTTGCCAGTTCTACTGATTTTGCAAATCTACTGGTCTACTGCTAAAAGCTTGATTTATATGTGTACCAAATTTCATAGTTCTGGAGCAAATGGCTTCTCTGAAAAGTGAAGTTAAACTTAACATTGTAAACATAAAGCTTACAACCTCCTCTAAGCAAACTCTTAATTGCTTAGGCACTAAAGGAAAAGCTTTTAAAATAGGTTTAATTGTATTTCAGGCCTTTACCCATCTCTCCAATTACTCCCTCTTTCACATTTCAAACAATAACTCTACTTTTTGATATTTATTTTTAAGCAGATTATAATAAATTGTTCTCAAATTATATTTTCCGATCTTGGCGGTCCGGAATAGAATAATCGAATCGCACCCCAAAATGTTCACACAGAGTAACAAAACATTATGTACTTCTCTCTACCAAACTATGGAGAACATTTCATTTAGTGTTTTGAGTTAATTACATGCAGAGGTAATTTTTCAAAATAAACAAAACTTTAATTATATTAATTATTTTTGGTTGAGTTCAAAACGATAAAACGCAAAATAAGTATTAAAACGAAGTAAAAGCATAGAGGTATTGCATTATATCCAAGTGAAATTTAATACTAGAGAAAGTTGTTTCTCTAACTTTACACGTCACATTTACTAACATGCTGCCTAAAGGCTGAGGAAACGTACGTATCCGATCTGAAGTTATAAATAGACCAATAAATGAGGTAGTGGGAGAATAAAAAACTTACGAACCGGCTGTGCGGTGTTTTGCCCGTTCGCATCCTCAGCGCTCATTGCCGTGTGCTGCTTCAAAGAAAGGCGCGTATGAAGCTATACAACATTCTTAAAACTGCTTTAAAAGGTTTTACTTACCAACTTTATGAAAGGAGATGCTGAAACTGGCCACTGTCGTTGTCCATGCATTTTTGGCACCTCTTTAGGCAACTATCCATCATTCGCCGTAGTTGACGTTCAGAAATGCTATGGCTGATATTTTGTTTCAGTTCTTCCAAAGTGTGTGGGCTTGTCTTGTACATTTTATGTTTTAAGTTTCCCCACAGATAGAAATCTTGGGATGTGAGGTCGGGGTACCAGAGGAGCCACAAATGTCTACTAATACTGTTGAAACACACTTTCAACTGTTCTCGTCGAAAGATTGATCCGTATGAGCTGTTGCAGAGTCTTATTGAAAAAAGGCGAAATCAATCTTCCTGTCTGTTAATTCTCTCTAAAAAAAAATGCAGGGGAAAATTGTATTCGCGTATTTACGGGCCTCAACTGTTGACTCGAAAAAGCTCCATAACGCAGAACCTCATATTGTTCATGAAGAACTTGGTGTATGGTGCGCCATTAGCGGAGAAAAGTTTCTTAGAGCTCCAATAAGCGTCGGTGGCCAGTTTCAGTAACTCATTTCATAAGCTTGGTAGCTAAAGCCTTTAAAAGTAGGTTTAAAACAGTTGCATGTTGTTTCATTTACGCCTTTCTAAGATAAACGCAGACGGCAAGGAGTGCCGAGGCTGCGGACAGGAAAAACTCCGCACGGCCGGTTGGTAAGTTTTATGTGCTCCCGGTACATTTTTACACATAATGGAGGCGATTCCCCACAGTTTGAACCATGTTTACAACTTGTTGATTGTCTCTTGAAACAGGTACAAGATGAACTGGCGCAGATGAGGCGGCAAGCATACTTCTCGAAGACAGCCAGTACCACGGAGAAAGCCAGCTGTTTCGGGGCCTTCCTCGAAAGAAGTACGTACGTGCTGAAGCCCCGGTTGCTGAAACCGTTCCTCATTATGCTGGGCTTCAACGTTCTACATCATCTTTGTGGCCAAGATGTATACACCAACTATCCTGCTGACGTTATAACCATGATGAAGGATGTACACGAAGGACTAGACATCGTGACCATAAACACTGTGGTGTCTGTGGTGAGGATAGTTGTTGGCATCATAGGGGCCATATCCATTTTCAAGGTTGGCAGAAGAACTATGTCCATCACTTCGGGCATTAGCTGTACTGTATCATGCTTCGCTGTTAGCGCCCTACTGCACTTCCATTCTGGTCAGATGGAAGACTGGCTCACCTTAACAATACTCATCTGTTTCGTGTCAAGTGGCGAGTACGGGATACGTTTATTGCCGGTGTACATGATTGGCGAAACTCAACCATCAGAGTTCAGAGGCCTCTTCACGGGAATAATTCAGACGGTGAATCAGACTTTGGTAGCTGTGATAATAAAGTGCTTCCCCATGTATAGCTACGCTTTGGGATTACAAGGACTGTTCCTATTCTTTGGTGGGTGCTGCTTCATTTTCGCTGTATATGCATACCTATTACTGCCAGAAACACAAGGTAGAACCTTGTATGAAGTGGAAGAATACTTCAGTCAACCGAATATCTTGTGGTGCACCCGAAAGAAATGAAGATAATAGTAGGTATATAAATACGCTCAGTAACTTACATCAGTGAAATCTTCTATCGTATATCAGCATCATATCAATTAGCAGTGTAGAGAGAGAGAGGGGGTGGGGAGAGAGAGAGGCAGAAAGAGAGAGAGAAAATCAGAGCAGTGCTTATTACAAATGACTGAACTAGTTTTGTAAAGACTTATTTCGAAACAGAATACTGTGCTTCCATCATGTCCACATCGTGTTCTGCAATGATACTCTCCACATAAAGGACTGCCACTCACTACGCAGTTTCATGTGGATTTCTGTGTACACCTTAATGCCTTGACAATAGTAAGGATAGTATATTGTTTTAAATACAAGTATACCTAATAATTTCTCTTGAGGCTTATCAGGATGAAAAGGTCTCCATAACAGGTTACGAGCCTGTTGATGGATTAGTCCAGTGATAGGGCTGCCATCTTAATGTCCCTAAATTGACATCCTCGTTCATTACTCCAAACGTGAGGGGTGCCTTCTCGTCAACTGAGCCGTAAAAATAACTTATAAGAGGCCATGCACAAATTAAATACAGTACGTGGAGAAAAAAATTTAAAAATCTCATTACCAAAGAAAAAGGCAATGGTTTTCAGAGGAAAACATCCAGTTAGAAATAAAATAATAAATAACACCCTTTTAGAACAAGTGAGCCAATTCAGATACCTAAGTTGCGATATCCTTACGATTATGATAAGAATGTGAATATTAAAACACAACGCTTCCAGGCTATATGTGGTACAATGGCTAAGAACTTAAAGAAGAAAACAAGTAAAGAAACGCAAATAAAATTCGATCGGCTATAGCGACTATTCTAAATGGATTTGAAGTATGGACCTTAAAGAAAGATGACAATTATTAATAGTATACAGTCAGCGCAAATGAAGTTCCTCAGAAGAGTAAAGGGATGTACAAAATGGGATACTTATGGAAACTATATAAGGAATTAATTAAACCTGCTCCCAATTATAAATAAAATAAAGGAATATAGAATTCGTTGGTGGAACCATCTAAGAAAAATGAACAAGGAACGACTACCGAAACGGGTATTGAATTACAAGTCATAAGGGAGAAGAGACGTCGTCGACCAAGAGCAAGGTGGAAAGTTGAGGACGGAGCGGGAGACTCTCCTACTGCATGAAGAGAAGAAGAATTTCTTAAATTAAATGGGACATATTCCACGTAGGCTCCATATCCACCATATATCAAGGACACAGTTGTATTGTCTATGTGAAAATTTACTTTTAAGGTGTGGACACTATAATCATACTGTGCATTCTAGCTGATGATAATAATTGTAGCCTTCAGAGTTGCTAGATATTTAGACTACATAAAAAGGAGTTATTCGATCTGCATTGTGACAACCACTTGGAGATTTCTTCAGATCTGTGTTACATTCCGGCGTTAAAATCGTTGCAACTCATAAACAATAACTTCACTTCAAATGTCAAATCTCTGATACAATGTGGTGATGGAAATTATAATATTTGGCTTGTTAAAAGCAACATACTTTTGCTGCAATGCTGAACAGGAAGAATGCTTCATAGATGCACATATCAGGGACGCTTTAAACTGTTTAATGCTGATTGGTGTCATGTGAAAATGGTAGAGAAGATCATAACGTCCACAAGAAGAAAGTGCTGCCGTTTTCCAATATATACATAGATTTCAAGCCAGTGGAGGTATCTGCTTCTGTCAAATGTTGTGAAGTGCGAGATTACTTCTTGAAGAAAGCTAAACATTTTCAGTAGCATAAATCTCCCATAACAGTTAGGACTAAGCAAAATAGATAGCTGGTTTAGTCAGTACAGTAAATCGTTTTTCTATTGTTTGAAATCAATATTGTGGCTCGTATAGAAACAATTAAAATGTCTACGTAATTGTACTCTGAAAGGCACATACTATAAATATAAATATACAGTAAGCGTTGATGTACATAAATGAAGAAAAGTACTGACATATTAAGCACTGTAAAAGGGCATGCCTTCAGATTGTTTCTAAAGGAGGAGCTGAGCTTCAGTGACGAGTAATATCGATCTGGCAATCCTGGTTTAGCAATTTAGGCGAATAAATAAGTGAATCCAATGACTGCGTGGGATAGTGAGATAGCAATGTACTTCGTTTTGGTGAAATAAAATAGACTGAAATTACGCTTTGTAAGTGTCACTTTTCTTATCTAAACAGCATGTACTCTAAAATAATGTTGTTTACTCCTTGTCTGTGATATATTTGCCATGTGACATGTTTATCTGTGTAATAGTAATGTTCTGAAAACCTTTGTCAAAGCATTTATTCGAAAAATGACTTAAATAAAACAAAATTTTGTAAACCGAATCTTTGAATTTATAACATTAGTTTACACCAGATGCAAGGAGTTATGATCTTCTTAGGAGGCAAGTCTATGTATAACGACGAATGAACCAAAACAATTATGTTTTATAATCTTCATTTTGAGCCTTGAGTGCCTCGTTTCGCCAGTGTGTCATAGCTTACGCTGGAGTTAGGTTATCGTAACAGCGGCTGAGTAACCGACCACACGCACACCTCCCAGGGGTATGGTAGATATCTCCCATCCACTCGTTACCACACATTCATGCTGAGAATTTTAGGTAATCTTTTCTGTTACTGTACAGATCTTTTACAAGCTTTAGGTCACAACAGCATATTTTGTTTTGAATATTAGTGATTTTAGGTCACAAAAATCCTATCCTACTTATGTACTTATAGATTTATACTTTTATATCTATAACATGCACAATGCCTAGGAGCTTTCCTAGTATCCATTGATAGCTAGTAAAAGGAAGTTGACTATTTTATTTAAAAGCGAATGGTACGCAATAGAACAAAGCAAATGATTGCATTTAAACATTAAATAAAGACACCTACATTCCTCATTTTCATTTAAGTGTTCAATAACGTGTAAATAAAAACTACGTAATATGCTGGTAATATTCACAAAAGATTGTGACATACCATGGCGTCACAGTAAATTCACACTGGGTGTCTTTATAAAAGAGTAACGTATGATAACTGGAAGGAGGGGATATCGAAGTGTCGCAGGTTCCTCTTAACAAGTAAAACGGACTCACTAAGTTAGAATTATGGGCATTTAAATATAGAATACTACTTAACAAGGTAGCTGAGTGAAGTCTATGTCAGCTAATCTCACGTGCACATCGGGAAAGCACGATTCCCAAGGAATGGTAAAATATGTTCCTCCAATATGAACTTCCAGAAAATAACTTACACATATGCTACATAACAGGAAGTTATGTCAATAAGTTAGGTCCCGAATATCTCAGTTATATTAATTATACTTGTCAAAAACGTACAAAAATATAATCGACACAACTTCCGTCGCGCTAAAAACCACAGTTGTCCACAGCTGACAAAATAACACAGATTAAAGTTAAGATACCATAATCAAAATACAGGTTTTCATACTGGGAGCAGTATACAACAGCAATAATGCAACAATTAATAAGTTTAAAGGGCCAGACAAGGACAACCTTGTTAAATGGGAGGGGGGCGGGCAGGAAGGGATGAAAAGTAACAATGAAAACAAAGAACAACTCGCTAGGGCAAAAAGTCCGAAGGACAAAGTCGTTGCTGTTGTACTGAGTACATAAAAGTCCTGAGGAACACACCAAAGCACATTTGTGACATCCTATATAAAACATGGAGTTCTGCTACCTTTGTACACCACATCATCTTCTACCCAAAGGAATAATAGGAGCATTATGCATTGGAAAATCCCCAAGCATCTACCACAAACACACACACACACACACACACACACACACACACACACACACACACACACACACTCACTCACACTCACACTCACACTCACTCACACTCACACTCACACACATACACTCACACACATACACATACACAAAACACACACACACACACACACACACCCTGCAGCAGAGTTTGGGCTATAAGTACTCGGTGCCCCATACCATTGAATTGGTGCGTCAAAGAAAGCGTCTGAAGCTTCCATACATAAGAGAACTCGTCAGGTAAGTGAGCTCATAAGTCACAACATCTAATTTCATTTTACTTGTTTTCAATAAATACTTGAAAACGCCTGAGTCTTTTGTGTATCAGGTTATAAAGCTATAAATCTATCATATGGGTAGGGTAGGATTTTTGTGACTTAAAATCACCATAGTAGTCAAAGTAAAATTTTCAGTTATGATTAGGCTTTGAAACTTTATGTAACTATAGTGAAATGAGGCGCTCGCAAGTTACCTGCCACACGGACAGAGCGTGACGTCATTGCCCCAGTACAGTGACAGCACAAAGCACACTGTCTACACTGCATGTCTCTCAAATGTGTCCACTATCTCCACATATTAAAGTGCTTGCAACATGAAAATCGTATTTCTGAACTTGTACAAGAATTTGGGAATGAATATTTACTGCAAATGGTGACAACATTGAATGTAAGTTATGCAACAACGCTGTCTATTATGTTCCTACGTCGACTGTACCTGTGTTGTGATCATATGACAGACTGACCACTTGCTATAGTCCAAACTCTGCAACTTTTCTCTCTCTTTATGAAGGTTCGTTCGCTAGTTGCGATCTAAAAGTTGCAAAATATCCGGAGTACAATAACAAATTCTGACCTAACGATATTATGCACAACTAAAATTGTGGTTTACGATAATTAATTATTTTAGACTAAAATGCACATACGAAGTTAGCTGAATTATGTAATTTGATATTTAGTATGTCTTTTACTTTATTAAAATGATTGGTACATAGTTGAAATATGCTGTGATTTTTAAAGTTGTTTCTCTTTATTCCAGTTTAAGAATCTACATCTCATGTAGGAGCTATAAGCAATAAGAGTCACAGCAGGTCGGAAGAGAAGAAAAAATTATGAAGTACAAGAAAGTCGGTTCAGGGCAAAAGCTCCAACATTAAATGCCCTAAAAGAATAATTAACGCAACTATGTACAAAATCAAGTACTAGATCTAAACAAGCTTAAAGGCACAAATGGAAAATTAAAGTAATGCAAACCAGGAAGGAAGTAGGATAAAAGTGAAACGGTAACAGTCGAAAGTCAAAGAAAAGAAATAAAGTTTAAAAGGTGGGGAAGAAGAAGGTGAAAAGGCCACCGAGAGAAACGGGAAAAGGCAATTAATAAGATAGGTATACCACCAGTGCTTAAAAATTTAACAAAACAACATCAAACACATAAAAGCTCAAGGCTATATACAGAATGTTTAGAAAATATAGGACATTAACTCAGCTATGCATTCTCCACTAGTAGACAATAAAAATTTAAAAAATTAAAAAAAAAAAAAAAAAAAAAAAAAAAAAAAAAAAAAACGGCCATCACAACATTTGCCCAGAAATCTTTGACTTCTGAACTACGGTCTTCAAAAGAATGATATATACCACAATCAGCATGTATGGAGATATGAAAACCCCACGTGCAATTGCTCCATCTCATCACCAAGTGTGGTTCACTCTCAAACTGTGGGCCGGTATCATTGGTGATCGGTTAGTTGGACACCATGTACTTGTAAACAGTCCTACGAGGCAGGCGGTATGGTGTTTTCATACCTCAGGTATATGAAGACACTCCACTGAGCATTCGTCAGCAAGCTCATTTCTTGCATGATGGCGCTCCAGCACACCCCAGTCGGGCTCCTCGCCGATACTTGGTTACAAGGTTTCCTGATAAATGGATAGGTAAGCGTGGCCCAATTGCTTAGGCGCCACATATGTTGTAATGGACTTATTTTATTGTCTACATGTGGGGAATGAATATCTGCGTTTATGTCCTATATTTTTATATTTTTGAAACATCCTATATATACAAAAAATGGTGGTAGATTCAAGTGAAATTTGTGAAAAATAAATCAATATTTCAGTGGTATGACACTGGAAAAAGGACCGATAAAGCTCATAAGTAATCGTGGCATAGGATATCTGCCCCTTTAGAATTAATAGGTGGCTGCAACTTTTCAAGAAGTTAGAAATGTCTTGGTACATATGACGCAAACAAAATATTGACGAATTTTCTGTTCAGTTTTATAAAAGTTCAAATGAGTTCCAAATGGTGAAGAATGAAAGTACTGCAAAACAAGCGGAATCTATGATTTACGTAAGGCAATTACTCTGCAGAGAGTAGTTTAGGGCTTTAGGCAATATATAGCCTACATCACATTGTTATTCCAACGATATCAGAACTTGATTTTCGGCATGCCTGTTGATGTTGAAACCCAGACATAAGGGCGGATGGAAAGTATAGTGTAAAGGCACTAACACCCCTCATGAAGTTGGGGAAGAATTGCCCTCTTTGAAAACATTCGACATAAGTCATCTCTTGCAGTATTTTCACATCCACGAATATGAATAACAGGGAAATGCACTCGAATCGACAGTCCACCTTGTCAATTTTCCTTTTTTTTTGGGGGGGGGGGAAATTTGAAAGTATTGAGGTCAATGGTCAATGCATGAATATTCACACTCAAGCTGAAAGTGTGTTCCAAAAATGGCAGTCATGGAGCACAGTTAACTCCTCTAATTATGTATTGATAAACGCGATTCTGCTGGAGACTTTTGTCGCGAACTGTAATGCACTGGCTGGCGACCTTGACCTAGATCTTTAATCAGTGCAGTCGCAACCGCTATTTGCAAAGCATCGGTTTATACTCGTACACTCACCTCCATCAATGCCATCACCGCAGCTTGCGAAGCATTCTACTGGCCTTAACTTGTGGATCATATATAAAGCAAGGAGGGGTGTGCGTATCTGTTTACCTTTTAGGGCATGAAGTGGCAGTTACACGCGTTACACGCGCAGTTGTAGATACATATCAATACGTAAATGTAAGCAATGTCTTCAAATGACAAGTTGACTTCCCGCACACTCGTGAGTTTCGCAATGCAATTACGCAATATTTGCATACTTGGTGCCAGTCATTTTAAAGCTATTTACTTGAAAATTGGCAGTTTCCCAGACAATACAACTAATCTCTTTCAATTAGGAAAAAAACAAAAATGCATCTTTGTAACTGTCTTGTGCATTCACATTTTTTCAGAGAAGTATTATAGTCACATTTTCTGATACTTTAGTAAAGTAAAAAAATTTGATGATTTGCTCTACTCTTGTACTAACCATTCTTATAAACTCTTATTCCTGTGTCTTCTTCGCGTTAGTTGAGATAAACATTTACAGAAATTATTGCCTATTTCCTTATAGGTACAACGGCAATATGAGAATACAGTAGGCCTTGAGCGATAGTAAATCTTTTAAAGCTTTGAGATTCTGTTCCCTTTACACATATAAAAATTAACAACATGTTGCATTTGACGAAAGCTTAAGTTTTCCGAAACCGACACAAATAATAAGGAATATCTCCGAAATAGTTCACTTTACAAACAAATGTATTGGAACATAAATTGTGTGTTTTAGCGAGATCTACACTTTTGTATAGTAAGGTTTTGTCTATCTATTACGGTTTATGAGTCATTCAAAAGTCCTCCTGATTAAACAGGACTACATAGGCTATAGCTAGAAAATTCAAAATATACATTTCATTTGTCATACAAATATCTTAAACATGTAATTTCAATGAAAATCGTTAAAACTCTGGTTTTTCAGTATAGTTGAACGAATAAAGCAATCAAAATATATACTCGAATCTTTATATAGCACCTTTGAGATTATATATGCATATTTACATACAAATGACAGCAAAATGAACGGCACGGAATAAATTTCATCCGTAAAAATGCAAAACCAGGAAAAAAAAAATTCAGAGGCAGGTTCACTGAGGTTAAAAGGAAGCACTCGTTTGACTAAAACATGTCCTTTGGTTTTTAAAAATGGTGGATTGAGAAAAATCTATGGCTGAGATGATTCATAGATGGATATTGAATTTTTATATTACATACTCCAAAAACTGAAAATTTTGTCATTTTCATCTGAAGAGTCACAGGCTCCCTAACATGCACTACTGTTTGCTTGAGAACAAAAGCAGAACGTTACACATAACCCCTCCGTACTCTGTATCTGCCCGTTGAGAGGGTTGATAAAATGCCACCTGAAGCTTTAGGAATGGCATATATGGAACCAAGTATAGCATGAAAAGTAGGACAAAATCAGGCACAACCCTTTCAGTTTAATTCGTACAACAGTTCCTCAGTAGCTGCTAGATTAGGAATAAATTTGCAAAGAAGGAAACCATATGCCAATTATTTAAGCATTACCAAGATTGGGAGGGGGGTGAGGTTACTTTATGCCCTCCTTCTGTAATTTTTTAAAGTTTCTCTTTTAATTTTTTGATTAAAGGCATGCAGTTAATAGTTATCAATCACTGTTTCTACTAATGAATTGTGCATTTGTTGCAAAGTTTTCATTGTTGGTCTTTTTGAGAAACAAACCTGTCAATGTGGTCATAAAGTACTGCCCCGTCAGTATAATGTGATTCATGTAAACAAGTAGAAAGGAATAGTTAAACAATGCCTAAATATTACCTTTGTAAGCATGACAAGATATACGAGCCGAATTTTAAATTAAATTTGTTGGCTATGTTACCTATGCCCCCAAGAGAGAACTCCCGGGAGGAAGGATAAGGAGAGAGGAGACACCGGGCGGCCAGATCTAGACTAACGGCACAGACACAGAGAGATCAAAGGTTTACCAAGTTAGACGACACCCTTAAGCCCTTAGGTATCTCGGGTGCCTTCCAGGGTTACCCGGCGGGATCCAACCCCTAATATGCCTCCCGCCCTAACCGGATCCCATGTACAACGAGCGACGGAAAGAGTTCCTGTGCGCATATCATCCCTGCCAAGCTGCACCTAACGCCTTCGGTTTACCTTGCGACTCTGAAAGCACCAGTAGTGTGAACGATGAATGAAATTATTGATGTAGTGTAATGAAGGGACGGAAAATTAGGGTATGTAACTGTTCTACCCTGGAGACCCGAGAAAACTCTAAAAGCCAATGCGTAGGTAGTACGGCCGCGGGGATCGAATCTACAACCTCCTGAATGCAAGTCACGTACGCTACCGCCTGCGCCACATCGCTCGGTATGTGATAGAGAAGCTTAAAAAGTGGTACGTTCCATTGACATAATTCTCTCTATATAATCGTACTAAAACTATACTTACAAAAGCTTATTACTTTCTCTCTCTCTCTCTCTCTCTCTCTCTCTCTATATATATATATATATATATATATATATATATATATATATATATATATATATATATAGTAAGTAGTGGACATATTGTATTCAACCCAAAATAAGGAAATTTCATTAGAAATACATGTTTTGGGACCCCCGAATGTAAAAAGCGGCATTACTATAAAAAATTACGCTCACGCGTGGTGTTAAGAGTTGAGCATCTTCTAAGGGTGTGACACGAAGGTAGGAAAATCGCTCCAACCCAGAATATCCTTAACATAGAACAGTTTTATGAAAATTTTAGTTTTATCAAAAATGGCTTTAATGAGTTAACGATTCTGTTTAAAGTACCACATTGTGTTTAAAATATTTTCATGACAAATCAAATGTACCTATATCTTGAATTTTCTGGGAATGCCCACAGAGGTCCTTTTCATTTGGATGGCTCTTGCATAACAGATAACCGTAAGTGATAGGCAAAATCTTGGTGCACAAAACCACAATTTATGTCAAATACATTTTTTCGAGTGAACCATTTCCAAGATATTCAAAAGGGAACTTCGTTATTCGCTTGGTCATGCAAAGAGAACGGAATTTCAAAATCATCATAAGTAAATAGGTTTAAAATGTATGACTATCGCTTAAAGCATGGTTAACTAGACAGTGAGGCTACGGCGCGAACTACAGCGATGTAGTTCTAGTCCCGTCATGGCCCAATGAAGTAAAGCCAGAATCGCCACATTCCAAACAATCAAAAAAATTGCTCGTTGAATCATAAAAAGCATTCAATTTATCATGATGTTATACAATGTTAGCCATTACTATGTAACTCCGATTCGCGCCGTAGCCTGCCTTTTTCGTTAGCCAAGCTTAAAGCCTATTGTATCCCTATATTCACCTTGCACCTATAGAACATCAACAATTTCTGCAAATCTTTATCTCGATTAACATGAAATAGATAGAAAAGTAACCGTTTGTACAAGAGTAGAGAATGTAATATAAGCGCAACACATCTGATGCTTTTTTCTGTCTACTTCGTGTTAATTGAGATAAATGTCAGCAGGAATGTTTTCATTACACATATACTTTTATAGAGGAAGGCTTGTTGCTCTGTGTAGTCTTTCAAATTACATACTGATTCAAGGATAACCAGAAACAAACGACTTAAAAAAGTGAAAGAATTTTAAATTAAAACTAATAATAACAAATGTTCTTCTCGTATTGTACAATCTTCATTGCAACATTCTTTTATGAATCCTTCTCTCTGGCATTCTGTGTAAGTACCCTATCCTCCTCTGTCGTTGGAACTTTACAAATCTATGTTCTGCCCTCCGATAAGGCCCTCCAATTCCCTGTTGTTTCTTATTGGCCATTCGTCTTATCAGGGCCATAAATCCTTTTTAAGATGCCCCTCTCCAAGGACCCTAAGGACTTCCCTACTGTATTTGCTAAAGTCCATGTCTCCGCATATGTTTCCACTGAGCGAATCAATGTGTTATAGATCTTAATTTTCGTAGTTCCTGCAATTTGCTGACTTGCAAGCATTTTGATATTTGCATATGCTCTATTTCCTGCCTATCTTTGGTAGTTTAGTGCATTCTACATTTATTATCGATTACAGGCCCCAAAAATTTTAACTACCTCAAATATATCATCTACCATTATCTGAGGAGTGTTATTCGGGTGGATATTCACATATATTCGGTTTTCTCTTGGTTTATTGTTAACACCATATTTTAGATGCCCGAGCTAGCTCTATTATACTGTACGTTCTTTGAGCCCTGGAAGACTATTTGCAATTACGGTGGTATCATCAAGATAAGCTTATACTTTGGTGGATTTATTAAAAGTTGTACTTTTTTTATCTATCTCCATGATTGCTTAACACATTGCGGGGTTAAATAGTGTAGTTAAGAGACCATCTCCATGCTTCATTCCTGTACCAAGGGTAAGTAATAGATTTGCATACATGATTTGTAATGTAGAGAAACTCTCGGGTTAGACCACAAGGGAACCTCACATCAGATCTCTGGAAAGTACGAATTAGTTGGGAAATTGAATGCCATACTGGCAAGTTGGCCATGGTAGCTCAGTGGTTAGAGCAGCAGCTCGATAAGTGGAAGATCTGTGGTTAAAAAGACTTTCCAAAATCCTTCCATATAGAGCAAAGAAGCTTATTTGAGGCTTACTAGGAGTGCCGGTATTTCTTGTAAATCTTGGAGTGGCATTCTTGAAAGACGTTGAAACTATGCATTTCGTTTGAACACACACACACACACACACACACACACACACACACACACACACACACACACACACACTTACACACACACACACACAGTTGAATTCAGAGTACCTCAAATTTTGTATTTCCGCTAAAATTTGGATGTGGAATTATTGAATGGAATGCAGTACTTCCTCTGCTAATCAGTTAAATGTTAGAGGAAATGGAGACTTAGAGATTTTTTATACTGATATTCAAATTTAAATGCTTTAAACAGGCCCCGTACATTTAGTTATTTACTGTCATTTATGCTGTACGTTAACTTTTGGTCTGGGTGGCTCAGTTGATTAGACGCTGGCTTAGTGATCCCAAGGCCGCGGGTTCAAATCCGGTCCAGACCGATGGTATTTAGGTGTGCTTTAAAACAACAGCTCCATGTCAGTAGATTCTAACTAAACTAAACTAAACCCCGGCGCAACAGCCCATGAAGGGCCAAGGCCTACCGCCCAGCCGCTGCGTCTCCCACCTCTGCCCACTGCAGGCGTCATTGGTGAGGTGTAGTGCTGGAGGGTGGGACGTGGTCAGCACCCCGAGCCCTCCCAGCCAGTTATGCGGTCTTCTCGACCTGGGGCCGCTACTTCTCTATCAAGTAGCTCCTCAATTGGGACCTAACAAGGCTGAGTGTACCCCGTGCCAGGCCTCCCAGAGGGGATAAAATCCCAAGGATGGTGCCAAGTATCGAACCCGGGTCCTCCGCGCCAGAGGCAAGTGTCAGTAGATTCACTAGCATATAAAAGAACTCCTGTAGGACGAAATTCCGTCACACCGGCGACGCAGATATGATCCTGACAATTGACAGCGTCGTTAAACAACAAAACTGTTTTATTTTATTTCGTCTGGGTAGTTCAGTTGGTTAGGTGCTGGTCAACTGATCCCGAAGTGGGGGGTTCAAATTCGGCCCAGACTGGCAGTTTTAAGTGTGTTTGAAAGCGAGAGCCCCACATTAGTAGATTTACTGACAGGAAAAGAGCTTCTGCAGAACAAACTTCCGTCACACCGACTACGCTGATATGATCCTGGCTATGGACAAAGGAAATATATATTTTAGTGTGTGTTAATTCGACGATGGATATCCGAGAAGAAGGTGATACACGTTTTTGCATTATAAGACTTAATAAAGGAACACTTTGGACACCACTGACAACATATAGCACATGACCTGAGGAGCAGTGTCCTATTTCTCAAGAAGCGTGTCAATGAGCCACACTGTCAGAATTTCTACTGCCCTCGTTAATCTCCGTTAATTTAATTGGCAAGTCAACAAAATGTCTTCAGTACAAAAACATTGGGTTCACGACACCTTATCTAGGTTCATTAACAGTTGCTGTTAATTATTTATGTCATACAATGATAAATGGCAAAGCTGGAATATTTTATGTGGTGACGTTACGCGAGTCTTCTGTTGTTTTCAGTGCCATTTTTTTGCCTTTTACCAGTGTTTGTTTCATGCGTATTTGTAAATTTAGCTCATAGCGTTACTTTTAGCATTTTCAGCAGTCTTTCCACATAAAGTTCTTAAATTTCTGTCTACTACAAAGAAATTTCATCCATGAACAATCGCTTAACATTCTTTATTTAACACTTCACTTGCTCTCTAATCGTTTAAAAAATAACAACGTACCTAACCTATATGATAGTTTCATCATATGTGCACCAGCGCACAGGTTGCATTTACCATAAGCGGGATTTTCTGTTACGTTGTGTGATAGGACGTTTTGTAAATATTATTTATCTTTAATGGCGGATAGATTTTTTATTTTAATGTTTGAACATACTTTAAGAGCTACATTAGATGGTTTAAGGAGCTCCAGCTCATGACAATAAAGTTTAAATAAAAATCTAGTTTTGTCCTTCAGCCTAAAAACATACAGGGTGTTCCGCTTATAGGTGTAACAAAAGAAATAAATATACTTTCTGAACTAATACGAATCTGGAGATGAAACCGCTTGCTCCAAATAGTGACTAGGAATCTTCTTACCTTATTGTTCATAATCAACATGGGTGTCATTAGTGGCACAGAAAATGTCCAACCGATATTCAACCTTGACTCAGGTGTTAGAAGCATCTGTGATGTAACATTGTCGACATTAGCATAAATTCTCTATCGTGAGTCTGCCAAATCACTTTCAGGTGTCCTGTAAACCTGATCCTTAACAAATCCCCACAGGAAAAATCAGATAGTGCCAAGTCTGGTGATCTGGGAGGCTATGTGATCTACGACGATCTTCTTCCGAGCCATCTTCCAGGGAACTGTTTGTCCAAGTATGCCCGTAATATTTTGGCAAAGTGTGGTGGTGTCCCATCTTGCTGGGAAAATGACTACATGCCGACTCATGAACCTTATGACATGCGTTCTCCTATGCAATGATATGCGCATGTGTGCACGATCTTTGACTGTTCTAAACTTAACATCAATGGATTAAAGCTTCCCAACTTCCTCTTTCAAATGGCACCAACCATAGCCCATTTCTATGCATAGCTTTGAAATTATTAGCGTTTTTATTAAATTTATAAGCGGAACACAGTGCATAATTAAAATATATCTATCTATTTAGGGTTAATAAGGAAGCTTAAATCTTTAATGTGAGGGGAATCGAAAATTCGTCACTCGCATGACAAACGCAAGCACATAGACTTACACTACGCAGCAATGGTTTCCAACGAGAGTGCGTAAAATAAATTAACATTGTTTCCTCCACTACTCTTGATTCCGGTATCGTTCTAATCCGCTTCTAACGGTAATAAAATACAAATACAAATAAATAATAGCGTCTTTATTTCCTTATGCCGGGTTTCAGACAGTTGCGTGTATATTTATTTTACTATAGCATTTCTTGGATATTAAAATCTCCAAATGAATCGTATTCTTTTCGGTAAGCCACAAAACAGATTGAAAATTCATGTTTAAATGACACATCCAACTGGAAACTTACAGCGCTTATAATGGTGCGATGTCACTTTTATTACACCTATATCACAATCTTTTATGTAAGAAAGCATTGCTGTATTTTCTAGTATATTATAATCGAGTTCGCTACTAGTGTATATTACCGACCGGCATGGCTCAAACGGCAAGTCTATGGCCCGCATTCGGGAGGTCGCGGCTTCGATTCCGGCGGTCGATCTTCCCGACGTTGGGTCATTTCGGTGTTTTCAAGCGTCACTCAGGCGAATGCTGGGAAGGATATTTAACTTACATCTTCCGCTTCACTTCCTTTCATGTCCGGTCTTTTCCATGTTATATGCGGGGTCACCGGTGGAGTGCGCTACGGTGGTGTTTGCTCTTTGGAAACACAGTACTCCGCTGAGGGGAAGCGCTGTGGTCGGCCGGTCGCCCTTCCAGGGAGTGATTGATCAGTCAGACCTGGCTAGCTAGTGGCGGGCTCCCTGTGGCGACCTAGTGTACCATTGAACTGAAGAACTTGCATGCACCTGTTAGGGTAGTTGTAGTTCTGTCTGTGATGCGTTGTGACCGCCCGTAGGGTACTTTCCACTCATCCCTCCTCCCAGGATCTGACGCACAATAAGCCATCGGCTGACGTACCAGAATCTTTACCGTGACAGACCAGTATTTACTAAATAATTACATAAACATAGGAAATAACTTACCACTGAAAGGATTAATTCTCCCGATGTTTATAGATTACGTGTCATTTGCAAAAGGTTCAACTTGGTGGTCTTGGGAGCAGAAAACCTTATGTTTACCAATTTGGTTCCTATTTCGTCGTATACTTAATCAATTTTATTGTATTGCTAGTGACCGAGTGAGGTGGCGCCTTGGTAACGTGCGCAATTTAACTCGGGAGGTCACGGGTTCAACTTCTCGGGGTCTACCAGCTTGAACGAGTTTTCTTTTTCGTGGTTTTCCCTGGCCGTTGGGCGAATGATGGATTGGATTGATTTGATCCGCAAATTTTCCAACCATCCCTTTCGCCACTATATTACATTTTTTTCTTCACCGCCATACCAGACAAAGATTGTCCCTCGACAACTTAGTGACGGAAGCTATTGGCTTGTCACTTCTTGGGATGTAAGTCCTACAAAGAAAAGATAATTCATTAAAGTATAGCTAGAGAAATATAAGGGATAAGAACCAATTCGTAGAACCAAACACTGAAAGAAATATTGATGTCAGGGATCTCTGTCTTATATGAAAGCTGTGCTTTGTATTATTTAATAATTATGGAACCAAGTACAAATGTTTAAAATTCGGCAATGCGTCTAAAACTGCTGTATGATTCCGATAATTGTCAGTCACCAGAACCTTGGAAGGCTTTCAAGGGAAGTTAAGAAAAAGGGATACACGACATCCGTTGACATTTCATAAGAGGGAATTTTTCATTCGTTATTAGAAATGTCACGGGGGAGGAGCTGCTCATTACAATTTTAAGGAGAAATGAGATGTCTCGTCGTAAACATCTTCTAGATCACTGGTGTCAAGTTTACGCGCAGTTCAGGGCACAACTGGTGAAGCACTGGAAGTAGTGGCCCATATAGAGAATGACGTAACACATATCAAAGCTAGAGCGTTATCGGTCGTCACTTGTCTGTATACCTGCAGCTTGGCTGCGTTCACAGGTGAACCTTTTCTTACAGTGCCTAAACCTTATGAATGTTTTCCTTCAGAATTGCCTATAGCACAGATATGTTTGATGTGCGAAGAGTAAAGTGCTTCTTAATGCCCCAACCATAGAGAACACTTATCGGTTTACGCAGTTATTCCAGTTGATTAAAATAACAAAACACTTTTGCAACTTTCTGATAGTTTGGCTCAACTTATAGAGATTATTAAACCGAATCTGGGCCTTAGGTTAGCGGTCTTCAAACTGTGAAGAACAATACATTGTTTACGTCTTATATACCTCTTAAAGAGAGATGTATTTATACATTTTTAATCCGAGAGGTAAAAAGGTCAATATCCAACATTGAAATAAATTAATAAAAGCATAATTGCACTCTATTAATAATAGCTGTTTTGATATGAACTTACAGAAGATAAGTAATAGAAACGTAATACTGTAGCTTTCAAATCCTGTTAACCTTAAAGCGAAGATTCTTACCTTTTGGAGTTAAAAATAAGATATTTTACTTAGATTATTTTCAAATAAGTGAAATAGGCAACACAAAACACAATTAGTAACAGGAATTAGCGATTTCTGCAAAAATTAAGTTCACCACATGCTGCCTGGTGTTTTAAATTATTCTGTCTTTGTATCTTGTATTTTTAGCATAAAAACGGATGGGCGCTTGTGCACGTCTAAAAGACTCAAGGTTAAGCTATCTTACACCACTCGGCGTCCATGACCATAAAAAGAGCCAAGTTCAAACTACCTCTCACCATTCGCGGTGAGTAAACACGCAACACGAAAGTGGCAGAACAAAGTTTCGAGAACGTTCCGGAAGCTTCAACTGCCGGCTTGTTTTTAGAGGCGTTGAGAAAAGGTTGATTTTCCAAAAAATCCATGTTACGTCATTCTCGCTTATAAAAGCTTGCGGGACGGCGAAAGAGAGCAGTTCTTTTATGAGACAAAAGGGAAAAGTGTAGTTATAGGTGATGTGATTGTGAGTGTTGAACTCTTTTAGCAGTGTGTGTGTGTTTGTGTTTGTGTGTGTTTGTGTGTGTGTATGTGTGTGTGTGTGTGTGTGTGTGTGTGTGTGTACAACTATCGTCGTGAGAGAACTGTGTATGTCTACAGAGATAATTTTGGAACATCTATCGTCACGTCGGGTTAGTCGTAGACAGAAGCAGTTTAAAGAAGGTGGATCGTCGAAGCCTGCAGTTTGTTAGTGAGAACTGAAAGACAAAAGTGTGTATGTGTGTGTCAAACTTGGAAAAGAACAGAACAGCTGTGAGCTGCAAGGTTACAAAGAACTGTAGATTGTGTTAAAGATAAAAACAAATGTTTTGTGATGCAGTTTAGAAGAAAAATAGAGTGACAAAAAAGTAAGGACTTTAGGGTCGTTTTGTCACAGTGGTGTCGGAAGTGGGATTTGTCGTCTTTATTATGTTGATTGCATAGTAGGCAGTGAGTACTACCGCCGACAAATTCACATAACAATTGTCTTTGTCAGTAGGATTTAAAAGACCTATGCCAAATAGGCGAGTCCGGGCTACTCATGCCTGCTGTATCCGACGCAGGCATTGTTCCGTGTAAATCATGCGCCAACTGCACTAAACTGTGTCTAACGTATTGGCCCGCCATGCCCTGGGCACCGGCGGGTGGCCCACTGTGTGGCACGATTGACACCACTGTATCTAGATCATTGTACAAATATTTCATAAAAACTGATGGGGAGGCTAATATAATTATGTTTCCATTCGAGGATTAAAAAGCCACCCGTGCAAAACAGCTATTTTACCTATACCTTATACGTAGAAGCTCTGCACCTACAAGGAAATAAGCAATAAGATAACTTCTGCAAATATTTATCTCAATTAACACGAAGAATATATTATAGGAATAACAGTTTGTAAGAATGGTTAGTACAAGAGTAAAGAAAGTCAGGTGATTGCAATACATAATATTTTTTAACTCGTGTAGCCCCAAAACAGTTGCTTCCGTTGAAATTTCTGCAATTCAATTTGTGGAGGAACAAAATACCTCGTCTATTTGCTATAAGTAAGAGCATAGAGAGTAATACACATGATTAGTGTTCTAGTGTTAAGAGGTTATATAAAAAGAATCATTTCTGTTTCTTATTTAAGTCTCCTGAAGCACAGCGGCTCTCAGAATGGAGAACTTCAAGTTATAGTTATAATGCAGCTAGAAGAGGAACACTTCAATTAACTAGAAACAAACAGGAGCCATCATGCTCCATCAAAATGTTAGCCAAATTGTTACAACTTAACCTTGACACTAGTAAGCGAAGACGGAGTCATTGACCCAGAAGTGACACTTCAAAATGTTAAGGAAGCTAGGTTAGGGTAGATAAGATTACATATTTTAATCACATTCCTTTTGCGGAAGAGCGACCTTCCAGCTTGCGTGCACGAATATCAGCAGCAAACACGTGCTTTCGTTACATTAAAGTAAACTATGTATACAATTTAACCTGCAAAAACCGCTCCAACGTGTTTTACTTGGGGCTCCAAAGAATCTTACTTGCAGGATTTCATTCTTTAGAAAGAAAATAAGTCTACTGTCCCAATTCTGAGATTGCCATTTTGAAAAATGTATAATGTGACAAATCCCACTTCTAACACCAGTGTGATAAAATGGCAATGTCTAGTTACTTCTTTCTGTTACATTATTTCCTTTAAAACTGAATAACAAAGACGCATGTTTTGTCGTTAAAACAATTGCTCACAGTTGTTCTGTCCTCTCGTAGCCTTGACACGCATCTTCCTATCTTTCAGTTCTAATGTTCCCTCTTTCTTCAAACAGTTGCTTCTGACGATACACACTCAAACTGACAGCAAGCGCGCGTGCGCGCACACACATACACACACACACACACACACACACACACACACACACACACACACACACACACACTTACAACTAACTGTTAAAACCGTCTCACTCAACTCGAACGATTCCAAAGAACTCGCTTTTCTCACCCTCCCGCTTGCTTATTTATACAGGCGAGAGGATGAAGTACGAATTTTTCACCAAATCCACCTTTTCTCGAACTTCTCGTAAATAAGCGGGCAGTTGAAAGATTTTCAACAATCTGGAAACGCTTTGTTCTGCCGTGGCACAACAACCCATTCGCACCAAGGTCTAACATCCGATCGCTCGTTCCCTACCTCTGCCCACCACAGGCGTCTTGAATAGGGTGCAGTACTGGAGGTGGGACGTGGTCAGCGCTCCGGTCCCTCCCGGCCAGTTATGTCGTCTTCTCGAACAAAGACCTCTACTTTTCAATCAAGTAGCTCCTCAATTGGCCCCTCAGGAACCTAACGAGGCTGAGTGCACCCCGGACTAGGTCTCACAGCGAGACAAAATCCCCACGTCGGTATCGGGAATCAAACTCTATGTCCCGCGGCCGCCGATGACAATGATTGTGGCAAAAAAAAGCGTTTCCAGATCATTTAGGCACTTTCTACTGCTAGCTTATTTGTGGGAGATTCGAGAAAAGGTGAATTTCGGGAAAGATCCATGCTACGTCATTCTCAGCTATATAAACGAATGCGGCGGTGAGAGCAGCGAGTAGTTTTTGTGATGGAGTCATGAGTGTTGAAAGGGACATCTGTTATTAGTGCGTGTGTGTAGTTGAGAGAAATGTGCATGTGTCAACAGCGGGAGTTTTGGGACACTTAATCATCGCATCGGAGTCAGTATTGAAGTGAAGTAGTTGTAGTGAATGTTGAGTGAGGATATCGTCAAAAGCAGCTGTTTGATGAACGAGCAAAGAGAGAGTGAAGTGTGTGTCAAGGGTACGATCTCCCAGAACTGAGTTGCAAGGTCATCACCAATGTGTTAACGACGATAAAAGAGGTCTCTGGCTTTTCGAGCTTCGGTTTTAAAAGAGAAAATACGGACACAAAAAAGGTAACTGGACTTGTAATTTTGACACATGGTGTCAGAAGCGGGATTTGTCAATTGTTTGTTACAGTATGCTTTAGGTGGTTGAGTGTCGAATTGCACAAAGATCTTCGAGCATGAAAAGTAGAACTGTTACTAACAGTTGAATGCAGTGCGTCAATTTAGAACATTAACACCATTCAGTTGTTCCTCGCGATGCCATGGAAATTCGTAGTATAGAATTTTGAAAATCAGCATATAGCGATCCGTTTTGCAATATTTGGCTATTACGTTAGACTCTGTTTTTCCTTGATACCTATAACAAATGCATGAAACTTGGTTTGAAGCATGAGCTTGTTTACAGGTTCTAAAACGTATATTGAAAACAACAGGCATTTAAATGTAAAACACCAGATTTTTTATTTAGAGTTTTTCTATAAATTATTTATCTTTTTAATAACCAACTAGAGCACAATCACCCATTTGTGTGGCTGAAGAGTGTCTTTTTTAATCTTTTGCAAGGAGTTTGAACTTACGCTATTGCTAGTTTTAATAACACAGTGATGTGTGCGTTTCAGGTTAAGCCAAAATCTGTCAAGCTTTTCATGTAAGATTTGGATTGTCTAATGTTCCGATTGTGTATTTGATCTTGAAAGAATGAGACAAGAAAAAAATTGCATATAAAATAAAAAAACCACAAAATATGTTGAAAAACCACTCAACCTCTTATATAACGACTTTTATCTTCATTTGCTTCCGTGATGATCTAAAAACGTTCCTAAGAATTTAACCACATTCTGGTTTCCGAGAAACCGCTCATTGTCTCGTCATTATACATACTTGTGCAGACGGACACTTTAGTCACAGTTCTTTAGAAAAACGTTACTCTCTTTTATATAACGAATGATTCCGAAACGAACAAAGCTTTATGGTGTTCTTATCTATACCAATATTGGAAGTAGGGTTAGTGATTTTTCGCAAATGTGATATAGTGCGAAATGCTAGTAAAATCTTATGCTCTTGTATTTTCATTCTTCACGATCATTAAACCGCTGTTAAATATGTTTTGAAAATGCGACAAAATGCGAAACTGCTAAACTTGCACTAAAATGGGAAATGCGTTGCTATTGATTGAATCTTCCAAATGAAAACATAAAAACACAAAACTAAAACTGTATACTGTTTGCTAAGTGCAACAAAGGCTCCCTCCCTCCCCACTCTCTCCCTCTCTCTCATATATACCGGTGGAAGGGAAGTTATTACATTAATTTGAACCAGTGGTAGATCTCGGTATTTAGAACAAATTTCGTATCTTACGTTTTTGTCTCTGACCATTTCCTACAGAGATATTTTAGTTTGGCAACACTGCAGATTGTGTGGTTGGCACTTTCCCTAGCTCGGCACATAAACAAGCTTCCTATTGGTGCTTCTAGAGAACATTAACACATATCCTGCCTTGTCCTTCCGTGTTTACTGTGCGAGTGTAGGCTAATCACAAAGGTTAGCTCCCAGAATATTACACGAAAGAGAAAACGCCCGGCCTGCTTACATCCACCATCCACCTTCCCTAACTTCAACGCAACGTTGTCGACGTCTTTCACGTCTGAAAGAGCTGCTCGTAGTACTCCTTCACGTCTTTTAAGCGATTAATCATTTCTAAACCCTGTGTGATGTCTCATAATTACTACTAAAGCTATGTCAGATAAAGTTACTCTACCCATTTCACAAGTAACAAAACTATCTCCGTGCACTCTTGTGGAATTACGCATCCAATTTGGATTTAAAACACACACACACACACACACACACACACACATTCACACACACACAAATACATATTTTTTTTTTTTTTTTTTTTTTTTTTTTTTTTTTTTAACTGGTCAAAGAACAAAATGCTGTTCGACATTTTTGTAATGCTTCTATGAAGCACGTATTACAAGGAACGAAATGACTTCCCTTCCACTCTGTATATATTTTGTGAGCCCGCCCGACAGTGACGGCAGCGGCGGTACGTCAAAGCGAGTCAGGGTCATCACTGCTTGGAAACACGTGACGAACAACAGAGCGCGGTGCAACAAAGTATTTCGAGCGTTCGTGAGACTTTTGGCTGCCGGCTCATTTAAAAAAGGACAATTTCTAGAAAGGTCCGTGCTATTCGCCTATAAACAGCTTGTGGGAGGGCGAGACAAAACGGATAGAGTAGTTGTTGGCTTATACGGGACAGCGCAGTGCGTATTTCTGCAGTCGTCGTCGTGAGAGAACTGTATGTGACGAAAACACTGTCAAACATCATACGTTGCATCGAAATTAGTCTGAAAATGAAGTAATTTCAGTGAGTGTTGAGTGATGGTATCCTCCAAGTCAGCTGTTTGTGAGACAGAGAGAGTAAGAAAAGACAGAAAAGCGTGCGTCAAGGTTACGAGAAGAGAGCTGCGAGTTGCAAGATCACGAAAAATTGAAGATCGTGTGAACGACTGAGAACTGTGTTTTTGTGGTTCACTTAAAAGAAAATAAGAGGCAGAAAAACTAGTTAGACCTTGTAATTTTGTATACGTGTATATATATATCCTTTGCTAAGCACAACAGAAAGTCATAGATATTTCCATCCCAAGTAATGGTAATAGTAGGTATTAGGTTTACAGCACATTAGAAGACTTGAGAACAAAAGGTTATGAAGACAAATATAAGTAACAAGAATTTTGATACGCACAATGATTCTAGTACAGTTTTGTTTCATCGAGGCTGTCAACTGTGGATGCAATAACCCCAGTAAGCTTCGTGAGCTCAGTGTTTCCGAATATAGTTTCTTTCGCGAGAAAAAAATGATGTAAGCATGTAAATGCAAATGATGACTTTTTTGAAACGCCAAGAGTAGGTTAAATCCTAAGACCTCTATTTTGACAATCAAGCTATAGCTAGTTTTTAGTTCAAGCTACTTTCCGCACTAGAGTGGTAATGCAGTAATTAAGTTTTTATCACAATGTTTTGAATGCCATAGTGTTTCATATTATGTAGATAAAGAATAGTAATTTATGCAACAAGTGGACAACCTTGATGATTATGGCACGAATGAATGCTTGCTTACTACCTTGTGTGGCAATTTTCAGGTGTGTTATATTAAGATTATGCACAAGTTGGATACGACATTTTATTGAATCTTAGCGTTATAATAATACGGCATCAATAGCTGGTACTAGTGGGAGCGTCTTCATATGTGATGAGATGTTAGCTTTTCTCCCTGCATTTCATTTGTTTTCATTTGTTACTACCTGACGCGCCGTAGCAATAAACAAGACAAGCGCTTGCATGCATTCCTTCCTTGGGAGAGAAGTGAGCAGTTGCTTTGCTCTGTAAAGTAGCCTACTTTCAGTACAGTGTGGTAAATAATTATAAATTCAGATATTAATTTTCTATGTTTAATAGATGTATTTTGCTCAGAGGAAAGATATCATAAATCGGTTTCGTCACACGTACACACAGCAGATTTCATAGGATACGCCATAAAGATCGTGTATAAATGTTGTGGGAGATTAACGACATTAATTTAATCGTAATTTGAGGTTTAAAAAGCCACCCGTTTTATCTCATGTAAGTCCGTATATTATATAGAAGTCTTATTCAACTCCTTTTTTCAGTTTTAAAAGACCTGTAAATGATTTTATGCAATCCTACGATTATAAAGAAGTTGTTTGGATGCGTACAAGTTACGGCAACTTGGAAACTAGCTTTTAATGTCATTGTGATTATTGGCACGCTGTTATAATGAGCCAATATGCAGATATTGAATACCGTAACAACTATGTCAGAGGTGCAGGAATCTACGACTAGTTATAAATTGATGTATACAAATTGTGGAGGAGCTGGATTCAAAGCATTTCCCTGCAAATGGAGAAAACATTACATATTTTGTGTTCGAGGCATTGAAGATGTATATGGTCACACAGTGCAACTGGTTACAAAATAATAATGCTTATATATATACATTTATGAATGGTATAGCTAAATAATTCAGTGTCACATAATTCAATTGTTTATTCTATTGTTCCTTTTACATATATCAATGTGGAATTTCATCGCTACCCTTCATGTTATTATAACCCTACATATAATTTCAAATTAACTGCTCATCTACATGTGTACTTTGTACGCCACTGTAATTCGTTTGACTCAGTACGCATAAAGAGAGCTTTGTTTACCTTGTCGCTGCACGGCATTTCTTGGGCTACAGTCCATGTGTACTAAACTTGAAATGCTTAGCCTTGCTAATTGCAAACTAAAATCCCCGAGATACGAAAAATCATACGAAACATCGACAAATATTGTAAGTCACATTTCTTTAACTCCACACCCTGGCATTCGTGAGCACGATGTGGATGAAGACTCTGCTGATAAAGGCAATTATTATCTTGAATTGCTTGAGCACGAAGAACAGCTCATAGGAAGGAATTTTGAATCCATCTGGGGATTTAAAGGAACTTCGACTAATATTCAAAATTATCTTGAATGTATAACTCAGATAATAAATGAAGAAATTAGGAAAACAATTTCAGCTTGTGGAATTTAAACATATTTGAAATAGACAGGGATCGTGTCAGTAATGTATTTGCTGCCAGAAAAAAATGTTCTATGGAGTTAATCTTAAAAAAAAAGTCGAAGGTAAGTCTCAGACTTCTCAGGCAGTTATAACTAGCTTCGCCACTGGTCCTATCGTTTTCCCAATTAGAAGCACCCCGGTTCCTCTCCCACCCCTTCGGGTTCCTATTCCCAAGAGCGGCGCGGGACTCGAAAACAGGCTCTCCTCCGCCCCTCGGGCTTGTACCAAACCATGAGAGGAGGCGGAAACCAGTAGGCTCGCCATCCAATCCCGGGAATGAAATTTCCAGAGCATATTCTATCCCCCTGCCGTGCTGCTGCCGGGTCGCTTGCCGACGCTTTGAAGGGTGAAATGACATGATTAATGTAGCGAAATGGAGGGACAGAAATTCGGAGGACATGACAATCCTTCCCAGCGGTCACCTGGCGCCCCGGGAATCCTCAGGAAGGTCGACCACGGTGATCGAACCCACGACCTTCCGAATGTGGACCACAGTGTTACCGCCTGAGCCATCCCGCTCAGTAACAGGGCATCTAGCAACGGAATGTGCCGCTTTAAAAAGTAAGGACACCCACCCACACCTTCACACGCACAATCCACCAACTACCCCTATACACCACATATTTTGTATGGAATAAGAATAGGTATAAGCATTTTCTACGCTTGGTTTTCCCAATAAAATCTCAGAGCCATATTCATAAGTGTGCTCTTTTAATACATCCTTTCGTACTCGTATTCTACCTATGGTATCAGAGTAACGTAATTGTTTTCACACACACACACACACACACACACACACACACACACACACACACACACACACACACACACACACACACACACACACACACACACACACACACAGACACACACACAGACACACACGCGCACACACATACACACACACGGGCAACAGAGATAGTTAAGAAATAGACTTGTGAGCGAGAGGTCTGTGGTTCAAGTCCCTGAATGTGGATTTTTTTCAGGTTTTCCTCAGTCCTCACAAATGGCAAATTCCCAAGTGTTGCCCTAAACTTAGGGCTGGAACGTTTCCTTCCCAAATCTCCCTCCTAAATAATAATTGCATTTCATATGTTATCAGTATCCGCCGCCTGCAGTGCAGTGTGTAATAAGAACAGGCGTTAAACGCTATTAACACACGCGCGCGCGCGCACGCACACACACACACACACACACACACACACACACACACGCACACACGCATCACAATCATATAAATGTTCTCTCTTTATAGTATTACTAGAATAATGAATTACGAAAATAAACCCTAAATAATTTTAAAAATACAACCTATATCATATGCCAACATTATATTTCAAGTTGTCCTGAATTATTGTGTAAGCTGACTGGAAATACGACAGTGGAGGGAGAACTTAAGACTCAAAAAAAAAAAAAAAAAAAAAAAAAAAAAAAAAAAAAAAAAAAAAAGGAAAACTCTAGACAACTGCCCTTTGCGGGCCAAGCTTATCGCTTGGCCTCTGCCCACTACAGATGCCATGAGTGGGTTGCAAAACTGGAGGGTGGGACGTGGTCAGCGACCCGGCCCTCCCACCCTGTTAAGCGACTTTCGCGACCTGTCACTACGTCTTTATCAAGTAGCGCCTCTAATGGCCCCTCCGGGACCTAGCGAGGCTGAGTGTACACATGTCAGACCTTCCAGAGGGGGAAAACTCCCTATGCCGATACTGGGGATCGAACCAGGGTCCGCCGCGCCAGAGGCTGGCGCGCTACCACTGCGCTACGGAGACGGTTTAATTTAACACTCAACATGTTTAAAATGTATATGTAAACAGATCCCAGCACTATACACAACCCTGTTTAAATAAAAATTATAGCGTTGATAAAAAGAAATATTAATAAGGTAATTTATATTAATAAAAGCAAAACAAAAATTCATCCATGGTTATTTGCATTGATCCGTTGTCCTAAACCACCGTTTCTTTCAGAGATACTTGTATTTTTAGGTAATTAGTTTAAATAATACAATAATTAGTTTGCACACTTAAAGGTTGCTCTCAAGGTTGTGAGTTGCAAAGTTGTCGAGGAGGTTGTTCAGATCATTAGGCCACTGTGTCAGCGCACAAGCACGCGTATTGTCTTCAGATTTTACGAGTGTGTGAGGTAAACCATGCCTGCGTACATAACGATCCAATCTATTACTGGTGACTAATGTAGCATATATTAATTACATCACAATGACGTAGGGCACTAACCGCCGATACAACAGCTTATAAACAGCTGATCTTCTCCAGCCCAGCTAGCTGTCGGCATTTCCTGAACGGACGTTGCCTCCATGGATTTCTTCAGCAGGTAAGTTATGTATGCGCATATTAAATATAAGGGAGCGTTAGCAGGGCATCCAGTAGGACATGTGTTCAAAGCATGGTACGTGAGCTCCAACACAAGTGTCCCACAGAAATTAGTTAAATGTGTAGTTAATAGGTAACTATTGAGTATTGCCAGTATTTTAATAATGTTTAACGTCCGCTGTTGTTACTTATGAGACCATAGACGATGGACACCAATGAAACACTGAATTATATTAAGGAAAGGGAATTTCGAGAAAAAGAAAGTAAGAAAGTAAGACGTTCTTGTTTTTGAGCAGTTTGCGATTTCTGAGGATCAAGAAAAATCTGGAATACAGCTCCTTCAGGGGTATGCGGTTGGGGTCAAAAAATCAATTTTGTGTTTATCAGCTTATAAATTAGTTGGATACCATGAGAATATTATCCAAAAGTTTCAAGCTTATATTCCATCTAGAACTGTGTTTAAAATGTGTTTGTTTAAAGGGTTGCATGAGGTTACGCCCCCATTCTGTCAGATATCACTCACATAAAAAACAAACAATTACTTCCACTGTGGTAAGATGGCAATTTGTGTGTTTTGTTTTTAAACAGATCTGCTACAGGTTATGGTTATGGCCAACATTAAACAATTTTTTCCAAGCACATAATGTTCTCATTTTTCTTTCTCAGTTTGCCGAAACTTACATTTCCATTATGTAAGGTACATGTTTCTCCTAAAGTATTTAAGCTATTGCACTGAAATTTTGCACAGTTATTAAACGTACCAAAATGCATTTTTCTGTGGAACAGAATGTTGCTAAAGTTCTTAGAAGGTAAGCTATTGAGAAATACATGTGATAAAAATAATCCTAAAAATTAACAAGATAATAAAATATTTTTTAAAAAATAACCAAGACGTTTAAAAAAATTCTGTTCCACAAGATTTCTTATTTATCTCTATGTAATGTCTGAAAAAAGCTGAAAAGAATTGCTTCAGTAGTTTTAAAAAAAACTGTACCCTAATTTGATCCTGTATTTTACATATTTTAATAACCATAAATTAAATATAAAGTAATCATTTGTTTTGAAATTTTCTGGACATATTCTACATATGGCCTTCTAACAGAGTGCAAAATTTCGTAATTCTATCTTAAACAGAAGTGAGGTTATGTTAAAGTTTGTATGGGGCTGCATTTTCGCATACCTTCAGGGAGGTTTGAACCGCAGACCTCCCATTCAGGAGTCAATGCCTTAACGACTTCAGCTGTCAGGAATTGCGTTTCTCGGAGTTTATGTATCCATTCACTATCTTTAATCTTTAAGAAAACTAATTTTAAGATAGAACAAACCTTTGAATAGGTATAGAGTAATCAATTCCGTCATAAGCATGAGCAATACGATTTAGGACATAATAGCCTATTCCGCACCACACGTTAGTTGTGGTCATGCCATCGTCTTCTTGGTCGACCTATGCTTCTTCTTCCTTGTAGTTTATAATTATATAACATGGGGCAAGCGAGTTGTCTCCATTCGAAGTACATGAGCATGCGTTCGTATATCATTAGGAACTACATTAATAATTAATTAGTAATAAATTTTCCTGCTCTAATACCTAATTCTAAGTATTAATAAAAGAAATACCCAAAAATTCACTGGTATTGTTATGAATTTACGGAAATACTCATTTTGACCTCGTACCACTAAACCATGAATTTTCTTCGAAGATCTCACTAGTGCATCTAACATCCTAACAATCTAACATCCTAAACTGCTTAGTATGTAAATGTGAAAATGAATGTGCGTATGAAAATAAAGTGAGGAATACGACGAAAATCTACAGAAACCAAACCTAAAAGTTAAGAGTAAAAACATTTTGAAACGTGTGTCAATCAAAGCCCCTGATATGAACATAAAATTAAAGGGGCTATAGTACAATAGAAATGAATCGCTTTCGGCAAAAGAAAATCCTACCTTGAACCACTGGAAAAGGCTGAAAACCTCTACAGTAGAAGTTTGTTTCAGGCAAGTAGCATTGTGTAGATTCCACGTAATAAATACAGACTTGTATTTCCCGGTGGAGTCTACAAGCTTAGAAAAATGTCTAGTATATTTCTTTATCGAAGTTTCATTCAGCAAAAGAATGGCCAATCTGAGCATTCACTATCACATTTATTAGCGAGTATACGAGGTAACAAATTAAAGTAGGTCACTGGATCACGTGTCACTAAATAAGGATCTCTCGCAGAACAACTGTTTTTCTATCGATAACAACCTACTGAAATGGCAGTGCTTTTTACATTGCATAGATTAAATTACAATATTACATTTTCAGTATAACTATTATTGCATTCAGGCTAACAAGTTTCAGATTCACTGTAAACGGACGAATTTTTCTACCCATTACGATTTACAGATACCACTGTTCTATTTACTTTTTTATTAATTACGATAAAATGTTCACTCAGAAATTGTTTTATGCCAAGCTACAAGATTATCGGTACATTTATTCTTCTATGGTTACAAAGCAAATTGTGAATATGACAGATGTTTATATCGCAAATAATTTTTACTTTCTCTACTGGTAAGTTGGAGTATTGTATTCCACCCAAAAATTCGATGTCGAGATTTTACCGGAAATATATGTTTTGAGACCCCCTAAATCCCAAAAAAAGCATTTTTATAAAAAGGTCCGTGTGTGTTTGTGTGTGTGTGTGTGTGTGTGTGTGTGTGTTAACCATTGCTCAATTTTTCCACGATAAGTTTTGATGTATTTCTTATGGTATTCCTAAAGTATTAAACTTCATTAACAATGAACTAGCTCTTCACGGAACACTGCATAGACTATTTTTTTGTGTCAATATGACATTTTAATGAAAACAGTTTGTTGGAAATGTTTTGTAATAATATATATGTATAATTAATTGATGAATATTATTATAAAAAGCAGAAAAACACGACGACGCAGCTGGTGTACATAAGTTCATGTGATTGACTTGTTTTTCTCTGCTCTGAAAGTGCAGTATTGACTAACGCGTTATCGTATGGTTGAGTTATTACCAGTGTGCTTTATTATTTTGTCCTGTACTTAGTCACAAAGTGTATTATGGCTCAGCATTTGTTTTCTACTGCACAGCGTGTATTTATTTATGATTCGTATGTGTTAATTCAGTCAGCTCGCCCAGTGAAAGTGTGATTTGCAGAATGATTTCTAGATGATCTGCGATGTCTATCTCTGAGGTAGCTTAAAGCATAAATTGTACAAGACAAACCCACACACTCTGGAAAAATTAAAACAAAATATCTGCAATGAAATTGCCATCATTTCTCAACGTGAACTACGGCGAGAGACGGATAGTTTCCTATATGGACAACGACGGTGGCCAGTTTCAGCATCTCCTTTTATAACATTGGCAAGTAAAAGCCTTTAAAAGTAGTTGTATGGTTTCAACAGAGCTGTTCTATGACAGCGGCAGTCGGCGACGAGCGCCGAGAACGCGTACGCAACGGGTTCGAAGTCTTTTGGAACACCCGATATATTCACTTAAAATTATGTATGCATATTCTCAAATCAAAATACCTCCATTTTATGTGACAGATTTCCAATATATGTACATCTGTAGTATTCATAACACAAACACCTTATGTAATGTTCATTGTGCATTACAATGTCCATCATACGTTTTTATCGCTGCACAATTCTCATTACAGCACACTGCAATGTATTTTACAAAGGTCTCAAAAGTAAAACTCCTTTTCGCTTAAACAATGTCTATATTTGTAATTGTACAAAAATCTATAGCTAATCTACCATTTTATGCAGCTAAAAGATTAGTCAACTCTGAATTCAAAAAAATTATTGCAAAATATTACTATGAAAAATCAAAGAATAAAAGATGGGAACTACCAAACATTCAAACAGTAATTCGTGAGTATCCTCGAAAATCAGCAGTTGCAACCTTCAGGTTGATTACAGGACATGATTGTCTGGCAAAACATTTAAACAGAATTGGGATATATTCTGCACCACTCTGTCCTCTATGTTATCTGCAAGAGGAAATGAATCGAGACCACCTTCAAATATGCCCGGCCACTTCTAGTGCCCCATCCATCAGTGAAAAATATTGGAGAGTAAGAGGATTAATGACTTCATTGGCAGAAATCCAGCATTAGCTAACAACAACAATAACAACATATTTGTAATTGTTGAAAAGCATAACCTTTATTGGGTTATCGGAATGTCATGGAAAGAGCATACCTAGGCCAGATCGACGCTACTTCGTGCATGCAATGAAACTGTCTGTAACGCTTTATTTCGATTTATATGAAGTAGATAGAGGTATTTATGCACTAAACAGACCGCTGCAGAAAATATATTAAATGTAGTGTGGCTGATAATTTTTTAATCCTGATTACCATTTTGAAAGTTTTATTTGGGTTGAATCTTCGTTTTTTAGTTATGAGTAAATTCCCTAGGTGTACAGCAACGGTTTTATTTCGCTTCTGTGATGGACATTTAGTGACCACCTCCGTAGCGCAGTGGCGGCGCTGTGGCCGAGCGGTTAGCGCGCTCGCCTACCACCTAGGCGGCCCGGGTTCGATCCCAGGGACCCGCATGTGGTATTCATGGTGGACGAAGCGGCGTCAGGGCAGGTTTTCTCCGGGTGCTCCGGCTTCCCCCGCCATCTCATTCCACCGGTGCTCCATCTTCATTCCATGTATCATCAGTGTCACCGCCTGCGGTGCCATAGTAGTAAAAGCGGGCGTTAAACACTACAACAACAACCGTAGCGCAGTTGGTAAGCGCGCTTGCCTCTGGCTTTGGTTCGATCCCTGGTACCAGCATGGGGATTTTATCCCCTCTGGAAGGTCTGGCACGGGGTGCACTCAGCCTCGTTAGAACCCCGGGGGACCATTTGAGGAGCTACTTAGTAGAAAAGTAGCGGTCCCAGGTCGTGAAGACCGCATAACTGGCCGTGAGGGATTGGGAAGCTGACCACGTACCACCCTCTAATCCTCCACCCCACCAATCACGGCTGTAGTTGGCCGAGATGGGGGACGCAGCGGTTGGGCGTTAATGCTTGGCTCTTCGTGGGCTGTAGTGTCGGAGATTAGTTAGGTGCACATTTACCACATTAATATTTATGAACGACTATTATATTTAATAAAACTGTTTATTTAAGTATTTATGATAAAGTTACTACGTAAACACTGTGCTACTAAGGAAAAACTTTGTCTTCGTGAATTGCGAAAGGCACTGAAACATTTGTAGCGCAAGAATGTCACAAGTCTGCATTCGAAGACTATTGCATGTGTTTAAAATATAAGCATAATTCAACAACCATATTTAGTCCGTGTTAGGTTAGGTTAGGTTAATGTGTCTATATGACCAGGATGACCGGATCCTGTGTCACCGAAACTTAGCCCTTGTTAGGTTAGATTGTGTCTAATGACCAGGTTTGCAGGATCCCGTGTCATAAAAATTTAGTGCTGTGTTAGGTTAGATTGTGTCTATATGACCAGGTTTGCATGATCCTGTCTCATCAAAATTTAGTGCTGTGTTAGGTTAGATTGTGTCTATATGACTAGGTTTGCAGGATCCTGTGTCATCAAAATTTAGTGCTGTGTTAGGTTAGATTGTGTCTATATGACCAGGTTTGCAGGATCCTGTGTCATCAAAATTTAGTGCTGTGTTAGGTTAGATTGTGACAATATGACTAGGTTTGCAGGATCCTGTGTCATCAAAATTTAGTGCTGTGTTAGGTTAGATTGTGTCTATATGACCAGGTTTGCAGGATCCTGTGTCATCAAAATTTAGTGCTGTGTTAGGTTAGATTGTGTCTATATGACCAGGGTTGCATGATCCTGTGTCATCAAAATTTAGTGCTGTGTTAGGTTAGATTGTGTCTATATGACCAGGTTTGCAGGATCCTGCGTCATCAAAATTTAGTGCTGTGAGAGGTTAGATTGTGTCTGCATGACTAGGTTTGCAGGATCCTGTGTCATCAAAATTTAGTGCTGTGTTAGGTTAGATTGTGTCTATATGACCAGGTTTGCATGATCCTGTCTCATCAAAATTTAGTGCTGTGTTAGGTTAGATTGTGTCTATATAACCAGGTTTGCATAATCCTGTCTCATCAAAATTTAGTGCTGTGTTAGGTTAGATTGTGTCTATATGACCAGGTTTGCATGATCCTGTCTCATCAAAATTTAGTGCTGTGTTAGGTTAGATTGTGTCTATATGACTAGGTTTGCAGGATCCTGTGTCATCAAAATTTAGTGCTGTGTTAGGTTAAATTATATCTATATGACCAGGTTTGCATGAACCTGTCTCATCAAAATTTAGTGCTGTGTTAGGTTACATTGTGTCTATATGACAAGGTTTGCAGGATCCTGTGTCATCAAAATTTAGTGCTGTGTTAGGTTAGATTGTGTCTATATGACCAGGTTTGCAGGATCCTGTGTCATCAAAATTTAGTGCTGTGTTAGGTTAGATTGTGTCTATATGACCAGGTTTGCAGGATCCTGTGTCATCAAAATTTAGTGCTGTGTTAGGTTAGATTGTGTCTATATGACCAGGTTTGCAGGATCCTGTGTCATCAAAATGTAGTGCTGTGTTAGGTTAGATTGTGTCTATATGACTAGGTTTGCAGGATCCTGTGTCATCAAAATTTAGTGCTGTGTTAGGTTAGATTATGACTATATGACTAGGTTTGCAGGATCCTGTGTCATCAAAATTTAGTGCTGTGTTAGGTTAGATTATGACTATATGACTAGGTTTGCAGGATCCTGTGTCATCAAAATTTAGTGCTGTGTTAGGTTAGATTGTGTCTATATGACCAGGTTTGCAGGATCCTGTGTCATCAAAATTTAGTGCTGTGTTAGGTTAGATTGTGTCTATATGACCAGGTTTGCAGGATCCTGTGTCATCAAAATGTAGTGCTGTGTTAGGTTAGATTGTGTCTATATGACTAGGTTTGCAGGATCCTGTGTCATCAAAATTTAGTGCTGTGTTAGGTTAGATTATGACTATATGACTAGGTTTGCAGGATCCTGTGTCATCAAAATTTAGTGCTGTGTTAGGTTAGATTGTGTCTATATGACCAGGTTTGCAGGATCCTGTGTCATCAAAATGTAGTGCTGTGTTAGGTTAGATTGTGTGTATATGACCAGGTTTGCAGGATCCTGTGTCATCAAAATTTAGTGCTGTGTTAGGTTAGATTGTGTCTATATGACCAGGTTTGCAGGATCCTGTGTCATCAAAATTTAGTGCTGTGTTAGGTTAGATTGTGTCTATATGACCAGGTTTGCAGGATCCTGTGTCATCAAAATTTAGTGCTGTGTTAGGTTAGATTGTGTCTATATGACTAGGTTTGCAGGATCCTGTGTCATCAAAATTTAGTGGTGTGTTAGGTTAGATTATGTCTATATGACTAGGTTTGCAGGATCCTGTGTCATCAAAATTTAGTCCTGTATTAGCATAAATTGTATCTATATGACCAGGTTTACAGGATCCTGTGTCATCAAAATTTAGTGCTGTGTTAGGTTAGATTGTGTCTATATGACCAGGTTTGCAGGATCCTGTGTCATCAAAATTTAGTGCTGTGTTAGGTTAGATTGTGTCTATATGACCAGGTTTGCATGATCCTGTCTCATCAACATTTAGTGCTGTGTTAGGTTAGATTGTGTCTATATGACTAGGTTTGCAGGATCCTGTGTCATCAAAATTTAGTGCTGTGTTAGGTTAGATTGTGTCTATATGACCAGGTTTGCAGGATCCTGTGTCATCAAAATTTAGTACTGTGTTAGGTTAGATTGTGACTATATGACTAGGTTTGCAGGATCCTGTGACATCAAAATTTAGTGCTGTGTTAGGTAAGATTGTGTCTATATGACCAGGTTTGCAGGATCCTGTGTCATCAAAATTTAGTGCTGTGTTAGGTTAGATTGTGTCTATATGACCAGGGTTGCATGATCCTGTGTCATCAAAATTTAGTGCTGTGTTAGGTTAGATTGTGTCTATATGACCAGGTTTGCAGGATCCTGTGTCATCAAAATTTAGTGCTGTGAGAGGTTAGATTGTGTCTGCATGACTAGGTTTGCAGGATCCTGTGTCATCAAAATTTAGTGCTGTGTTAGGTTAGATTGTGTCTATATGACCAGGTTTGCATGATCCTGTCTCATCAAAATTTAGTGCTGTGTTAGGTTAGATTGTGTCTATATGACTAGGTTTGCATGATCCTGTCTCATCAAAATTTAGTGCTGTGTTAGGTTAGATTGTGTCTATATGACCAGGTTTGCATGATCCTGTCTCATCAAAATTTAGTGCTGTGTTAGGTTAGATTGTGTCTATATGACTAGGTTTGCAGGATCCTGTGTCATCAAAATTTAGTGCTGTGTTAGGTTAAATTATGTCTATATGACCAGGTTTGCAGGATCCTGTGTCATCAAAATGTAGTGCTGTGTTAGGTTAGATTGTGTGTATATGACCAGGTTTGCAGGATCCTGTGTCATCAAAATTTAGTGCTGTGTTAGGTTAGATTGTGTCTATATGACCAGGTTTGCAGGATCCTGTGTCATCAAAATTTAGTGCTGTGTTAGGTTAGATTGTGTCTATATGACCAGGTTTGCAGGATCCTGTGTCATCAAAATTTAGTGCTGTGTTAGGTTAGATTGTGTCTATATGACCAGGTTTGCAGGATCCTGTGTCATCAAAATGTAGTGCTGTGTTAGGTTAGATTGTGTCTATATGACTAGGTTTGCAGGATCCTGTGTCATCAAAATTTAGTGCTGTGTTAGGTTAGATTATGACTATATGACTAGGTTTGCAGGATCCTGTGTCATCAAAATTTAGTGGTGTGTTAGGTTAGATTATGTCTATATGACTAGGTTTGCAGGATCCTGTGTCATCAAAATTTAGTGCTGTGTTAGGTTAGATTGTGTCTATATGACCAGGTTTGCATGATCCTGTCTCATCAAAATTTAGTGCTGTGTTAGGTTAGATTGTGTCTATATGACCAGGTTTGCAGGATCCTGTGTCATCAAAATTTAGTGCTGTGTTAGGTTAGATTGTGTCTATATGACCAGGTTTGCAGGATCCTGTGTCATCAAAATTTAGTACAGTGTTAGGTTAGATTGTGACTATATGACTAGGTTTGCAGGATCCTGTGTCATCAAAATTTAGTGCTGTGTTAGGTTAGATTGTGTCTATATGACCAGGTTTGCAGGATCCTGTGTCATCAAAATTTAGTGCTGTGTTAGGTTAGATTGTGTCTATATGACCAGGGTTGCATGATCCTGTGTCATCAAAATTTAGTGCTGTGTTAGGTTAGATTGTGTCTATATGACCAGGTTTGCAGGATCCTGTGTCATCAAAATTTAGTGCTGTGAGAGGTTAGATTGTGTCTGCATGACTAGGTTTGCAGGATCCTGTGTCATCAAAATTTAGTGCTGTGTTAGGTTAGATTGTGTCTATATGACCAGGTTTGCATGATCCTGTCTCATCAAAATTTAGTGCTGTGTTAGGTTAGATTGTGTCTATATGACTAGGTTTGCATGATCCTGTCTCATCAAAATTTAGTGCTGTGTTAGGTTAGATTGTGTCTATATGACCAGGTTTGCATGATCCTGTCTCATCAAAATTTAGTGCTGTGTTAGGTTAGATTGTGTCTATATGACTAGGTTTGCAGGATCCTGTGTCATCAAAATTTAGTGCTGTGTTAGGTTAAATTATGTCTATATGACCAGGTTTGCAGGATCCTGTGTCATCAAAATGTAGTGCTGTGTTAGGTTAGATTGTGTGTATATGACCAGGTTTGCAGGATCCTGTGTCATCAAAATTTAGTGCTGTGTTAGGTTAGATTGTGTCTATATGACCAGGTTTGCAGGATCCTGTGTCATCAAAATTTAGTGCTGTGTTAGGTTAGATTGTGTCTATATGACCAGGTTTGCAGGATCCTGTGTCATCAAAATGTAGTGCTGTGTTAGGTTAGATTGTGTCTATATGACTAGGTTTTCAGGATACTGTGTCATCAAAATTTAGTGCTGTGTTAGGTTAGATTATGTCTATATGACTAGGTTTGCAGGATCCTGTGTCATCAAAATTTAGTGCTGTGTTAGGTTAGATTATGACTATATGACTAGGTTTGCAGGATCCTGTGTCATCAAAATTTAGTGGTGTGTTAGGTTAGATTATGTCTATATGACTAGGTTTGCAGGATCCTCTGTCATCAAAATTTAGTCCTGTATTAGCATAAATTGTATCTATATGACCAGGTTTACAGGATCCTGTGTCATCAAAATTTAGTGCTGTGTTAGGTTAGATTGTGTCTATATGACCAGGTTTGCAGGATCCTGTGTCATCAAAATTTAGCCCGTATTATGGTAGGTTGTGTCTACATATATGATCAGGATTGCAGAATCCTGTGTCATCAAAATTTAGCCCGTGTTAGGTTAGGTTGTGTCTGCATATATGAGCAGGATTGCAGGATCCTGTGTCATCAAAATTTAGGTCCTGTTAGGTTAGGTTGTGTCTACATATATGACCAGGATTGCAGTATCCTGTGTCATCAAAATTTAGCCCGCATTAGGTTAGGTTAATTATCCAAATTACCAAATATCTAAATTTTAGATAACTGTGTCTGCTCTATAGGAACAGCATGACGGGGTTCTGTGTTAGCTCGTGTTTATTCTATTCATGGTAAATACATGAATGAATCAATTTTGCACAAGAATGGTCGTTTATAAATATTTATTCGTGAAATATCCAACATACACGCCAAATAAAATATTTACAGTACACGTAAGCAATTTGTTCATAAATAAAATATCTGATGTGTTGCACTCACATGACTTTCTCTACTCTTCTTACAAACTCTTATTCGTATTTCTTCTTCGTGTTAGATAAAAATTTCTACAAATTATCTTATTGTTTTCCTTGTAGGTGCAAGAGGAATTTTAGAATACAGTAGGCTTTGTGCGATGGGCAAATGTTTTAAAGCTTTGAGATTCTGTTGTCTCTGCACACTTAACATATTAAAAAATGAACAACGATGATCCATTTCACGATAGTTGTTTTCCGGAACTCACACACATAAAAAGGAATATCTCCGAAATGGTTCACGTTACAAGAAAATTTATTTCGACGTCAATTGTGTATTTTAGCAAGATCGACATTTTTTGTATAATGTGATTTGGTCTACCTCTAACGGCTTACCGTTGTTGTAGTTGTTGTAGTGTTTAACGCCCGCTTTTACTGCTACGGCACCGCAGGCGGTGACACTGATGATACATGGAATGAAGATGGAGCACCGGTGGAATGAGATGGCGGGGGAAACCGGAGCACCCGGAGAAAACTCGCCCTGACGCCACTTCGTCCACCACGAATACCAGATGCGGCTCCCTGGGATCGAACCCGGGCTGCCTAGGTGGTAGGCGAGCGCGCTAACTGCTCGGCCACGACGCCGCCAACGGCTTGGCGGTTATGCAAAAGTCGTCCAGAGTAAATACGACTACAGGGGCTATAGCCAGAAAATTCAAGATATATATTTCATTTCTCATCAAAATATCTCAAACATATGACATTTTAATCAAAATCGTAAGAGCGATTTTCAAGAAAATCAAAATTTTCGAAAAATCTTCCGCGTAAAGGGTAGTTTAGGGTGGGGCTATTTTCTTAAAAATCTTCGAGTAGCAACCTTGAAATACATTAAACTTAAATACATTCTTTTCGTTTTTAACCGACTTTTCGTTTTGAGCTATGCTGTCCACAGACTGACAGACTGACACACAAACACACACACGGACCTTTTTCTAAAAATGCTTTTTTTTGGATTCAGGTGGTCTTAAAACATATATTTCAGGTGAAATCTTGACATAGAATTTTTGGGTGGCATACAATACTTCCCCTACTTACCGGTAGAGAAAGCTTGATCTCCAAATAAAATTTTGAAAATAGTAATTATTATAAAATATATCGATTGCACTATATTTCACTTATTTTCTCAGCGACTCGTTGAAAATGTTGAAAATGGTGCAAATGTGGACTGTATGCATAACTGTGATAAGGGCTAAATTATACACACAGATAATCAACGCACATAATATGGCACTAACACTGATCAAGCAGTTTACCTGCACCATTCACTCCTACCTGGATGCACATAACAAAATTACGAAATTGCTTATAATGATGATGTTTTGTCCTAAATTACCCCGCCTATTTTTACTTTCTCTACTGATAAGTAGGGGAAGCATTGTAATCCACCAAAAAATTCGATGTCGAGATTGCACCGGAAATATATGTTTTGAGGACCCCTGAATCCAAAAAAAGCACTTTTAGAAAAAGGTCCGTGTGTGTTTCTGTTTGTGTGTCTGTATGCCTGTGGACAGCATAACTGAAAACCGAAACGTCGGTTAAAAACCATAGTTGGTATTTAACTTTAATGTCTTTCAAGGATGCCACACGAAGATTTTGAAGAAAATAGCCCCACCTTAAACTACCCTTTACATAGAAGATTTTCAGAAAATTTTGATTTTCTTGAAAATGGCTTTAACGATTTTGATTAAAATACCATATGTTTGAGATATTTTTAAGACAAATGAAATGTATATCTTGAATTTTCTGGCTGTAGTCATATTTACTCTGGACGACTTTTGCATAACTGGTAAATTGTTAGATAGACCAAATCATACTATGCAAAAAATGTAGATCTTGCTAAAATATACAATTTATGTCTCAATAGATTTTCTTGTAGGTTGAAGCATTTCGGATGCGTGTTATGAGTCTGAGTTTCGGAAAACTTAAAAGCTTTCGTGAAATGGAACATCGTTGTTCATTTTTTTTACATGTTAAGTGTGCAAAGAGAACGGAATCTCAAAGCTTTAAAACATTTGACTAACGCACAAAGCCTACTGTATTCTAATATTCCCCTTGCACCTACAAGGAAATAACCAATAAGATAATTTGCACAAATGTTTATTTTAACTAACACGAAGAAGATATAGAAATAAGAGTTTGTAAGAATGGTTAGTACAAAAGTAGAGAAAGTCATGTGAGTGCAACACATCAGAATTCTTTTATGTTAAGTGTGCAAAGAGAACGGAATCTCAAAGCTTTAAAACATTTGACTATCGCACAAAGCCTATTGCATTCTAGTATTCCCCTTGCACCTACAAGGAAATAAGCAAAAAGATGTTAACTTGTGCAAATGTTTATCTTAACTCGAACAAGATATAGGAATAAGAGTTTTTAAGAATGACTAGTACAAGAGTAGAGAAAATCATGAGTGCAATACATCAGATTTTTTAAGAAAACACAACCGACAATCCCAAGCAATTTCTAAAAGAAACTGACTATTATTTTAAAATCAAAAAAGTACCTGATGAATTGAAGATGATCGTAAAAAATCCTTAATAGGTAATAGCTTACAGTGGCTTAGAGCTACAGATGCAGGACATGAATGTTACGCATCCATTAAAAAATTTATTTTTAGCACGTTATTGAAGCCCGGCAAGACAAAATAGTGTTCGTGCTGAACTAGCAACTGGGAAGTACAATCCATTGACTAATGCAAGTCTTACGGGTTAATTTATAAGCTTAGTGAAGCGGTGACAATTACTCGACCCTCCTTTATCAGATCAAGAGATCTTAACCGCTGTTATCAGACATTTTCCCGATAACATCAGACGGAGCTTAATAGCGGCTAGGCCTGTAGATTTCACTGGTGTAATCGAATTACTCACAGAATTCGAAAACCAATCTGTTCCTAGAGAGCGACATCAGTACCACTTAACTGAAAGAAATGGTAGGTACACTCAAAATCGTAATAACCAGAACATCAATGAAGACCGAAATAGAAATAACAATAATCAAAAATATCTGTTTCAAAGAAGGTCCGGTAATCCATCATCCAGTGGGGAAGGGGCACAATTCCAAAACAATTATAATCTCGAACATACTAGAATAAGACAAGAACAAGGAAATCATTCAAGGTTTAGAAATACACATAGTCGCAGCTAAATTCTGGCACCGGAAATAATCAACGGTTCTCAAATAACAACCAAATAACTTATATGCATGTAAATCGACGTGATAGAAACCGGCCGTGGTATGGTAATTCTTATAACCCATTCAAATATAATGATGATAGGCGTTATTATTGGCACCGAAATGATTGGCACCCCAGATCTGACAACCTAGAACAATACAGAGAAACGGATTAAAATATAAGAGTGAACATATGTTGTAATACCGAGCCTCCGGTGGAGACTAACACGCCCCCACCGTCTACCAATCAAATTCAGGAAAACTAGGAGAGGACCAGAATTGGACTCCTTTTATACGACACATAGACATTCAAACTTGGAGTTATTTAAATACATTAATTAGTGAAAATAACAAGCAATTACGTCAGAAAAATAATAACACGAGTCAGAAAGAGCTTATGAACCCACCGGTTATTAACATAAATGTATGGGATCGGGAGTGTTGAGCAATGATAGATGCAGGCTGCAGGCTGCAGTACCAGCGTTGTTAACGAGAATCTATTTCTAAAAATACAAAAGCCAGGAAAGGCCAATTATTTACCAGTTTGTGGCGTTTACTGTGGTGTAGCCATTGGTAAAAGGAAAGAAAGAATACCACACCAAGTCATGTTAAAATTACACGTAGGAGCATGGGAATATGAATTGATTGCTTTGGTGGTACCCAAATTAATAACAGACTTTATTATTGGTGGCGATATATTATATCATTTGAAAGAATAATTAATTTTGATAGGCGCAATTTAACAATTAAAAGTGAAAACGAAACAACTAATATTCCTCTATTGGAAGAGAGTTATGATGTTAATAATAATATAAGCAACGAAGAAAAGGAGATTAATAATGAAAGATAGCTTTTGTGGAAAATTTAATAATAAATTATTTTAATGGAATTGTTAAAATTGATTTAGAAGACGAAGGGCAAAGTCATACACATGACTTACACGGCGCCTGTGATAACATCCATTGAATCAACTGTGAAGACTATTATGTCGATTACTTGGGTAATTTACAACTACCACAAAAGCAAGATATTAACGTAGCTCTACGTAATAAACTTGAGGATTGTTATGGCCTCAATACAGATCAAAAACAACAATTGCTGAGTATTCTCATTAAATATAAAAGTATATTATCTAACTTTATTACAAGCCTGGACCTTGTAATAAATATATCCATACATTCAAGGTGGAAGGATTACAGTTATTTACCCATAAATGTCACCCTATTCCCAATTCAATTAGGAAACAGGCTAATGAAGTAATTCAAGGAATTCTAAAGGATAACATTTTGTAAATTTCTAATTCGTGTTACACCTATTAGAACCTTATCGGATAAATAAACAATTATGTGATCATACCTATGAATTAATAGACGAAAATGGAAAAATATATGGTCGTTACCATAAGCGTAACTTACGACCGTTTATAAATATCGAAGAAGAAAAACAATAGTTTAATAAAAAAACCACACATAACCTCAAATAAATGTTTGAATTGACATAAAAGTGTCTCATATATGTACATATGTCATATTCCATTTATATTATATAACAAATACGGGGGAATATTTCTTTACTTGTCATTTCGAAGTTGTTATAATAATATAATGTAACAATTTAAACCGAAATGCAAGTGAAGAAAGGAGCATTTGTGGCAGTAATTTTAGGTTACACGGCGAATTCACCATTTTTTGTTACATTTAATTTTATTATATAATAATTTATGAATTTATAGTTAAGAATTGATGTTAAATTATATAAGTAAGGTAAAACAGCTCGTCGGTCTGGGTGGCTCATTTGGTTAGACGCTGGCCTACTGACACCAAGGTCGCGGGTTCAAACCCGACCAAGGCCGATGGTTTTTAAGTGTGCTTAAAAACGACAACTCCATGTCAGTAGATTTACTGGCATGTAAAATAACTTCTGCGAGACGAAATTCCGGCACACCGGCGACGCTGATGTGATCCTGGCAATTGACAGCGTCGTTAAACAACAACAACAATATATATTTGTGTAAAACAGCTCTCGGTTATATTTAGTATGCTATGGATAAACAGTGGTGCGGATTTTTAATTATGTATCGTTGATGGTGTTGACCTTTTGACTCTTTTATTATCGCGGGTCGTGGTACAAGGTGAAACAATACGGACACAGGATATACCTTTTTCACAACATTTTATTTGAACCTTTTTCGTTGAATATTACACGCGTGACACTTTAGTTAGCGTTCCTTATACATTAACCGACTTCTTCAACGGTTTCTTCGCATTACTTGTCGTTTTAAATCACACTTTTAGCGTCTAAACCTGCACGTATAAAAAACACGTCTTCTCTTCTTAGACGCTAAGACGCTAAAATCTAGCATTTTCTTTCACAGCGCGTTTGTATTCATACGCGTATATGTCCATTTCTTACGGCGTACCCTATGACGTCATCTTACATGTTAAATAGTTCCCAGAATGTTGAAGAAACGATCTCTATCATCTACACTTTTAATATTAAATATAAAATGATTCTTATAATTATACATATTAAATTTGAATATATTATGTACTTAACATTAACGACGTTATTAAACAAGCATTCTCAACAATGAGACAATGGTAATACACTCTCAGTACTTAACAAATCCTTACCAACATGAAAAATAAATCATATTTACAATACATATTTACATAAATACTTTCTTTTCGGGGTCTGAGCACATATTCTGTCTCAACATCATGGCAATGTCCGGATATTACTGTGGTTAAAACAACTGATAAACCCAGACTGTTACAAAATTTTTCACCTAACAACAGATAACAACAGCTAACAACAGGGATAAATTACAGGGAAGGAGGATAAATATAGTCAAGGAATAGATGCAATAAAAGATTGAAAGTTTCTTTTTCTTTTTCTTTCTTTAACCTTATTCAACTGAAGAAGGCCAGTTACTATAAAGAAGGAAAATTGATAAAATGTTATCGAGGTAGGTAAATAAAAAATCTGATGTGTTGCACTCACATGACTTTCTCTACTCTTGTACTAACCATTCTTACAAACTCTTATTCCTATATCTTCTTCGTGTTAGTTGAGATAAATATTTGTACAAATTATCTTATTGCTTATTTCCTTGTAGGTGCAAGGGGAATATTGGAATACAGTAGGCTTTGTGCGATAGTCAAACCTTTTAAAGCTTTGAGATTCCGTTCTCTTTGCACACGTAACATATAAAAAAATGAACAGCGATGGCACATTTCACGAAAGTTCTAAGTTTTCCGAAACTCACACAAATAACAAGGAATATGTCCGAAATAGTTCACCCTACAAGAAAATGTATTGGGACATAAATTGTGTATTTTAGCAAGATCTACATTTTTATATAGTATGATTTGGCCTATCTCTAACGGTTTACCAGTTATGCAAAAGTCGTCCAGAGTAAATACGACTACAGGGGCTATAACCAGAAAATTCAAGATATACATTTCATTTGTCATCAAAATATCTCAAACATATGACATTTTAATGAAAATCGTTAGAGCCATTTTCAAGAAAATCAAAATTTTCGAAAAATTTTCCATGTAAAGGGTAGTTTAGGATGGGGCTATTTTTCTTCAAAATCTTCGTGTCGCATCCTTGAAAGACATTAAACTTAAATACGAACTTTGGTTTTTAACCGACTTTTCGTTTTTGAGTTATGCTGTCCACAGACTGACAGACTGACAGACTGACAGACTGACACACAGACACACACACACGGACCTTTTTCTAAAAATGCCTTTTTTGGATTCAGGGGACCTCAAAACATGTATTTCCGGTGAAATCTCGACATCGAATTTTTGGGTGGAATACAATACTTCCCCTACTTGCCAGTAGAGAAAGTAAAAATGATTTATGAGAAAAAGTCAAATCATTTCAAGCGACTTCCCTGCACCCGCTAGTCTCATCGCCAAAAGACCGACCGAGCAAGCTGGTGGAGTGGCGGATTTGGAATCATAACGACTACCGCAAGAGGGAAGATAACTACCGCTGCAGCTGTATGCAATATACCGAGCCGTTTTATATGTGCGCTGTTGTGAACTAGGTAACTGCCTGATTTTGAGTGACTCTCTTAGAGCGCTTCAGAGCCTTCGTGAGCTGCACAACCACCATCCTGTTGTACAACATATCCAAGATGCCCTCCATGTTTTACACGCTACGTGGTGTGTGCATGGATTCCTGGTCACGTAGGTTTGCCGGGGAATGAAATGGCGGATTTGGCAGCAAAGACAGCAACTACAGAGCGCAATATTACCATCTCTCATATTACTTCGGAGGACTTTAGGCTTGAAGTTCGGAGAGCGATGCGTCATTAGCGAACGCGTTGAGAAGCCATAGACCATTCAACGCCTCCTCGAAAACCGTAGTTCTCAGTTGTCCTTGGCGTTAACAGAAGTTAACAAACATTTCACTGTATAAGCTTGATGAAACACAAAATTTTTAACATTTAGTTACATCGTTAATTACAGTAAACACGTAGTTAGATATTTTTAATATCGGTTTATGTGCTGTATATCATACTAGCGTGCATAAGCAATGAGAGTTTTAGAAAACGTTTATGCATCACGTTCCTCCAGCTGTTCTTGTAGTGGTAAGATAGCTCCACTTTCACCTGGCGAGCCACACTTATTACAGAGACACGGTCATAACGCGCTTGGCTCGCAATCTCATGGTGCTTTGTTCAAACACCGCACTAACGATTAAAACTTCTTTTTTCGTTCAGAGGAATGACACAAGTTTCGAGTAAGCCCACTTTTGAGTTCTCGCGCTTCTTTCAAAGTTTAAGTATAGGTTACGGAAGATATTCACGTGGAATGTTTGAGCATAGCACGGCCACGGTTACCTGCAAGTAGCAGCAACTCAGATACGTTATTTCAGTGGCGTACTGGCTGGTTATTGGTACTGATTTATTATAAACAACCACGAACTCAAAGACCGTAAGTTCCCTGTATCAAAATGCTCGCCTAAAATTCGTCTCTAAGCCCGAGTGTTTCTCAGTTGAATTTTGTAACACTCCTCAGGTATATTATTGTTAACAATACGTTATGAACCCGCGCAAACCTTACGGAACGGAAAGCCAGGATGCAATACGAAAAGAACCCGACTCAGTAAAGGAATGTATCAAAAGGTTTTGATGGCGTGCACGATAAAGCACTCTTGTAGGTATTTATGTGTTAGTTTGGAGCGTTTATTTGAACCTGGTATTATCTTGGAACTATAATGGTCGTAACTAAAAATATCAATTTTCCCACCTCGAACCAGAAGAGAATTCTGAGTCCATGTTGACCACAAAGGAACTACAAGAACAAACGAACATCTAAGAATGTTATGACATGAATGATCTTGAAGCAAAAGGACAATATATTAAAGTAGATTTTAGAAATAGTATTACTGTTACTGAGTTCTACCAATCGAGTTGACGAAGGCGGTAGCGTGTGTGGTTTACGTTCGGGAAGTCGTGGGTTCGATCCCCGCAACCTACCTTCCCGTTTTCGCCGGGTCGGTAGGAGAACGCTGCGAAGGTTAATTACATCTTCCAAATTTCATGTCCCTCTAGTTTTCTTCACCTTTCATTTCACTTCTCTTCTCCATTCAGTTCACCTTCATCCTTCTTGGTGTTTCAGAGTTGTAAGTTTCCGTGTTGCATTGCAGGGGAAAAGGACGGTATCTGTGAAACATCGTCCTCCGGGTCGGGGGCGCTTTCGGAGTATTGGGGTCTCGAGCCTACCAGTTGTGTGTGTAACACTACAGGGTGCAGGGGGCCCACTGTAGGAGCTGCCACCGTAGAGTCTATATCTGAAAACTGCAGGGACCCTGCCCTTCTCCTAGTTCCAACCATCCTCTTCTGCTCTCACCTCCCCTCACTATATCCTGTCAAAGGCACAGGAGACAGGTAGAGTGGGATTCCAACTTGAGCCAATTTTTGAGGCTATTCCATATCTGGCCCAGGGAGAAAGTAATGAAGTGAAAGGAATGTTGGAACCGTGTAGCACGAGTGAACGTAAGGGTCCCTAACGTGTGCTGCACCAACACTTTCAATCCTGAAAGATCGGATTAAAATTAAGGGGAAAAGAAATGGAGGGACGGGATATTCGGTGGATATAATTATCCTTCCCAACATTTGCCTTGGTGACCCAGAAAAATGCCGTCATGGGCCAGGAAGGTCGGCCGCAGAACTTGAACCCACGACCACCCGGATGCAAGCCTTTCATTTTATCGCTCGGTCGAGGTCAAAAGATCTTCAATACGTCTACGTGCTAAATCCCACTTCCTAATCTTGTCATACCTCACATTGTGTTCTGCTGTAAACAGTCAATCCGACACTGTACTCACTAATATTTCCCAAAACTAGGGCTATTTTTGATTGTGCGGTAGTTATTTGTGGCTTGTTTATATCTTCCTGACCGCCTATTTCACTGATTGTACGCTTGGAGTGGGCTGTGCCCGCAGTTAACCATCAAATTGTACACCCCGAACTCGTTACACAGTAAACCAAGTAGGCCACATCCCAGCAAGGAGCTGATTGCAGAAATCCGTGTTTATGTCTGGCAATTAGTAGTGGCAAGCACTGGACTCTGCAGTGTTGCAACAGTTTTATTGCTGTTACAGCCAATCTTTATCAATAACGCAGCCTGTAATGCGCTGATTTCCAAAAGAGCGACGCTGTTACCAGGCACTTGCCATCAGAATAAATAAGATAATTAAACATACGGCAAATTGCTAGCGATGTGACTCAGCAGTTTTTCTAAACATCTGGGCAATATGAGCATTGAGAAGTATATGATTGGTGTTTAAATAAACAGCTAAATGTTTTACTTTCTCGACTGCGTATAGTAGAGAATATATTGTATTGCACCCAAAAATTGGATGTCGAAATATATCTTTTGAGACCCCTGAATAAAAAAAGGCATTTTTAGAAAAAATGTCTGAGTGTATGTATGTGCTGTGTCTGTGTGTCTGTCTGTATGTTAGTCTGTGAACAGCATAACTCAAAAACGAAAAGTCGGTTAAAAACCAAAGTTGGTATTTAAGGTTAACGTCTTTCAAGGCTGCGACACGAAGATTTTGAAGAAAATTGCTTTATCCTAAACTACCCTTTACATGGAAAAGTTTTCGAAAACTTCGCTTTTCTTGGAAATGGTTATAACGATTTTGATTAACATGCCATGTGTTTGAGATGTTTTTATGACAAATGAAACGTATATCTTGAATTTTCTAGCTATAGCCCACATAGTCCTATTTACTATGTGGATGACCTTTGCATAACTGGTAAACCGTAAGAGATAGACAGAATCTTAATATACAAGAACGTAGATCTTGCTGAAATACACAGTTTATGTCTGTATAATCTTTTTGTGGAGTCAACCATTTCGGAAATATGCCTTGTTATTTGTGTGAGTTTTGGAGAACATATACTCCTGTAAAATGGAACCCCATTATTCATTTTTTCCTATGTTAACCGCGCAAAGAGAACGGAATTTGAAAGCTTTAAAAGATTTAACTATCGCACAAAGCCTACTGTATTCCCATATTCGCCTTGCATCTACAAGAAAATAATAACATAATTTGTACAAATGTTTATCTTAACTAACACGAAGAAGATATAGGAATAAGAGTTTGTAAGAACGGTTAGTACAAGAATAGAGAAATTCATGTGAGTGCAACACTTCAGATGTTTAGTAATTGTGGGCATACCGCTTTAATTTCTCTATCATTAGCTACAGAAAATGGAGCAAGTATAGAATTGCACCAAAAATTAATATCTAAAATATTTTTTTGAGTCCCCTTTGAACAAAATACAGAATTTTAGGAAAAGGTCCCTGCGCATAATATAGAAATGAATGGATTGATGAACGGTACATGTAATTATGGAGCAATTGGTGGAATGCATAGCAGGGGAAACCGGAGAACTCGGAGAAAACTCGCCCAGACGCCGCTATGTCCAACACAATTACCACATGCGGGTCCCTAGGGTCGAACCTGGGCCGCCTAGGTGGTAATCGAGTAGTCTAACCACTCGGCCACGGCGCCCCCTCTCAAAAGTGTACAATAATTCATTATCCAGTTCATAAAGGTGTGCATACTCCAATATATTTAGAGAGATTTTTTCCCATATGTCAACTGACTTATGTATCACCCGGTATTTTAGAGATGTTTAAAGTAGCATTTGATTCTTCGGAGCTACTTCTAATTAATGCTCTTCTTCATATACCTACTCAACAACAAACGGATGAAAGCCAACGCAATTAAAGTCTTCTCATCTTGACCAGGAAAACAAATAATTAATAACCTCTTTATTGTTTAAATGTCTGGCTGTCAAAGTTCATGTTTTTGTCATTAATCTCTCCAAGGCAAACGTAGATATAAATGTGCTGTATCCCAAGAAATATTTCCACTTCATGCGATCAACATAGATGTTTTATCAGATCTTTCTGGAAAATAAAATGAAAAGAATTGACACGTGGTTATCTCTTTGGCCTTATCTTTCTAGTAAAGAAAGTTGCACACTCACATCATTCGCAGAGCTTGAATTTAACATTTACCTGTTATTAAATTTGTAAACATTTATTAACACTGGAAAGCGACCTGAAATTAGCAGTATTCTGCAAAGCTTTACAAGGTCGCTTGAGCCATGTACTAAAATAATGCGAGAAGAAAAAGCTCTAAAATAATACATACTTCTGTAGTTTTGATTCCATTCTTCATTTTTTCCTAGCGATTGACTTAAAATAATTATAATAGTTATCATTACCATTCTTCCAACCTAAAAGTTTTCAAAGAAATACCTAGAGGGCACTCTGTCAAAGAATCTGATGTGTTACAATCACATGACCGTCTCTACCCATTCTTTAACAAGCTGTACCTAACCCGCAACCCCATGGCACAAAGCCCATCAGGGCCAACGTCTACCGCTCGCACCTCTGCCCACCACAGGCGTCATGAGTGGGGTACAGTACTGGAGGTGGGACGTGGTCCCTCCCAGCCGCTTATTCGGTCTTCTCGTTCTGTTAAAGCTACCTACTTCGTATTGGTCAAGATAAACATTTGTGGAAATGGTTTTATTATATTAGGTGTAATAGGAATAAGGAAATGCTGTAAGCTTAAGCTATGGTCAAATCTATTAAAAGCTGATCACTATGTGATCACTTTGAATTTACGACCTCTTTGCATGACCAGTTGAAGAAAATACAAAAACAAAAACTACTTGCCACTTGAGAAAAACGGGGAATATCTCGGAAAAGGTTAGCCCCATGGAAAAAAAAAAAAAAAAAACGACATAAATTGTGTGCTTTAACCAGATATGAATTTTTTGGACAGTAAGGTTTCGTCCATCATTTAGATTTTCAAGTTATGCAAAAATCATTCGGAATAAAAGAACTACGGAAATCAATTACAGAAAATTCAAGGTGCAGACTTCATTTTTCGTAAAATATCTTAAATATTGATAATTCTATTAAAATCAAGTCATTTTTGAGAAAAAGGAAGACACACATGAGCACGAGCAGATACACAGAAAGTTAGATCCTTTTCTAAAAATACCTTCTTTTGGATTAAGGTAGCTTCAAAACATGTATTTCCTATGAAAGCTCGATGTCAAACTTTTAGGTGGAACGCAATACACACTTCTAAATACACAGCACTTGCGTGGTTTCTCGAGAACATGTCGTAATTTTTCTGTAACATCTCTCGTAACTGGTTTGTTGATTTAGTTGACGGTAAGCCTCCGAGGCTTTTTCTTTAAAAATAATGTCGATCTTATCAGAATTCAAAATTATAACGTTCTATGGAAAACAAGTGAGAATTGCTTGCGGCAAATATTTCATTAACATTAAATCTCCAGGTATAATCGGACACAGTTAAACCGCCACTGCATTCATTCGTTATCTGAAAATGTAAAGAGAAACGCCCGAACTTTATCCTGTTCCAAACTCCGGATGAAACTGATCTAGGAAATATTCATTAAAAAAACAGAAACCTGTTGCGTTTGGCGCCGTGGTAATGACATGTTCGCGTTCCTGCAAGGTCGCGGCGGCACAACTGCTGCACTGACCTCGGATCCTGTCAGGCGCGTGCAGAAAGATGCGAGCCCCTGGTGTTACCACCTTAATAACTGCAATTATCTCAGCTAAGAAAGGAAAGAGGCGCCCTGCAAATGTTGTGGAAATAATTAACTATCGCATATCAACAGAAATAACAAGCATTCGACATTAGTAGCCTACTTCCCTACATAATAGGAGCAACTGTATACACATATAAGCATAGACGTTAATACAGTAGAATCCCGAAATAACGCGATAGTTGGAGGACATGCTTTACCGCGCGTTATAACTATTCCGCAGTGTATCGAAATATGAGCTTAGAAGTGACTAAAATCGTTTCCTCAGAAGTGGTGGTAAACCTTCGTCCAATAATAAATTACAGTACTTTGTAATGTATATAATACACGGTAAAGTACACCATTCTTAAATGCAATTACACAGCAGTTATGGTAGCAGTGTATTTCAGGACACCGGGAAGTGAATTTCATTGTGTGTGTGTGTGTGTGTGTGTGTGTGTGTGTGTGTGTGTGTGTGTGTGTGTGTGTGTGTGTGTGTGTGTGTACCGGTCTGTCAGTCTGTGGACAGCATAACTTAAAAATGAAAAGTGTGTTAAAAACCAAATTGGGTATTTAAGTTTAATGTCTGACAAGGATGCGAGACGAAGATTGTGAAGAAAATTGCTTCACCCTAAACTACTCTTTACATGGAGAGTTTCTCGAAAATGGCTCTAAGGATTTTGATTAAAATGACATGTTTGAAATATTTGTACGATAAATGAAATGTATATCTTGAATTTTCTCTTTATAGTCCATGAAGTCCTGTTTACTCTGGATGACTTTTGCATAACTGGTAAGCCGTAAGAAATGGAGCAAATCTTACCACACAAAAATGTAGAACTTGCTGAAACACACAATTTATATATATATATATATATATATATATATATATATATATATATTTTTTTTTTTTTTTTTTTTTTTTTTTTTTTTTTTTTAAGAGTGACCCATTTCGGAGATTTTCCAGGTTATTTGTATGAGTTTTTGGAGAACTTACACTGCTTTCAAATGGAACATTAGAGTTTGTAAGAATGTTTAGTGCAAGAGTAGAGAAAGTCATGTGAGTGTAACACATCAGATTTATATATTGTATTCTAATAAATAGTTTAAATCCTTAGCTTTAAACATTATATGTTACAGGGTAGTAAGCCGTTTAATTTGGTCATTTATATAGGGCGGCGCATGGACGGCATGCCCCCCATTTTCTGCATTTTAACTTAACTTCCCGTAACTTCATTTTTAACACTTCTTGTACACTTTTCTCAAAGTCTATTAAAGATATTGACTTGAAACTTTTATTGTGCCTATATGGTCATCTGTTCACTACTGAGCTAGTTTTGTTTAGAAATATTAAGCATGATGTGATTAAAAATAATATAAATATATAATATAATATAAATATAAATATATAATATATAAATATATAAAATATATAATTTGTGTCATTACATATGCAACATTTCCCCCCTCCTCATTTTAATGTCATGTATATTTCCTGAGGTCAAATTGTCCATTAACTACCATAGAAGAAACTGAGATGTCTGTAGAGTCCAAGTTTATGGAGAAAACTGCGCAGGAAGTGTGAGGCAGAAAATGTTTTGTTAGAAAACATGGTCACACGTATACCGCTTTTGTACAAAATATTTTAAATTTAACCTAAATATTATGCACCTATTAAATGTAGAAACATTCTTTCTGTAAACACCCAAAATTTTATTTAAATCAGGCTAATTTTGGCAGCAAAAGCTGAAGTTGAAATAATCACGTAACTTGTGTGTGGCAAAAGTAAAATAATTTTCTGGTGTCCTTCAGTCCTGCAATCGATCTTAATCTATACCAGGCATGTCAACCACCACTCGCCAAGTGTGAAAATATTCCCCTATTTTCCCTCCCTTCAAATCGGAGAACGAGAAAAACAAAGCGAAAACCGGTTCTACTAGCGCGTGCTACTGCAGTTAAGGAGGGGTGGACTCCTCTCTTCACACCCTGGGAGTGATGTTTGACATGCCTGATCTATACAGTACATACAATTACACCGTGCCCATTTTACGCTAATCTAATTTTACAGTTTTGTTTGACTGCATAATTCACAACGTTTTTTCTCTGCGTGTTGTTTGATTGTAGCAAGATTAATACTGTTTGATTTATTTTGCTTCTACATACACAGACTCATGTTGTTTATGGTAATGATAACTTCACTAACATGCAGAATAGCTTCCTGCGTGTGATTTCTCCCTACTTCGGGAAACTCTTAGCAATGCAGTGACCAAGGTCAACGCTAAGGTTCACACTAAAGGTAGCGAAAGGTTTATTCCTGTACTGCTCTTTGAAGAATGTTTTAAACTCAACTTTCAAAATAAAAGAATAAATAAGTTAATTAATAAATAAAAAGTAGATATATTTTCGAGGGGCATACTGCCCCCGCGTTAAATTCCAATTCGTGGTATTTCGAACCGCGCTATTTCCGGCTTCTACTATATTATGATAATATCCCTAATTGTTATACTTGCCCAGCAGCTCTTTTGATTCCGAATCTCTTGCGTCTGCATTTTTACCTAAAAGCGACATTTTTTATAAACTAACAGTTCTATAAAGACAATGTAATTTCAATAAATTAATACATTAACGATGGATCCGAATGTTGGACAATGGTGAAACAAGAAGAAACAAAAAGATCTGATGTTTTGCACTCACATGACATTCTTTACTCTTGTACTAACCATTCTTACACTCTCTTATTCTTCTATCTCCATGTTAGTTGAGATAAGCATTTGCAGAAATTGTCTTATTGCTCGTTTTCTTGCACGTACAACGGGAATATGGGTATACAGTAAGCTTTGAGCAATAGTCAAATCCTTTAAAGCTTTGAGATCCCGTTCTTTTCGCACGAATTATACTGTCCACAGACTGACAGACAGACAGACAGACACACACACACACACACACACACACACACACACACACACACACACACACACACACACACACACACATAAACACGCACACACACGAACCTTTTTCTAAAAATGCTCTTTTGGATTCAGGGGATCTCAAAATATATATTTCCGGTGAAATCTCGTCATCGATATTTTGGGTGAAATTCAATACTTCCTTCTACTTACCAGTAGAGAAAATAATTAACTTGGTTAAGATATAGAAGCAGTGGAGAAATACGTAAGGAGTTGAAGATTTTCAATTTAACACACATAATTCACCAATATCGTAATAATTGGATAGACCGTGTAGAAACGATAGAATAGTTACCGAATTCTCAGATTAATTATGGCCTATAAATCTACAGGAAAAAGAAATATAGTTCGGCCGAGAAGAAAATCGACAGAACAGTTTTTATATATGAGACTGAAAAAACCCTGTATTACTTAACCCCTGTTGTTGTTGATGATATTGACGTTGTTCTTGTTGATGATGATTATGATGACGATGAAGAAGAAGAAGAAGAAGAAGAAGAAGAAGAAGAAGAAAAGAAGATTACTGTAACAAAACTATGTGAGAATATACCCCAAAATTGCATGAAATTTTCGAGCAGGATATTGGTTTTAAAGTGTATTTTTGCCTTAGTTAATGAGATGTAGCTTTACTGCTCATTGGATAAAAATTGAGTTTTTAAATTTCAAGTTTTCTAAACCTTTCCGTGTTCAAAATGTTCAAATGTTCCACGGAATGCACTTTTCATCCTTATTACGAAGAGGTTTTCAATTATTATATTCTTAAAATACTTTCTTTCGAACACAAACGGGCACAAACATGTGACGAATTTTACTTTAGTATATAAATGAGACGGGCATTTAAAGGAAAGGACTTGTTTATAATTACCGAGCGAGCAACTTGAGAAGCTCACATTCTGGAGATCCAGGGTTCAATTTCATTTGAGTGCTCGCACTGACCTTTGATTTTTCGTGGTTTTACTTGGTCGGTAGGTGGGATGATTTCTCTGTGTCACCGTTCTCTCTCCCTCATTCCCTTTCATCCCGTTGTTTTCCTCAAGATTAAGGTGTAAATACATGACGCAGACGTACTCCATGGAAAGAGGGCTGCCTATGTCACATGGGTCGTTCACTACACACTGTGGGCAGCCCGGCGATGGCTGGGTTCTTGGAGCTAGGAAATGTTAGAGTTAGAGGCGTGTCTGTGGACTGTCTACATACTTGCCGCCTCTTGGGAGTAGTAGCCACAACAGTAATAGGCGGCGGTAGTGGCGTAAATAACGGCCCCGAAGACCCCGCGGCGTGGGGGTGCCTCGATCTTTAGGGGCCCCCGACTGCCTTTAATAGTTTTCTTAGAAAGAACCTTTTATCTCAATTTAACTATGGAAAAGGTCTAGGAAGAAGCGCTGGAACAGATACAGTTCACTGACGACATACTGACAACAGAAGTGTTCCATGTAAGTAAGCATTTCCTGTACTTTCTTACTTAAATGTGTGAAACAAGCTTACCTTCAAATGTGTATGTTCTCAAAACCATTCACAGTCAAGTAGAAATATGAAATATTAATTAAAGTACGGTATCTTATTCAATACCATTGTTATAAAAGCCGAACAAAGTACATAGTATATACGACTAATACCTGCCTGAAAATGTACTCGATTAGCCAATAAATTGGATTGTTTTAGAATATGGTCATAAGGTATAAGCATAATTCAATATGTTATTCTAACTAGTTGTTCAGTGTTACTGCTTCTGAACGGTATCTGAAGTGCCACAAATACAAGTTTGCTTGGGTTAATGCCTGAGCTACCCAGAAGGTTGACAGGTTACGACTTTGTTTCACTTATGTGCAATATGGGTTTAGCGAGTGTATTTGTTTATTTAGACAAAATAACTATTAGTTATTATTTTAACACTTGTTCTATGTGAGTAAATATGTAATATCTTTCCATTTTTAAGCTTTATTAGTAAATAGGGCCCCCAACATTTATTTGCAGGGGTTCCCAAAACCTTAGCTACGCCACTGGGCGGCGGTGCCCCAGGTGTTCCCCTGCATTGTTTATTCTGAATTCTGCGTGTTCATATGCTCTGGAAAATATCTATTCTGCAAACTATTGCACTAAAGGCTTATTTTTCTATGCGTTTTATATTAATCAACATACTGGAATAGCTTGTTGGGCCAAAATCATGAACAAAAACTGAAGATCTGACTTGTAAGGCAAGATGCTCCAAGCAGTAAATCTGTAAACCTGTTCAGCTGTATTTAGTTGTTTAATATGCATTAGGCATGATGCGGATATATATTTGATAAATTATACTTTCAGTGTTGACTCCCTTTGGGTGTTGACTCCTTTCCCATACTATGACGCAAGAATAGTGTGGAGGCGGTGCAACGCAAATACCAATCTTGATATTTGTTCCACTTCTCATTTTTTTATTCTTCTCTCACACATACACATGCCTCTTATTGAGAGGTCCCAGAATATATAGGGTGATCCGTTTGGGTATGGATAAAGTAAAAGCTTCATAAAAAGTTTACTAATGTACTTAATTTGTTAAAACTTTGTATATACAACACTGAAAGAGGGGAGATTCCTCAACCTACAACATGACCCCATTCACACACACTGCATAACTCATAACGGTGATGCAATTCAGCCCATGTCCCTTGTAACATAAGAGAGGGGATTTGGTGAAAACCTTAAGCAATTTTTACTCTCAGATCATTAGTGTTCCTGGGTTTCTGTGCACAGACAGTGTCTTCAACAAAGCCCCACACGAAGAAGTCAGGAGGAGTTAGATTTGAGGCGTTTAGGGGCCAAGCAATGGGTCCACCACGACTACACCACATACCACTGAAAGTGGCACTCAGAAAATTACGAACGTCTCATGCCCAGTGAGATGGTGCGCCATCTTGCTGAAACAAAACGTCCATATTATATTCCTCAAGTTGTGGCAACAGAAACAACTGTAACATATCCAAATAAGTTGTATGGCGTATTGTCATTTCCTCAAAGAGAAATGCTCCGTGCACTTGATTGCGGTTCACTCCACAGCATACATTAATTTTTCAACTTGATCTTTCAAGCTCGTGCGAGATATTTGGACAAACAATGCAGTTGTGCATGTTCACTCTCCCGCTGACATGAAAAGTAGCCTTGCCAGTAAACAACCCTTTGTTTAAGAAGCAATCATCACCTTCAGTCCGTTGGCACACCATGGACAAGCTTCATGATCCTCATCACTTAAGGCTTCTAGGCGTTGTAGTGAAATGGATACAGTTTCAGGTACTTTCGGACAATACGCTGAGATGAGTGTGTAGTGAGCATGTAGTAAAACGGGCGTTAAACACTATCAAAGAAAACCACCTAAAGCATGTGAAGGAAACGGAATAAAAGTAAAATGAGGGAAAGGAAACTGAGTTAAAGAGCACTCGCCTAACGGCTAGGGGAAACGACCAAAAGAAATACCAAGGTCAGACACCTCAATAAACGGAAATCGAACCCGGGATTTTCCGAATGAGAGACACTCGTGTTATCGTGGAGACAACTCGCTCGATTCACTATAAAATAAATTTCGATTTTGCCCCAATTGCAATTCGAGGTGGCAGCTGCGTTAAAGCTCGCTGCATAAGCCAAACAAATACAAAAAACGTGCACACTTTTCTCATAAAAGTTCACATTTTATCAAATATACAAGACTAAGGCTAATTTTGCGAGTGAACGGCAGGCAGTGCTTGGGGAGGGGGAGGTAGCAGTAACCATTTTCCAGCCAAAGTGCAACGAAAGAGCAACCACGTCCGAAGCCTAGTGATAACACATAATGCCTACGTCTCCTATTGCTGTCCAAACTGATCCCGTTTTTAATCATTTTGTTATGAACTGCGGTTTTATAAGCTACATGAAAGCGTTCTAGAAATGCTGAGGGATAAGGAGCAGCTGATTGGTTTCCTAAAAGCTCAACGCTGAAGTATGACAAATACAAACACGATCTGCAACAACAGCTTCCTTTGGGTGCCTTGCCGTGTCTGCACTGAATTTACTATGCTGGCGTAATCTCTTCCGGAGTATTTGTTATCTTTGTGGATATTGCCGCGCATATCGTGTAGGCGTTTGTCGATAATTACGAGGACACTCTCCAAATATAAGTTTTCCTTCCTATAGTGTGGTCGATTGGTTGCTGTGATTATCGTGAGTAATGCAGAATTCCAAAGACAACGTAGACGTCGAGGGTTGGTAGGCTGAGAGTAGCCCGAGTGTGTGCTTGGAATGTACCTAACGTAGTTACGGCTTAAAGGCTTAACTACTGATTTAGGGGATGGGAATTGGAAGATGACGGGTGCGATTGACTTAGGGGTAGTCAAAGGAGGTAGTAAAGGATTTCTTGAAAGCTGGCAGTCAAAGTGGGACACCGCTGGTGCACGGTTCTTCCTACTTCTGTTACTATTGAAAGTGTTGATTATATGATTTGAAGCTTTCCTGGCGACGAACATATTCAAGATGTTCTCGGAAGAAGCCCGAGAGCATCTTGAAAATGTTGATTATGTAATCACCTCTTGGAGATTGTATGAGAACTGAGCCTCAGCCATCGCCGGAATTGCTCCCATATTGCCGGATATGCTCGGATGCCTTGCGGAGCACCCGATGATGCCTCAAGCGGCATTACCTGGGGTTATAATCCCCAAGAGATCGAACGGAGGCGGAGCGTGTGATGGTGTCATGGTGTGGTAAAGAATAGTAAAATTTTGCGAACCGGCGCTTCATTTCATCTACGTATGGAAGAGACGAGGCTTCGCAAAGTAGCCTCGCGAGGAAGGAAGGGCATAGATAACAAATGGTCTGGAGGCCTCGCTTTTGAACCCTCAGCAGCCTAACAGACTAGATTTGCGGCCGTACCCCAGATCTCGCAGACGTACAGAAGAAGGGCGATTATAAGAGCTTTATAAACCTATAGCTTTAAGGGGAGTCGAAATGCCCTATCTCTCCAATGTTAATAGATGACTCGTTATCTAGAGTAATATTTAAGCTAATTAGCTAAATTTTTAAAAACATGTTCAATGACTGACACAGTTGACTGACGAAACAAAAGCAAATTTTTATCAGAAGCAAATTTATGTTTTTTATTACAATGGCTGGATTTTTTATCGAAATATGAGGAGTTTAAAATTAAAAAATCTGACGTGTTGCACTCACATGACTTTCTCTATTCTTGTACTAAATATTCTTACAAGTATTAGACTTTGAGCGATAGTCAAATCCTTTAAAGCCTTCAAAATCTGTTCTCTTTACATAACGATGCTCCATTTGACAGAAATATAAGTTCTACAAAAATCACACAAATAATAAGGCTTATCTCGAAATGGTTCACTCTACAAAAAAATATATTTAGGGACAAACTGTGTAGTTTAGCAAGATTTACATTTTTTCTATAGTAAGATTTGGGCCACCTCTTACGGTTTACCAGTTATGCAAAAGTTACCCAGACTAAATACGATTTCAGGTGCTTTAGTCAGGAAATTCAAAATATACATTTCATTTTTCATAAAAATATCTCAAACATATGGCATTTTAATCAAAATCGTTAGAACCATTTTCAAGAAAATCAAAATTTTCGAAAACTTTTCCACGTAAAGAGTAGTTTAGGGTGGGGCTATTTTCTTCAAAATCTTCGTGTCGCATTCTTGAAAGACATTAAACTTAAATACCAACTTTGGTTTTTAACCGACTTTTCGTTTTTGAGTTATGCTATTCACAGCCTGACACACACACAGACACACACAGATATGCCACACAGACCTTTTCTAAAAATGCTTATTTTTTTTATTCAGGGGTCCTCAAAACTTATATTTCCGGTGAAATCTTGATGTCGAGTTTTTGGGTGGAATACAATACTTCCTCTACTTTACTAAACGTAGTAGAGAAAGTAAAAATGAAAACCCCTATAGTAGACTCATTTTCCTACGGAGTATGTATAAGAAACATTCTGTACATAATATGAATATTTCGAATCAAATATATCTCGTGAATAGAGGTTATCATGCAAAAGATAAGTAACCATGCACGACATTTTATAGAAATTATTTGTGTTCAGTTCGCAACATAAGGGAAAACCTAGTATGTTAATATTTTTGTTCACTAATATATTTCAGTTAGTACCGGAACATACTTATGTACTACAGTAAGTAGGCCGAAAATACACGTTCCTGTTTTTTGCTGAGTCGGCGCTACTTTGGATGAAGTTCAGCTTTCAAATTCAACAGCCTCTAGCCTTTCGGCATATGTTAATTACAGCTTTAGGGGAAAAAATAACGTTTTCTTAAATGACTCTATTTAAAATCTATTATTTCTAAGCAGCAATTAAGCTTAATGACCTCTACGGCATTTGGCAGGAATGTCTAGACATTGAATATTTCCTTAGTTTCTAAGAAGAGTTAAGTTTCCCAGTTCTTTGGCTTAAAATGATTAAAGCTCTCGTTTGAAGTAGATTATTTATAATTTAATAGCAACTACTTAAATTCATTAGTCGTATTATTCATTGAGACTCATTGACGAGAACATTTGTATGCTTTTGCATGAAAAGCTGATGTGCTCAGATTAAAACCAAGGTTTCCGAAGTGCATTTCCAAAGAGGAACAATGCGCAACCACAAATGATAGCTGACCAGGCTTCTTCCCATCAATATTTGTAGATTTCATTCCAAGTGAAATGACTGGGTTGGGAGAAACTGGTTATATTACATGCACATTGATTTCTCCAGTTTACCTGGTTTATCTTTAAATCGTTCCGCAAACTTTTCTTACGTGAGCCTATTTTTCGAACTACCTACATATTATCAGTAAAGACCGGAGGCGTATGCGTTTTTCTATAGGTATACTGCACATAGATTTTACTGTTATCGCTCGCGCATGTAAACAACTGCAGGTAGGTACTGCCTGACCATGAAAACCGCCTCACTGTAACACAAACTACAAGCATCATAAACTATGGATTCCCTCCAGTTTTTAGTTATAAAGATACCGAGCCGGATCGCTCAGGCGGTACCATCTGTGGCCCGCATTCGGGAGGGCGCAGGTTCGATCCCCGTGACCGACCTTTATAAACCATAGGCCTCTTCGGAGGTTTCGCCGAGTCGGCACGCGAATGCTAGCTGCAAATTTCCTGTTTCTACATTTCGTTACATTAATCACTTCATTTCACCTTACATCCCGCCAGGTTACCTTCAGGGTTGGAAGCTTCGGCGAGCGTCGCGGCAGCAGCAAGGCAAGGCGAACAAATGCACTTTGCAAATCTCGTCCCCCGGGTTGCAGCGGGAGCCACTAGTTTCCGCCCCCTCCATGGGAAGGTACAGGCCCGAGGGGAAGTGGAACCGGTTTCCGAGTACCGCGCCCACTTGAGAGTAGGAACCCGAAGACGTAGGCGAGAAACCGGTCTTGGCCAGCCTCCGCCGGGGTGCTTCTAAGTGAGAAAATGTAGGGACCCTGCCCTCTGCTCCGTCACAACTTTCCGGCCGCCTTTCGGAACCATTCACCACATCCATTCTCCGGGGGGTGCCTTTTCGGTCGAGGTGCTAAGTCTCCCTCCGCAAGTAGTAGAGTCATGTTGTAATTATTTCATTAACAATTCTGGCACACACAACATTTAGTGGCGACTAATAGACTCATAATCAATTTATTCTCCCTCCTGTTCCGCAAGTAAATGTTGTGTATGCAAATTATATTTATACCAACAGCTTTACAGCATGATTCAGAGCGTGTTTACCTATGCAACACTGGACGGCGTGGCAAGCCTCTGATTGGATTGTGGGTTGGCCAGCTCCTCCTGCCACCCGCCATTAAATGTTCAGTCTCTTATCGCTGTGGATACAAAAGGGATATAATAGGCTGTTACAATTGTTACGCTGGCTTCGAAATTCCATACCTTTGCATGATCTGATTTAAAAACAGTTATTAAAATATCTAAATCAACGGTCACAAGTATCTCGTAAACGGTTGAAGGAGAAAACAAACTGTATGGTTCAACGTAATCTAAAGTTTAGTTTAAAGGTAAGGAATCTTCTGTAAATCTTCGTCTCGCAACCTTGGAAGATGTTGGGCTTAAACAGGTTGGGTAGTCAAATCTTTCAAAGCTTTCAAATTCCGTTCTCTTTGTACGGTCAACATATAACAAAATGAATATCGATGTTCCATTTGACAGAACTAGTACATTTTTTATCGAGTGGACCATTTCAGAGATATGCCTTGTTATTTGCGTGTTTTGGAGAATGTATTTAGACATAAGTTGTGTATTCTAACAAGGTTTACTTTTTGTATAGTAAGATCTGGTCTATCTCTAATGGTTTGCCAGTTATGCAAAAGTTGTCTAGAGTAAATACGACTACAGGGGCTAGAGCCAGAAAATTCAAGGTATGTATTTCATTTAGCATAAAAATATCTAAAAAATATGACATTTTAATCAAAATCGTTAGAGCTATTTTCAAGAAAATCAAAATTTTCCATGTAAAGAATGGTTTAGGGTGAAGCAATTTTCTTCAATATTTTTGTGTCGTATCCTTAAGACATTAAGCTTAAACACCAACTTTGGTTTTTAACCGACTTCTCGTTTTTGAGTTATGCTGTCCACAGACACACATGCGGAGCTTTTTCAAAAATGCTTTTTTTTTTTTATTAATGGGGCCTCAAAACATATGTTGCCGGTGAAATCTTGATATCGAACTTTTGGGTGGAATACAATACTTCCTCTACTCTACTATGCCTAGTAGAGAAAGTAAAAATAGAGCGTGTGCATCGTACTGCTAAAACATTTAAATAGGCGATTTCCAATCATTAGCTGACGACTGGAATGAGCACTTCCGTGCAGTTGGAGGTCTTCCGGGCGTGAAGTCGGTAGCGATTTTTACTTTCTCTAGTACGTACAGTAAGTAGAGGAAGTGCTGTACTCCACCCAAAATTTTTATTTCGAGATCTCACCGCAAATATGTTTTGAGGCCCCTTAACTAAAAAAAAACATTTTGGAAAAAAGATCCGCGCGCGCATGTGTGTACGTCTGTCAGTTTGTGGGCAGCATAAGTCAAAAACGAAAATTCGGTTAAAAACCTAGGTTGGCATTTAAGTTAAGTCCTAAGGATGCGACACGAAAATATTGAAGACAATTCCTCCACCTTATACTACTCTTTACATGAAATTCTTTGGACAATTTTGATTTTCTCGAAAATAGCTCTAACGATTTTGATAAAAATTCCATATGTTTTGGGGTATTTTTATGGGAAACGAAATTTATATTTTGAATTTTCTGGCTATAGCCTATGTAGTCCTGTTTACTTTGGATGACTTTTGCATAACTGATAAACCGTAAGAGATAAACCAAATCTTACTATACAAAACGCAAATCATACTAAAACACACAATTTATATTCAAATAATTTTTTGTGCAGTTAACCATTTCGGAGATATTCCTTGTTATTGAGTGATTTTCAGAAAACAAACGTTCCTCAAATGGAAAATCGTGATTTCATTATTTTATATCTCAGCAGTGCAAAGAGAGCGGAATCTCAAAGCTTTAAAAGATTTGACTATCGTTCAAAGCCTATTGTAAAATAAACAATAAGGTATTTTCTGCAAATGTTTATCTCAACTAACACGAAGAAGATAAAGAAATAGGAGTTTGTAAGTATAGTTACTACTAGAATAGAGAAAGTCATGTGAGTGCAACTCATCAGATTTTGTTCTTATTGCTCTAATTTTGTATATTAAATGTATCCAGAATGCATGTTTTAATGACTAGGGTATCAGGGAAAACCCAATGATATATGTATATTTATGACAGTAATGTTTTTTTAGAAATGAGTTTAAGGAGATTCTATGAGCTCCGAGGTCCAGAGATCACCGTCCTGAAAATATTGCTGTTCAGTTAAATAAACGGGTGTCATAATGGCTTTTATCAGCGATAATTAATGTTTGTGTAAGGAAGTATTGCAGACGTGTGCATATTCTCAGGAAACAAGAGCGAATTGTCAAATAAAAATATTAAAAGTAGTCCCGATGAAATTCAGTGAAATTTTTGCACATTTTTGCACATTATGTGGTATATTTAAAGCTAAGATTTCAGACACGTGTGATATTAGAGAAAATAGTCAGTAGTGAACTCCTTAATATGGCCTAGAATTAAATATGAATTCGTTTGGTCCTTAAACTTTATACAGCGGACCTCGAGTTGTCAGTCTTTTCGAATAGTTCATGGCACAGCCTTGTTATGCACTCAAGGTGATGGTTTGGCCACAGCGAACCTAAATTCTGGCCGCCTCGATTTCTCGGTATTCATGCCCATAAATGTTACACTGGGCTGTCGCAACAGAAAAAGACTGCTGCCTCAGAATTTTTTCATAGTTTTGCTGCAGAAGCTATTTGCTTGACCAGACAGATCTCATAGTAGACACACGAGGGCACAGAGCATTGCATACGCTCCAGAAAGGTCAACCGAAATCGACAGATAGAATGACAGCTATGAGTCGTGAATTATACGTTGTAGTATGACAATACAGTAGATCCCCGATAATTAAACTCTTGATAATTCCACATTCCACATAATTCGACGACTTTCTATTTCATTTTACTTTGGACTTTCTCTACTACGTAAAGTAGAGGAAGTATTGTATTTCACCCAAAAATTCGATGTCGAGATTTAAGAGGAAATATATGTTTTGAGACCCCTGAATCCAAAAAAGCATTTTCAGAAGGTCCGTGTGTGTGTCTGTCTGTATGTCTGTCTGTGGATAGCATAACTCAAAAACGAAAAGTCGGTTAAAAACCATAGTTGGTATTTAAGTTTAATGACTTAAGAATGCGTCACGAAGATTTTGAGGAAAAGATAACCCCACCCTGAACTACCCTTTACCTGGAAGACTTTTCGAAAATTATGATTTTCTTGAAAATGGCTCTAACGGTTTTGATTAAAATGCCATCTGTTTGAGATATTTTTATGACAAATGAAGTTGTATATTTTGAATTTTCTGACTATAAACCCTATAGTCGTAGTTACTCTGGATGACTTTTTCATAACCGGTAAACGTAGGAGATAGATCAAATCTTACTGTACAGAAAATGTAGATTTTGCTAAAATACATAATTTATGTCTTTTTTTTTTTTTTTTTTTTTTTTTTTTTCAGAGTGAACCATTTCGGAGATATATCTTGTTTGTGTGAGTTTTGGAGAGCTTACATTTCTGACAAATGAAACAGCTTATTGTATTCCCATATTACTCTTGCACCTACAAGGAAATAAGATAATTTCTGCAAATGTTTGTCTCGGCTAACACGAAGAAGATATAGGAATAAGGATTTGTCAGAATGGTTAGTACAAGAGTAGAGATGTGAGTGCAATACATCAGATTGTTTAACGCCAAACTTGATTGTAATAATTTCTGTAATCCACTATGGGGTGTAAACAGTAAAGTTTTGTAGAGTACGTAGAGTATTGTAATCGGACACCAAAAATTGTAAGATTGAACTTAACAAATATTTGAAAACAACTCAACAATATTTTCCAATGATAATACCAGCATACGGCATGTATACCCTTCTAAACTGACTGAAATTTGTTGTACAGAGTTTGATGAAACTTGCAACTCCATCATTACAAAAGAAGAAATTGCAGGCAGGGCAGGGCGTATTGCGGTAGACACTGCTCCAGGGCCCGAGCACGTTTTGGTAAGAGTTGTGAGGGACGACATGGTGTGTAAAATTGTATCTGTAATTGCAACCCAAACACTTGCTGCAGGCAGCGTACCTGAATGTCTGAAATTAGCTCGCACTGTGCTAATCCTTAAGAAGGGCGATACTGTTTATCAAATTGGAGGCCAATAACTATCTGTTATTGAAAGTGTACTAAATCAACATTTACGTTCATTTATATCTTTTAATGAACACCAGAGAGGATTTAACAACTAACCCGGCTGTCTTATTAACACATCAGTGCTTCGAGGACTCTGAAAGACAACTAAAGCAGAAAAACAAGATATGATTGTAGACGTTTCAAAAGCTTTTGATTATATTGGTCATCGCCATTTGGATCTAACTTTGTCTGCCGAATCTATTCCCTCTAAACTAAAAAACCTTATATTAAATTTACAAAGAGGCAATACTACACAAGTCGAGACGTCTATTCAGTTACGAAGAGGAGTTTCGCAGGGATCGCCATTATCACCGACGCCTTACTACTTAGCTATCGATTTTATTTTTGATGAGCTAACTGAAGAAAGTCTGTTAAATAAATACGGTAAACCAATATGCGCAGAAGCGTCGCCCCTTAGCATCATGGGATTCGCAGATGACACGGTTATGATCGGAAAAAATAAAGAAGCTGCAACTGCATTAACACAAATTGTTCTTCGGCTTTTCCAGGAAATTGGTCTGGAAATAAATCCGAACAAATGTACAGGAATATGTATTTGGAAGGGACAAGTAATAAATGAAATGCTAAATATTGATGAAAATATGAAAATAAACACTATAATTGGTACAGAAGAAATTAGGTACCTCGGCGTCTCTTTCAATGGTGCATTTAAATTTGATGCTAATTCTGCTTTGAAAGCATTACAGAGTAAACTGAAATTACTAGGATCTTCTCCTTTACTCAAAGCCAACCAGAAATGTATTGTGTTAAATAAAGCTATCTGTTCGAGTCTTGTGTATACTTTCCAAAACACCGAGATCAGGCAAGTACCAGTCAACTTTGTGAACATCGCAAATAAAATTATAAAGAGCTGGCTTAAAGAAATTCTGCAATTACCCACGGATGCACCAAACAGTATGCTATATACTGACACAGAATAGACAGTATACAGAAAGGAAGCTTAAGTCGGCTCCTTTGATCTGCGTGTACCCGTTGCGTTGCGCGCTTCGCCATATTAATACCAAGTAAACGAAGCGATTGCTGCTTCCTACCAGAGCTTGAAATAAGCAGTTTTACGAAACGGAACTCTTATTCTAGCCGGCTAAATGAAAACTTTTACAAAAAGAAACGCTAATGAAACAGAATATATGATTAACTCAGACTAATACAATTTATTTCCCCTCCAATGAAGAAGTTTACTCACCAAAATGAGCCGGAATGACACATAGTAATTCATATTGGGAACTGAAGGCATTCATGCGTTTACAAAAGGCAGGACAATTAAAATTAAAAACAACAACAACAACGCACGAAAGCAGAATGAAATCAACGAAATTTTGTTTTCTACTTGTATGCACTAACAAAGGAAGCCCTAGTAGTATGAAATCAGTGGAAAATACATAGCAGTAATTAATAAGCAAGTGGCCCATTAGCTGCTTTTATTTACAAGAATAAAATGCACAAAATGGTGAATCAGAACTTGCAATGAATCATAAAGTCTTGTCATACATAGCAAAAGAAGTAAATAAGACACAAATGTAGAGCATGATGCAGTAACATAAATCACAGCAGTAACTTTACAGGATGGCACTGTATGGCAAAAGTTAGGATTATTTTATATTAAGGGCTAAGGGTATCTAGGAGTGGTCTTTTCATACCATGTCTATTTGCACAACATAAAATAGTTACTATAAAACATACAATGGCATTTATTTTATTTCACATTTTCACAATAAAACAACAAAGTCTGTGCACATTTACATGACTTACTCTGCTGACATTACATTCTATTGCAGCATTAAAGAAAAATAGTGTTCAGGCATGTCATTGTACTTTTGTCTTGCTTGTTTAATCCCCATTTATGAAACAACTACACAGCAAATCATATTATTCATAGATGTGTTATTTTTATTAATTTGTAATTTTTTTCAGTTTTCTTTTTCTTTTTTAAACCTCTATTCACAAACTTTAAGGGTAGGGATATCCTCCCTGCTTACCTTGTATTCCTGGGCAAAATACATTAACAATTATGCACAGATTGCTGTGATTCTGAAATAACACTTAACTAATAGCAAGTTATAAATATATAACACTGTTCACTTACCGTTGTTCATCTTCCGGAAAGCTGAAAAAGCTTAGGTCCCTCTTCGCATGTGAATTATTTCTGCAGTTTGGTGTCGAACACCATCGGCCACATTTTCTCTTACTGCTGTTCATTATAACCACGGTGAAGCTTAAAATACACTAACACATATTTATACCTGTTACAGTAGGCATATAAAATAATTTTTTCAGTTGTAAATGTGCCCAGCAGCTGATATGTTCAAGGTAAAAAACGCAACGTATCCATTCGCTTTGACTCCAACTGTTTGGAGCTGTTTACTCAATTTACTCGGTTTACTTCGCGCGTGCGCACTAAATTTTGGCGCATGGATTTCAGCTGAGTTTCCTTTCTGTATACTCTCTATTCTGTGATACTGATTTGAAATTCAAAGGACTTGGTTTATTTAAAGCAGTATGGGAAGTTTAGCTTCAACAAATTAACGCATGCAATGCTCTTCATCGTGCTGAAAATGTATACGTCACAAAACTGCGGGATATCTCCTCTGAATCCACACATTGTTTACAGACTCTCAGAATGACAGATGTTGCAAGCTTCTCCAGTGTAAGCAGCGGGCTGCCACATACAAGAAAAATCCGCCAAGAACTACGGAAACAAGAGTTCGTAAACTAGTGCTCTTTACCACAAAAGGGGATAGGTGTAGAGCTCTTTAAGAAATACACCCCAGCAAACAACTGAATTCGACATCACCATGGCTTCTGTTCAAGCGAGTGGCGAGAAGCATTAAAATGCGTCTGCTGTACGTACTGTTCCGGGCAGATCTCAGGACGGAAACCTCTGCCGTAAATGTGGCAGAGAGAAAGGACCACTTGTCCACATCCTGGGTTCCTGTTCCCACGGTAAGGTGCTCAGAAACTCACGTTACCACCAGATCAGGTCACTCATCGCCGAAGAACTGCACGAAAAGAACGAAGAGGTCCATGACTTATCCACAACAGGCAGCACACGTGGGGTCGACATTATAGCGTACCGAGAAGACAGCAAAAGGGGATTTATTACTGATCCAACCATAAGGTTTGAGTACCATCTAAGTCAACATATGGAAGTCCATCTGGAAAAACAAACTACCTACGTACCTACCATACCCTTTTACAAAAATAAATACCAGCTGGATGACAGAGATTCACTGGTCTACAAAAATTAACTTTTTCTCTTTCACAAGAATTAAAATAACAGATTCTAAAAGTATTTTTCGTGCTGAATTCAAATATAATTACAGTTTGTCCACATCGGGCAGGAGTTTTGTGTGATATTCATTTGAATTTTTATAATATTCTAAAAAATCCGTAACTAGCTATCTAACTCAAAATTATAACTACTGATTCTGACTTACCTAGAAAGTGGTAGATAGTGATTTTCGGGTATATTTTGCATCTGGAACGTCTCTCATTTTAGTCCAACAGTAGTCAGCCAGCATATTGGAACTCCACTTGCCTTGGTACCTCTTCTCTATCGTAGAAATTTGCTGATGAAAACGCTCACCGTGTTCATCGCTGACAGCTCCAAGGTTTTCGGGGAAGAAGTCCAAGTGAGAGTCCAAGAAGTGAATTTTTAAAGACATGTTGCATCCCATAGCTTTATAAGAATGCAGAAGATCAGCCACTATGTCACGATATTTTTGTGCTTTATGGTTTCCAAGAAAATTGCAACATAAACTTTTGAAAGACTGCCAGGCTGCTCTCTCCAGTGGATTTAACAGTCCCTCGAAATGTTCATCAGCCATTAATGATCGGATTTGTGGTCCTATAAAAACTCCTTCTTTCAATTTAGCATCACTGACTTTGGGGAATTTCGATTTCAAGTACAAGAATCCATCAGAAAGTTTATCCATAGCTTTGACGAAATTTTTCATAACTCCTAACTTAATATGCAATGGAGGCAAAAATATTTTTCAGGATTCACTAGAGGGACACATGCCACATTTTTCTGGCCAGGGAGAAGAGATTCACGTTTTGGCCATGACTTTCTAACGTAGTGAGACTTCTTATCTCTGCTGTCCCACTCGCACAAAAAACAGCAAAATTTGGTGAACCCAAGTTGCAAACCAAGCAATAAAGCAATGACCTTTAAATCACCACAGATATTCCATTCATATTTTCCATATTGTATTTTCTCTAAAATTAGTTTCATATTTTGATATGTCTCTTTCATAGCGGCATGCGCTACTGGTATTGATGGAAGTTCATTGCCAATATGTAGCAGCACAGCCTTCAAACTTACTTTAGAGGAGTCTATGAACAATCGCCACTCATCTGGTCGGTGTTGATGACCAAGAGTTTCCATAAGTGAACAAATATTATTACAAAACACAACACCATATTCTTCAGAGAAGTATTCTTTGAAAACACTATGGCGGCTACGATAACTACTTATTCTTACATCTTTTTGGAGTAAATTCCACCCTTTGAGTCTGGAAGTTAAAACTTCAGCTTGCAGTTTAGACAGATTTAAATCCCGAATCAGGTCATTAAGGTCTTGCTGATTGGGAAAGTATGGTTCTGATGAACAGCTACTGGCTTCATATGTAAGATCATTTTTATTTTCATCTGAATCATTTTGAGTTTCAGTTAGGTCAGAATCAGAGTTATCACTTAAGGTTGTATCTACATATACTGGTACGGGGAACTCTTCACTGTGTAAGACAGGTCTCAATGCAGATTGCAAATTCGGATACTTAACTGTATATTTTGTTTTAGATGTGATTCCTTTAATATTTGTCAAACAAAAATAACAGTCAGTTGAATGATCCTTCGGTTCCCTCCAAATCATGGGAATTGCAAATGGCATATGATGTGTACCATTTTTCCACCCAGTCAGCAGTCTAACACACGAAACACAGCATGTATTTGGGGCCCAGCTCTTATCAAAATCACCAACTTGACAGCCAAAGTAAAGATGATAACACTTCTTTACAAGTGGGGTCATATTTCGCCTCTGAGACTTGAAGGTCAGCTCACCACAAATATAGCAGAAATTATCTGCATGATTTACACACTTTCTTGGCATGATGAAAACATTAAGCACTGAAATACAACATGCACAACATACACAATACACTTCTAAACAGAAAGGAAGGAAATATTTCACTAGTGAACAATGTCACAGTCAGCTCAATACTGACACATCACAATGCCAGACAGGTCTGAGCATGTCTAAACATGAATGAACCTGCACAGTCTTGTTTTGTGGTGCTTCAGCGTGATATTACAAATAATTTCAATAAATACGGCTTGAGTAAAATAGCTACATATGAGGTAAAGGTTCCTATGACAGGTCAAAGAAAACGCTAAAATCATATTTTGAAAAGTAGCTTTCACAGAAAAACTATGCCTGATGGGTTAATTCTGACTACATATCTGAATTCAGGATGAAAAAATGCACTAGATTCACTATTCAGATTTCTTGTGAAAAAAATCTTGTCGACCAGTGTATTGGTCTCATGATAGGTGCCCGAGGCACAATTCCAGCCCTTTTTCTAAACTTCTGGAAAGAATTTAAACTTCCAACCACCAACATAAGGAAAATCATTAACGCCACTAAACGTGGCTCCGTGAAATTTTTTTTTTCTAAAATAGTTAATAATGTTGTTATTTGCCTTTTTGTTTACTTTGTCAATTTGGCAACCCACAAATGTAGGAAGTTCTTGATTATTTCAATAAAATATAAATAAACATTTTAATTAGTGTACGCATATAAGTTATCGCATTCTCCCAAAGGGCTGATCGCGTATTGACCTTCGATATCTAGCCTAAACATACGCAGTTGGAATACCATTGTGAGGAAATTAAAGGTTTGCCTCTAATAATGTGGATACATAGCACAAGCACTGGAAGGTTTGAAGTTTTATTGGTTTAACCCAGCGGTGCTCAACTGCAGGCAGGTAAGGGAGGTTGAAATCCCCTTCTTCCTTCCGCTGGGACAGAATGACGCATTTATCTCTGGTTAATGAGATCCAGAGGCGGCACTGTGTCGTCATTCTTATGTACAGGAAATCAAAGGCCTACACATTCATATTCTACTCCTGATTAAGCCACGATGTTTCTGAAAATTAGCTTTTTGGCACGATTTGCGTTTCAGAAGGTCTTCAATATTTAGTGCAAAAGATGAAGGGCACAGTCTCAAAAGATAAGCAGGGTGATTTTCATGTATCTTGCTTCGATACTTACTTTTAATGCAGTCCAATTTTGAAAATGTTTGTTCGCATGGAGCTATAAGTAGATGCAAATAAACGTAATCTCGGATACTCACAGCAGGGCAGAAACCTAAATAATCCCCACCCTTCTTCTCAGAACATTTGACGGTCATGGAATTCTGCAATGCAAGTAGTTTCATATTTTGTAGCTCGTGTGAACCCTCACTACATGGAAACTTCAAAAGTAGAAAATAGTTGGATTTTAATTGCAGATGTTTTTAGGTCTTCAAATTGTGAAGAGAATGTGTCACACAATGGCTTCAAAGGTTTGTTGTATTTTTACAGGAGAATAACGTTTATCGTAAGCAAGGGAAATAGTACAAAATCTGCAACTACCAATATTACAAATCAAGCACTTAACTTTATCATCTTCATTTCGAAAACAAAATATTCGGCCTCCCATTCAATTGTATGTACTACTACTCCGCGCCATCCGCCTCTGATTAGCAGGTCTGGCCCTACTTGCCTTGGTCAGTGGTGGGGGAGAGGGGGGGGGAGAGTAACAGTGCAGGGGACACGAGGGTGTGCTGCACTGTTGAGTAACCCTGCTTTGCCCAGTGATAACGTGATAAGCTAAAGTTTCAGTTACATATTTCTGGTTAGAGTACTGCTTCTCAGATTTCAGGCTTACTGTTGCTCTTGTGTTGAGTGGTTCGTGCCAGTGAAAATGCCGAACGAGAAGAAACGACAAGTTAATATGACAATGGAAATTAAATTGGATGAGTTAAAGAGAACGGACAAAGGGGAACATATTAATCGCAATAAATTTTAGGATATCACTGTCCTGCAAAACTTTCCCGGTTTTGATGAAAATAGCACACATATGGAAAAGAATGCGTTGATTTCGAAAATAATAGTTTTTACATAGCATTTTCTCAAATCCGATATGTTTTACATATTTTACGTGTGAGGGATGCTCAATAAAGACTGGCAATGATTGTTTTCCCCTTTCGTTCAGTGTCTGCTTGCGACATCTGTGTGTCATTTAACTACGTAATTCAATCACTAATCGCTGAAAATTTCACAGACATAGCTCTGTCAGTTGATTATTGGCAGCCTGTAAGAGTGAAAGTGTTTCATAATTGCCTCCAAACATTGTTATGGCTGATCTTCATGAACAGCATTATGCAATAAACTTTTGTGTTCTCTTAAAGAAAATTCTGATGTGTTGCACTCACATGAATTTCTCTACTCTTGTACTAATCACTCCTACAAGCTCTTATTCTTCTATCGTCTTCGTGATTGTTGAGATAAACCTTTTCGTAAATTATCTTATTGCTTATTTCCTTATAGGTGCAAGGGGAATATGGAAATACAGTAGGCTTTGAGCGATAGTCAAATCTTTTAAAGCTTTCAAATTCCGTTCTCTTTGCATGGTTAACAAATAACAATGTCCCATTTGATAGAAGTATAAGTTCTCCAAAGAGCTGCATTTTTTTTGTACAGTAAGATTTGGCCCAGTTACGCAAAAGCCACCCAGAGTAAATACACCTACAGGGGCTATAGCCAGAAAATTCTAAATATATATTTAATTTGCCAAAAAAATGTCTTAAACGTGTCATTTTATTCAAAATCGTTAGAGCTATTTTCAAGAAAATCAAAATTTTCGAAAACGTTTTTCCATGTAAAGGGTAGTTTAAAGTTGGGCTATTTTCTTCACAATCTTCGTGTCGCATCCTTGAAAGACATTAAGCTTAAATACCAACTTTGATTTCTATCCGACCTTTCGTTTTTGAGTTATGCTGTCCACAGACTGACACAAACACACACTGAAGCAATTTTATGTCACTCGATTGACTGCTTCTTATTATGGGTGCCTACGGATGCTCACACATGAGTCTTAATCTCGGGTATCCGTGATGGTTACAGAGAGCGACATTGTAATTTTGTTAGAACCCTTTATTTGTTTTATTTTTACACGTTTAAGCTTTGCTGAACAATTTTAAATAGAATAAAATATGCAGTTTCACGTAACCGTTGGAACGAACTTTCACCGTGTTGCTTACATGTATCTCTCCCTCGTAACGATGCCTGTCTCCTACTGTCCCTCAGTCATTATCCTTTTAGCTTCCCAAACATCCATAATGGCCCTCACTTCATTAAGTCAAGACTTTGCCCTCTGGCGAAACCCTTCGGGTTTCCGATACTTTGTAAAAATAGAATAGCAGGCTCCTTTTCTTTATGTTGAAGACCTTGCCAAAACTAATTGTATCTCGTTTATGTTAATGTTTGGGACGTTCGCTAATGACCCTCGGTAGTGCCTTTCCCGAATGGCATCCTTTCACCTGTGGTACAATATTCTTAACCCTTTGCTATTAACGGATTTTGTAACTTTGATATATTTCGTATATCATAAGCGCTATACAAAAAACTGCTACAAATGCCCCCCATATACATTATCATATTATGTAAGAATATGATAAGGTATATGTCTTGCCCGAAAATCATTTTCTTGTTAAAATTTCGCGATTGTTCAGCAAATCTTTCGTCAATTACATACAAATGCTTAAAAGGGCTTACACTCAAATTCTTAAAGACATAGCTTGTACATAGAATACCCTTCACATATTTACATTACACAAATCAGCACTCAACACACATAGGGTTATATTTTTAATACTACATAGTGATTTAATATTATTTTACATGTTTCTTCTTTCATTGATCTTCTGATTCTATATAATTATTTTTATCAAAAGTCTTTTATGGTTATGGATTGTTCTGCTGGTTTCACTTTTAATGTTTTTTTTTTTTTTTTTTTCACACGCACATTATCCACTTCACTGTTTTTTTTTGTTGTTTTTTTTTTTTCGATATATTCACTTTCCTTAATATTAATTACATTATTCTTGCAGTTATTTACAAGTTTACATAGAAACAATTAGGCCCTCATTTCCATGATCCAACCATTCTTTCAACTAACTTCTCACCATTTCTTTTCTTACTTTTCGATACTATTTGAGGAATTTTTATACGGTCTTATTAGCTGCTTATGCCATCTCCCAATCGATTTGTTTGTTTTTAAGTCCACTAATTCATAAGTATGCTCTCCGAATTTCTCAGTAATCATTACCGGACCTTTATATAATAGTTCTAATCTATGACTTCTCCCCCTTAACGCATTGGATAATTTATAATCCCTGGTGAGGACTAGATCTCCTACCTGAGGATCCCATTTATTTTTACGTTTCTTGATTTTTGATTTCCTCTTTTCCGCTTTTTCTTGCAATCTGTCAAAAACGATCTTAGCCCTTTGTTCCTCTGATAATGGCTGACTTCTCTCAATCGTTCTTGGAGTATTTTTAAAAATGGGTTCAGGGTCAATTCCTTGCATTATCTGTATCGGTGCAAAACCAGTTGTAGTATTTACAGTATTATTAATAATTTTCTCTATGATAGGACAATACTTTACCCAGTTTCGATGATTATTATGAGTAAGCACTCGAAAATAAGTCCCTATTTCTCTTAATATCCGCTCTGTCGGATTCCCTGAAGGAAAATAATAAGAACAATGATATAGTTTTATCTGGTGGCTACTTAGAGTTTCTCTGAAAATTTTGCTACGATGTACTGTAGCATTATCGGTTAATACGGCTTCTATTTGCCCATATTTTGGAATGTACTCATTTATGATCTTGCCTACACAAGTTTTGCTTGTTATATTCCTAACGGGATAAATTTTTACGAACTTTGAGAAGACATCATATAGTACAAATATGTATCTACACCCGTATTGTCCCCGGGGCATCTCCCCGTGTGCGTCGGCTGTCACTAAGGCATTCTTTCGGTCTCTAATAATTGCCTGCGGTTCTATATGATATTTCACATTGAAGTGCTTGGCCTTTTGGAATAATTCACAAGTTGAACATACTATTCTCACTTTTCGGGCAAGTTGCTTTATATAGAAATTTTCACTTATGATTAACGTTAACCGCTCACTTCCTGTGTGGGCCAGTGCTTTGTGATATGCTAGGATTAACATTTTCTGTATAGACTTTGGAACCATGATTTTCCATTTTGGCTCAAACCTACCATGCAACTTATACAATTTACCATTATATATTCCCACAGTATCGGCCATGTTTTCTACGATAGGTTTTGCATTTTTCTTTAATTTCTGAATTTCTTCATCTTCAGTTTGCAGCTCAGCTATCTTAATTAATTGTTTCGATAACCTTTGTCCTTCTGCAGTGTCCAGGTACAAAAGTGTGACGTCATGTTTACTGTCATTAAGAGTATCTGGTATGGGCCAGTTTTCCTTCATTCTGGATAACAAATCACTAAAGGTATTTTCTTTACCCGGTATATGTCTTATCTCGATCTTGTGAGATGTTATCTCGTGAATGTATCATGAGATTCGGGTATTCGTCAGTTTGCAAGAATTTATAAAGGCTAAACTTACATGATCAGTGTATACTGTTATCTGGCGGTTAAATACATATTCTCGAAATTTTATTAAGGCGAAATGAATGGCGGCTATTTCCTTTTCTGTGGTGCAAGCTTGGGATTCCGTTCTAGAGAGACCACGTGATGCAACTGTAATCAAATGCTTATTTCCAGATTGGTCTATCTGGACTAAAATAGCTCCGTATCCTTGGCTGGAAGCATCGGTAAATATAATATATGGAAGATCTTCGCGGGGTTTCTCTAATAAAATAGAGGTTGCGAATAATCTTTTAACTTTCTCAAAAGCCATTTCTTCTTCTGTTCCCCATCTCCATTTTGTTTCCTTTCTTAATAGTTCTCTTAATGGAGCTACTACCGAAGCAAAATCAATGATAAATCTAGATTGGTAGTTCAAGATACCCAAAAATCTTCTTAATTGTTTTATGTTTTTCGGTGCGGGAATCTTATTGATACTTTCGATTCTAGCGGGATTTGGCCTGATTCCTTCTTCTGAAATAATATATCCTAAAAATTCTGTTTTCTGGACAAAGAAAGCTGTTTTGTTAGGCTTAACTGTCATGCCTGCCTCTTTTAATTTACTTAAGACGTACCGCAAATGATCCATATGTTCTTCAATGCTTTCGGAGAATATGAGAAAATCATCAACATATTGTGCCACAAATTTCTTTATCGTCTCGCCAAAACTATTATACAGCGCTCTTAATAGTGCACTACTGCTTGCGTTCATACCGAATGCGCACACTTTGAAATTATATAGTATGCCCCCGTGTAAAAACGAAGTATATTTTCTTAAGTCCTTTCTTAACGGTATTTGCCAAAAAGATGACGTCAGATCCAACGCCGAAAAGAATTTTCCTCTTCGCAATTTATTTAAAATGATCTCAACACTTTCGGGTCTGAAGCGATCTGGCTTACAATAAGCGTTCAACTTTCTAGCGTCTAACGTTACTCTAACTTTGCCATCACTTTTATAAACGATACATAATGGATTTATATACCCGGAGTTGGACACTTCAATTATATCATCATCTAACATGGTTTTAATGACTTGGTCAACTTCCTCTCTAATTGTACATGGGATTGCTCTGGCTTTATGGGAATATGGTTTAATATTCGCTAGTTCAAACGAATGTGTGTAACAGTTACATCTTCCAGGCTTTTCTGAGAATACCTCCCTGTTTTCTATTAAAAGTTCCCGTAATTTTCCTTTTTGTTCCTCATTTAGTCTCTCAGCTTGGTTCACCTTAGATTCTATTAAATTTTCTATCTTGACACAGTCATTTCTTTCGTCGTACTCATTTATATTACTATTCTTCAAGTTAAATTTTGGGTTTTCTCGGGGTTTCTTTTCTTCGTCAAAATCACAGAAATAATTACCTCTACTTACAATATTTTGTTCCTCTATTTCATCGTAGTTCCCAGCTTTTAATTCTGCTAATTCCATCGCTCCAATATTTATTACCTCTACAAAGAATGTTTCCCCCTCCATTTCTTCCTCTACCTGATCCCGTACAATTATCCTCGAAGTATGGTCTAAAATGGTACAATTATGGTGTCAGGTCCTGTTTCAAACTTAAAACTTTTATTTTCAAAATCTACGATGGAATTCCAAGCATAAAGACTATCGCAACCGATTATTACGTCAAAAACAAGCCTGGGTACAACCAAAAATAATATTGCAATGCATTTCTGTGCGATCTCGACCTTTACCATCACTTGAAATTTTACCCTTTCTTTCCTTTTACCTACTGCTACAGAGCAATATATCCCATAAACTGGCAAAGATAATAATTTTACACCACTACTCACTAAATTTTCAAAAAAATTTTGGGAACACACAGTAGTATTAGCACCTGTATCAATAATAGCCTGAAATAATTTCCCGTTAATACCAATATTTATTCTTGGCGGATCAATTAAAATTTCATTCTCTGTATTTTCTTTATGTTTTTCGATCAAACATTGCCTTCTCTGTCCCTTATTTTCGAAGTACTTCCCATAATAAGAACATTCATCATTCCCAATCTTCACTGAAGGCGAAGTTGACTGGGTTTGGAGTTTTCCGAAAGCTTACTAATGGCTCCTGTCCCATTCCCATTATATGATGGTCCCGGGTTTGAATCCTGGTGAAAATTTGTTTCTTCCAATCTTTTTACCGCGTTTATAGCGTCTACCCTTTCTTCCGGATTTGGAGAAATTCTGCTATTCCCATTTCTTTCTTCTTGCCTAGGGGAATTCGGTCTGTACCAATTATTATTATGGTGATAATTATTTCCCGAAGGAAATCGATTCCTAGTGTACCTCCCCCTTCTATCTCCGTAATATCTATTTGCCTGTACGTAATTAATTTGAGGGTTTCTTTCCCGTGGATTATTCTCAACCCTTCTTCTATTATCCTGAGGCTCAAAATTATTTCTTCTATCCTGAGGCTCAAAATTATGCCTCCTATCCTGAGGCTCAAAATTATGTCTCCTATCCTGAGGCTCAAAATTATTTTTTCGGTGGTAATTATTGTTTTTAGGGACTGGGCCATGATACCGTTGCCGAGCATCAAAATTTCTGACATCACCTGAACCTGCCCCCTGCCCGAAAATTTTTGTTGGAGATCGGTTATTTCCAAAATGTCTCTCATTACTCGCCTCATTTTGGCTCTTATTTCTTTCTAGTGCGATTAATAAGTCAATCATTGCTGCTATTGTTAACGGCTTCGCAATAATCAGATAGTGTTGGATTGTTTCCGGAAAATGTGTGGTTATTAAATTAATTAATTCTATTTCTCCCATCGGAGGGTCAAGCATCTTACATTTTCTAGCTATAGCCATAAAATAATTAACCATGCATTGATCTTTATGCGGGTTATATTTCCCATTACTCAGTTCCAGTCTTATATTTGCTTGCCTGCTAGCTCCCCAATATCTATTTAAGAAAATTTCCTTAAATGTCCGATAATCATTACTTAATCCTACTGATAACTCTAACCAGTTTGAAGCGTTGCCTTTAAAACATTTCCTGACAACCGTCATCTTATATTCCTCGGGAATACCTTTTACAAGAAAATACTCTTGCATGCTATTTATAAAAGCCTTGGGGTCATCAAATTCTTCGTTTTCAAAGGTTGGTGGTGAAATTTCATTCAAAACATGGTTGGGCCATTGCAAATGTGGACTATTGCGTGCATTAACATTAACATTGGTATTACTATTACCTGATGTACCAGCATTTAAATTTAACATCGGAATGTCCGCTGACGCATTATGCATCGCTTCGTCCCGTGCTGCTACCGTAATAGTATTACTACTCACAGAATCACTAACATTGTCAGACATACATATGATATTTAATCTTTCTTTCAGTTTGTCATTTACCTCATCTACACTCACAGCTAATCTCCTAGTTTCCCTCTCTGATTGCTCTAATCTTTTCCTAGAGATTTCTAATTCCTTGCTATTAACTTCCCTTTCCTTAGCTAATTCAATAGTTATTTCCTCCCTTAATTTTCTATTTTCTTTCTCTACATTTTTATTAACTGTTTTAATCTCTTCCCTAACCTGTTCCTGACTTTCCCTCATTTCAATTCGTACATTTTCAATTTCAATTTTAACCTCTTCCTGATTATTTCTAACCTCACTTCTTACATTTTCTATTTCATTTCTAACTTCCTCCTTGAAATTTTCTAAAACCTTCTGTTGTTTCTCAATCTTATTTCCTATTTTGACTAAGTCAGCTGTTAAGTTCTCCCTCGTATTTTCTACCTTTTCCTTAATCTCTTTCTGACTTTCTGTTAAACCCGTTAATTCTTTCTGACTTTTTTCTACCTTTTCCTTAATCTCTTTCTGACTTTCTGTTAAATCCGTTAAATCTTTCTGAATTTTTTCTACCTTTTCCTTAATCTCTTTCTGACTTTCTGTTAAACCCGTTAAATCTTTCTGACTTTTTTCTACCTTTTCTGTTAACCCCGTCATCATTGACATAGGTGATTTTAATATTTCATTAGTCTCCATGCTTCCCCCTGTTTCTTCTCCCTGATTTTGTACATTTGTATCAACTACTCTGTCCCTTGCATTATCTACATTACTATATACACCTTCTCCCACTCTCTCATCACCCTCCTGCACTTCCATATTTATATCTAATCGCTCGATCATTTTCCCGTTCCTTAAATACATTGACTATATACTACAATACGTAGATAAAATTCTCACTCAGTACCTTATCAGCTTGCTGCACTGCTATTCGATGTGGATCCTCTCGTTCCTGCTGTGTCCTGGGTCACCTTCCCTGGAGTTCACGGCCTTTGTTGTTCAGCTCCCTGAAATTCTCCGCATACCTTATTCAGCTTCCCTGAAGTACTCTTAAGTTCATGCTCAGCTTCCCTGAAATTCTCTGAAGTTCACGCTCAGCATTCCTGAAGTTCTCTGAAGTTCACGCAGCATTCCTGAAATTCTCTGAAGTTCACGCTCAGCATTCCTGAAATTCTCTGAAGTTCACGCTCAGCATTCCTGAAATTCTCTGAAGTTCACGCCACACGTTGGAGCGCCAATTTGAAGCAATTTTATGTCACTCGATTGACTGCTTCTTATTATGGGTGCCTACGGCTGCTCACACATGAGTCTTAATGTCGGGTATCCGTGGTGGTTACAGAGAGCGACATTGTAATTTTGTTAGAACCCTTTATTTGTTTTATTTTTACACGTTTAAGCTTTGCTGAACAATTTTAAATAGAATAAAATATGCAGTTTCACGTAACCGTTGGAACGAACTTTCACCGTGTTGCTTACATGTATCTCTCCCTCGTAACGATGCCTGTCTCCTACTGTCCCTCAGTCATTATCCTTTTAGCTTCCCAAACATCCATAATGGCCCTCACTTCATTAAGTCAAGACTTTGCCCTCTGGCGAAACCCTTCGTGTTTCCGATACTTTGTAAAAATACAATAGCAGGCTCCTTTTCTTTATGTTGAAGACCTTGCCAAAACTAATTGTATCTCGTTTATGTTAATGTTTGGGACGTTCGCTAATGACCCTCGGTAGTGCCTTTCCCGAATGGCATCCTTTCACCTGTGGTACAATATTCTTAACCCTTTGCTATTAACGGATTTTGTAACTTTGATATATTTCGTATATCATAAGCGCTATACAAAAAACTGCTACAACACACACACACACACACACACACACACACACACACATGCACGCACGCACGGACATTTTTCTAAAAATGCTATTTTTGGATTCAGGGGACCTGAAAAGATATATTTCCGGTGAAATCTCGATATCGAATTTTTGGGTGGAATACAGTACTTCCTCTACTTTACTATATGTAGTAGAGAGAGTAATAAACGGTATTGGATAGAGAAAAATCATGTGAATGAACACATCAGCTCTCATTCCATCAAGAAAGTATGCCTTGCGGTAGTGCATAAAACTGGCTAACATATCAAGTCAGGAGAGCATATACGTGATAAACGTGACGGAGTTGCACATAGCAGTGTTTGATTAAGGAGCCGTTACTCCAATAATAACAAGACCTACATTGTGGACAGTCAGGTTCCCGATTGTTTGGGGTCAGGTTCATGTTGGCAAACAAGTATGTCAGACACAACAATATTACCTAACACTACTTTTACTTTGAAAAATTAGCCGCTGTTAGGTGTACAGGTAATGACCTGCTTTTTATCATCTAGTACGCTCATAGACAACTCTCTTTTCTGACTGCGCAAGTTGTGCTATAAATGAAATACATGGATGAATGAGATTGTTAACAACAGAAAGATTAACTACTCACGTCTAACCTCCTCTCACTCCTTATAAAGCGTACTGTTGTCATGTGACTTTGAGTATTTCTTTCATCTTTCTGTCTAAATGTGTGAAAATAGGTATATCTAAAATCCTATTTTATTTTCTCTAGTGGTAAGTAGAGGAAGTGTTGTATTCCATCCAAAAATTCGATGTCGAGATTTCACCAGAAATATGTTTTAAGACCCCTAAATAAGAAAAGTATTTTTAGAAAAAGGTGTGTATGTGTGTGTATATCTTACGGTTTACCAGTTATGCAAAAGTCATCAAGAGCAAACAGAACTACATAAACTGTAGCCAGAAAATTCAAAGCATAATTTCAATTCCATATAAATGTCTTAAATATATGGCAATTTAATCAAAATTTTTAGAGCAATTTTTGAGAATATCTAAAAGGTAGTTTAGGGTGGAGAAATTTTCTTTAAAATGTTCGTGTGTCATCCTTCGTGAAATATATTAACAGCCACCAACTTTGGCTTTGAACCGAGTTTTCGTTTTTGAGTTATTCTCTTGTGTTAACAAAACTTTGCGTTATGTTTTAACAAAAATAAGAAAAATAAACAGAATGACAATTATCTCTTTCAACTTCCGTCGGGCAGTCCCTCTGACCATGGCTTTCTGGTGATTTTCCTGGGTCAGCAGGAGAATGCTGGGATGGTTCCCTTCTACCACGAATTTTTCAGTCCATTTGCTACCCGCATCGTTTCAGGATTGTTGGACCAGGTTGGTGTGTTGTAGCAAGACAATTTCTGGTTAGAGCATATCGCCGCCCGAATCTGGCCGCTATTCAGTTTTCTCTCCACAACTTTCACCCAAAGCGCATGTTGGAAGCACGAAGGACCTTCTACGGCCTAGGTACGCTGCTAAACTCCAGCTACTGGAGGCCCCTCCCCCTGATTAATCCTAACCACATTAACATGAAGTAGATAGAGAAATAGCGTTTGCAAGAATAATTTGTACAAAAAGTATGTATATAAATAAACCATAATGACTAAAGTTATGTAAATGAAACAATTTTACTTTTTCTACTATGTATAGTAAATAGGGGAAGTATTGTATTCCACCCAAAAATTTGATATCGAGATTTCACCGGAGATTGTTTTGAGACTCCCTGGTTCCGAAAAATAAAGCATTTTTAGAAAAAGGTGTAGATATGTGTGGTGTGTGCATGTGTGTGTGTGTGTGTGTGTGTGTGTGTGTGTGTGTGTGTGTGTGTGTGTGTGTGTGTGTGAGAGAGAGAGAGAGAGTTATTATTAATCATTAGTATTTATTATTAAATATTATTAAATTCTTCCCTTTTATTTTAATTAATTAATCTTTTAAAATATTTATGAATTCCGGTATCAAATAAGTTTCAGTATCAAAGTATTGCAGATAGAGGAATATCTAGGAGTTTGTGAGAACAGTTTATGTAAGAGTAGAGAAAGTCTTGTAAGTGCAAACCATCAGGTTTGTTTTAAGAACTGCACATATGGCCAACACCCCTAAGTATCACACATCCGGAAAATTTCGTCGACCTCAACCATGAGCGATTACCAGATCATCGGCCTGAAACACAGAAGAGGCATATTTTTTTCTATTAAATACACACGGAAGAATAAAGAGAGAGCTTCGCTTCAGGGCAACAGCACCGAGAACAACTGAACACAATAAAACTGAATGACGAGCGGCGTGTTTGTTTGCATTGCATTTAATGTCGAGGTAATGAGAGATTTGCACGCCGCTCTTGCAACATAACCAAAGAGGAGATTGCAGCACGTGCAAGGTATTGCGAGAGGACAGGGCTGTACAAATTATGTAACCGCTGTTTTGTGCATCAGCTGAACCAAATTACATTTTATACTTTACTTTTTCTGCGATTTAACACTGAATAAGCATACCGCACCGCTCTATTGCATGCTCTGGAGTTGAAAAATTCAGATGATTGTAGCGGTAACTTTTTTAAGAGATTTCAGGCCTTTCCGGTTATGTTGACATTGCAGGCAAACGAATTATCCCGTATTCACGTCTACCGCCTTAACGCACCCTCTTATTTTACGTATTTTTAAGGTCTAGCACGCTAGCACTCGTAAACTTAACACTAGTTTGATTAATTGGGATATAAAAAATAATCAAACCTACTTCTTGGTTTTACCACCTCAATAATTGTACTGTTATTTATACTGTATACGTTATAATTTAAGAGAATAAAACACTGGAATCAGTCTAACAAAGGAATCCAACAAATCACAAATGAAATAAATCCCAAATGGCAAACAGTTGTTAACTACACGTGGGTGAAACAAAACGTTGCAACATCTCCCCTATTTTCTCTCTCATTCTGTTAATTTTCTCGTGAAATTGGTCTTCTAAGAAGTAAATGTCCACGCGTGAAGTACGAACGCTTACCTGGAGAAAACGTGACAACGTTGCTTTTAGCAACACCGAGTACCTTCATCTTCTCACCCGGCTTTGACGTATCGCATGTTTACTATTAGAGTAAGCACAACACCACTGCAACTAGATCGAGCCACAAACTCCTGTTCAAATTTGTTACGAGTTGCGCCTCAAAACAAATAAGAAGAAAGATAATTAATAAACGTTTCATTCATAATTATTAGTTTAATAAAACCCCGCTGGAATTGTAGATTTGGATTCACAACAAAAAAAGTTGCTTAGGTAAAGCTTAGGATCTTATTTTGAGTTGTTCTATACCTAAATGAATAATTTCATCGTCAAAGCTGATTTGATAATGATCTTGGGTTTATAAAAACAATGTGCTTAGACACCTTCCCAGTGTTTCGGTTTGTCTCATTGCAGGAACTATCTGGATATACATGGGTCCGTTCGGGTTAAGGATACAGGTTTATACAGTTTCTAGGGCTGCTGTTTTCAGTTCATGCTAGGATGTGGAATTCTTAGAAACTGCACATAGCAGGCTACTCTTGTATTCGACAGCTTATGCTAATAAACTAGCAGAACCACAGTTCTGCTCGCCTTATTGCGTTAATACGGATATTCTTCTATTTCTCTCTCTCTCTCTCTCTCTCTCTCTCTCTCTCTCTCTCTCTCTTTCTCTCTCTCTCTCTCTCCAGTTTTCTCACTGGAAGTTTTCTCTCTCTGCCTTTCCATTCTCCACCTCCATTTCACTCACAACTTTTTCTTCCTCCTCTCTGCGCAACTTACATGTCACGTGATGTTTTGAAAGCAGGCAAAAAGATTATCTCCTTTGGGCTAAACAACGTTATTAATCAACTGGTCATGTACAAACGCTTCAGAAAATTAAAATTATTGGTGAAAAAATTGCTACTTTTGTTTCTGAAATTTGTATCTCTAAGTTGCTTTCTGTAGAATATATGAATAAGTCCTACTGATAAAGAATGGATCAACAGACAGGTTAAGAACTGAAAATCCACAATTCATCGCAACATGAGTCGAAAAAATGCAGATCTTTAACTTACGGACAGCTATCTTCTTTTAAATGAAGATTGCAGAATATCTACCAATTCAGATTAGTTCCAACTGCCACTGCTATCTAGATCCCTGAGTGTTCCTCAGATATCCTCAAAACGCTGAAAGTATCCGGCTGATGCATTTTGTTATATTTATAAAGACATGGGGTAAGAAGTATGCTCTCAAAACTCCCACTAACTTGTGTGAAGCCCATAAGACATATTTTGCCGTGGTCGTGTGTCATTTTGAGAAACATAGGGCACCTAATTTCTCCTTCGCCTTTTAAAAGACAGAAATATATATACACATATACATCAGGGGCATAGCGTCAATGGATGTGAGAGATGTAGGTATTACATACGTGTGATTTTCCTCAAACTGATTGCCAAATTGGTGTTCATTATAATTTTGTGGTACATAATCTCTTTAATATAATTAAAAATCAAGTATTCCTAAATATTATGATTTGAATTCGCGCCACTCTGTAGCAGTATGTTTCGAAATCAAGTTTGGGTACAGGGCATATATCGTCAGATGCAGGAAACTTTATGTTGTACGCCTTACTCAAGGTATGTAACAGCCCAGGTCCATCTCGTGTTAAGAATCCCGCTAACATTATTGCATTTATAGTCGAGAATAAAAGGTAATTCGTGATTTGTTTTGTTTCTTGTGTGTGTGTTCTTCAATTGTGGACATTTGAACATGAGTTGTACACTTGGTTACTTAATATTAAAGCAAATTTAAGTTAAATGATGCGTGGATTATGGGGATGAGGGTATGCAGATAGCTAGTTACATCCGAGAGGTCATAGAATGAATCAGAGCTAGAGCGAAACAAAACTTTGTTTCTGTGCCGCTGTTGCAACGAAAATCAAAATAAATTGTTGTGTGATCGACAAACTTAACGGAAGAAGCTTCCAAACCTTAAAATTTCCCTAAAAAGCAATATGTAATTAAAGCAGATGCTGCAAAGCCCGCACTCAGTATTACGACGAACATTAAAAAATGTATCAGGCATTTTAACATCAAAGTTTATGAAAGTGAATCCTGACTGTGTTGGAATATTTCTTGAATGATCTTTTTCAAAAGAAAAGTGACTTTGAAATTCCAGCTGCTATGAAGAGTTAAATAACATATATAAGGTAGCCAAAAACAACTATCCTTGTAATCACATAATATGCGAAAAAACACTAAAACTGTTTGGGATAGTTCCAGAAATACAATTTTCAATGAATAATCAGATGGACAGCATAACAATGAAGTGGAAAAGAACAGAGTTTGACTTTCTCATTTTGCACGTGCCCTATGTTATCTAAGAAAATAGGTATTTGCTTTTCATGTTCACAATGAGAATGAAGGAGCTTTATACTGTGGCAACTATATTAAATATTTAAATGAATTAGCAATATGTGACGCCTCCCTGCACTTAAAAAACTCAACTGTTTTTCCTGCAACTTTTCCTGATGTGCAGAATGACTTAATTTCAATGTGAGTGCCGTCATGACACATGAAATTAAGAAAAATGTCTGATGCCTTCTTTGTTTACTTAATATTAAATGAAACTCCTGACATTAATATTGGAGAACCTCTGTACCGTTCGTTACATAAATACTGACGGAAATGTTGAAGAGATTTATTTGGTTTTCAGATGTAAGTTCTGACAGAAAAAAAAAATTCTCTTTTGAATCATGCTCTTAGTATTATCTAACAGTTCTTTTAGACAATGATGAAAGACGAAAACCCCGAAGAGCAATTCAATTTAGGTTGGGTCATATTTTAACGAATTTTACAGTATTCCTTAGGTTACATAACCGAATCTTTAAGAAAATTATTTAATTGTTTAACGACGCTGTCAATTGCCAGGATCACATCAGCGTCGCCGGTGTGCCGGAATTTTGTCCCGCAGGAGTTCTTTTACATGCCAGTAAATCTACTAACATGGAGCTGTCGTCTTTAAGCACACTTAAAAATCATCGGGCTGGGCCGGATTTGAACCCGCGACCTTGGGAACAGTAGGCCAGCGTCTAACCAACTGAGCCACCCAGACCGACATATACCCAAATCTGATAGGCTACGCTACTGACATACATATATAAACATATACATGAATTTATATCATGGTTTTAGTGGAATGCACGCGCGCCTCTTAACCATATGTATGTGGTTCAAAGCGGCCATAGTTGGGGAATTTAAGTTTGTAAACTGGAAAGCACTGAAATATATGCTTTAAAATCATTGATTAAAACAGCAAAATGACTATATTTGTGAGCGACTATAACATTAATAAATAAAAGCCTATATAAATATAGATATACTTTGGCATGGCAATGTTGTCTGTGTAAGTTTTAAGATATATAAGTTATATGTGGCATAATATACAACTATAACAATTTCTTAGACTGAAGTTACTACTTCTTTCTCTTTATAAACCAATAATTGTTACGCAAGACTGCATAGAAGGAAAAAGAGCGGTATTTTTTGCGCATATCAGTATTTGGCGAGAACCAATTGAACCAATTGAACTGTTATTTTTACATGGTGAACCCTTCTAAGAGCCGCATGGATAAGAATGCACCTGACAGTGTGTGTCTAGAAACTTCTTCATAGGTTGGTCCATTAGAACATGGCTGAGCTTCCAGCACCCACTGCTCCGAAGTGAAACAAACAGAAAGTAACACCACTTCAGGAAGTTGGAGATTCAGCACATTGTTTCGTGATGGAACCGAGAAGAGAAAGACCCTAATCTAAAATATCTCTTTGATTTGTTCAAAGATCTTAGTCTAACCAAACCCAATGCAGCGATTTTGATGTATAGGCTCAAGAAATTGAACTTGCTATATAGAAATGTGTTAGTATTCAAAGGAAGCGTCACTAAAAGTCACCTGAAGTTCTACACCGGGCTCTGTTTCTGTTACAAATAATTTGTCAATTATTGGCAGATGAAGCTATTAGAAAATTGCCTGTAGCCCAAACGAGGAGCATCTACTTATGGACAGCTCATCCAGGAGTCAAAGCCTGTCACTCCATAAAAGAAACAAAAGCCCATCTCTTTCCCTGGTACACTCTGTGCATCTCAAGGACTCAATAATGCCAAGAACTTGCCTCGTTCGTTGAATTATAACGAATATGGTTGAGAGATCTTCGGAGACTTCAAAAGTATGGCAGTCCTAATGGATCTCCAAGGTGATGTTAGTACGAGTGCGTTTCTATGCTCTCCGTGCCTTTTGGGGCAACAGGAACATCAAAGTACAGTACTCTACGCCATATCAGCCACAGCAAGTAGAATTCCCTGTAGAAGAAAACATCAAGTAGGAGCTACTAGTGAACCCCTGCAAGGTGTTGATGACACCACTTCATTTCAAATGAGGGCTTATCAAGCATTTAGTGAAAGATCAGCAGCCTTCAAGTATTTGCTCTTGTGCTATCCGAGGCACATTCGTTGGGCCACCGATATGGAAGATAGTGGAAAGTAAAGGAATTTGCCAAAGTACTTTCTAAAACAGCTAGGAGTAGCTTTGTTGTAGTTGTTAAGGGATTCCTGAGAAATCGCAAGTCTGAAAACTATGTGCAGCTGATTTAAAATATTGTAAAGAGCTAACGCAACATAGTAAATAGAGTATGCTTAAAATCGTATACTTCATGCACTCTAAACAAATTGAAAGAAAACCTGGAAACATACCTAGAAGAACAAGGCGAGCCCTTCCACGAGGATATATTCCACTTCAAACGTCGCTATTAAGAGAATATCACAACGAGAATATGACTATACATGGGCGCTCATTTTTAAAAGTGATTTATAATACGGTCATAAATGTTTAAGAAATACTCACCATTAATGATTTATAATGTTTATACGCTTTTGAGGACAAATGTCTTTTTGAGGAGCCACAGTTATTACAAATTTGCTATCTGCCATCCCTTACTTAGGTATTGAAATATTTAACTATAAATTTATTTAATAATTTAATATTTTTCGAATTAAATTCGTTTATCAAAAAACGTTCAAGTTTATATATTGTAATTCTCAACCACAAATACATTTTAATTCAGTACACTCCCAATTATATAAATAAAGTTTAATTTTTTAAGGAAAACGACCACCTCCGTACCGCAGTTGGTAGCGAGCTTAGCTCTGGTGCGTAGGATCCGGGCTCGATCCCCGGTACCACTATGGAGATTTTCCCCTCGCTGAGAGGCCTGGCACGGGGTGCACTCAGCCTCGTTAGGCCAATTGAGGAGCTACTTGAATAAAGAAGTAGTGCCCCTAGATCCCGAAGACCGCATAACTGGCCGGGAGGGATCGGGGGGCGCTGACCGCGTCCCACTCTCCAGTACTGTAACCCACTCATGACGCCTATAGGGGTGGAATTCGGGGACGCAGCGGCCGGGCGGCAAGTCTTGGCCTGCGAAGGGCTGTTGCGCTAGGGGTTATTATTATTATTATTATTATTATTATTATTATTATTATTATTATTATTATTATTATTATTATTATTATTATTATTATTATTATTATTATTATTATTATTATTATTATTATTATTATTATTATTATTATTATTATTATTATTATTATTATTATTATTATTATTATTATTATTATTATTATTATTATTATTATTATTATTATTATTATTATTATTATTATTATTATTATTATTATTATTATTATTATTATTATTATTATTATTATTATTATTATTATTATTATTATTATTATTATTATTATTATTATTATTATTATTATTATTATTATTATTATTATTATTATTATTATTATTATTATTATTATTATTATTATTATTATTATTATTATTATTATTATTATTATTATTATTATTATTATTATTATTATTATTATTATTATTATTATTATTATTATTATTATTATTATTATTATTATTATTATTATTATTATTATTATTATTATTATTATTTTAAGAAAAACAATGCGTAAATTTAATATGTATAATTACAATTCTTAATTTCAAACAATTCAAAGCCTACAAAAACTGAAAAAGTAAAGTTTATGGGAAATAAGTAATTTTCTCTAGCTTTTAGCCATAACTAATCAAACGATATTTATTACCTAAGGACAAAAATGTATTCTATAATGCTATACAAACATCTGCACTAAATTTCATAGCAATCGGTTCCCCCATTCTTTCGTGAAGGTGTAAACAAAGCTCAAAAGCAAGTGCGTGCGAACAGACGCATACGCACGCGTGCGCGCTCACACATAGGGTAAGTCCGTGTAAATTGGAACATTTAAGTTGAATTGTAGTTAAATGCCCACGAATTACGTCGTATGATATAACATTTATTGTGGGGGAAGTAGTTAACAATAGATACTAATTATCAATAACAAACTTTGTTAAATTCTAAAAGCTTTCTACACAAAAAATAACTAAAAACTTACAAGCGCGTTATTTGGACCAAGATCATGTAATTTTGACCGTTTGGTCGTGTAATTTGAGCTTAAGAATAAAACAGCTTTAAGTATCTTTGAGTGTAATTATATTAATATGCACGTTTATAGCAGAAGGCGTTTTTTTTTAAATACGTATTATAAAATAATATAGCCATGCGTTAGAACACAGGTCACAATAGTGATAAATGTCATTAGTGATACCTGCGCAGTTTTCATGGGACTACCCTTCACATTTTCCACTCTGGATCCATCCCTCCTCATAACACTCCCTACACACAAAAGAGAAAGTCTCTGTCTGTATCGTTACTTCAGTGAAAGCTTCTGTTTTCTCAAATAGCCTTCTTTTCTTCAGTTTTGATTCCTCTAAATTTGCCTTTGGTAGTGTGTCCTTATGAGGAGTTGCACTGAAGCTATTGCTCGCTTTCTAATTGTTCTTCGGGAGATATCTACTGTGAAAGAAACCATAGACAGTATTTGTTGAATAAGAACATACTGAGGAGTCACATCTGACATATGCGAAGAGCCTGAACGAAACTTCAGAAGCAACAGATGTATCCTTGTGTACCATCCTGGATACCTCATTGACACCAACGCCATCTTTCACTATGGCCAAAGGCAACTTCAGATCGTCAATTTCTATTTTCCGTACATGCTTTTGCATTTTTAAGCTTTTCTGGTTGTCATCTGCTAAAGTTTGGTGATTTTTAAGCATAAGTTGGACCGCTAGACCAAAATACACGCTCTCGTGTGGACCAAACTACAGGTAAGAGTAAAGATGTCATTAAAGTATTTGAATATGCCTCCAATGTAATAATGACGCCTATTATCATAAGAGTATGTGGAAACGCAGGTAAAATGTAGTTTGGCTGTGAGCCATAAAAGTTAGTCATTACCTGTCGTGCGACGGTGCGCAAATTAGTATAAGATGACACACTCCAGAAAAACTCAACGCGCTATCAACATAACAGTTCCCGCCAGGATGCAGTAAATGGTGACAAGTCCTTGACATATTAGATCACTACCTAACCTACCTGAGAGGTGGGGTATCTTTCCGCTTGTTTAAATTTATCTACTGGTCCGCATTACACACTGGTCCAAAATAGATGGACTTCCCCTAGACACACATGTACACACACACTCACACGCCCAAACGCATCCACACACAGGTCTTTTAAAATATGACTTCTGGCTTTCAAATATGCACATTATTTTTGGGTATAAATTATATCCAAAGTCAAAATCATAAATATATGCATCACAAGTGTGTTTTACCTCATACAACATTTCACTGGTACGTAGCATTTTTGTTATGGTGTCAGATTTCCATTAATGAATATACAAGGACCTGAAAAGAGAGCTCAAATAAAACAAAATGAAACTATTCCGGAGGATTTAAATACATTTTAACTGAAAAATATATCTCTGATGTGCTACATCCACATGACTTTTTCTACACGTTCAACAAAATATTCTAAGAGAATGCTTATTCTGTTATCTACTTCACGTTAACTGAGGAAAAAAATTTAAAAAGTGACAACCACATACGAGTATTTTCGTATAGATACAATGAGAACAAGAGGACTTGAGCGATGCTCAAATTTTTAAGAGCTGGTCGCTATATGATTACTTTGAAATGTCGTTCTCTTTACAACAACAGGAGGGGAAAAAATGGAAAAAAAAAACTAACGATTTTCTATTTGAGAAAAGTAGGAGTATTAGAAAATTAAAACCAAAAGTAAGGGATATGCCAAAATTGTTTACTCCATAAAAATGGGCACAGACATCTACATTTTAAGGAAGATTTCGTCCATCTCTTACGGTTTAGCAGTTCTGCAAAAGGTAATTCAGAGTTCAGAGGCTATTCGCAGAAAATTCAAGATATGCGTTTCACATGTCATGAAAATATCGTAAACATATGGTGTTTTAATCAAAATCGTTAGAATCATTTTAGAAAAAAATAAAAATGTTCAACATTGTCCAGGTAAAGAGCAGTTTAGGATTGGAGAATTTTCTTGAAAATCTCTATATCGTATCCTTGGAAGATGGAGAATCTAAATATCAAGTTTCGTATTTAACCCAGTTTTCGACCGTGAATTTCATTATGCTGTACAAGCGCCATCCCCACGCCAACACACACACACACACACACACACACACACACACACGCGCGCGCGCGCACACACACACACTAATAGAAACAATTAGAACACAAAACAGTACTAGAAAAACAAAACTTAAACAGAAATAGGATCCAAAAGCATACACAGATACAAAGCAATAAAATCGCAGACTATGAAAGCAACTGGTTCAGAAAGCAACTGAAAGGAACAAGACTACTGCTATAATAGAATTCCAAAAAGCACTATTAAGAAAAATTAAGACTTGAAAGTTTAGAAAATGGGGAATCAAACCAAACAAAAAACAGGAGACAAAAATATTACTCTACTGTTTTAGAAAGAAATGGAATTAAGAATACATTTAAAAACAAACTTTACAACAATGCTGACTTGACATGGAAGTCTAAGACATATTACCACAGATTCCAAATCATGGAAGATCCACACTGCCCGTGCAGGCCAATATTATTTGACTGTAGCAAATTTAAGGAGTAAAGAAGAACATTCAAAGGAAAAATACTTCAAGGAAGAGAAAACTGGCCACCAACTAAATTATAAATTATACAAAACTATTTTAAGCAATATGTTCATTTTGTAAATCCTATTGGTATAAGAAAATCTGGCGCAGAAATGTATAAACCAACAGTTTAGTTATAGAATTATTAACATTTAAAGACTTAAATTTATATTAAGATCAATAGCACAGCAAACCAAACATGTAGTATTATACTGCGTCAGGCATGGGAAGAGGGGTGACATGAATGCAATCAAGTATTTACCCCCTCCACTTACTGGCACAATTTGAAGGACTGGCCTGTTCTCTGAGGTAGACAGACAACAGCGGGATGCGTGGCCTTGTAGCTGCACAGGGTTAAAACTACGATGTAGGGGAAATGATACAATGAGTCAGTTCTCCCCATCTATGTACTATATAATGGAACATGTGAATTAAAATTAAAAACCACATACACGGGGACCTTTTGCTAAAAATGATTTTTGGGGGTTAAAGGACCCTAAAACATCTATTTCAGGTGAAATGTCGACACCGAATTTTTGGGTGGAATACAACACTTTCCCTAGTTATACGAGCTAGAGAAAGGTTTAACAAAAAATAAAGAAAAAGCGAAAGAAAATCAGCAAACTGAAAAATGAGAAAGAATAACAGAGCTCATATAATTACAAGCCTGGAGGGAAGAGGACTATTAGAAAGAGGTGGGAATAATGGAATGAGAATGCAACAGACTGTCAAACTCTGGATTGGAGGGGAAGAATATATTGCCTTTTGTGTCTTATAGATTATTGTAACCGCATTGCTGCCACAATTATATACTATTAAACACCAACATTCAAGATTATTATTGTCATACAAGTTGCCGTCTAGTTGCTGTTGTACATTAACGTCATAATTTAATCTAGTCAAAGTACATTGCAGACAAATATGTATTTCCATGGACACGAGTTCATTGCCGTTGTATAGGGACCTCATCAAGGGTGCTGGACATCTGGTGGCAGACTTTATATAACAAAGTCCGGTGAAGGAACTGGCTCGAGGCGATAGAGGGGCTGTTGAACGTGTTGGAAGAGACATTCCTGCATCGGCCTCGAACCATGGCCTCCCAGATAAACTAGCAGGGTTCAGGCACCTTCTCGCTATGCAGTGTTGATGTATGTACTCTTGACATCCGTGACATTCTCGCTTTCAGTGGCGTAGCAATATCTCAAACAGTTTCAGTTCGACACAGTTATAGATAGTGCAAGTGTCACGACCTACGGCGCCGACGAACTGTCACTCGCTTTATCTCGAAAACCTTCAAGTTCATGAACACCAGCACAAACACTAGCTCTGTTTTATTTTTATTACATTTGCAATGGTAAGCACAAAACCTTTTAGGCCAGTAGATCACTACAATTGATGTCATGTGTTCCTAATTTATCTGTCTGCACTTCCTTGATAAAACAAAATAGTTGGACTTCGTCACAGATGTAATCCCATGTTCCAATGCGCTTTTATAACCACTCTTCAGTAATTGTTAATGTGCTAAAAACGGATAAAATAACTGCATAACATCACAACTGACCACACAGCATTTGGGAAGTTGAGGCTTTAAATCCCGTACACTGCCCAATCTGACTGCGTTTTTACTGTCCACTATTTATTTACGCTTCGTAAGTAATAATTTCTATACCAAGATTTCACTTATTCACACATCTTCAGCCTCCAGTATAATAATAATAATAATAATAATAATAATAATAATAATAATAATAATAATAATAATAATAATAATAATAATAATAATAATGATGATGATGATGATGATGATGATGATGATGATGATAATGACAATAATGATAACAACAGCAATAATAATATAAATAATAATAATAATAATAATAATAATAATAATAATAATAATAATAATAATAATAATAATAATAATAATAATAATAATAATAATAATAATAATAATAATAATAATAATAATAATAATAATAATAAAGCATTTTTAGAAAAACATCAGTGATGTGTCTTGTGTATGTGTGTGGACAGCATAACTTAAAAACTAAATACCAAACTTGACTCTCAGTTCAGAATCTGATGAAGAATGTGCGTCAACTTTGACGCGTCTCCCATCTCGTTGATCTCGTCCTGCGGAGTATTTTCTGCCAGCTGCTCCAGTGAAGATTTTCATCCCCGTATACCCATAGGCAGGTGTGAGTTAACTTGACTGATACATTTAATGGAGGCTAATAATTACCAATTTATTGTGCGTTGCCGATGTTGGCAAATTCAAGTGTTTCTGAATCTTATCACAAGAAATGGTAATCATTGAATTATATATGCCAACTCAAGCACTGTCTTTCAGCGCTGGTATGGCCGAGTATGTGGATAATGAATCACCGTAGACACTTCTCTCAAACAGTAAAAACACGACTAAATAGACGCAAATTTTAAAAATATGCGCTCTTTTATTTACTTAAGTCCCACTACTGGCATCAGTCCCCACAAACGTTTACCACCTGTTAAACTGCTAATTTGTACATGAAACGCGATTGTTATTGTGACTTACAATGAATTCCAAGAATTTCATTTCCCATTATACTTTTTTGAATTCTATCCTAGTATATACTAGGGCTCTTAACCTGATCGACTTTTCAGGGACCTGACGGTTAAGCCTCCTTTAAATATATATATGGTTAAAGTACAATTATTAATGTCAAATACATCTTTTTGTTTATTTTCCTTTTCTTTTTTCTCCTTTTCTTCTGCGTTAGTCATGTGTGTGATATTCCATGTTATTGGTGTGCATTTGGTATCATTTCTTTTCTCTAATAGGAAGTCATTTTTCTCCTTTTCATGCAAAGAGAACGAAAATCGCTATTATTAAGCTACTGTATTCCCCTATTCTCATTATATCTACAAGGAAATATGTAATAAAACAATTTCTGTAAACGTTTATCTCGATTAACATGAAGTTGATAGAAGAACAACTTCTTCAACTATAGTTTAATGTGTGTGTGTGTGTGTGTGTGTGTGTGTGTGCGCGCGCGCACGCGCGTGAACCAATTTATTTACCATCAACGTAAAACACTAGTGCTTCAGATATACGCAGGCTATTATATTAATGTCCAAAATATGTTAAACAGCGTGTGCCACTCGCTTAACCATTACTGTCAGATACTTTGATACGTTTGCAATTGTGGCAAATTTAATGGCACTACAGATCTAAAAGCATAAGAAAATGCTTAAAATATGTAAAACTGGTTTTTTGATGCCTCAATCTTGTGATGTCTTAGAATTTCCGTTTTTTTTTTTTTTTTTTTTTTTTTTTTCCGTTGAACATGAAGCTATTGTTTTTAAAGGTTCATTGGAAACTTCGGCTTTATAAGCCCACAAAGCAATTTTTCCAGTTTTAAATCTCCAAGTTGTTACTCAAAATATTAATAATTGACCATTCCAGAGAAGAAAATCTTCAATCACTTACAAGCAAAAGATAACAGGCAAGAGGCTGACAACGTCTCTACGTGTATTCGTAACCATATTTATGTGCTACTTACAATTAACACATTAACTACTGAACATGCATCAAAATAAGTATTCTTTTATATAATTTCGAATCAATTTCCATAAATCTCGAGGCCACCTTTCTCAACTTTCTCTTAAGATTTCAGAAAATTAGACTTGTATTCTTGGGGACCGTATTTTAAGTGTTTGTATTTCTTTCATGCTGCTACATTGTGTAGTAAGTGTTTAGCAATAAAAAAGAAATCAATCTATGGTGAAACAAACGAGGTCTAAAACTCAGGAAGGAGATACCGTCTGAGCCAAGGCAGTAAAAGCGAAGAGATTGTACTACTAATGGAAACTTATTGGTAGTCATGCTGATGTATTTTACTTTCTATCCTCCTTTTAATGGTAACTTTCTCTGCTTGTAAGTAAACGCTATTGTGCATAACAACCGTTTGCTTTGGCTTGCAGGCAGAGATTTGAACCCTTTGACAATTGCTTTACTCAATAGATTACCCAGAACTGCATCATCAAAAATTCTTTAGTATAATGTACCTACACAATACGAACGTGTGACCTTATGAGTGACAAATTGTGGGGTTCTTTAGTCAATAGCAACGCAGTGAAATTTCAATGCATTTTAAAACAATTGACCAAATTTCACAAAATGAGTGGAATAATTGAGACAAGTAGGCATGTTTCATATTTGTAAGAAGCATAACTTGTACTCAAATACAAGAAGAAGTGTTAAAGTAACCTTAAAGTAGAGGAATACATTTCACTAATCAGTGTTAATCAGTTAATCTGTTAATCAGTGTTAAACCCAGCTCTTCTCTTCGGTGGAAATTGGCTACGTTAAGGTAGCAGAATGAATTGCTTGGCTGTAACTATTACAGTAGAGTATCGTAACAGGTCTCTTATATTGCGGTGCAAATTCGGTAAATGAGTGTTTGGAGAAAGAGAAGTTTGGAAATACGAGATGAAATGGATCGTTTTTACTTCCAATTTTCTTTAAATCGCCTAACACTTGTGTATTGCATGCTGTTTTTTGACGGGAGTGAACAATAAAAATCTGATGTGTTGTATTCAAATGACTTTCTCTACCGTTGTACTATTCTTATAAACACTTATTCTTCTATCTTCTTCATGTTAATCGAGATGAACATTTGCAGAAATTAACTTCATTGTTGATTTCTTGTAGGTCGCTATATAAGGCTCCAAAATAGCATTCTCTTTGCACGGCTAAGATATAAAAAGTGAATAACGACCTTTCTTTTGAGAAAAGTAAGTATTGCAAAACCCATATAAATAACAAGGAATACCTCTGAAGTGGTTCGTTCCACAAAAATACTTTTAGCCATAAATCAACTGTTTTAACGAGATTTACATTTTTTTGTTTTGGAATAAGATTTGCTCTATCTCTTACGGTTTACCAGTTATGCAAAAGTCATCAAGAGTAAACAGAGCTGAATAGGCTATAGCCTGGAAATTCAAAATATACCTTTCATTTGCGATAAAAATATCTTAAATATATGACATTTTGTTCAAAATCGTTGGCCATTTTTGAGAAAATCGAAATTTTCGAAAAATTTCCCCTGTAAAGGGCTGTTTGGGGTGGAGGAATATTCTACAAAATCTTCATGTCGCGTCCTTGAAAGACATTAAATACCAAGTTGATTTTCAACCGATTTTTGGTTTTGCTGTCCACTGACTCACCGAGTCACACACACACACACACACACACACACACACACACACACACACACACACACACACACACACACACGCACGCACGCACGCACGCACGCACACGCGCGCGCGCATTTTTCTAAAAATGCTTTTTTTTGTTCAGGGGTCTCAAAAATATATTTCCGGTGAAATATCGACAATTTTTGGTTGGAATACAATACTTGCCCTTCTTACTATACGTAACAGAGAAAGTAAATTCTTACGCGAAAATAAAATTAATGGCTGTCAATTTTTCAAAAGCACTATCAAGGTCAGGCGCACTAGCCTCTGCGAAATGGTGATTGGTTAGTTCTCCTTGGTAGTGATGATCAAGCCCACCAACAATGGTAAAATGGCTGCTTGCGCTAAATGAGATATTTAAACTGCATGAAATGAATATGAATCTAAATGTAAATGTTAACAAATAAAGGGAAAGGGAAGTAAGGAGGGTAATGTTTAAATGGTAAAATACAATTATAAGATAATTATGACAATATTGTATTCCCAAAGCATTCTTCATTGAGATACGCAATGTTAGAAAACATTTCTGAGTAATCTCACTGGAAAATGGGAAGGAGAGTGAGGAAATTGAAATACAGACTGTTCACTGAGTAGGCCATTTATTTAAGACTACAGTGAATCTTTGCTTTCGCTCCCAAGGTTAGATGCCTAACCATAATTGGACAATTCAATGTTGCCCAGGAATAATTTATTTTTCCATGTACAAGTAGGGTTGTTTTCTTCCGATCTCTCGCACCGAATGACTGCCTTCTTAACTGTCTTACATCGAAGAATTCTTATTGGTGTGTATTCCATAAAAGCAGAAAGAAGTAAATACCACTTCAGTGAAGAATTGAATAGTGAGGGAGGTTTTATATTCTTGTTCCTTAAAATTGGAGTAGAGCAAAATGCAAGTCATATTTCTAATTAGGGTGTAAAACACCCTTTGGGATCGCTGTTAATCGAAATTGGAGGGAAACTGAGAATACTACTTTTCTCATTCTCTTCCCCCTCTCATAGTGTTGGAAATGGTAGGCATAGTCCGTAACTATCGATGGTATTGAGCTCGTTCAAAATCAAAAGAAGTGCACAAACTGACTAAAATTAATGTGGTTTTACTGTTTAAACTTTGGTAGCTTGCGTTATATCATATTTCAATATCGAATATCAGGAGGCCGGCGTTGGCATGACAGTGTACCATTAAATATTGAAGTGAACTTCTACTCGAAGTTTGGGCTTGAAATATTTAATCAACTATTTCCTAACCGCTTCTGAAAATAATTATCACGATGATAACCGAACGAAATAGCTCTACAGTAACGTGTAGGGCCCTCATGTGGGAGGTCAAGGATCGATTCCCGTCGGACCGGTCTGACAAACCATGGGTGTTTTCGTAGTTTTTCCCGACTCGATAGACGAATGGTGGGATGGTTCCCTTTCTACCACAAATTTGCTGTGGTATCGTTTCCTTGCATTTGCTTCACATCATCTGCTTCAGCGTTGTAAGGCCAGGTGACGGCAGTTAGCATGTTGCGGCAGGACTTTGGAATTTGACCTTCCTGGCGTTTGGGGGAACTGCTGGAACCTCCTCGTTTCCAGGGAGCTGTCTCGCTTATTCCTGGAAAACCCTGATTGCGGGTGTATAAGGTAGGGTTACCCGGCGTCAGAATTGTTGAAATCATAAGGAGCGCCGTCCTTGCTAGCGCATATCGTCGTCCGGATTTGTTCACTCTTTGGGCCCCTTCCTCCTTTCCTCCTATGGCCTACAAAGGCACAAAGCACCCACTATGATCTGAGTGCGATAGTGTTTCCAAGCCACTGAATACCTCCCAACTGCTAACCGAGATGCCATCTCAGATTTACTTCAACTGCTTTCGGTATTAGTTTTTCTCTTCGCTGGTAAGCTCCAATTATTTTCCTAATGATGTACAAGGCCGCGCCTCGGACGCTGCTTATGAAAGGAATGTGATACATTTATATGATCATTAAATCATAATAATAATAATGGAATCTAAAGGGTAACTAGCTCATTTAATGAAAACCATTGTCTGTGCTGTTTTCATTCAAAAGTTAACAATTAAGGAGGGCGTATATTGCCAATTCATCTGTTAATAAGTCTCTCTTAGCTCCTCCGTTACTTCCTGTCCTCAACGCGTCAGTAAGCTTCCAGACGCTTCTATTCTCGCCAAACTTGGAAAAAGATTTTCAGTCCAAGGCTACCAACCTTGAACTGAGAAGTTCGCCCCAAGCCAGTCCTGCCGTACTAAATCCTATGTGCTCACCATAATATGTTAGCCTACTAGTTCCATATTATTTCTATGACATTGCTAAATAATCTGAGAAGAAACCTTTGGAGAACCGTCCAGCCGCAACCCGCCAAATAGCGTGGCCTAGTCCCTGAAATGGATGAGAAAGGATATTGAGCACGGGAAATGGTGGACGGGAAAGTCATAATATAAGGATGAATACCCCAACGTTTTCCTAAGTAACAAGAGGAAACCCACAGAAAACCCGAAGTTAGAATCGAACCCAGGACCTTCCGAGTGTGAGGCTCAGGCACTACTGCCTGCACTACCTCACCCGGTAAGTCCTACTCGGTAGTTCAGAAAAGTGATTCCAACCTTTCCTCCTTGGATACGCTTGCCTAACTAACCACTATTCCCCAATTTGCTCCTTCAGTCGGAGAGTGAATCACCCTGTGGTGATAAGACTCACAACCAAACACTCAGTATCCAGTGACGGAGGCAAACAAACGATTCCATGGCACCTTTTAAATCATACTTTGAGTTTTCTGGCAATGTTCTCAGAAGATCTCTTCACTCTGGATAAGTTTTGAACAAATGGTAAACAGTAAGGAACAGACTAAACCTTACTAAATAAAAAATGTGGATTTCATTAAAACACACAATTTATGTCAAATGATTCTTTTTTCTGTTGAGTCAATCATTTTTGAGATATTCTTAATTATTTGTTTGAATTTTCCAATACTTATACTTTCCTCAATTAGGAATAAGTTATTCAGTTTTTTATCCATTGGCCTTGCAAAGGGAACGGAATTTTAAAGGTTTCGCATAGCAACCAGCTCTTGAAACATTTGACTATCGCTTAAAGCCTACTATATTTCCACATTCCCCTTGCACCTACAAGAAAATTAGCAATAAGATACTTTATGAAAATGCTTATATCAATTAAAATGAAGTAAATAGAAAAGTAAGCATTTGTAAAAATAGTTTTATAAGAGTATAGCATTACATATATATTTTCGAACAGAGCTTGTTGAAATTAAACCATAGTAAAGGTCTGTATCGCAATACTTACACTTAGTGTATCTTCTAAGTCTATGCACTTCGATTTTTTCAACAAATATTGATTTGAAAGTTCTTTTCTAAATCAAACGCAACGTACATGTAAGCAACCCGCCACTGCAACAAAATGCACGCCCTAGAGTTAAAGAATGGCAAAATGTGAGTACAGTGGAAGGAGGTAAATCGAACTTTCCCTCTTTCGCAAACATTGGACATCGCTGGTTCAAAATCGCTATCATTAGTATTTGCAGAAATTTGCAATGTTAAGCGTATTTGTTTGATCAAATTTAAGATATGTCTATAACATTATAGTGCTTCTTATACGAGCTGTTATTCGTTTCCGGAGTTCCTCTCTCAGCGGCAATATAAATTTGTCTGCATCAAGAATATTTTGATGGTGTTTGCTGACCACTCTTTTGGTGTAGCAGCTGTCATTTGCCATTTCTGTGTTTAATATAAAGAGATCTCTATCTGATAGACAATTTAAACTGATAAAATCTACTGCGTCGCAATTCTGCAACATAAGCATTATAGATATGCAAAAGTGTCGAAATAGAGTCTTTTTACGCCGCGCTCTGACCCAGTTGCACGTTGGTGCAACGTGCAGCTCTGATTATCTACTGGAACCCCAAACACAAGCAGTGTAATGCAAGTCGCTTAAGACAGCCATTTCTTTTTGACGTTGTGAGATGTAGTTACAACAATCACAATCACAAAGAAATTTCAACGGCTAATTGTGCCAAAGGTGTTGGATCTACAAAAGACATTGTAGAGAATACATCAATTCGGTAGAGCATCTGCTTGCTGTGCAAGAGATCCAGGTTTGGTTCACAGCTGGAGGGTGAGTATGTTTAACTAGGACTGTTCCCCATCCTTCTTAGAGTTTGGACGTAGAGTATGAATGTGTGTGAACTTAATGTAATAAGTTAATTCAAAGTAACAAAAACCCAAAGTTCAAAATCACAGCTAAGAAAGCAAACACCACTGTTTGAACAATTCTTCCAAGAGATTAAAAGCCGCCAATATGACCTTCCACGTTAAACGTGGCATATAAATGGAGCATAAAATAATTTTCTTTTAAACTGTTCAGGGTATAGTCATATTTTCATCCTAAAATGCAGTTCAAAGTAACTACACATTGGTTCTCAATAACTCTAGAAGAAAGCAGAAGAGAAACGAGAACGGCAAGTAAATAGCTTACACTTTGATCCACAATACCTGGGAATGAGAATGGGAACAACAAATGAACAACTATGAACAAATCGATAGCAAAGTGGAAAGTTGACTTTGGGCATTGAGAAGCTATTTATGAGTAACTGCCAATTTAGCCAACATAATTCAGGATAGGCAATGTCAAAATTCCATAGAGTAAACATTTGATAAAAGCAGAGCCATTGCCATTCCCGATTTCTGTAGCTATACCAAGCTTCAATCCTTTATTAACGGTACATTACAGTTATTGGTTGCTCTGGGTTAATTTCCACAGTTTTTACCCTTTCCTTTTTCCTCTTCTTTGTAGTTTTTACTATTATTTCCGAGAAAGTGACCAGTTTTAAATTGCATATAAACTAACTACACATGATGCTTTTGTTAGAACAAACGCTCACATGATTTGAAGGATTCAGGATCTATGTAGGACGCACATTTGATGGAATTTCTTCCAGTTTCATTTTCCCAACTTACTACAGGGAACTCTAGCGGTTGTTTCCTGCCACAGCCTGGTTTAATAACTTTTACAGTGAATGTGCAACATATAGGATGGAAAGCAACTTACTATATTATTTCTAACGGTATTATTTCTTCATAGACGTATTACAAACAAAAGAGTATAATGGCATTTTGTTCAGTGATCAGCCTTTTTCGAAAGAAAAAGTTTGCTTTTTTCAAAGTATATACTTTGTTCCACGAGAATGTATGAAGATTATAGTCTGTTGCTCATTAGATAGGTAAATTAACCTATTTCTGATCTAAGATAAGATTTGAAGCTTTCACATCGGTAATTATTAATTAGAGCTTCTCGGGTTACCAGCCGTGTAATATCTATAAAAGTTTATATGGAACACTTCGAACACAAAGCCTTGCAGTCTGCACCACTCAGACCCAGAGCATTCTACCGGTATATACATGAACATTTGTGATTTGGCAGCATGGGAAAGAAGGTCTACAAGCCTCCCTCTCGCACATCAGTAGTATTCATTCAAACATTTAAGTTCACCATGGAAATTGAAAATCTAGGTCTCTTCCATTTATAAAAAACAAGATGGTACATCAGGACACAGGAAAGTTACATAAACATACAGATTAGCTCGCCGTGGGGGTCGCTGAGGGGGTATCCTCCCTATGGGAGGCGCCCTCTGACGCTTGCCATTCCGGGATTACTCCCTTGGTGGCTTTAGGATGGGTGATAAATTGAAGACGGTGGGTAGATGGTGGAAATTGGAGTTTGGGAGATAAGATTTTTTTTTTAATTAAGTGTTTGATGATGTAATGATTTGGTCCGTTATCGTAGTTAATCTATGGTTGTGTCAGTAGGAGTCTTGGACGTTTGTAAGTCTCCCCGGGGTCTATATCATATTCCCCGAGGCCTCTGATAAGGTGGTTAAAGCTGTTAGGAAGACTGGCATAGAATTTGTTGGACAGTTGCTTGATGTAGTCAATGAGGGTAGGGAAGGAGAGGTCAGAATGAATGTTTTCGTTGGGAATGTACCAATCAGCGGCTATGGATGTGCGCAAGTAGCGGTTTTGCAGAACTTGTAGTGGGTTGAAGTTTGTCTTGGCTGCTGCTCCCCAGATTTGACAGGCGTATGTGATCGCAGGTCGGACAACCTGTCTGTAAACCAGGAGTTTATTATTCAGAGACATGGGGGATTTCTTGTTGTACAAGGGGTACAACAAGGCCATACGTCTGCTGATTTTTGAGGCCAGTTTAGTGACGTGGGGCTTCCATGTAAGTTGCATGTCTAGTTGGATGCCTAAATAAGTGGCTTCTGTAGACCAGGGGATGTTGTTGCCTGAGAGCCGAAATTCTTCTACGTCCTGGAGGTGCCTCCTCGTGAATGTTACTGAGGTTGACTTATTGGCGTTTAGCTTCAAACGCCACGTGGCGAACCATACTGTCAGCATATCGGCATAGAGCTGGAGACGTTGCACTGCAATACCGTGTTGAGTTGATGCAGTGGTAATTGCAGTGTCATCAGCGAATAGATATAAATTGCAGCCCCGAAGGGTGGGAAGGGTGTTTATGAAGGTTAGGAACAGCAGAGGCCCCAAAACACTGCCTTGAGGTACCCCTGCGTTGATGGAGTAGGGTTGGGAAAGGATGCTGTCCCTGGTGACAACAAATGTGCGATGTGACAGGAAATTATGAATTAGATGTACCAGGTAGGGAGGGGTGTCGTAGCTGATGAGGCGATGAAGGAGACCTTTATGCCACACAGTGTCGAACGCTCGAGAAATATCTAAGAATAGGGCTGCAACGTAATGCCGATTGTTGAAGCCGGTTATAACGTTGTCAACAAGCCGGAGGAGTTGGTGCGTAGTTGAGTGTTTACGACGGAAACCAAATTGTTCTGGCCGGAGGATGTTGTGGGAGTCGAGCGTGGTTTGGAGACGTTTCTGGACCACCTTTTCAAATATTTTGCTGATTGTTGGCAGAAGGTTGATCGGTCTATGATTGCTTGGATGTTGCGCATTCTTTCCCGGTTTTGGCAGAGTGATTATGCGTGCATGTTTCCATGCCGCCGGGAAGTGAGCCAGTCGAAGAAGGCTGTTGAAAAGGTGGACCAATAAGGTGATCCATTCAACTGGTAAGTGTTAAAGGCAGCGTTTGGCAGGCCGTCATCACCAGCAGCTTTATGATGTTGGTGACTTCATCGGCGGTGGTTAGATGTACTTCTTCAACCTTAATGGGCACAGAGAGGTAGTCCTGAACCGCTGTTTCTACTTCAGTGGAGAGATCGAGGTCTAGAGCTTGCTCCGGGTGGAATGTCGAGGCGAGATGCTCAGCCATCAGCTCAACTTTTTCCCTCGCTGATTGGGCGACCCTAGTGCCATCTGAGAGGGGTAGATCTTGAGAGGGGACTTTGAGGATGTCTTTGGATATCCTCCAGAGGGAGGAGTCCTCGGTGTCAAGGGAGGCTAGGCGTCTTTCCCACTCCTCGTTACTGTAGTCTCTGAGCTCAAGTTTGAGTATGCTCTGGAGGCGGTTCAGCTCTCTTTTGTCCATAGGGTTTCTCGTTCGTTGGTATTTGCGCCGTGTCTTATTCTTAGCTGCAATAAGCTGGCGTATGGCGTGAGGAAGAGGTTTCATCTCTCCTGAGAAACGTCGACGAGGAGGGGTGGCCTGGGTCATGGCTGTTATCATTGTGCTGGTGATTTTGCTGGCGAGTTTATCTGCGTCCACAGCACTGTGGCATGGTTGGATTTCGGCTTGTTGTTCAGCCATCAGGGCACAGTATTTCTTCCAGTCAGTTCTCCGGGGGTTTAGGGAGTTTGGAGGGGCTTTGGCATTTGGCCTTGCCCGGAAGATGAGAAGGACCGGATAGTGGTCTGAGGAGAGCTCGGGGATGGAGAAGATTTGTGGGTGGGTGCGGATGTTTTCCAAGATTGCTATATCCAACCAGTCAGGAGGTCGACGGTTTCCGTAGGTGATGGTCGGAGATGCTGGTGCCAGCGCAACTAAGCCTCGACTTTCGAGATAGCTTTCTAGGAGCATACCTTTGTGATTTCCGATGGTGGAGTTCCAGCTCGGGCTTTAGGCGTTGAGGTCACCCATAGCAATAGTGGGCGATCCGTGGGAGAATACAGAGTCCAAACCCTGCTCTCTGATGCGTCTGCCAGGTGGTATGTACAGCGAGTACAGGTTGAGTGGGCCTCTGTTGGTGGTCAAGGCAATTCCAGTTCCTTCTACACCTTCTGTGGCGGATAGATGGAGGCGATGGTGCTGGATGGTCCGGCTGATGTAGATGGCCGTACCACCGTAACCGTCAGCTCGGTCATTCCTGTGGCAGACCATACCGGGAATTGTGGCTTTCTGGTTGCTAGACAGGTGTGTCTCCTGGACCAGAAGAAGTTGGACTTTGTTAGCTGCAAGAAAGTTTCTAATTTCTTGCAGCTTACCACGGATTCCATCGGCATTCCAGGAGCAGATCCGGAGCCCAAGGAGGTTGGTTACCACATCATTCCTGTCCGCCATTTTGGCTCATAAAGGTGAACACAGTGTAGACTAATACAGTTTGTGATGCTATAGAGGCAGGTCTACGGGCGAGCGCTTCTGCGAGGACTGCTGCAAAGTCCGCTTGAAGGTGGAGCGGTATTTTGCTCATGAGGCTGAGAAATTGAGCATCCGGCATTAGCGGTGAGGTAGATGGTAAAGCAGCTTGTGGGTAAGCCAATAAGCGTTTTTGTGCTTGTTGTCGAGGTAGTGGTGCGAGTGGTATCTCCTCTGAGGTACCCTTGCGTGTCCTAGGCAGGCCATTAGGAGCAGATCTGGTGACGCTCAGTGGAAGCTGGGGCTGCTTTGGAGCAACTGTGGAGACTGTGGGTGCAGCAGAAGTTGCTTGCATAAGGTTAACTCGTTCTGTAGGTTGAGTTCCTGGTAGTTGAGGTTGGGAAGTGTTTGTTTTGACTGCTGTAGAGTAACTATTGTGTTGAATTGGTGCAATGGGGCCCAATCCAGGGAATCGGGCGCCACGGGCAGACCCATGGGGTTTCCGCTTTTTGGTCCAGCATCGAAGCGGGTACGCTGCCCATTTTTGTTAAGATGCATTTCTATACGGGCTTCCTGCCAAACAGGACATTTGGCGTACCTGCAGGAATGTTCTCCTCCGCAATTGAAGCATCGTCGCTTGGCTCCTTCGATACCAGGCAGTTGACAGGATTGGCGTTTGTGGCCTTGTTCTCCACAGAAGGAGCACACAGGTGTTAGATGACATCCTGCGGCACTATGCTGGAATTCTTGGCAATTCGTACATTGGAGCGGCTGTGCAGGTGGGCGGTAAGCTTCTACTCGAATGAGCGCGTTGAACATGCACGTCTCGTTATAGATATTTTTGGAGTGAGCCTTCTTCTTGAGAGCCACTCTAAAATGTGGCAAGAGACGTGGAGGTTGACTTCAATTGGAGCGTAGCTGTCCTACGCGCTCCACAGGGTAATTCAATGTTTTGAGATGTTCTGCCACTTCAGTTTCTGTTATGTACATTGGCAGGTCCTTTAATGTCACATACATTAGCTTTTCCTCTGTCAGCAAGGTGGTTAAATATTGCACGGAGGGCTCGCTAAGCACCTTTCTGATTGCATGATGGTCGTCAGGAGAACTAGGCACGAATGCTACGGTTCCGCTCATGTTACGTATGTGGAACTGTACGTTTGGATGAGTGGTGCCGAGGGAATCAGTGATATTCCGGGCCTGTTTGGGGTCTCTGAGGAATATAGGAGTTGCCCGTGTAGGTTTTGGGATGGTGGTTGCTTGAGGAGCATTTGCAGGCTCTCCATCTGAAGTGTCCATTGTAGTGACAGCTGGAGGTGCAGGAGTGGTGTCTGCATGGTTACTAGCAGTTGCTAGTTACTGGTATTTATTTGCGACAGAATTTGATGGCGTAGGAGTGGGCACCACATTTCTCTTTCGTTTAGGTGTGACTGTTTGCCACTGTTGTTCTTGGAGAGAGACAGCCTGAGTACGCTGAGTTAGGTATTCATCTATTGCCTCGACACGCAATTTATGTGCGGACAGTGTTTTATACAACGTCGCAAGGTCTCCTCTTGGCACGTTGTCGTTGGATGTCGTTGGACCACTAAATGGTGGTCGGCTTGCATCATGTAGTGTTTGCGTGCCTGTTTCTCGTTTGACAAGATGCGGTGAGTCTCTGTTGTTAGCGGAATTTGCGGGTTTATCACCAGCGCTTGATCCATGTAAAGTTGTAGGTTGCCTCCCGCTAGGTAGTAGAGAGCAGGGGACGCTTGTATTGATGCTGATGGTACATTGGTAGGTTGGGGTACAGGTGTAGATGTTGCCATGTTAGAATTGTCCATAGTCTGTCCAGTTCGTATAGTTGCAGCGAGCGCTGTTTGGCGCAGGTTGCAGAGGGCCAGGACCCGAGGGCACCTTACCAGTCAAAGGACTGACGGCTAAGACCGTGCTACCTTACCCGCTAGTCAGTTAAGTTATTGTGTTAAGTAGTCGTGCAAACTAGCACAAAGTCTGTTTTTGTATGCTGCAGCAATTCTTGGTGAGATATTTCATCCACAATAAACTTCTTTGCTGGAACACGTGGCAAAACATACAGATCCCCACCCTGATAAGCGTAGTCGTCACCATCCGACCCAGAAGAAAACCATCCATACTACCTTGTTTCATTGAGCTTATGTAATTGTGGACAAAGACCACTTATCTCACGAAATAAATTTAACAAGCACCTTTAAAAAGAATGGTTACTCAAACATAGTCATCAAGTACACAGGAGAGTTAAGAACAACAGAAACTACACCACACACAATCACAAGAGAGAGGAAGATGGAAAATGTAAAAGAAAGGCGTTTATCCCCTTATACAGTGCAGCCTCGAGTAAAATTGCATGGACACTTAACAATCGTAACATTAAAATGATATCCCTGGCACCAAAAGAGCTGAGACAGCATATGAGACCGGTTAAGGGTAATATTTGTTTAAAAACACCTGGTTTTTAAAAAATTCCTTGCCAATGTGGAATAACAAATGGGACAGACAGTCGTACGACTGAAGAGAGACGTGAGGAAGAGAACGCAATCTGCGACTACTACAACCGGAAAAATTAGCCATAGCACAGCACAGTCTCGACAATGATCACAGAATTTTGTTTCACGAGGTCGCAGTTTTACACTGCAGTAGCCGACATTGTAACAGACTCGTAAAACAGGCAATTGAAATTAAATTAGAGCCAAATAATTTAATTAGGGACAACAGCCTACAACTGAGGACAGCTTGAACAGGAATACTTAAAAGAAGGCCGTCATTTTGAGATGTTCGTTTATTTCTTATGCAGTTTCCGATTAAGGACGTGAGTTTGAGATAACCATTTACTTATTAACTGTTCATTTCCTTATGATGGCCGTGGAATTTAATATGCCTGAAAGCTCGAAATATTTTATGGATATTACACGGCTGGTGACCCGAGAAGCTGTAGTTAATATTTCTGACCTAACTGTTTAATATCAGGCAGGGTTTTGAAATAATGAATAATTTTCCAAACAGCATTTTGCAGACGTAATGTGGTTGGAGACATAGGCAACGTTGTGAGAACCGTCTCTCGGACATAAACAAAACTGGGAGGTAGGGAGACTAATAGCTTCGTTTTCTACGATATCCTTAATCCAAACAAACACAACGAAACGGTGGTGTGATTTGTTGGCGAAATGACAAGTATAACTTGGTAACTATTTGTCCTCCATTAACGGTATGGAATGCCTTCATCGTCCGAGAAGCGTTTTGCAGTCGCTGACTGAAACACACACCATGTTTGTCAGCTCCATAAGAAGCTGAGGCATTAGAAGAATAACGTCGTACTACGCATTGAAACTTGCAGGTCTCAGATTTTTTTAGTAAATAATCATACTTCAGCACAAGATTTGCGAAATGCCAACCTTTTCAAACAATGTTTTAATATGTGATAGTGTAATGGAAAACTGCTCAGTCTTGCAGCTTCCGTCACATTGTCCCAAAAAAGGTTTCCTACCCTAAGGATACCAAACTCAGACGTTTGTGCTGACTGCGCAAAGGAAACGTGCAGCTAGCACGCAGAGGACGAACAAGTATAACATCATCGCCTCAGAGGAAGCAATTTTAAATCATTGATTATTGACGTCGCAGCGATTTCCTCTGGCTGCGGAGGAGAAACGCAACAATGAAAGTATCTTTGCAAGAGTACACGTAATTCTTCTTCGTGTTCGACTTCCCTGTTCTACCACTATAGTGGTGTCAGGTGATTACCTCGGATCTATTTTCCAAGGCTCACGTTTTCCAGGTGAATCCGACTTTGTTTAAGGTGAGGGATTAGCCCAATGTTTAAGGTCCCTGTTTTATCCCCAGGGTACTGGGTAGATCCTCAGTTCTTGAGATAGGGATTGGACCTTTTCTCCCAACCCCGGAAGGCTTTGGTTTTCCCGCCAATACTTGGGAAGCTGTTTGCAGTGACTTCCCACTGGTTTCCCCACCTACTCCGGGAGTACACCTAATTGATTACGAAATTGTGAAGCTTACGGGTCCGCAAATTGTGGATATTTTGAAGAATGTCTGCAAATCATTTGATGAGGTAGTCTTTTGTGAAAGACGGGAGATTGGATTTACATCCTTCCACTATACGCGGACTTTAGCCCCCGCCCCCTCAGACGTGCATTGTGTTGCAGTGGCGGGTTGGTTACATGTACGTTGCGTTCAATTTACAAAAGCACTTTCAAATCTTATACCATAAGCATATGTTCACCAGCGACTTCTTTGATACTGTTTACGTTTAAGATGTCTATCAATATTTGGCGACAAAGTCGAAGTGATTAGTCTTAGAAGATCCACTAAGTGATCGCCGTGTAACTTATTGCGATGCAGACTTTAATATAGTTAAATTTGGAGAAACTCGTTCGCAAATGTATGTAAAGCTATACTACCTCTTACACACACTATTTTTTGCAAGTGCTTATTTCTCTATTTACATTCTAATCGACATAAACATTTTGAGAAATTATCTTATTGCTAATTTTCTTGCGGGTGCAAGGGGAAAATGGGAATACAGTAGGCTTTAAGCGTTAGTGAAATGTTTAAGAGCTGGTTGCTATGCGATGTCTCTGAAATTCCGTTCATTTGCAAGGTCCAGAGATACAAAAAACGAATAACAGATTCCTACTTCAGAAAAGTATAACTGTTGGCAAATTCAAACAAATAATAAAGAATATCTGTTGATATGGTTGACTCAAAAGAAAAATATTCACAATGTTTATTCAGTGAGCTTTTGTCTGTCTCTTACTGTCTACCATTTATGCAAGTCATCCAGAATGAAGAAGTCTTCTGAGGACATTCCCAGAAAATTCAAGCCATTACTTAGAAAGTGCAGTGGTATCGCCTGTTTGTGTCCGTCACTGGATATGGACTGTCTGGTAGTGTTTGTACACGTCACAGGCAAGAGCTGTTTCACCCTCCGAGTGAAGGAAGAGGGTAGGCAATACCCACTAATTACTTAAGGTCTCCAAAGAGACAAGGTCGGTATAGACCAGGGGAAGACAGGTATCGCTGCTGTGACGTCAGCCCACTCAGCTCATATGCTCGCAACGACGGCCAGTTGAACGTGTGACGTCACAGCGGGCAAGAGGAAAGGCGTGCGCGACATCGCAAGTTTAATGCTGACTGTTTCAATTATGGAATAGTCACAGATTATAAATAATTACATTTCGGCTTTATGCCATATATATAAATTCTAGTTTATGAGAACAGTCATGTTATAACGCTAATAGAACAGAAATTATAACTATTTTGCCTGAGCTAGAGGAGAACTATGCAGAACAATTAAGTGGACATTTTCCGACATTTGCAATTTCGCTTTTCTTTAATTAGTTTGTCAATGTTAGGGCATAATGTACGACACATTTGTAACCGAAGACTGCATCTTAGATTGTGATCCGACAATATGCTTCGGGATTTTGACTTAGAAAGGTTCATAACAGAAAAAAATTGTTCGCACACATACGTAGAACCAAACATACATAATATCCGTGCAACAAGGGCATACAACCTCAAAAATATGTTTTGAGGAACATTCTTATAAAAATCAGCCAAGTCTTCCGTGTGTTCATACTTGTCCTTCAGCAGATCGTCGCACTGTAAATTTATCAATTCAATTTGCTACCTGCTAGAAACATTGTTAACATCCAGTGAATACGGGGTTCCAAAGACCTGAAACATAGTTGACAATGTTTATACATCTTGAAGCCTGGTCTCAAACTGGTGTGAAACACGGGGAACTGAACACAAACACAAAACTACTACACACAATACTACACAACGTCAACAAAAATACAAATACAAAACAAAATTCGCACCAACGCCGTTAAGATCCCTCAAACAACAAATAAAAACCCTCAGACTAGGCTGAAGAGGGTTGTCTCTAAACAGCCCGGGCATGTTGTAAACATCCCCAAATAACATTTTTCATATTCATTCAGTTTCGTGCAGGTAGCGCCGCTGATCTAGGCTGCATAGCAATACACCGCTCTCGCCTGACGTCACACGAACGTACAAGCTGGCTCTTCGTTTAAATACGTCACACGGCCCAAAGTTGTCTTACCCTTGTATAGACGGTTTATGTTGAAGGAGAGAGAGAGAGTTAATTCAGTTGTGAACAACATGCACTTGCTGGTTGCATCAAAAGAATGCGCACATGGTTACTATTAATGTTGTATTCGTTATAGAACGCTACCATTTACTAAAGTGAAAACTAATAGCATTGCAGTGGACAATAAATAATACGCATGCGGAAGTTGTCGAATGTGAACGTTTTCCGCCTCTCACTTAAACAAAAGCTATATCGTGAGAAACTCCTTTTGACATAGCAAGAGGTATTAGGTACATGCGAGTAATACACTATTACTGTCTTACACCTCTGGAGGGCTCGGTTGCTTGTTGCAGCAAGACACCTCGCACAGCACATATTATTGAAAAAAAAAAAAAAAAAAAAAAAAAGAAAAAGAAAACTTATTTTTTTCTAACGCATTCTGGAGCTTATCGTTCATATTTTTCCTAACTTCGCTGCTTTGATTTTCTTAATTTTTTATATACTTCTTTCACTATGCTAATAGTCTTTGGCATGCATAACTTAGATGTTCTGCATTGGATAAGCAACAAAACTTAGTCTTTATGAAATTTAAACTACTCAAAAATTCACTAAAATTAGGGATTTTGCAATCTGAATTACACATGACTGTTTGAAATCTAAAGTATTGCTCACTTTCACAGTGTATTTGTTTACCCACAGTCTGTACCCGGGGAACATGTGCCAAGAGAGGATACTCCCTGCATCAATAATATGAAATCATGAACTAGGTCTCTCTAATCCACCCTCTACATATGACAAAGGCGGTTTGGTTCACTCAGGTAGCAGTAACACTTGCAAAATGTGCTGAACTTTAATGCTGAATGAGCTGATTATACATAAATTCTGAGTTTAGGTTACAAAATAAGTTTTTGGAAGATGCACATACAATTACTAGAAGTTTATTTAAACGATAGACAAAACAGACATACACTTGCGAAACATGCACTATAGCAGAAGTACAATCTGTTAGGGCCCTATTTTTAGTGTTGAAAGGGAGAGTGGCAACCCTGGACCCAATTCTCGTGCAACGTTTCAGCATTTGGTTTTATGTACTCGAAAATCCTAAAATATTGCGTACAAAATGATCATAGGAAAACAAAATGAAATATATACAAACTCTGTTCCGATTAATGAGATCTCTAAGAGGTTTAAATTAATGTAATGACTTTCCTTCCGCCCGGTATATCTAATATGCCGTCCTCAAAACTGAGAACAAGAGAGTTAAAATCGGCCTGGGTGGCTCAGTTGGTTAGACGCTGGCCTACTGATCCCAAGGTCGCGGGTTCAAATCCGCCCCAGACCGATGGTTTTTAAATGTGCTTAAAAACGATAGCTCCATGTCAGTAGATTTACCAGCATGTAAAAGAACTCATGTGGGACAAAATTCCGGCACACCGGCGACGTTCATGTGATCCTGGCAATTCACAGCATTGTTAAACAACAAAATTAATTGATTTGACAGAGTTAAAACTTAACCAATTCTTCTTGCCCATTCCTGGGAACGCGAAAATTATACTACATTGTAATATATGTATGTTGTTCTCGACCCGATTACCGCTTTCGGTAAGTGTGAACCAGCCTTAATGGTTTGGGTATGAATAAGCATTTTACTTCTCGTACGAGACCATATTATAGCAAATCTAATACACAAAGCAAAGGAGAAAAGGTGGCTAATATTAAAGACGCTTTTCAGTATACATTTAAAATTAACAGTTAAGTTTCCAACCTGTACATAGGTTTAATATCGAAATGCTTTAGGGAGATGTGAAAGCTGAAATAAAACTGTCTAATTCTCAAAACCAATGTGTTCTTTTTTGTTCTCTCTCTCTTTTTCTCTCTCTCTCTCTCTCTCTCTCTCTCTCTCTCTCTCTCTCTCTCTCTCTCTCTCTCTCTCTCTCTCTCTCTCTCTCTCTCTCCATTCCTTTTACGTCGCTTCAACTACGTAGTCATAATGCGAGTGACCTGTTAGGAGATACTCGTAGATCGGTGTGTGACGTACAGTTAATCTTCAAGGTCTCATCCTTATAGCATGCCATCTTGCTTCGTCACCAGTCTTCACTTCAGAGAGGGCAACTGTAGTCCACCTCTGTGACGGGCAGGTGGCATTAGGGTGTGCCACCCAGTCTTCCTGCTTTCACAGTTAGCCTTCATGGTCTCATCCTTATATGTACCATACCACTCTGCTTTGCCTCGAGTCCACAGAGGAACCAGTGCAGGGCAACTGCACCTCCGCCTCTGTGACGGACAGGTGGCATTAGGGTGTGCATCCAGTGTTTCTGCTTTGACAGTTAGCCTTCATGGTCTCATCCTTATATGTACCATACCACTCTGCTTTGCCACGAGTCCACAGAGGAACCAGTGCAGGGCAACTGCACCTCCGCCTCTGTGACGGGCAGGTGGCATTAGGGTGTGCATCCAGTGTTTCTGCTTTGACAGTCAGCCTTCATGGTCTCATCCTTATATGTACCATATCACTCTGCTTTACCACGAGTCCACAGAGGAACCAGTGCAGGGCAACTGCACCTCCGCCTCTGTGACGGACAGATAGCATAAGAGTGCCATCCAGTCTATCTGCTTACATTATCTGTGGATAGATGAGAAAGCACTCACTATTAGCATCTATTTTTTTATTTACACTATTATTTTAGACTTAAGGTAGAACTTTGGATTGTGGTATTGCATATACAATCCAGTATTTACCTAGGTGACTGAGGGAAACCACGTAAAATCCCCAGTAAGATTGGTCGGACCAGGAAATTTGAACCCGGGACCTCCTGCGGGCCGCAGACATTACCGCCTGAGCCATCCCGCTCGGCAACGTGTTATTTTATGTACTGTAGATTAAGTTTTAACAAGTTACATCATTGGTTACAAGCGGCCTGTCACGCGGTTGAAAAGAGGCAGAACAAGGAAGTGCACACGCCACTGCTCGTCATTGTTTTGTTTTTGTTTGAGACACAGAAACGTTTAGTAACGCATGGGCGCTACTTTGATGATATCACGGACATGATATGATACAAAACATTTCTATTTATATAGCCAATTAAAGAGGCAGGGCGCCTCTACCCAGGATACAGCGCGGGTCAATCTTTTCACATCTGTCCTTCTCCTTCCAGTGAGTGTGTGAGTGACTGATTGTTAGGATGTGCTCACCCCAGTAAGTACACTATTTCTCACACCATACGACCCTTTTGCCAGACGGATATTATGTATTGTTTATAAATGTTGTTTTAATTGTTTTACACATGTGACATTTAAACAACGTTTCGATTACAAATTGTAACCCTGTTTTCAAATTCTGTTTGAATTGCGTGTGTAGTGATAATCTAAATGCCGATTTTGGGATGTTTAAAGGTATTATAATAATAGGTATTGTATCTAACCAAATTTTTAATATTTTCATTATTTTTCAACATATAAAGTGCTCTGTATAGAAATGTTTCTATCCGTTTTAATCCAACCTTCGGTGCAAATGTCGAAATAACCAATTAAGTAATCCCTTATCTTTTCAGTTATAACAATAGGAAACATGATGTAATAAAGAATGCGTTTTCCGAGACAAAACCGGAGTGAAAATTTATTAGTCACTAAAAGGATGTTTCCTTAAAAGAACAACTTTCTTGGATATAAAAAGTATTAAATAATTTTTAAACCTGACATCCTATATTACGATATATATACATATATATACAGGTTCATCATTCTCAGCTGGTAGTAATTTATCCCACGATGCACCCAATTCACTGAAATTTATATCAAACGTATATATCATTAAAGAACTTAAATCTATGACAATATTATAGGGGATGAGTTAATTTATGTACGTGCCAGTGCATGCGTGCTCTTGTGTCTTTACAGTGAATTTACTGAGATTTATGCCAAGTATATAAACAATTAAATGCTATAATTTACATTAATATTATAAAGAAAAAGAAAATAATGCGTGTGGTTTCTTTTCATTCTTCCTTTTTTTTTTTTTTTTTTTTTTTTTTTAATTCAACTCCTAATTGAGTAAAATTCTTAAAAGCCTTTAGGAGTCGTAAAAGAACATGTTTTTGAAGGTGGCTTTGATTTATCATTGAGAATGCTATTAAGTAGAAAATAGTCGTAATTATATACACATAGCTTACACATACGTACGCGCGCGCTCATATCAAACTGCTCTAAAAATTTGATGTTACATTAAAAACTGTCTACGCACGCCTCGTCCAATGTTTCTGCAAAAGCCTGTTGTTCTAATTCACATTAATTGAGACAAATCTTTGCAAAAATGGTTTCATTTTGTTTGCAGGTACAAGGGTGAGATAACATGCTTAGCGATAATTATATGCTTAAAAGGCGAGCCTCTATATGGTGACTTTGAAATTCTTCTCTTTCAAAGACAACTGAATAGTTAGTGTTTTTAATTTAAACAATAACAACTATTATGGTTAATGTCTTAACAAGTTTAACATAGACTGCTTTTTAGGGATCTACATGTTTTGTATAGCAAGCTTTTGTCCATCAGGACTGGGAAACTGGCGCGTACAAATACCTTTATCTATCAATTTTTTGGATAAAATATAATGAATATGTTTCCCATCCTACCTATTCTCCAAATTTGGCTCCACGGACACTTTTCTTTTCCCGTGAATTAAAATGTGGTTCGGAGCGTACCGTTTTGAGGACATTGGTGTTATCTATCGCGAACCGCAGATGGCTCTGAACCTGTTGAAAGAATAAGTTACAGAGGTCCTTCCAGCTCACAAGAGACTACTCAGATGGGCAAATCAAAGTGTGGTGTTGTGTTCATGACCTCCTTCCGGAAACTTTTTGATCACACCTAGTACTTCTTTGGTTATTTTATTTATTTATTTATTTGGTGGAGATAACCATTTCCGAGATATTCCTTGTTATTGGTTTGAATTTTCAAATACTTAGATATACTTTCTTCAAATAGAATGTAGTTATTGGTCTTTTTTTCTTTCTTTTTATTTTTTTAAGAATGACACGCTGTTACTAATAATATGAATGCACTTTACTAGATGCAATAATATTAACCGGGCTTGTGGGCCGTGGTCTATTGGGTTCCTTCTTCTTCCCAAACAGTCGGTGCTGAGATCTCCACTAGGAAAATTCGACCTCGCCGCCACTGAAGATGTCTGCCGTAGTCGCAGACGAAACGTTTGGGAAGAAGAAGGAACCCAATAGACCACGGCCCACAAGCCCGGTTAATATTATTGCATCTAGTATTGACACCGGCCGTGAAAGCCTTAGAACTTTGATGAATGCACTTTAATCCTTAGTGCCTATATACGAGATCAGGCGTTGATTGTTAAACCTGCTTATTATCATTTTTTTGAATTTTGACTGATCTGGAATAATCATAGCGAAACTCCCTAGAGGCAAAGCACTGTGATATTTGATCTCCCAACTATTCCACCAAGGTGATCAACAAAACTGACTTCTTGTCGAATTCCTTGATGAAACAAGAGCAAATGTTTCATAATCCATTCGACTGAAACAACTCCTGAATAGCTGAACGTGCACTCTCGCCTATTAATTTGGAACAAGGCATGCTGTTCTGGCATGTTGTTGATCGCTGTAACAACTCCGAGTTATAGCTGTTACGTGCTTTCTTGAGATAATTAAACAGTTTTCCACTGAAGAGATCTTAAAACGCAGTTGAATGCCATAGTGCAATATTTACTTGAGAGGTTTCCGTTATGGACGAACCGGTTCACCACTTTTCCACATTTCAAATGCACCTGAACTGGGCACTTCTTCCCCCCAACAAGCGATAAACTAGACAATGAGAGTTTTTTATGCCTCTTGACAGACAGGAAATAAACTGCACAAAAGGTTGTAATCTTCCCTTTGAAACCTTTCACCGGGTCATGTTACCTGACTGTGTTAAGCGTCACCTGCCGAAAGAATGCAAAGTCTTTACCGCCACAATAGCAAAACTTCCCACATTCATCAAATTACTTTCTTTATCAAGAGGACGTAACCGAAAATGTCTGAAAGGGAATCCCCCTTGAGTTTGGGACGGCGTCATCGGGAATCTCATTAAGGAAAACGGACCCTGGCTGTATATAAACCAGTTTTGGTCATCCAACTGCCTGCTGATAGAAGGCACTTGTTTCTTGTCACCTGGTTTGCGTTTTGTCTTCTCGGAGAAATTGGGGTCAGAAGAAAGTAATCGGTCCAGCAGGCGAGCTGCGAAATGTAGTGACGTGAGTGTACGCAGTAATCATAAATAGGGGTGAATGAGGTAAGTCTTTGAAATGTCATTTCTTCATAGCCCCGATTTGGTTCAAAATGTATACCAAGGCATTTGCTTTTGTCGTTTCACATTCTTATAGGTAGAGGTCAGACTTTTAGGTAAACTTGCGAACTATTTATTTTTATGTGCTAAAAATATCAAAAATATGTGCCAAAATAAATAAAATATTTTTTTTTAAGATATATGTAGCTGAGTTAATATAAATATACTTGCTACTCCCCAGGCATTATTCGTGGAAGGGGTCACTAAGTTCTGAGTATACTTAGTATACGACCAAATGTTCCCTTAAATTTTCTATCCCGAAAATCAACATTGTCACGAAGAATTAACTTTGAATTTCCAATGTTTGTTACCACTTAAATGTTGTGTTGCTTGTGTACGTTGGTCCACCGTTATAGCTTTACCACGTTGTTGACAATAAGGATTTTATTATTAAAACCGAAAATACCGTTAAATTCCGCGGCATATTGTTGCACAAGGTAATTTGCACTACTTTTCACCCTGGGCATGTTTAATCCACTGTGAATTCAAAACTGTTGATATGTTACTTCCCAATACCACAACAGAACTAGAAGATTGTGTAACTTCGCGGATTTACAAATGACTGGCTATACAGTTTAATGGCCACCCGCAGGTGGCTGTGGAGCGATAGCAGATGCTTAATCAAGTACATGGCAGTGAAAGAATTTCCCGTTCTTATCTTGCGGACTCATGTACCTTGAGAAAGCAGGATGTTCATATTTTCTTCCAACTGAAACAATACTTCAGCTGACTATAAGTTCTTCCAATAATGAATAACAAATTGCGACATCTGGCCTATGTAATTGATCATTAAAGATCTCCTGCTTTTATATGATTTTATGTAAATATGTGGAAATTATTTTAAAAAAAATGGGTTTCCTTTATGTGATTTTTATGTTATTTATGAGATTATCCAAAAATATTTAGTTACACGAAATATCAGAAAATACGTGTTGCTATGTGCCATAAAACTTAAAATATCTGCTCCGGTGTGAATAACCAAAATATTAAACTCAGTTTCAAGTTCGTCCTAGAACGCAAACAGAATATGTATTTAACTAAAACCTGAGCCCTAATTATAGGTATGTTACATTTACATGGCTCTTTTCACTCATATACGAACTATTGTTACAAAACTTCTATCGTTGTGGTAGTTCTATTAATACATTTACACATTTCGTTGTGAGATACAGTAAGTAAAGTGATAGATTTTTAAAGAACGTATGTCTATGTGATGGCTAGAAATTCCACACTCTTATGACTACCGGAAAGTAAAAATTAATAATTACTTCTCATTTGAGACAAGTATAAGGATTAAAAATTCAGTCCATTAGGAAATATTTTATACAAATTGTGTCTAGCTTTTATGAAGTAAAGACCGTCTATCTCTTACGGTATACCAATTATACAAAAGTAATCCAGAATAATAAAGAGGACTTTACAAACTAGTACCACAAAATGCAAGATATAGCTCCATTTAATTTATCATTTAATCAAAATCGTTTGAGTCACTTTTCAGAAAATAAAAATTAACAAAATTTGTCCCGTGTAAAGGATAATTTTGAGGTGGTGAGGTTTCCTGGAAAATCTGCATGTAGCTGAACTTAAATAGCAAATTTGGCACTCCACTGATGTTTCATATTTTGGTTATGCTACTCACAGACACACGACACGCACACACGCACGCACACACACACACACACACACGCGCGCACACACACACACACACATACACACACAGAATAGCAATAATGTTTGGATTCAGAGAGTTCAAAACATGTACCTATTTCCGATGAAATCTTTGTTTCGAATTTTGGATGGAATGCAATACTTCCTCCATTTACAACAGGTAAAGAGTAGAGAAAGTAACACACACACACACACACACACACACACACACACACACACACACACACATACACACAACACACACACACGCACGCACACACAGATCTCTACTCATTATCATTCATTTGTATACATCTTCCACAAACTACAAACTATTCATACAAAGGCTTATTTTTGTCTACTTCAGTTAATCGAGATGAACTGCAGAATGGTTTCATTATAATTTATATACATTTTCTTGTAGCTAGGTCCTTAAGTGCTGCTCTTTGAATGACATAGAAAGAAAAGATAGTGACTTAGCGTTTCAAAAACTGCATGGTAAAATTTGGAAAATTCAAGATATAATAATTATCTGGAAAATAGTTCATGCCACAAACGTGTATATTTTTCATGCATAAAGTATTTAACTATTACGATTTCCAATTTATACAAAATGATACAAAATCCATTCAAAATGATAAGAAATTCACAGGCCTTCCCAGACAATTAAGATATTCCTACATTTTATTATTCAAGTCACTATCTCAAACATATGGTACCTTTTAAAATAAGCATATTTAGAGCTGCTGCAAATAGACTAGTTTTATTTGTGAAATTGCGTGAATATATGCATATCACATGTTTGAATGTGTTGGACTCAAATACCAAGAATAGTTATTATTTATTTATGCCAACAAGCTTACTGCTGGTGTTCTTAAACACACAAGCCGTGTGTGGACAATGTTTAAGAGGTTGAATCAGGACTGAAAAATTCAATGCCATAGCCGAGATTTGAACCACGAATCTTCTGCTTATTGAGCGGCTGCTTTAACGACTAAGCTATCATGGCCTACTTGCCAGTACATCAAATTCTCCAGTTGATTCGTACTTTTCCCGGTTAGACCACAAGGGAATCTCACATCAAAGATAAATACCCCAAGGGCGACTTACAATTGTAAGTACTTTATGTCCCGGGTTTAAGTAACCATTAGATGTTAATTATTATGTATTTATGCCGACAAGCTTACTGCTGGTGTTTTTAAACACACAAGCCGTGTGTGGACAATGTTTAAGAGGTTGAATCAGGACTGAAAAATTCAGTGCCATAGCTGGGAACTTACGCAAAGCGGTAGGGTCTTTTCATGGTAACTGGTGTGACTTTTAGACCAAGAATTGTGTTAATGCATCTATAGACAAGGTGGTTTGTAACTATCACAGGATATCCTTCTTCCATCCTTTACTCATCACTGATAGAGCTTTCCTGAGCTGCTGCTACCTGCAGGTAATGGTGACCATACTGTGTTCAAACATTACATGCGAATACCTCCGAACATGCACTTAAACATTGAAGCAGAAATTAGAATTAGTTCACCCAAAACCTACGCCATCTATCTGTTTGGAAAAAAGCGGTTAACCGCTTGGATGAAGTTCCTTCTACTATCAGAATGGCACGCTAATGTCTGAGCTATAACTATGTACAGCTGTTGTTTGTCTCTCTGATACTATTATTCTCGATGTGAAAGTGGCATTTCTATGATTATAGTCACTACCCAAAAGAAATAATAAATAAACCACCAGTATCATCATATTGTTTTGTACACAAAAGGAATTTAGTAATATGTACTGTTTGGGACCATATATCAGTTTGTTATCGTCTTACGGGGTCTCCCAAGGGATTGGGCATAACTAGAGACCAATGACAGCTACAATATGGAGCAAGAGGCGTGGCGCTGTAATAAGGATAAGGATACACCTGGCCTCATAGAAAAACCACGTTTTAATTTTCTTTAGATTTATCTCCAGTCTTAATGTCTATAATGGACAAGCTTGCAAATATTGCTTTAAATAAGCAGCATTTATTAGGTTAACGATTATGTGTTATAAGAAAAGCTTTAAATTTATCCTTAGAGTCACAAAAATGTGCAAAGCTTTACAGTAAACATAATGCAATATTATATTCAAAAATTAAAAACGTTTAATTTAAATTCTCCCTACATTCATACTGGAATTAAAATTCGTATCAAAATAGCTTTAAACATGTTTATTACATTAGATATTAATAGAGTTTCTGCTTTCGAATGAAAAGTTCTCTTCTAATGCCTAAGCAATAAATCACCTTTCTTGTGTGGCATAAAATCTGAATTACATTTCTGTGAATTTTCACAGTTTCTAAACTTTGTCGAACTGTGTTACCAGCTTGTCATTCGCCAATAATGGCCACGTGTAGCTTCTGATGTACAGGAGATGATGTAAGGCAAGCAACAGTTGTTGACTTAGTAAGCTATCAGAAGTAAAGGGTACTTCTCTTTCATACTGACGTGTCATTGGTTATAAAATGTCCAAGCAGTAGCATGAAAACTGCTGTCATTGGAGAGGGTTAAAGAGAAGGAAAGAAGGGGAAGCTACGAAGGCCTCGGTATATATGTAATTATGGTACCCTTGCATTTACTATATTCGCTTTCTGTACCACAAAATCGCATATTTAACTTGTAAAACTGTCTCACTGGTATATCTAATATCGTGTGTTGAATGCAATGGTCTAAATAAATCACTTCTAGTATTGCTGTATTATTTTGGCCATTGTACAAAGAACACCAACGATAATCTTCGGCGGATTTTGTATCGTTTTCTAGGGTATTTTGAGGCTTGTTCTTCACCTTACCTATCACAGAGCGTGCTGGCTTAATGTCCCAGCAGGGGTAAATGAACGAGGGTTGACATCTCTGCATTATCTGAAAACGATCCAATAATACATATTCAGAATCTCTCGCTCTCTCTCACATGTTTAGAAACTAGAGATAAATATATTATGTATATGATGTACATTAATATGACAGACAGTCTGGCAATAGAATTGTGATATATTTTTGTCTATATTCTGTTGTATTCCTGATCAGCAATTGGTTAATAAAGGCAAATTAACCAATTATAGTTTGACATTACTGTGAGAATATTGTCTTTAATGTTTTTAAGTGCTACCTTGCCATTTATTTAATTAATATCATTCAAGCTTTAATTTGCATCCCTTGAAAATCTTACACATACAAGTTGTACATTTCGCTAACCAGGGCGATCAAGTTTACCCCTTAGATTTTAGCCCCTTCAAGGCGTATCCTACACTACGATATAGTGTGTGGCTACCAATCACGATAAGAGGTCTCTATGACAAACTGAGTGCACTTTCTCTACATTCTTTCTCTTTTAGCCAATACGGTCGAAAGCGGAAACATGTATTTCGTTTCTACGCCTTTTTGTATCATTTGTTTTGGTTACTAGTTGAGGTGTACTACTTTACACCGCGGCCTAAAGTAACCAATGAAATAGCCAAAGTTTCGTATAACGATAAATGTGACATAGAGGCGAGGTGCAGTGAGATTATCTGAGGCGTTCTGTGTACCACAAAATCACCTAACTATCTTACTGCTGTATCTAATATACCCCGTTGAATGTGGTGATGCATTGCTGTAAATGATTGAGAACCCCATCTCTAAGATTTAACCAAGTGAATCAGATCTGTGTAACTGCACGTATCAGGAAGCCATTTGTATCAGTGCAGAGTGTTATCTAGCTACTGGTCGGAGGAGATAGCTTTGCCACGGATGGATCCACAGATCGTTTAAATAAATATTTATTTCATTGAACTTAATTAAAATTGAATAAATATTTAGAAGTTTAAATAGTAAAGATGTACACTGCGGAGGGGCAGAGCACTGCACGTAAACCGTCCGGTCGTTTGTGCTTCTACCGAGACCCCTGGAAGGGAGGGATGAAGGGAGAAATCCTAAGGTAGATCAGATTCGGATAACGACGGTGACATGCATTCCAGCATTCCGGCATTCGAGAACAGGTCGCACAGGTTCTCCTGTACGGTATGTTTTGTTTGCACAGCGCCTAGCCGCTAATGCGGTGTTAAAGGTTGTCGTTTGTTATCATGCTTTTGTGTCTTGGGCAATGGTTTCTTCCTGTATACCTAATTTAGGATACAGAAAGGGGACAGGAATAGGTGTTGGGGTAATAATGTGTTGGAAGATGGGAGTGGCATTACCCTTATCCAAGGGCGTCCTTGGGTAGGCGGTAACTTTTCCTTCTTCGAGGTGCTCTGTTGTCGTATTGACCTAATGCCCGTACTAGCTGATTGGTGTGGGAGTAAAGTTTGGAGTGCATGGTTCGGGATCGCTCCCTTACCAAGTCCATAATGTAGGGAAGTCCGGATTGGTTGTGAAGGATGTAGGACGGGAATCTACGCCCGGTATCATATATCATTCTTAACGCCCTATTCTGCACTGTTTGAAGTTTGGTCGAAGGTGCCGCTGATCCCCAGGCTTCGCAGCCATATAAGATCAATGGCGGAATGATTGCCCGCTAAATACGTAGTTTTAAATGATTGGGCATTGTGGATCGGAGGATAAGGTAGAGCTGTCTGAGCGCAGCATGACCAAGTTTGGCTTTTGCGCGGACGTGTGGGGCGTATGTTAGCCCGCGGTCGAGGAGAACGCCTAAATATTTGGCGGAGGTTACCCATGGGATATTTCTCCGCCTAAGCCGAGAAGTGACCGTTCTGGCCGCCAATGGCGAACCTTTCCAAGGAGGAGAGCGGAGCTTTTCCCCGGATTAATAGTCATTCTCCACTTCTCACTCTAACGGCCGACGGCGTCGAGTTGTCGTTGAAGGGGCGGGAGGCAATATCTCACATTTTTGTTTTGTGCCATGATGAGGACGTCGTCCGCATACTGCCATGTCGCAGTGTGTTGTTCCGTGGGGAAATCGGACATGTAAGCTGCGAAGAGTAGCGGGGAGAGTACACTGCCCTCTGGGACTCCTGCCGCTATTTCTCTTATTGTAGACAGTTTTCCTTCCACTTTCACTCTGAATGTGCGGTCCTGAAGGAAGCTGCTAATTATAGTGAGATATGGAGGAGGGATATTTGCCTGCTTTAGTTTGTACAGTAGGCCTTGGTGCCAAGTTGTGGCGAATGCCTTTTCCACGTCCAGCAGCACTGCTACGGTCTTGATGTTCCCCTGGAAACCCAGGGAAACCATCTCGGCCACACGCAGCAACTGCATGGTCGTGGAATGACCCCGACGAAATCCAAATTGGTGATCCGGTAGGAGTTGGCTCTCCTCAAAAAGAGGTATTAGGCGGGTAAGGAGCAACCACTCAAAATCCTTTGAGACGATTGGGAGAATGCTGGTGGAGCGGTAGTTGTTAGGAAAGACTGGGTTCTTGCTCGGTTTCAAGAAAACCGGAAAGTAACGAAGACGGAGGCATGCATTGAAAATCCGAGTCAAGTGGACCACCGCCTTTTAGGGTAGGTGCTGGAGCATGAGCGCCGTCACGCCGTCATGTTCAGGGGATTTCTTAGGGTTCAGACTTTGGATTTCGGAAATCACCGCTTTCGGGGTGATTATGGGAAGTTGGATCTCCTCGTGTAGCCGCCGTGGTTCCTCAAAGAGGTAATCCACGGTTGCTTCCACAAGTTCAGTAAAGTCTTCGTCTTGCGGGTCTTCCCGGGGTTCGAACTGTACCTCAAGGTGGTCCGCGAACACAGTGGCTTTCTCGTCTGGCTCGAAGGCGAGCCACCCACAAGTGCCATGCAAGGGATGCTGGTATTGGGTCTTGTCCTTGCTCAAGGTCTTTATAATCCGCCATGGTTTCTTTTCTTGAAGGTTTACGTTTTGTAATGTGTTTTCCCAGGCTGATATTCTATGCGCACGGAGCAGTCGCCTTACCAGGGATCTAAACCTCTGGTAAACTGCTCCTATCCTGGGATGGCGGAAACGCTGCCATAGCTTCCGAACAGTTGCCTTGGCTTTTATCAACTGCCGGAGTTCCATAGGTAAGGTTCTAGGTTCTGGGGTGTTGGTGGGAATGCGGTGAGTATGTGCGCGTACTGCATTTAGGATCTGGTGGGAAAAATCTGACGCTGCCTCTTCCAACGCTTCGATATCATCGATGCGTGGTCGAGGGTCGACGGAACGGTTAAGTTCTAGGACTGCTGCATCCCAGTCGGTCTAAAGTGTCCAGCCTGAGTTTAACAGAGCTGGCATGGCTACTGTGGAATCTACCACGACAGGGTCGTGGTCAGAGTCCAGCTCGTTTACTGCCGAGAGGTCAAAGTGTAATGGCATGTTCTTGGTGATCATGATGTCTAAGACGTCAGGGGCCGGATGGAATGTTGGGCCTCTCGGTTCATGAGCAACGAGGTTTGGGTCTCCGCTGATGAGGCGGTAGAGCCCGCGCCCCCTCTGGTTGCTAGTGTGACTGTACCAGAGCCCATGCTTCGCGTTGAGATCTCCAGCGATGCAAACTACTGGGTGTAGGTTTAGGAGAGTGGTATAATCTGCTTCATAGAAGCGATGATCTGGAGGGTCATAGGTCGCAATCAACAATGTGTCCACACCGCGAATGACAAGCCTAATGGCAGTAGCTTCCACATGTTGAAGGGCAGGAAGAGGAAAAGGTGTATGAGTGATGATGCTTTTGATGAAGATAGCTGTACCACCGTCCTGTCGGCCGACCCGATCAGACCGATGGGCGACGTAACTAGGCAGCGAGAAGTTTATATCAGCATGCAGGTGTGTCTCGGTTACCAAGAGGATGTCGATCCCGTAGGATTGTACAAATTCTAGAATGCCTGGACGTTGTTCCCTTACGCCATTAGCATTCCAGAAAACGGCGCATAATGGTCTACGCACAACACGGTAGGCCATTACTGGGAATTTAGGGAACAGCTGCTCTAATGTTTGCAGCAGGATTTGGTGTTTTTGTAGGACGTCAGCATTGTCGCCCGTTAAGGTCTGCATACACCTCCTCAAAATGGGAAGTGTCCGATTGATCATGTCCCCGAACCAGTTGGACAGGGTCCTGAATTCCTCGAGGCCTGCCGATGATATAGCACCTCCGAGTGGGGTCAATGGGGCCGTCGGAGTGGTGCGTGCCGGTTGGGCATATTGGGTTGGGGCCGGGGCGGGTACCTCTGCAGTTATGATCATTGCATCAGACGTGGTCATTTGCTCAAGTAGAGCTGACCGCTGTCTTTCAGGCTTTCTTTCTTCTCTCGCTTTTCGCGAGAGGGGCGTGGAGGTGGAGCTCTCTCTCCTCCCGCTGGTGGCTGGTTAAATTTGCACAGTTTGTGCCTATGCAGGTCTGGTTTATGCAGTTTCAGTCTGCTGCACAATTTTCTCAGCCTCGCTAAGGGCGGCGGCGAAGCTCAACCCTGCGCGGACTGGTGCCACATTTTTAGGACCGCGGCGGCGGTTGTCAATGATTTTTTGCCGCACTTCACACCCCTTGTACACACTTACATGGGGTTTGTGGCAATTGGCACACTCTTTTTCTTCTGTGCCTTTGTCGCAATTTGCGACAAGGTGTTCTCCTGCACAGCATAGGCATGCAAGCTTTCGTTCACATGCCTGGCTGGAATGGTGAAAACCCATGCATCTGCAGCATTGGGCTGAGTCATCTTGCCCATAGAATCGCTCCACCTTGACCACAGTTGGAACAAGGTGCGCACAGCGTCTATAGGCTGTATTTGTTGGCCCGGGACTTTGTCCATCACTACCAAGTATAGTGGCATCGGCACCTTTTTGGACCCCTCCTCGGTCCAAATGGTCTTTCTCAACTCCGCTGCAGCTGAGATTTTTATGCCGTGTTCTTCTAGGAGTGCTTCTGTTATTTCCTCTGGTGTACACTCAGAGGAGAGTCCCCGAATTACGCGTCTTTCCATATTGGGACGCTGGAGTGTGAATCTGCTCCTCCCTTAATACTTGTTTCGCCCTTTCAAAATCTTCGGTCGTGTAGGTTCGGATATGAACCTTTCTTGGCTTCCTTTGAGCCTCAAAACCCTTGACCAATTTGGCCGCAAGTAGTTTCATTATTTTTGTATGGTTGGTAAAAGAATCCGCTATTATAGGCGGAATCTTAGGGCCCCTCTTGGTTAGGGGTGGTTCGTCGGCCCCTTGTGGGGGATGCAGACTACTATTGGAGGATTTTCGTTTCCTCCTGCGCTCAACGACGGTGAAGACGTCTTCTTGCGCGATGTCGTCCTCCTCGGACTCTGTCTCAGACAGCGGGAGGTGTGGGTTGCTGGGTTTCGGGTTTTGCAATTGTTTGAAGTACCCGTTGAGGGGTCGTAGCCTTTCGCTTAGACCCCTTAAGCCTCTTGGCCGCGGGTTCTGCCACTTCAGGTGGAGATGATTGGGAAATACGGTGACATGCATAGATTGGTTCCAATATTTTTCTAGTTCGTATGCATCCAACGGCGCCCGAGCCCATCCAATAGCCGATGATCCCCTCTGGTAGAGCCCAAAAGAAGACGGGTCCTAACTGGGCAGTCTCGATCGATGCCAGGGAGGAAACCTTTTACAGAGGGCACATTCATCGCTCAGCCGCAACCCACCGAGCATGGTCACCTGGCCCTTCAACCTTGAATCACACGATAATGAAGGAAATGGGGTACGGGAAATGAGGGACAGAAGAGGGACCACCTCAGCATGATCCCATGGATCAGACTGGGCGGTTGTCGTAGATCGAACCCGAATGCGAGTCTCACGCTCAACCGCAGCCCATCTCGCTCCATATGGTTTGGTCTAAATGCATTCAATCTGGAGTTATTCAGTTTTGGGTTTCAGAAAGTGCAGTGCACTTGAATTAACTTTTATATTTAGCTTGACCTCGCCATAACGTAGTGCTTATACGCACTGAGTGGACCTCATTATATCCACATCTTCATAACTATACTGCTATCACCAATCAAAGGTGCACGTGTTCATAATAACACTGTTAACCACCAATCAAACGAACTTCATGTAGCAATCAACAATTTGCCATCTTCACACTTTACCAGGCAACTGAAAGTGAAACTAACAAAACGTGTGTGTTCAATCGAATAATCAACGTGTACGTTTATTTAATCATAATTTGTGTTAGTATTGTAAATAACATTATAACTCCGTTATTATAAGGCTCTCAAGGAATCCCAGCTCACAGACAGGAGGAAAGATAGACGCATAGAAACAGACAGACAGTGTGAGAGGAGATAACTATTTAACGTTACACTTTTTCTAGCATCTACTTATTGTAGACAAAGTATTACATTATACCCAAAGGTGCACATGTGCATAAAGCATAACTAAAAACAGATGTCTTATAAATACCAAACTTCGTATTTAAGTTCAATATCTTCCAAGGATGCGATACAAAGAATTTTAAGACAATCACTCTACCCTAACTTATCCTTCACAATTCTTATTTTCTCCAAAAATAATATTTTCATTAAAATTCTATGTAGCTGTATGAAGGAAATAAGCAAATAAGCTGGAACTGTTACTGGACTATAAGCAAGGATATCGCAAATAAACCCTCAGTTTTTGTTGTTTTTACCTTCTCTGAAGTGATTATGGTTTGAATGTAGATAACTTGAAGCCAACTGCTTTGAAACTGTAATGCTTGCAAATAATATAGATCTTGAATTTCCGTGAATATTCTGTGAAGTCCTCTTCAGTCTGAATAAATTATATCTGTCTTGTCTGTCACGGAGGGGATTCCGGCACGACAGCCGATGGGTTATTGTGAGGAAGTACCCTACAGGCGGCCAGAACGCATCACTGGCAGAACTACTACGGTGGGTCTCTAACAGATGCAGCAGTTCTTCATCCCGACAGGGTTCCAGGTCATCACAGAGAGCGCACCATCGATCCAGGTTCGGCTAATCAATCAGTCCCCTTGGCGGGAGGCCAGCCGACCGCAGCACCTCCCCTCAACCGAACACTATTTCCAGAGCGCAAGCTACACCTTAATGCATTCTACCGGCGACCCTTCTGGCACGTCCTGGAAATATCAGATAGAGAAAATGAAATGAGAGGGAGTGATTTGGGGGATTAAGGTAAATATGCTTTCCAGTATTCGTGTGAGTAACCCGGGAAAATCCCTCGAAAAAACACAAGGTCAGAAAGGTCGACCGCGGGTGTCAAACGTGCGACGTCCCGAATGCGAGGCACAGACGGTATTAATTATGTAAACTTTTGTATAACTGGTAAACCATAAGGAATAGACAAAACTTATATGTAAACAATTCAGAGCTCTTAAAAACGCATATGTCATTCCATTTCTAGCCATTCGTTGCTCTAAGTTTGAATTTTCCAATATGTACTTGCAATGCTAAGTCAAGTGCTAAGTCACCATTAATTTATTCTCGTGATGTCATACTAAGAGAGGAACATCAATGTCAGCATATAGCGACCAACATCTTAAATGTTTGTCGCTTCATTCCCCTGTGCCTCCTTGTACCTACAACTTAACTTATAAAAAAGACATTTCTGCTAAGTTGTATCTCGATTAACAAGAAGTAGAAAGAAACATTGATTTTAATAAGAACAGTTGACAGAAGACAAAAAAGCGATACCAAGTAGAGAAAGCCATGTGAAAGTAACATGTAATTTTTTCAATTGCATGGCTCAATGTTTTCAGTTAAGTGCAGCACCACTTTCTTCCTAGGTTATCAATAAAGAAACTGATAACACGTAATTCATCCAAGTTTAAAATATGTTCACTGTCAATGCCAGCTTTAGCTAAAATACATGCAGAATGCATGCTAACTTGAATCATAAAAAGTAAACAAATATGGTAACTAAGTGCAACAAAATGTTTTCTGAAAGCTACGCACATCTGAAACACGAGAAAGAGTATTTTAATAATAAAGGATAATGCTACTCCGTAAATGTTAATGGAAAAGAAATATCGTTTTTATATTAACCGATAAACCTATAATAATATAAAGAGAAAATCTGTCTTTGTGTATGTGTGTGTTTATTAGTAGGGCAATCTCAGCCAATTTTGATAATTCATTCACCATTGAAAGAACCTCTCTTTCCGACGGACATGGGTTATAACCACCTAATTTCAATTCACAATCTACTAAACAGGGTTTTAAAGTAGACTTCATTGGGAATGTTACGGAGTAGCTCTTGTACTCCGCAGAGAATGCGTAGGTGTACACATATTTCATTTCAAGCAATACACACAGAGAGCCATGATTTAGCACTTAAGCAACTTAATAATTATTACTTAAATAAAAAATGAATTCTTCCCAAAATTTCTAACCCCTGACTGATTGTCCTGAAAAGTTGTGATTGTGAATTTTTAATAGCTATGAAAATGATTTTAAGATTTAAAACGTAGAGTGCAAGCAATTGATAATAGTAAGCACTTCTCGGAATAGGTGTTGAGAAAAACTCTCACAAGAGTTCACATCATTTGTAGGGTAACAAAATTGTTAATGACTTTAGGTGAACTATTTCGTGCATCAAAATATGACTAATTGTCTGCTCAAACGAGATTACATTTTTTGTCCAGTAAGACTTTGTCGGTATCTTACGGTTCATCAGTTTTGCAAAAGTTAGAATGAAGAGAACTGCAGAGTCTACTGCCAGAAAATTCAACATGACATTACTTCATTTCGCATGAAAATATCTTAAACGTATGATATTTTAATCAAAATCGTTCAAATTATTTTTAAGAAAATAGCAATTTTCCCCGTAAAGGGTAATTTGGAGTAGGAGATTTTCTGGAAGTCAAGTTAATGCTGCATTGTTATGTAGTTCTGAGCTGTATTTAAAGTTTGAAGTCACTAGGTTATTGGGTAGTTGGTTTAAAATCCTTTGCAAACTTTCTACATAACAGACAGACATGAAAGCCAGTTAATGATAACGTGGTAAAAGGGAACAATTAGTTGTTTACAGCAGTATAAATGGCACGTTATTTTTATTTAATATGTCATTTATCAAATACAGTAGCCATCAATGTAACGTAAGTGTCAAACCCTATGAACAACGTTTATTCTATAGATCTGTGTTCTGAGGTTTCTGAATGCTAAAGCCATCTAATAACCCTTATGTAATAAACGTTCGATTTATTTTCTTTGTACTTCTTTATCCGTACCGAATCGCTTACATAGCCGAGAATTAGGTACCGGCTATTTCTGCGGAAATCGATGTTTCGTTGCCTAGCATCGTAGCGATGTGAGGTAGCTGACCTTGAATCTTCTTTGATGTGATGCCGCGCCATAGTATAAATAATATTAGGAACATTAAAAACTAGTGAAATGGTATTTTAAATTAACTAATTTTTTCGACAGTCGCAGACTATTGCCTTTTCCAAAGAGGTTCACTTACTTGTGGTATATATTAAGGATTTCCGCAATATGTGAAAACTATGCAGCTGCTATGCTATTAAGTAACTAATGGACCAAATAGAAGGTGCAAAGGTTTAAAATTTCACTTATGGTATTTATCTAAATAGTTATTCAACCATTCCAAACTACGATTGCTCCACTGTCAACAGGTATGTATAGCGTATGCCGCATTTCCACAACTTGGGAGACTATTTCGAAGAAGTTAAAGAACACAGACGTTCCTGCTATGATTCACATCCTTTTGTGTGATTACCAGGACATTTTTCATCCGCTATTAGGGATAGCCGCTGCTGAACGAAATCACAGCTATACGGAATGAAGAGGACTCACATAAAAATTCTCTAAATTCACCGTTCACAAACTGTTCTCAGCAAGTGCTTCTGAGGCTCCGCGTGCTCTTACGTTAATTTGCTATTCCTTTGATATTATTTATTAGTGGAGAAAGCAAAACTAGTGTACCCGCTCGATGGATTCGTCATTCGATGCGAATGATTTTCACATAATGCAAATAGTTTTATTTTCCTCGCTAGATAAAAGTAGGAATGAAAAGTCACGGTCTGCTTGATAAAGGCATCACTTGCTGGTGTATTTTGATCATTCCCTTGCAATTAAAAATATGCCAGAGTTATTAAAGCAAGCACTAGACAATGCCGTCAAAATTATCAGTTTTGTTTAAGGCACGATCTTGCTGTGTTTGTTGCTCAAAATACTGTGTGAAGATATGGGAAGTATACAAAAGTCATTGTCATTGCACACAGAAGTGCGGTGATTGTCGCGTGATAAAGCATTGTCTCGTTTACTTGAACTTCGAATGACCAAAACAGTTTTCTGCCTGCAGATTAGTTGTGCAATTATGTTATCTGGCAGACCTTTTTTCGAAAATGAATTAACTCAACACATTCTTACTAGAGAAACAGGCAATATTTGAAGCTAATGGCAAACTTGCTGTGTTGAAGAAGAGAGCGTTTTACACTGAAAGTGTCGAGGACAAGGATCTCACATGTTTCTCACTAACTTCAAATATTTTAGAAGAATAAATGTGAAAATCATTTGATGAAGGAAGGGACCAAGGAAGATCAAAACAGCGGTGGAGAGACCAAGACCATCTTCGCTAGGTTTATCGTTACAGGCCACATGGCCTAAACCGAACTTGTTCATGAAAATGATGACGATGAAATGTGACAATGGATGAATCATTGCCAGAAATAATAAAAGAACACCTTCACAATTTGCTTCAAAATTCAATCCAAACTTTCGAAAGAATACTCAGAAATCGTTTCAAAAGAATGTTGAGTAGGTTGTAGATCTATTTTCAGTGACGTCAAAACCAGCAGCCCACATCGTCGCAGGATATGAGGTCTTTATAGATATGGTTTAGTACAACCACTCTTAGGTATCAACAAACCACTTCCCAAATTTTGAGTTCAGTTAAGGAAGGATTCTTTGTTACTAAATTTAAAGGTTAAATTGCTCTTCCTGCCGTCTGATACACAAAACGCATTCAGTAATATGCACTATTTGTGATCACCTCTCAGTTTCTTATCGTCTTATGGGGTCTCTCAAGAGATGAGACATAACTGGTGACCAATGATAGTTGGAACACGAGGCAAGATGCGTAGTGGTGAGGTGGAGAGAGAGTAAGACACACCTGGCCTTGTAAACAATCGTTTTAGTTTTATTTAGATTTCTCTCCAAATTACTAATGCCTATGATGGAAACGGTTGCAAATGTTGCTTGAAATAAGCAACATTTATTGGGTTATACGATTCTGTGTTGTAAGAAAAGCTTGACCTTGTCCTTAGAATTACAAACACGTGTAGCTTTAGAGTAAAGACGATGCAGCATTATATTGAAAAATATAAAAACCTTTACTCCTTCAAATTCTCCCTATATTTATACGGGAATTCAAATCCATATCAAAATAGCTTTAAAATGTTCGTCTATTACGTTATATTATATACAGTTCCTGCCTTCGAATGGTAAGTTTTCTTGTAATACGTATGCAATAAACCGCCTTTCTTGGGTGGCATTAAAATGTAATTACATTTCTGTGAATTTGCAGTTTTTTAACTTTACCACGTGTTCCTTGTAATGTATACGGCATTGTAAATCAAACAGCAGTAGAGCTTAATGAGTAACGATTTACTGAGTGATCAGAAAAACTCAGTGCTTTTCTTTCAGACCGACATTTCATTGGTTATAACAAGCACGTAGCATGAATGGTGCTCTCGTTGGAGAGGGCTAAAGAGAGGTGTTAGCGATTTATTGAGAGACTAGAAAAAATCAATACTTTCCTTTCATGCCAACGTGTCATTGGTTATAGCTATGTCCAGCCAGCAGCATTAACACTGTTGTCATTGGAGAGGGGTACAGAGAGGGAGGGAAGGAAGGGGAAGATACAAAGGCCTGTTAAACAGACATGATATCCTTGCATTTTACTACATTCGTTCTCTATGCTATGTACCTCTGTCAAACTGCCTTTTCGGGGTACACGCTACTAAAATTAAATTTCGAGCTCTTTCGGACCAAAAGATGATATGCGTCTTCAAGGGACATGTGACACTGGACACTCGCAAGCCCACCGCAAGAAGTAGGCTCGTTCTTCATATTAACATCGTTGTAGACATTTTTAACTATCATAACTACGTAGCTGTTATATCATATTGGAGATTTGTACTATAAATCATGCTATCTCCAGTTCTTTTTTCCTGCTGTTACCTATAAACATTTCTTGGAGTTCTTCAAAAAGAGCTCTTTGGCTCCAAAAGTTTGGGAAGTGCTGCTCTAGGTCATTGTGCAATAATATCTATCATAAAGAACGGGGGGAGGTAAAGTAATTAATGAATTCATCACTCGAGTTCAAAAAGTTATCCATACATTGTTGAGTAAGCCAGCTATTAATTATAAAACTTTAGAGTAAAAATCTTAAGTGAAATACGTACGATATTTTAAGACGATCAATGTGTTCTCGTGCTATTTTTCCTACACCTGAGACATAGCCTCAACACAACAAAAGATCGCAAACTTACAAGGGGAGGAGATGTGATCTTAGACCCCCACTGGGCTGGCTTGACATTTTTGAGGCAGTAAATAAAATCCTAGGTATGAAGTTTACCTGTTAAAACTCGTTTGCTAAAAGAAACAATACACTCCCTACTGTCTTTTGGCTCTACACGTCTTTTCAGTATTTTCCTTTGGGTTCCAAAGAAATCCTATACAGTTTGCTGCAGGCAAATAGCAGTAGTGCACTGGTCTCTGTAATATCGCATTGTGATATTAGAGATTAATCTTTGTGGTTTATGTGATTTTAAAATGAGCCTTTAAAATCAAGTTGAAAATTACACATGATATGTCACTAGTTCACCAATCTAAAAAGATATTTTTGTGTTATATCCACAGGACTTTCTCTACCCACTTTACATTATTTTATATAACTACTGAAACTATTCTTAGGCAATTTTAGTTTCCTATCTGCCTCATTGATAGAAATAGTTTCATTATACACATTTAGTTTAAATGCAAGAGGAACAAAGGAAAGCGAATCGACAGCCAGATGTTTAAACGCTGGGTAAACATATGTTAGCCTTGAAATTTCTTACTCTTCCAGGACATCGTGAGAAACAACTGAATAGCAGCCTTAGTTTAAAAACAATTGAGTATTGAAAATTTCAAGCCAATAATGAATGACCAATATCTCAGACACGATTGGTTCCACAAAAATGTGAGTTTAGTTACATGATATGGTTTAAAACGTCTTCCATATGAAGAGGACTTAAAACACTATTCCCAGAAAGTTCAATATAGCCATTTTATTTTACAGGTAAATGTATTAAACATTTGTCAAAATCGTTTCAGGGATTTTTTTGAAAATCTTTTGCAGACTTATTGAGATCTACACGCTTTTTCTGTAGTACAATTTAGCCTGTTCTAAAGGGTTACCAGTTATTCAAAAGTAAGAATGAAGAGAACTTCAGAAGGCATAATTCATTTGATTCAGTTGATAAAATTAAACATTTTTAAGCATTTTACACGTAAAGAATAATATAAGGTCCGTAATGTCAAATTCTTGGAAAATGATCTTGAATAACAAGTTTGGTATTGAATCGATTTTATATTTTTGACTTATGCTCTTCACACACACACACACACACACACACACACACACACACACACACACACACACACACACACACACACACATATATATATATATATATATATATATTTTCTACAAAAACATTTTTGGGAGACGATCCTGAGGATCTCAAAACGTGTATTTCTGGCACATAGGGAAAGTTAAAATGTGACCGTTGCTTTATCCTTATATCCACAACGAAATGTATAAGTGCATAATGAAGGTTTATCTGGATAAAAAGAAGAAGATAGAAATTACTTTATGTAAGAAACTTTTTAGAATGACTAGAGAAAGTCCTTTGAGTACGCCAGATCACTTTTATTGCAGTCAAGCCGAAAGTGTCAATGAATTTTTTTCTGGAACGTCTGTATATCTTACAATGTTTTAACCGTGCTCGTACAAAATATACTTTAAGTAAATATTTCATGATGGAGAAATGTTTGATGATTTGATTGTTATCTAAATTCCTTAGAATTACTATGGAAGCACAAGTAGAGAAGTGCTACTATTAATTTTTTCTTCCCATGGGAGAGCATTTATGACATCCATCACTCTTTGCAACTACTTTCACTACAAAAGTTTTTTGCGTAAACATAATCAGAAAGTAGTATATCGTCTTACGCAGTAATGCTTCACGAGCTAACCGTTGATAAAATGCGATAAGAGTTCTCCGAATGCAGCTTCCTGTTTTAGCTTAGTGCTCCACTTTTGTCCTTCCTTTTCTTTTTGTGAAACAAGTTTAACTGGCTATTTTCCTCACCAACTTTCCACTAAGCAATCTGTCAACAACTTGTCATTATTATGAAATTAAATTAAAATGCGTTATGCGCGGTTACAATGTACATAGATTACGATGGCCTATATTTTTTGACAGGCTGGAACCAAGACTTTTATTACTCTCTGCAAGACATATTTTGATGTGCCTAAAAATAATTATGTATTTATGTTTTACTTTAGACTATCATCGTTTAGGATAGTTGGTGTTATATACTAGGAACATCCAAGATTTATGGACCGTTTGACTTTAATATATCGAGAAATAATATTTCGTTAAAAGAAAGCGTATCACAAAATTAAACCTTACTTTATTTCTCGACATAATCACCACGATTATTTAAGCATTTGTCATGTCGAGGACTCGAAAGTTGAAGATCCATAAGTTGGCTAAAATGAACTTAAAATACCTAATAATATCCCCCCAAAAAATCGAATGCGTTGAACTCACATAACTTTCTCTGCTCTTGTGCTGTTTACAAACTCTTATTGCTCTATCTTCTCCATCTTAGGTATAAACATTTGCAGAAATTATCTTATTGCTTATTTCCTTGTAGATGTCACCGATAGTCAAATCTTTTAAAGCTGGTCACTGTATGAATTCCGTCTTTTTTTTTCACGGCCAAGACAAAGAAAGGTGATTAACGACCTTCCATTTGAGAAAAGTATTACGTATTGCAAAACTGACACAGATAACAAGGAATATCTTCAAAATGGTTCACTCTAAAAAAATATTTGACATAAATTATGTGCTAACGGAATTTACATTTTTGTATAGTAAAGTTTGGTCTATCTCTTACGGTTTACCAGTTATGTAAGATTCATCACAAGTAAGCAGGACTACATGGATATACACTTCTTTTGCCCTAAATATATCTTAAACATATGGCAGTTTAATCAAAATCGTTAAGAGCCATTTTTGAGAAAATAAAAATTTTCGAAAAATTGTTTATTTAAAGGTAAGTTTAAGGTGCAGGAATTTTTTTGATAATTTTCGTGTTGCATGCTTGAAAGATATTAAGCTTAAATGCCAAATTTAGTTTTTAACTAGCTTTTTATTTTTGAGTTATGCTGTTCACAGGCAGACGCACACAATGTTGTTGTTTTTTTTAAAGTCACTGGGCTTCAGAACATATTTCCGGTGAAGCCTTGGCATCGAAATTTTGGATATAATACAATACTTCCTCTACTTACTATACGTAGTAGAGAAAGTAAAAAAGCATCTCACAAAGTTGAAGCTTCCTTTGTTTATCACTTTAGCCATTGGTCATGTCTTGTGCTCGGCAGTTAAAGACCCATAAATTGACTATAAGGACTTTCAAAAATACCTAAAAATATCCAAGAAAAGGAATAGAAGCTGGATAAAAGGACATTAAGGTGAGGTCCAAATTAATCACTAATTTCAGTTTCAGTCACATATCTAATGTATATGTTTAAACTACAACATTCTAATGGTATGCAACATACAGTGACAAAAACTAGATAAAAGAAATGCTTCTTATGATTTAGGAACCGGTAATGACATTCTGGAGAAACAAATTGAAATAGGAATATGTTTGCTAACGGAATATTCGCGCTAAGGCATTACAGAGTCCTTGTAACATTCACTAACACTTCGTGATTTTCTTTTCTCCGTGGCCCGGAAGGCTGTTCTCGCGTGTTTTTCATGTTCAATATGCTGCTGGACACGGAACCACACTTCTGCACTAAATTTCACCTCGCAGTATTTGCAGAAAAGAATACTTTCATCAGTAGAAAATACCTCCACTCCAGATTTAGAAAGTACTTTTCGCAAAACAGAAGCGTTATTAGGTTTAATTTTAGATATATTTACGGTTGGAATGTTTTCCACAAATTTAAATTGCAATCTAAAGTAAGGTGGATACAACTACCAACTCCTACTCTCTGATCAAGGTCATCGTCAAAAGTAATGGGATATTTAGAGAAGGTTCAGTAGTTTCTTGCAGGAAGTATACATTGACTCTGCTGGCGCTTATGGCATGAACACAATATAAAGGGCCATCTCAACTGCCTGTTTAGTCAGTCTCAGCAGTGCGTCTTAGTAAAAAGAAATTGGAATAGAGATTAGACTCTTTCTGACAGAAAAAAGATAGTCAATAGAAGGTAAAATTACAAAAAAAGGTGTTAAATGAAACAAAAAAGCTTAAAAAAGATATTTAAACAAAAAACTGCCAAAAAAGGCAGAAAAGAATAAATATAATCAAACATATTCTGGCCTGCAATGATTCATAATGAACCTACATTATATTGGACCTATTCTTCAGACCCTAGGGAAAAATATCTCATAGATATGTTGCACTCACGCCTGCACAAACTATTCTTACAAACACTTATTCATGTTAATTGAGGTAAACATTTGTAGCAATTATCCTATTGTTAATTTTCTTGTACGTGCAAGGACAACACAGTAGGCTTTAAGTGAGAGTCAAATATTTTTAGAGTGGTTGCTATTTCATGACTTTGAAATTACGTTCTCTTTGCACGACGAAATAATAAAAAAAATCCATAATGACCTCCATTTTGAGAATGTCTATAAGTATTTCAAAATTCTGACAAATAACATGGAATATCTCCGAAATGGTTCCCTTCTCAAAAATTATCATTTAATATAAATTGTATGTTTTAACATCTGCATTTTTGTACAGTAAGACTGCTCTATCACTTACCGTTTACTACATATACAAAAGTCCTCAAGATTAAACTGGACTACATGGATTATAGAAACAAAATTCAAAATATACATATCTTAAACTTATAGCGTTTTAATCAAAATCTTTGGAGGCATTCTTGAGAAAATTACAATTTTCGAAAAGGTTTCCACGTAAAGGGTGGTTTAGATTGGAAGAACTTTCTTCAAAATCTTCGTGTGGCACCTTTGAAACATATTGAACTTAAATACCTTCTTTGGTAATTATGATTTATTTATTCCAACAAACTTACTGCTGGTGTTTTTAAACACACAAGCCGCGTGGGGGCAATGATATGTTATTTAGGTTACTTAATCCCGGGACATAAAGTATTTACGATTGTAAGTCGCCCTTGGGGTACTTAACTCTGATGGAAGATTCCCTTTGTGATCTACCGGAAAAAGCACGAATCGGTTGGAGAATTAAATGTCATACTGGCAAGTTGTCACAGTAGCTCAGAGGTTAGAGCAGCGGCGCGTTAAGCGGAAGTTATGTGATTCAAATCCCAGCTGTGGCATTGAATTTTTCTATTCCGATTCCATCTCTCAAACCAACTTTGATTTTTAACCGACTTTTCGTTTTTGAGTTATGCTGTTCATAGACGCCCGCGCGCGCGCACACACACACACACACACACACACACACACACACACACACACACACACACACACACACACAAATAATACCTTAAAAGGCCTTGGGTTTTATTCACACGGCCTCAAAACCTATATTCCGGTGAAATCTTGACAGAATTTTTGGGTCGAATACAATACTTTCCCTGCTTACTATACGTAACTAGTAGAGAAACTAAACCTGATTTTTTCTCAATTTCCTAGCCATATCATTGTATGTCCTCGAGCTTTAGAATTCTCGTGTTGTATTCGGCTGCCGTCAGTCCATTAAGCCAACATGTTTGGGCACAGATTTACCAAACAAAGAACAAGGAATGTTTGGGAAGGAAATCTTACCTCAAGTAACAGACTAAATGCTACGATTTTATTGTTCACTTGGTTCTTCAAATCATCTGTGATAAGTGACGGACATCCGGGCGAGTTTCGTCATCCACATTTGTTCCTCTACTGTTAAACAAAATGCATTTCTTTCGTTAGTGTATACCATACACTTTCTTTACATGTCTGTAAATTTCTACAAGTTTCAACATCCGCACATTCAAAAATTCAAAACCCCTGAACGGAACTTTTTACTACACAATTCTTTTTAAGTACCTAAGAAAGGACAATACCAACTTATTTCCTCTGATACAACAGAGAGTAAAGCTATAGAGGAATTATTCCACCGTGGATACAAGTCCGACAGCGATCTATGCAGAGGGAATGCACCAACGGTCGTTATTTCCTGGATGTCCCTTGTAGAAGTATCCTCCTTACCTAGACGTTTAATGAGGGTAATACTGAAGAGTAGATGAGATTTCACTATAAATGCACGTTCTGAGCTCCCTTTTACCAATTGTAAGACATTAAACATGACATTATTTAAAGACACCGTTTTATAGTTGACTGGGTCATGACATTTGATATACATAAATGAAAGAAGCACAGAGATGAGGTCGTGAAGCTAAAAGTACTAAAGTACCTCATATTCATTTTAACGACTGAGGAGAATCACGGTTATAAAGCTCCGCCAGGCAGGTTGACGCAAAGGGTCTCGGACCTGGGTTTGGAAAGGTAAGAACGTATCTTTATATTACCATGCTGGATAAAATGTGCTTTCAGATCGCTTTTATACGTAATGCTTCCTGAAACTTATGTCAGCCAGTAGTATCTAATTTACTTCTCTTCTTCTTTTTTAGCCGTTGTTGGACAGGTTATTCCAGACGATAAATGAAATGAACACAGAAATAATGGCGGACGTTGAGACCGCTAAGCTGTATGATAAATATCATGCGGACTGAGGGAAAATCCCGAATAGAAATTCCAACCAGAGCGCTTGTCACGATCAGAATTCTAATCTGGATCCGTTGAATTTCAAAATCACATTTTTAATGCTTCCATAGCTCACCAAACCAAGCTAAACCATAAGAGATTACATTCTCTGTGATAGTTGGCAGGGTCGCTTTATTAATCCTGTACTGATTTCAAGAAGTTTTCGCGAATTTTAATCACATACTTAATAAAATATTGTGTAAAATAGAATTACGATCGCTGTCAGCAAATGTAAAACGGATTTCACATATGTTTCAACATATTTTCGAGTCTATTCGGGTACATTAAACGAGTGAGTGAAGAGTGAGTGAGTGAGCGAGTGAGGTTTAAGAGTCCGTCGACAACGAGGTCATTTGGGCCCATTAAACCAATGATGACGGCAATTAAATTATAATAATCCAACTTTATAACTCGAGACCAGTACTTAAATGGAGTAACGGACAAAAGTTTCGAGATTGTGCTTTGAAATGGAATTTGTAAGTAGAATCTTTAGAAATCCTTTAACTGGCGTTCGTGACTGACGTTTTACTGTTAGCTTTTTAATCGAGTTTATTTCATTCATATCACCCGTTCTTTACGAAGTTGTTCAACAATGATCTAGATCTTTGTGATACATACTTCCCTTTACCCCTTATTGTTATTTCCTACAGCCCCGGCTATTCGTAATGAGAGATGAAAACTCCCGTGCTATTTACGCAAAAGGATTTGAAATATCGAATGGGATCTCTAACTTCCTTAACTTCCCCCTGATAGTTTTTCGAGATCTGGAAAAGCTGCATAGCTTGTGTGTATTCTTTGATGGTCGAAATGGTCGAGTTATCGAGTTACTTTTAGGAAATTACTGCAGGTGAATTTTAAAGTTTTATACAGCCATGGAAAAATGATTGAGCACATTAGGAGAGCAGAATACTTTTAAGTACCACGTCGTATTACAGCGCGGTTTACACAATTCGATATTTCCATAAGAAGCTGAGTTTACTGATTGTCTTTGTTCTATACAACTCATCGACTTGTGTAAACCGCGCTGCAATACGGCGTGGCACTTACATATATTCTGCTCTCCTCATGCGCTCAATCATGTTTTCCACAGTTGGATTCTCTTTGATCCCGTAATTATTTAATAACTTAAAAGCTACATAGTTTTCACATAGTGCAGAAACCCTTTACATATACAAGGAATTAGAGGTGAAGCTGATTGTTGTTGTTGTTGTTGTTGTTGTTGTTGTAGTGTTTAACGCCCGCTTTTACTACTACGGCACCGCAGGCGGTGACACTGATGATACATGGAATGAAGATGGAGCACCGGTGGAATGAGTTGGCGGGGGAAACCGGAGCACCCGGAGAAAACCCGCCCTGACGCCGCTTCGTCCACCACGAATACCACATGCGGGTCCCTGGGATCGAACCCGGGTCGCCTAGGTGGTGAAGCTGATGAATATGAAGATTACGCACTCCCAGGTCACCAAGTTGAACTCTTGGAGAAAGATGCATTGTGCGCTAACATCGAGAAAAATAACATTCTCCGTTGCTAATTATAAAACAATCGGGTCACGTATTTCTACTATCAGCAATTTCCTTTCTATACAATTATTTAGCAAGCTCTGCTATCAATCTTGATTACAGCGTTAAGTATAAAGGGCAACTTTCTTACAGTAAGGTTACTAAAGTATTTGGTGTTAGCATCACGTACATATCGTAGCATTATAAGCAGTTGTTTTATATTTATAGACGCTATTTATATTTATAGCTACTACGGTTCTCAGCGTCCCATTTTATATTGTGCGCGAAAGACCACTTAATTTTGCTCAGAGACCTTTATTAGGCTTGGGGTTATTTTACATGTCGTAAATTTATGACACGAGTCCACCGGCTCTACTTCCCTTCCAAAGAAAGCATGCTAAGGATTTTTATGTCCGATAAAATCCATCGCCCTTTACCGGGTTTGAATCCGCGACCTCGGGAATCAGAAGCTAGTATGTTGCCTCGAGACGGTGGAATACAACGTCCTCCTTTCATTTTCACTTATTAATTTTTGCTTCATCTTCTGCTTTATTATTTTCTAAATCGCGACCAGTACACGCATTGACAAATGATAATGTGATAAATCCCACTCCTGACACCACTGTTACAAATGGCAGGTCCAGTTATGGGTCACTTTTATTTCTTATAAAAAACAGGTCTATTTGATTAACGTTAACTCAAATTACAATTCATAGCAACCTTGCAACTCGCGCTGTTCTGTCCAATCTAACCTTGACACATACTTCACTGTCTTTCTCTGACTCACAAACCGCTTCCCGCGATCACACTCACTAAAACTACTTAACACAACAAACAACTTCAACGCGACAATTCAATATCTACAACTGTCTGTGACAATAAACACATTTTCTTACACACTAACTGTATACACACTAACTGATAATTACTAACACTAACTAACTGATAGCAACTGTCTTGCTCAACACTTAACGACTTCATCATAAAAAAGTGGCTTCTCTCGCCGTCTCGGCTCACTGATGTAGGTGAGAATGAGGTAGCACGAATTTTTCTCAAAATTCACCTTTACTCGAACCTGTAGTAAATAAGTCGGCAATCGAAAGTCTCTCGAACAACCTGGAAACCCTTTATTTCGCCGCACTCATAGTCCGCTTTGTTCTGGCCGTTCCATTGTCGTCAGGTCACGTATTTACAAGTAGTGGTGTGAGACAGCTTGACCTTGAGCCTGAGGTGTGCGGCCGAGGCCGGCATTGTAATGTGTTGTAAGCATTTTCTCCGGAATGGCTTTTTTCTGCTGCATGACAATCACAACAGAAACACAAGCCTTCTTGGCAATTGCTCTTTTATAATTCCAATATGTTCGATTTCTCTTGTACACAGGCTTCATAAATAATCCTTGGTCTTTTAGTAATTTGTGAACTGAAATGTTAACGTTTTTTATGGCCTATGACGTCTGGAGCTTTTTAAAGATGAAAGAATTATAAAATCGAGGGATTTTTTATATTACCCTACATACTGATATAAGGGGGATTTAATAAACTATTAAGCAAATTAATTCCAGGTACCATAAAGTCATGTGATGGATTCGTTGAGGCATATTTAGTTAGAACGCTGCTAACTTTGGCAAATGACAAAATCATCCAAGAATCATAACAACAAAAATACTCGAATCCTTCCAAAATCGTGTTAAATCGCCTTTAGAGGCTCTGAACGATCGATTTATGCCAAAAGCGTTCTAAAAGAATAAATGGGTAAAATACTCCCAAAAAGGTCATGTAACTTACAAATGATCGGATGTATTTTCGTTCAATAACGGTGCAAAGTAATCGAATCAAACTCAAATATAAGGCATCCTTCATCGATTTGTTATGATTTATCTGGTATGAAATTATAATAAAGTAACAAATTTATTCATGTACCGGGATCTGTAAATGTAACAATTAAGGAAATTACTTCCAGGTACCATAAAAGAAGCCAAATGATGGATTCGTTCAGTTATATTTTGTTAGAACGTTGCTAACTTTGCCGAATAAGGACACAAAAGGATTCAAGGTTTTTTATTTTGAATGTAAAATGTTTATTAAATCGGTAATGTGCAAAACCTCAAGTTGAGCACAACGAAAGACAGGTCCAACGGTGACCAAAGGAGTTCATGCGACAAAAACTAACGCATTATGTCGTTGCAAACTTTCTAATGAACACGCACTAATGAGAAGGTTTGCCGATTCCTCAAATTACGATCACCTCCCTCGTGTTCCTAACCAGTTATTAACTGCAATTAATGTTGCATGAGAACAAAATGTTGTCCTTAGGATAGCATGTTATTTTCTAGAGTATGTGTTACATTTCTAATAAGCGGCGAACGAAGGTAAAGAGTGTGACCCAACAGTTATGTCTGCTATCTTGACCGTCCGTCGTATCCCTCCTTATTGCAGTGTCCGCAGTAATGGAATTTTTGTCCATATTTTAGCTCTCGTGAACCAAATCGCTAGTTATGCATTGTTGCTAACGGTATAGGAGTACACAAATGGCTCCCAAATTAAAATGCGTCATCTGAATTAGCTTTCAAATATTTTCGGATGATAAGCAATTCGCATCCCAATAGGCTCTGGTCCGGCTTTGTATCCAAGACCTTCTTTTACTCTACTGCGTAGAGTAGGGTACGACGCAACATTTCGATGTCAAGATTTCACCAGAAATATGTTTCGAGGCTCCCTGAGTCCAAAAAGAGCACTTTTACAAAAAGGTCAGTGTGTGTGTGCGTGCATGCATACAAGTGTGTGTGTGTGCGCGTGTGTGTGTGTGTGCGCGCGCGCGCACGTGCCTGTGAACAGTATAACTCAAAAACGGAAAGTCGATTAAAAACCAAAGTTGGTGTTTAAGTTTAATATATTTCAAGGATGCGACACAAAGATTTGGAAAAATTTTCATCCACCCTAAACTACCCCTTAGGAAAAGTTTGATTTTCTCAAAAATGGCTGTAACGATTTCGATTAAAATGCCATGTGTTTAAGGCATGGCAAATAACATGTATAATTTGAATTTTCTGACTATAACCTATTTAGCCCTGTTTACTCTTGATGACTTTTGCACGACCGTAACAGACAGACCAAATCTTACTGTATAAAAATGTAGATCTAGTTAAAACTCACAAACTATTCTTACAAACTCTTATTCCTACATCTTCTTCGTGTTAGTCCAGATAAACATTTGTATGTTATCTTATTGGTAATTTTCGTGTAAGAGCAAGGAGAACATCGGAATACAATGTAGGCTTTGAGCGATTGTCAAATCTTTTAAAGCTGGTCGCTATATGAAAGTTGTGAAATTCCGTTCTTTTTGCACAGCCAAGACATAAAAAGTGAATAATAACCTTCCATTTGAGAAAAGTATAAGTATTGAAAAACGCACACAAATAACAAGCAATATCACCGAAATGGTTCAGTCAACAAAAATTATTTTGACATAAATTGTGTTTTTTGTGTTTGTGTTTTTTGTATAGTAAGATTTGGTCTATTGCTTACGGTTTACCAGTAATGCAAACGTCATCGAGAGTAAACAGGACTACATGGACTATAGCCAAAAATTCGAAATATACATTTCATGTGCCATAAAAATATCTTAAATATGTGGGATTTCAATTAAAATCGTTAGAGCTATTTTTGAGAAATACAAAATTTTCGGAAAACGTTCCATGTAAAGGGTGGAGGAATTTTCTTCAAAATCTTTGTGTTGCATCCTTAAAATACCAACTTTGGTTTTTAACTGACATTTCGACAGACACAAAGTCACTTATACACACGGACCTTTCTCTAAAAATGTTTTTTTTTTTTTATTCAGGGGGCCTCAAAACACATACATCCATTAAAATCTCGACATCGAAATTTTGGATCGAGTAAAATACTTCCCATACTTACTATAGTAGTAGAGAAATTATCTTATACATATGTTATTTTAATGACTATCGTTATGACCGTTTTTTGAAGAAAAAAGAAAGAAAAAGAATGTTGGAAGATTTTTCCATATAAAGAGTAGTTTGAATTGGGACGATTTTCTTGAAATTCTTCGTGTCACATCCTTGGAAAACGAACTTCGATGCCAAGTTTGGTACATAACTGACTTTTCATTTTTGAGTTGTGCTATCCACACACATACATATCTTTTTCTAACTTTTTTATTCAAGAAGTCGCAAAACATACATTTTCGGTGAAAACTCGATATCCAATTTTTAGTGGAATAAATACATTCTCTACTTAACTTATGTAGTAGACAAACTAAAAATATAAGTAAACCACAACTTCAAACTATTATGGAACAATATTTGATATTAGATACAGTTCCAAAGGAAATTGAACTATAGCTTTTACTATAAACATAAAACAAACGAATCCATTGGCTTAAAATCCGATTTATTGCAACATTTTAACCAGGCTTACGTAAGCTAGACAGTCTGTTAAACTGGACAGCAAAATGCTGATGTAGTTTGTTCTGTTTGAAGCCAATCCAGATGTAACTGGATTTTAGGTTTATATAATCTAGGAGCTAATCCGGACAATGGGAGTCAAATAGAATTCAGCCATTGGAAATGGTCTTTCTCTGTGGCCCTGGGTCATGTGAACGTCTCGATGGATCTCCAAGATAGCACCAGGCTCAGATTCCACTACCTACAATATAGGTTGAAGAAACTTTCTCTGCCAGACTGAAAAGATTTATCTATCAACAACGGTGAGCAATACGGGACGTGACATATAAGAGCATATAAGTGCTGTAATTCAATCAAGACTTTCACAAAATTAAAAAAAAAAAATAGTTTTTATATTCAAAATTACTTGGGACATTTAGCTTCCATTCAGATCGAGAAGACTGCTTAACTGGCGGGGAGGGCTCGAGGCGCTGACCACTTCACACCGTTCAGTACCAATGACGCCTATAGTGGGCAGAGGTGGGGGACGCAGCGGCTGGGCGGCAAGTCTTGGCCCTTCATTGTCTTTTGCGCTCGGGTTTAGTTTTTTAGCTTCCATTGATATTAATAGCTTTTGCTTTCAAAGCCTTTCAAAACTTCAGCATTTTAACATTTAAATGCCCAATATTGTGGTGACCAGTATGTATATGTATTTTAATTGTTCCATAAGATGCACCTTTTCACCAATTTTGTTCAAATTTTCAGCATAATTTCAGAGATAATTAAATTCAAAAACTGGATATAGCTTTTGCTGCACTTTGAAATTACTCAAGTTATGGCCTAATTAATTCGAACACTAAGGATAAAATGCTACTAGAAATATACTGAAATAGTTAACATTTTATGAAAACACCAAACAAGTGAAAAAAATTGTTTTACGATTTGTGCGTATGAGTATTTAAATAATTTGGCAAGTTTTACTTTCTTCACTGCTTAGGTATAGTAGGCAAAGGAAATATTGTGTTTCATCAAAAAATCGATATCGAAATTTCACTCGAAATTCATGTTTGAGGCTCCCTGAATATCAAAAAGGTACTTTTAGAGGAAGATCTCTTATGTACCTGTTTGACTATGGACAGCATTACTGAAAAACGAAAAGTTGGTTAGATACCAAACTTGGTATTTAAGTTCACCATATAATTTGCATAAATGGTGAATCAACAGTTGTATCGTAAAATGTGAAACTGATAGTTCACGCACATTCGCTGTGTACCAACTTTTGCGGCGTGAGGATTTTCGGTAAACCAGAATTCTTTTCGGAGATACAGAGACTGTGTTCGCGTTTAACACATCATCCGTTGTGATGCAGGTAAGCCTAATGTAGATTGGTAGATTAGGTAGTGTTGACTTGCCCGTCAACTCCAGCGGTGGGTGCGCCGGTCCTCGCTCAGTCCGGTGCCGGTCTGCGAACGGTCTGCATATGGTGACGCATTCGCAGGTTCTCTCCACTGCACGAGAGAACCAAGTCACCGCGGGTACCAAAAACCTAAAAGCCTTACCTAACGATAAATACTGGGAAGGTTGACCTTGTGCTGTCAAACAGGGCAGCGTATTTCGTAAAAAATTTCTCGCTCACTCGTCTAAGCTCAACAGCAGGAATCCTTGTGATTTCTTGCATACGGCCGCGCTGTAGTCGAGTGGTTAGACCATTCGCTTCTCACCAAGGCGACCCGGGTTCGATCCCAGGCAACTGCATGTGGGATTTGTGGTGAACGAAGCGGCGCTGGGGCGGGTTTCCTCCGGGTTCTCCGGTTTCCCCGCCATCTCATTCCACCGGTGTTTCATCTGCATTCCATGTATCATCAGTGTCACCGGCTGCGGTGCCGTATGTAGTAAAAGCGGGCGTTAAAAACTACAAAACAATTTCTTGCATAACGTTATCACTTAGTTGCTGTAGTGATGAGGGTTAGAACGATACACTCTGTGTTTCAAAGAACCTCATAAACACAAATCACACCTATGGGTGGGGGAAATGAGGGTCCACAAAGCAACTCAAACACCCCCAAACCCCTCTTTAGCCGTACGTGCTAAATGAAATAAGGCCGTTTCTGCTGTTGTACAATCTTCCTATAACCAACCATAACATGTTTCTTCTTTTGTCAAACGATCGAAAAATGGTCCTGGAATAATCTCCGATATCGTGCTGCGTTAATTGTTTCATTAAAGAAAATAGACGCTATTATTATTTTATTCTTCTAGCACATTTCGCACACAAACTCCCATTTTCAGATTGTGTTGCATTTTATGCAACAGTACAGGTTTTCTGCAGCCCAATATACACTGTTACTTATGAGTATAGACCGAATATTCATTTAGGTCGCGGTGTTTGGACTATAAGAAGTGGGAGGGGTAAGTCTGTCACATGATCACAACACAGAGGAGGCAAGGTTGAGACGACGTAGGAAAGCTGTAAATAAAGATTTTACATAACTTACATTCAATGTTGTCACCATTTGGAGTAAAATATTCACTCCCAAATTCTTGCACAAGTTAATTAAGACATGAATATTTCGATTTTCGTGCTGCAGGTATTTTACTGAATGGAACGAATTAACACAGTCAAGAGCCATTATGAGCTGTAGGCATGGGCGTCGCGAAGGGGGGTGGGCAAGGGAGGGCCGCGCCCCCCCCCCTTGGAAATTAATGAACTTAATGTGCTGACTATTAAATTATTATTTTACTTTTTAGGTAAATACAATTTCTATTTAGCGCAAATTTATATGGTTATCCGCAACAAGTACTATAACTTTTGACAACAAAATAATGAATTAATATTATCTGATTGCAAAATTCTAACATTTGCCCCCCCCCCCCCTGGAAAAAAGTCTGCCGACGTTCATGGCTATAGGCAGTGTGTTTTGTGCTGGCACTGTACCCGCACAATGACGTCACGCTCTGCCCGTGTGGCGACAACTTGCAAACACCTCATTTGTGATAACTGCATAAAGGTTTGCACGCTAGTTAGTGTTCACGCTAAATTGTTTAACTATCGCCCTAAAATGAAGATTTTATCTAATCTACTTTTTGTTAAAATTGATCTTCTCTTAAAAAGTCTTTTGTGCGAGCCCAAAGCTTCAAATTTATTCACGATCACATGAATAGTTCTTGCAGATGGTAAAGAGTTTGGCAACTATTCAACAAACTCCCTGTGCACACGGCGAGGATATTCGTGTTTAAAGTGGACTTCGCAAATGAATAAAAGTTATTCCATAGATAGGTGTTGCAGCATGCTTATTGCAGTGACACTGGGCACAGTAGATAACGTGGTGCCGAAGTACCTTTGAGCGGGAACTGGCCATCTGAAGTCCCGCTAGGTGGCGAGGGCGGAGGAGGAAAATGCGGTTACCATATGTTATAATGACTCTTTGCAAGAATAGAATACATATTTCTACAAATGCTTATCTTGATACCCTCCTACCATCAATCCTATATGAGCAACAGATGAGTAGGTAATTAAAGATTTTATATCAACTTGACGTAAACATATTAGTCTTGCAAAAAAAATTAAATCACGTGGTAGCATAAACTTTTGGAAGAATATTTTGTAGAGAAAGTCATATGAATGTAATGTCAATTGTTAGCCATTGATTTGTAATGAAATAATTTGATACAAAAGATTAGTCGATTCTCTCTATTTCGAAAACAGATCCCAACAAAAATAACGACTGCAACACAACAAATTAAAAGTAAAAAAATAAGTTGCATTTTATGGTACAGTCTTAATACCATTTTCTTAGGAACTTCGCCGCTGCTTTGCTGCGTAATTTAAACTACAACATTGGGAACCAATATCCGCATGGAGTAGTAATTTGTCATGCAATGAAAAGTCTATCCATTGCAATAATGAAGTCTTGAAAATTTCACGACTTCTAATTGGAAGCAGATAGTCTTGGAGCAGTTTCTAGATGGCTAAAATATACTTTCTAGCCAGCTACATAAATGGCATCTTAATTTCACAAGGAAAGGCAGCAGTTTTGAGTTCACCAATCTCAAACTTTGTGTGGTCGAACAAAATTAAGCGTCCGAGGACTAGTGCTATTGGTCCTTAAGAAAATTACCCTTTAAATTTAACAGGCTGCATAGCTATTAGTAATTTCGATGTAGGCATTTGTAGCACCGCTGCCGATATCGTGGTTACGTCCTTGACTTCCATTCTTTTCTTTTCTTCTTCCATATACCGTGTCTTCTTTGTTTTTCCCTCTCTTTATCCTTCAGGCTTAAGAATTGCGCAATTACAATACAACCTGTATCATAAACATATTTACTTAAACTTTTCCTGCGTTTCTTATCAACAACAAAAAATATGAACTGTTACTTTCACACGACTTTCTCTACACGCTCTTCTACAAATTATTTTAATGAAAGCTTTTTTTATTAATCTAGTTCATGTCAATCAAGAAAATCGTTTGAAGAAATGGTTTCATTACACATTTCGTTAAAGATGTGAGAGAGAAGGTGTAGGCTGAAGCGAGTTAAATCTTTAAAAAAGCTGTTCAATATATCTCTACGAAACTCAAAATTCTTTACATTGCATAACAAGAAATAAACGAATGGCGACACAAAGTATACTTCAAATGTTTAAAATTAAAACCAATACTAAGGAAGAACTCGGAAATAATTAATGACATAAAAACAAATTGACTTAAAATGTGTGTTTTAATGAACCCTATGTTATTACATGTTATTAGTCACACAAGTGTCTTAAATATACGGTATTTTGCTTGTACTTGTGTTTAACGCCCGTTATTACCTCATATGGTATCACAACCGGTAGACAATGATGATTAGAAAACGGACCTTCATACAGAAACGAAAACTTGCGGAGTTTGGACTATAGCAAGTGGGAGGGGATCATTCTGTCACATGATCACAACACAGAGGAGGCAAGGTACAATAAACGCACAAACGTTGTAGATAACGTTGTTGTATAACTTACATGCAATGCTGTCACCATTTGCAGTAAAATATTCACTCCCAAATTCTTGTAGAAGTTCAGGAATACGTGAATATTTCGATTTTCGTGCTGCAGGCATTTTACTGTGTGGAACTAGGGAATATATTCGAGAGACACTATGCACTGCAGGCAATGTGCTTTGTGCTCTCATTTAACTGGGGCAATGACGTTACGCTCTTCCCGTGTGGAAGGTAACTTGCGACCGCCTCATTTCGCTTTAACTATATATAGATTCGGAGCCTAATGATATATGGAATACAATGAAATGATAATTGGGAAAGAAACTTTGGGAAGGAAACATTTCAGCCTAAGCTAAGAGCACCTCTCTGGCATTTGTCAATTATGAGGTCTGAGGAAAACCTGGGGAAAAGGGGGAGAAAAGCCTCAATCAGGGAGGACATTCCTAGCGGGGTTTGAACCGCATACCTCACGTTTGCAAACCCGTGCCTTAACAATCTCGTTTACCGTGTTTGTGTGGTGATTTAATCGAAATTCATAAAGCCATTTTTGAGAAAATCAAAACTAAATAAAAACTCTCTTAACGCACCATAGGAAAGCACTGATGAAACAGTGAGTGAGTGAGTCAGGGAGTGAGTGAGTAAGTGAGTGAGTGGGGTTTAAGGGCCCGACTGAGAACCTGCATGAAATCTCAGTCAGGAAGGATGGTCTTGCAGGGATTTGAACGTCAAACTTTTAGTTCATGAGTCCATGCCGTGACGATCATGGCTACCCATGTCAGTAATTTTGACTAAAATAACATACAACTTAAAATATATAGATGTATAAAAATGCTGTGTGTTATGTTTCTGTGAATAACCTATGGAGTCCTCTTAAATGAACGAAAATGCATCATTGGGTAAACCAAATATTACTACAAAAAGTGTAGAACTTGTTAAAAAATAAAATTATATGAATAATATTTCCTTGATGTTAACTATCGCCAATAAATTGGATGCTATTACTTTGAGCTTTCTTATACGTTTACATGTTTTAGAATCATTGTTTTTCGCGATGTTAAAAATTGCGAAATTTCGTTCTATGTGTAACAAAATGTATAATAAAACAAGGTTTTATGTTAATTATATTAAACAGATAGAAAGCTGCGCTTTTTCCCCTTATTCATTTGTATAACACCCTATAGTGTCTGTCATATCGGTGGCTTTGGGGTTGAAAAATAACTCGCTAACCCTAAGTTCCTTTAATGTTAGTTTCATATAAGGTCCCTTTATGACAAATAAACTAATGTATAAAACGTTACATAAATCCGACTCTCTAATATTTTCATTATGATATGCACTCATAATTAGTCTCACATTCGTAGTTTTAGACTCTGGGAGGGTAGGCAGAGATTCAAATTAAAGAAATATTCTCCAGCCCTGTCCGGGAACCGAGGATGGTACCTCTGGGTAAAAAAAAAAAAAAAAAAATGCCAAAACACTGGCCACTCGACTATAGAGGCGTAATCAAAAATAGGCTTTGTAAGAATAGTTTGCAAATGAATTATAAAAAATAAATGATGATGGGTAGAGAAAGTCATGAAAATGTATCAATCAGACTATTACTAGTATTTTGAAACACTCCATTTACACTACCAGACACTGCGACTACTGGGCACAAGTTTCGGAAATGGAAATCCACTACGTGGACCACTTTGCTACAAAGACTATACTTTTATTTCTTGTTATTCCTTGGACCGCATTCCAGGTAGTTCATTCACAACCAATTTGTCGGTACAAGGGCAATACCGAAAAGGTTTAGAATGTTATGTCTTTAAAAACAAATGAAATTTGTTTATATTTACCTGCTACTTTCCAATGCTTTGCATGTGTGTAGTTTGTTGATTTGCTCTAATATACTTTGTTAGTGATCATCCTTTCAGGATTTTGTGTCCTTCGAAAAATAAATGTGACTGGAATACATTACCGAGCTATGATATTTTATGATTCTAAATCAACGCCTAAACAATGCAAAGATCGATTTAGAAGTGCATTTGGCGAAGAAGCCCCGTCTAAGGCAACACTATATAATTGTTGTAGCCAATACAAGACAGATCGATCTTTTCTTAGTGATGAATTTCGTGAAGGATGCCCAAGAGTTGCTGTTACTAATGAAAATATCGCCACTGTTCAAGTAGTGCTTGAAGAATACCCTATGAATTTACTCGGGTGACATTGAGTATTGACTGTGTCAAATCTAGGACTTTTACATCCAAAGGTGGACATGAGGAAACTTTGTTGTCGACAGGTTCTACATAAACCGTGAACCCCCTATCATATGTATAGTCCTGACCTAGCACCTTACCATTTCTTTCCATTTCCAAAGATACAGATTAAATGTGTTGAATCATTTTTTCAATAAACTGGTAGCCTTCCTCTGTAGTGTGGCGGTAGCGTGTCCACCTCACATTCAGGAGGTCCCGAATTCGAATCTCGTTTAGGGCGCGTTATCCGGATAAAGCTTTTCCTTGTCCTGAGAAGAGGAATGTCAAGTAAATTTAAACTCTGTGAACCTTGGACTCATTTGAACGTCATTTCACTAATTTCATTCATCATCGTCCGCAACATTACGTTGGATAACGTGAATAAACAAACCACCACCACCACTACCACCACCACGATCATCATCATCATCATCACCACCACCACCATCACCACCGCCGCCGCCACCACCACCACCGCCGCCACCACCGCCAACACCACCACCAACACCAACACCATCACCACCATCACCACCACCGCCAACACCATCACCACCACCAACACCATCACCACCATCACCAAGGCCGCCACCACCACCATCACCACCGCCGCCACCGCCACCACCATTACCACCACCAACACCATCACCACCGCCAACACAACCACCACCACCGCAACCACCCCAACCACCACCACAATCACCACCGCCGCCACCACCCCCACCACCATCACCACCACCAACACCATCACCACCATCACCACTGGCGCCACCACCACCGCCAACACAACCACCACCACCACCGCAGCCACCCCAACCACCACCACCATTACCGCCGCCGCCACCACCACCACCACCATCACCACCGCCAACACCATCACCACCGCCGCCGCCACCACCACCAACACAACCACTACCGCAGCCATCCCTACCACCACCACCACCATCACCACCACCACCATCACCACCACCACCACCATCGTCTGTCCAAGATGGATCCCTGCTAGGCACACCGTGGAGCAACATATACTCGTAGGTGCAGCCATTAATGCAGACAATGTCGTAAGCTATGTGCTTCAAACGAAGGAGAAATGGGAACTGATTTCGAAAATGATTTCGTATATTCCGAAAACAAAATACGACAATGCAAAATAAGATAACTGCCCCTGGAAACACAATATGCTGAGACAAGATAAAGAAATAGAGGTAGGCGTCTTTTGATGTTATGTTCCTACGGTCCCGAAAGTCGTCAGTTGCAAGAGGGCCACTTGATCTGGTTAGCAAGACGCCAGCAACGTCCTCGCTAAAAAAAAAAAAAAGAAAACAAAAATTACCACCACCATCGTCACCACCTCACCATCACCACACCACCACACCACCACCACACCAACACCACCACCACCACCACTATGACCACCACAACCACCACCAGCACACCACACCATCACCACCATTAAGAATAATAATAATAATAATAATAATAATAATAATAATAATAATAATAATAATAATAATAATAATAATAATAATAATAATAATAATAATAATAATAATAATAATAATAATAATAATAATAATAATAATAATAATAATAATAACAATAACAATAATAATAATAATAATAATAATAATAATAATAATAATAATAATAATAATAATAATAATAATAATAATAATAATAATAATAATAATAATAATAATAATAATAATAATAATAATAATAATAATAATAATAATAATAATAATAATAATAACAATAACAATAATAATAATAATAATAATAATAATAATAATAATAATAATAATAATAATAATAATAATAATAATAATAATAATAATAATAATAATAATAATAATAACAACCAGGGTTCTGAAGTGCCTCAAGAAGAGTAGTATCATTTTTTACTTTCTGTGCTGGTAGGTAGAGGAAGTAGGTATTGTATTCCACCCAAAAATTCGCAGTTGATATTTCACCGTAAATATATGTTTTGAGGCCCTCTAAATAAATAAATAAATAAAAAAAAAAAAAAAAAAAGCATTTTAGGGAAAGGTGTGTGTCTATCGGTTTGTGAATAGCATAACTCAAAAACGAAAAGACGGTTAGAAACCAAAGTTTGTATTTAAGTAAAATTCCTCTACACTAAACAACGTTTACATGGAAAATGTTTCGAAATTTTTGATTTTCTCGAATGGCTAACGATTTTGATTAAAAGGCCATATGTTTGACATTTTGTACGGCAAATGAACTGTAAATTCTCTGGCTATAGCCCACGTAGTGCTTGTTACTCTTGATGAATTCTGCTTAGCTGGTAAACCGTAAGAGATAGCCTAAATTTTACTATAAAAACGCGTTAAAACTAGCAAATTATGTCTATATGATTTTTTGTTTTTCTTCTTTTTGGTGAAGTGAATATCTCATTTCGGAGATATTCCTTGTTATTTGTGTGAGTTTTGTAATAGTTATGGAAGTTCGTTATTCACTTTTTTGTATTTTGGCCGTGCAAAGAGAGTGGAATTTCAAAGCCTTCATATAACAACCAGCTTTAAAAGATTTGACTATCACTCAAAGCCTATTGTATTCGCAAGTTCTCCTTCCTCCTACAAGGAAACAAGCAGTAAGATAATTTCTGTAAATGCTTACCTCAACTAACACGAAGATGGGGATTAAGAGTTTGTAAGAATAGTTAGTACTAGAGTAGAGAATGTCATGTGAGTACAATACATCAGATTTCTGTCTAATGTTAGTTCTAAGTATTTGATACGCTCAACTCGAGGAATATTTCCACTATCTAATTTGACTGTGTTCTTTATGTGGGCAAGTGTAACTAAACTGGACTCCCTCGGATTCATCTTCACTCTCCAGTGTTTGCACTATTCATCTACCTTACAATACGTATCATTGCCTTAAGAACTGGTTTCTTGGAATGCAAAAACGTATTAATGTTAAAAGGGAAATATAAAACAATCATATCATTTAAATCTTTTAAAGATAATCTTGTTTCATTTGTAAAACCGTTCAGTGTACCTTTTTCGCTATGAGGGAATAATCTGCTACTGGGAGTGTGTACTACAGAAATGGCATTGAATATATGAAGAGGTAGTAACAGGTGAACGATTTTTACGCTCGTAAAATGTTTGATACGAATGTTTATCTGAGAAACGTGACGAGTGCATTGTCACTTAATTGCACTTGAGAAGTTGCGAAGTCAGGTTGAAGGAGAACCGGTAAAGGTGTTATTTTTGGCAGGCACCTTTCTCGTGAAGTATGAATGGTAGGTAAGGTTGGTGGGACTGGTTGTCCACGCGCGCAAGCAAGCAGCTGGTTGTGAGTGTGTGGCGGGCTGGTTCTGTTGCAGGATGTGGAGGAGCTGGACGGTGCTCCTGGTGGTGGTCACCGCGCTAGACCTCGTGCGAGGTACACCTCTCGGCCGACGGCAGCTCTGCGGCCGGGAACTCGCTGACACCCTCTCCAGCATCTGTTTCGGCCGGGGCTACAACGACCCCTTCTCTGCCTCTCCCGGTAAGTGCCATTTCGCTAATCGCTAATATTCACTTCTCAATGTTTAAAAAACTGAAATGTTCATGGCGTGAATTTAATGTATACAACTGGTTTTCGGAGAGAGTTTAAGTTTTAAAATGTGAATTTAACGACATAATTCCGGATAAGTATAATTTAAAGGGACACTAAATAGCGAAATTTGCTAAATAATGACATCCTTAGTTTTTTACTGTCTCATAGGCCGATGTTTCCTCTTTAATTTGCTATATATTTCATCAATGTAGTTATTTACATTGTATTTTAGATATAGTTTTAAAACTGATAATGTACTGTCATTTTGTACTCTGAAATCTGCGCCACTTCACTGAAAATATATCTACTCTTTAGAATTCAAATACATTTTAAGCTCATCTTTTAGGGGAAACTTTGCTTTACAAATTGTTATTACTTCTAAATATGGCAGCATTCGTATGTCAAAGCTGTTTGTTTTACGTTTTTCATTTTATTTTATATTTACATTTTACTTATTTACTTCTTGACTTATTTATTTACTTACTTTATTTAGTTACTTATTTACTTATTTATGTATGTATTCATTCATTCCTTCACTCACTTATTTAATTTATTATTTACTTATTTGTTTATGTATTTATTTATTCATTCATTCATTTACTTATTTACTTATTCATTCATGCATTCATTCATTTATACATTTATTTATTTATTTGTTTGTTTGTTTTTGTTTATTTCTTTATTTCTTTATTTATTTATTTATTTATTTATTTATTTATTTATTTATTTATTTATTTATTTATTTATTTATTTATTTATTTATTTATTTATTTATTTATTTATTTATTTATTTATTTATTTATTTATTTATTTATTTATTTATTTATTTATTTATTTATTTATTTATTTATTTATTTATTTATTTATTTATTTATTTATTTATTTATTTATTTATTTATTTATTTATTTATTTATTTATTTATTTATTTATTTATTTATTTATTTATTTATTTATTTATTTATTTATTTATTTATTTATTTATTTATTTATTTATTTATTTATTTATTTATTTATTTATTTATTTATTTATTTATTTATTTATTTATTTATTTATTTATTTATTTATTTATTTATTTATTTATTTATTTATTTATTTATTTATTTATTTATTTATTTATTTATTTATTTATTTATTTATTTATTTATTTATTTATTTATTTATTTATTTATTTATTTATTTATTTATTTATTTATTTATTTATTTATTTATTTATTTATTTATTTATTTATTTATTTATTTACTTATTTATTTACTTATTTATTTATTTATTTATTTATTTATTTATTTATTTATTTATTTATTTATTTATTTATTTATTTATTTATTTATTTATTTATTTATTTATTTATTTATTTATTTATTTATTTATTTATTTATTTATTTATTTATTTATTTATTTATTTATTTATTTATTTATTTATTTATTTATTTATTTATTTATTTATTTATTTATTTATTTATTTATTTATTTATTTATTTATTTATTTATTTATTTGTTTATTTTATTTATTTATTCATTTACTTATTTACTTATTCATTCATGCATTCATTTATTCATTTACTTATTTACTTATTCATTCATGCATTCACTTACTCATTTACTCTTCTATTTATGTATTTGTTTGTTTGTCTGTCTATCTGTCTGTCTGTGTTTCTGTGTGTCTGTCGATCTGTCTGTCCATCCGTCTGTCTATCTGTCTGTCTGTTTGTCTGTCTGTCTGTCTGTGTGTGTGTCTGTCTGTCTGTGTGTGTCTCTGTCTGTCCGTCCGTCCGTCCGTCCGTCCGTCCGCCTGTCCGCCTGTCCGTCTGCCTTTCTGTCTGTCTGTCTGTGTCTGTCTGTCTGTCTGCCTGTTTGTCTTCTGTCTGTATGTTTGTCTGTTTGTTTATTTGTTTATTTTTGTCTTTGTAAACATCTGGGAAGTTCTTTTTCCTCTAGTTTTACTTTGAACTGTGTTTACTCTGAATAACATTTCCTGATATAAATGGCCTGTTCTCTCAGGAACTACAACAATAATGAAATGAAATTTTGGGATGATAACATTCAATGATGTTACTGATCTGGTGTTAATAGATTGGTTGCTATGTTTTAAAAGATTAAAATAATTTATAAAAATAAATTCAAGTTTATAAAATTTAATTTAAAATAAAAAAACAAAAGTGTCATGGGGACTAGGAATATCTAGAATGTAAATTTATAAATATGAAGCTTATTGATAAAGTTTAATAAAAATGTGTAAATAAGAACAAAACAATATCTCCCTTAATAAATAATATGGTTTTATAACAGTAAACAAGTAACCTTAAAGGGAATGCATCTCTATCCTGCTTCTGATACGATAATAATTTCTGTGACTATTCCACTCATACATGACTTGGTTGAAATCAACCAATCATGTGCATAACAATTTCAAATTTCATTCAATGATAGCCTTTATTCGCGAAAAAATTATCAGATTTTATTATCACTTCCTCTAAATTTTATTATCACCGAGGAGGTGATGATCAGGTTATGATCAGGTTAAGAATCTAGCTTCACTGTTCTACAGATGTGCTACAGCTTACGTTATTTGACGCAACAGAGCTGCTAGGTTTAAATGTCAAAAATGCCATGATTCACTTCGGTGAAGCATCTAACGCTGATATAGATGAAACAATTCGAAGAGGACACAGAACACAGAATGCAACAGGAAATATGCTTGGAATCACTTTGACCAATGTTGCATTGAACGAAATTATAAATTAATAGCAGATACTCCTACTTCTGACATTACCAACATCTTAAAAATTGGTGCATCGATACGATAATCTTGTAGGTGGTGCCAATGGACTCTGATATACCTACGCCTGCTTCATTTTAAGAGGTTAGTAATTGCAATACAGCATTTAAATAACATTTCATAGGCTTTATCATCGTTCAGTAAATGCAAATCGTCATAGTCAAATTCTCTAGGTAAATTTACTATCACTTGTGGCATTACCTATGGCAATGGAACATGAAGTTAGTAAACTTAACATTGGCGGGAAAAGGGCGATTCAGTTCCCCTTAACTTTAAATGCATCTTGCGTCAATAATGCTTTTATTCGATCAAGTTTCTGTCTATAAGAATCTTCTACGTAGTTACACATATAACTTATAGTACCACTGTGTTTTATAGTATAAAAATTAGGGGCATAGTGACTTAATTAACCTCCTGCATCCTTAGGCATCACGTATAATAACTCAGGTTTTGGCTCTGTGAATGTGTTAAATTCATGTTGGCCGGTGGTATGTTTGATACCTCCTGCACTCTACGCTTATTTTTTTTTTTTTTTTTTACTTTGTATCGATGATGTGATTAATAAACACATAAGTAATCCCGAGGTATCATACGTGACACTGCCCCTAAAACCCCCCTGAACCCCAACAAAACAAAACCTTATATTTTGAATTTTTTGTTCTTTTCATTCTTAATAACACATATTGATCCACATAATTTGTAGCTGTGTAAACGCCGTTTTGCCCCCCCCCCCCCCCCCCCGCCAAAGCCACCCCTAATAATTTTGCTTTTTGCATTTTTGTTTAATTTTCGCTTAATAGAAACTCATTAAGCACAAAATAATAATTTTCACTCTAATATTGTGATCTAAGGACTCAGGAGGTTCATTCTAAAATATTGCGTAGTATTGCTTCCGAAATTTCAATAACAATTATTCATTACAATTGCTCCAGAAGAGAAATTTTAATTAGTTTCTTAGAAGTAGTAGTAATAAATAGTTCAAGAATGTTACTTTACTTCAAGTACTTAAGTTAGTCCAATTCAAGTAATTCCAGGTATGCCAATAAGTTAAAATAAACATGTAAACAATGTTAAACGTAAGTGAAATAATAATAATACAGAATAGTGATGTTAGTTGACAACGTTCAGAAAATAACATAAATAAAATTGGAAAAGAAACAAGTTGAAAGCATCTACAGGCAATACGAAATTTATGATCCGTCCGGGTAAATACTATGTGCGCTCAAAACTAGTAGAAAATGAAATACGTGCAAGTATCTTATGTTGATTGCGACACAATAGAAGCTATAATAGATGCAGGGATATTGAAAATGAATTCAGTAAGTGGCAATAAATTTATGGAACAATAAATACAACTTTTCAGAACACACCTCGAATAGATGAAAAATTAAACTTTTATAAGGTAATGGCTGCATCAGTAATAATCGTAAGTGAAACCCGGATAGCATATTATGAAATCGATATAAGTAATTCAATCGGCGGAAAGGAAATTTTTCCTTCTAGTCACTAGAAAATAGTAAAAGAATTTGATACGATATGAAACTACGAGAAGAATTAAGTAGGTACGTACGATATATAGGTATAATATAAATGAGAACATAGAAGAGTATAAAGGCAGCTGCAGAGCCCACCTAACTCAAACGATTACTCAGATAATCTCAGCCTTGGTGAACAGCTATCAGCCTCAAGGTAGTGGTAGGACCATTCGCTTCTCACCAAAGCGGCCCGGGTTCGATCCCTGGCAACCGCATGTGGGATTTGTAGTGGACGAAGCGGCGCTGTGGCGGGTTTCCTCCGGGTTCTCCGGTTTCCCCCACCATCTCATTCCACTGGTGTTCCATCTTCATTCCATGTATCATCAGTGTCACAGCCTGCGGTGACGTATATAGTAAAAGTGGGCGTTAAATACTACAAAAAAGCTCTTCAAGGTAGAAGAGGTGTTGGGCCTCCGAGGAATAAATGGCCATAGTGTGTAAGTCGGAATAGGTAAAAGTGCCTAATTCTTACAAGGATGACGATGATGATGATGATGTGATGATGATGATGACGATGTTTCAAGTAGTTAAGGCTAGGATTATAACTGCATAAAAATAGTTGTTTCAGAGTTAATATTTCAGAATATACATAAACCATAAAAACCCTCAAAAATATAGTTCTCATAAAATATTTTATCACTCTTGATACACGGAATGTTATTGGACATCTTGCAAATTTTGAAAAACAATCACGAAAATTTGATAACAGACTTACGATCCTAAGCACATTTAAATAAGCAACAAGTCTTGTAAATCATTAATAATTATCTTCAGAGTACACTAATGCCATTAAGATACATTTAATATCGTATCTGCAAAGCATACTACGTACATTATACGTCCTGTTAGGTATTACGATCTTAATTGTGAAAACTCTTAGTAGACTAATTCTCAAAAGTTAGATTATTTGTTTTCCAAATCTGTATTATAAACAACAAAGAACAACCTCTAGCGCAATAGCCGTTTGTGGGCCAAGGCTAACCTCCGGGCCGCTAGATACCCCACCTCTGCCTATTACTGTCGTTATGACCGGGGTGAAGAACTGGATGGTGGAACGTGGTGGGCGCCCCGAGCCCTCCCAGCCGGTTATGAGACTTTTGCGACCTGGAGGCGCTACTTCTTTATCAAGTAGCTCCCCAATTGGCCCCTCAGGGACCTAACGAGACTTGGTGCACCCCATTAAACCTTCTGATATTAAAATTTAAATGGTACTACATATGTATGTGTGTGTGTGTGTGTGTGTGTGTGTGTGTGTGTGTGTGTGTGTGTGTGTGTGTGTGTGTGTGTGTGTTTGGTAAACATACATTAACAATGCGCTGAAAATCAAATTCTTTCCTTGTCAAAGTAGTAAACTTCTTGTTTATTTGTGCAATTGCTAAAGGAAATGACATTTCATAACATCAGATCATTCTGTACTAAAAGCAAGTTACACTCTTTTGATTAAATCTTTTAATTTATGTTCATAATAAGGTTCTAAAGCCCGAAATATATGCTGCTTTGTTTTCTGAGAACTAAGTTTTGAAGATAGAGTTAATTAACGGGAACGTTCCCCAATAATTTAGGACATAAAATACCTACAAGTGCAACATAGTCCGAACTAATATTGTTCTGCAGTTTGTACTTTATACTGTTGTGAAATATCCTGTTATAATACGAAATACACCTCTTTACATCTTTGATGGCGTTGTTGGTAAACATGCAGTGTACAAATCTGATGTGTTGCACTCACATGACTTTCTTTACTCTTGTACCAACCTTTCTTACAAACTCTTATTCTTCTATCTTTTCATGTTAGTTGAGATAAACATTTGCAGAAATTATTTTATTGCTCGTTTTCTTGAACGTGCAACGGGAATATGGGATAGGCTGTGAGCGATAGTCAAATCTGTTAAAACTTTTAAATTCCGTTCTCTTTGCACAGTTAACAAAAAAATGAATAACCATGTTCCGTTTGACAGAAGTATTAAGTTCTCCAAAACTTACATAAATAACGAGGAATTTCTCCGAAATGGTTTACTCAAAAAAAAAAAAATTATTTAGTTTGTTTTGACCACGTCTGAGTTCGTATACTGCACCCCACTAATGACGTCTTTGGTGGACAGAGGGATGAACGCAGCAACCGAGCGGTAGACCTTGGGCCGGAAAGGACTGCTGCGGGGTCAGTTTAGGGCTATTTTTGAGATATAAAGAATAGTTAAAAATGTGTACATAAAGAGTGATTTGCGGTAGAGGGATTTTCTCAAAAATACTCGCATTGTATACTCGCAAGATGCTGAACTTAAATAGTAAGTATGGTTTTCATCCACCTTTTCGTTTCTGCGCGCGCGCGCGCGCACACACACACACACACACACACACACACACACACACACACAAACGCACACCTACGCACATGGGCACACCTGTTTTTTAAATTATTTCAGGGAGCTTTGAAACGTGCATTTCTAGTAAAATCTCGTTATCCAATTTTTGGGTGGAGTTCAATACTTCTACTTATATAAGTAAAACGATTACTCTTAAAGTTATTGATTTGCAGTCGTTTTACCTTCACGTATTTTAAAAGCGGAGCAGATATATTAATGAGATATCTATTGGTTGCAGTTTCTAAAAAGATTTGGAAACATATCTGAATGCTTGTAATCACTTTAGGTTTAGAGAAGACATTTTGAATTCCTAAATGTTCGATTAGAGCTAGTCTTAACATGCATAGAAGAAAAGAAAACGGAAAAGCAATGTTTCGTCATTTTCAGAGTATCACTTCTCCATAGCTCTTTGTTCTCCCACTTTCATTTTACTGAACTGAAAAAATAAAAATAGAAGATTAATTTTAAAGCTTATAAACTTCATTTAAGAAGCAAAGTTTCTCCATTATGTTAGAGGAATAAAAAAGTATTTTAATGCGTAAAGTGAGTCTGGGGTTTGTTTATATGAAAATAATTTAAAACTCTAGCGCAGTAAAAGAAATTCCTACATGTCTATGCATTTTTACCAGATATTCTCCTCTAATTAACTAGGTGGAGAAACGTATTTTAGATTACCTGATATTGGTTTTTAATTTTTCCAAAGAGAGTTTTATGAAAAAACAAATTGTAAAAAGTAGATTACTTGAGCTGACTTGTTCGTGAATTTTGAATAATGTTCCGTCACATTTGTGTCTGGATATTTTACCGCATTATAAACTAATGAGTTGAGTAGTCAGACGAAGGGGTTTCCAGTAACTGAAGCACAGCATCGCACATAGACCGTGTTAGCCCTTTATTTTTCTAAGTGACCCAAGAAACGAAGGGATGAAGGGGGCAGCCAAAGAGGGACTTGATACGGACGATGTTATATGTGAGCAAGGACGGGGTCCCTAACAATTGTAATATGGCACCAATCCCGGCGTCGACTAGCCCTGCCTCAGTTACACACAAACTGGAATACATGTTACACTCCCAGAAGTTCCCCAGGTGCCAGGGAGAAATCTTCCCACAGAGTAAATTCCATCGTCCTGCCGCAATACACCAACCGTTATGCCTAGTCCTACAAATCTGAAACTGATGAAAGCAAATTATGAGGATAGGAAATTCGTGGTAGATTGGGAATCAACCCAGTATTTGCCTACCGACCCTGGGAAGCTGGAAAAAATCTCCCCCTCTTCCCCCCTCCCCCGCGCTTACATGATATAGTGGAGCCATTTTGCTTGGTAACAGTGCCATACCCAAACCATCAGACTCGGGTATATAACTCGACGAATATTGTAAAATGCGTTTAAATATGACCCAACCTAAAAAGAATTGCCTTCGGAGTTTTCATCTTTTATCATTGACTGAAAGAAATGCTCGATAATACTAAGAGCATGATTCAAAAGAGAATCTACTTTTCTGTCAGAACTTACATCCGTAAATCAAATAAATCTCTTTTCAACATTTCCGTCAGCATTTATGAACGAATGTTACAGAGTTGTTCTATTAAAGTCAGGAGTTTCATTTAATATTAATGAAACATAGAAGGAATCAGATTGAAATTGTCATTATGAATATCAGGTGAACCTGTCATGTTATATTGTTAGTTCATTTTAATATGCAATATGGTTGTCCTTGTTTTCAAATCTTTCACTCTCATTGTGACCAGAAAAGCAAGTGCCTGTTTTCCTAGAAAACATACATCCTGTGTAAAATGAGAAAGTAAAACTCTGTTCTTCACCTCGTTGTTATGTTGTTCATATAAGACCTTATGTGATAATTCAATGAAAATTCTATTCCTGGATTTGTTTCCAATATTTTACTCATTTTTCGCATATTATGTGATTACAAGAATAGTTGTGTTTCTTGGCTGCCTTATAAATATTTTAAATCCTCATAGGCCCTGGAATTCCAAATTCACTTTTCTTTGGTAAAAGAATCCAAAACATTTGTTCAAACTATTACGATGTAGCCAGGACATACTTTCAGATACTTTGATGTTGAGGTGCTTTATACATTTTCAATTTTCGTTAAGTACTGAGCGCGGACTTTGGAGGATCTGTTTTAAATTGCTTTTTAGAGAAATCTTAATGTTTGAAAGGCTCTTACATTGAGTATGACGATCACACAAAAGTTTATTTCTATTTTCGTTGCAACAACGACACGGAAACGAAGTTTTGTTTGCTACTGTAGCTCTGGTTCATTTCGTGACCTTTTGGATGTACACTGCCTGTTTCAAAATCTGCGAAAATCTTAACCGCATTTTCTTTAGTTATAAGTAACCAAATGTTCAAATGTCAACAATTTAAAGGGCACACATACAAGAAGCAAAACAGTTTGCGAATTGTTCTTTATTCACGACTATAAATGCGATAATGTCAACGTGATTCGTAACACGAGATGTACAATAACATATTACATACTGTGGGTCAAGCGGGGTTTCCTGCAGCCTTTGCCCAAGCTTTGTTTCGAAACAAAAGTTATCGCAGAGTGGCACGAATTCAGGTCATGTTTAAGAAAGCTTGAGTTTTAATGCCATTAAAACGATTATGTACCACAAAGTTATAATTAACAATTTAGCAATTAATTTGAGGAAAATTATAGGGTATGTAATACATCTCACATGCATTGACATTACGCCCCTGCTCGGCAACTAATTGGTTGCCATGAGGCAGCTTTCAATAAATATCCTTAATTATTTATATTTTATAAAAATAGTTTTATAGATATCTTACTCTGACTTTTTCTTCAAATTAAAGTTCACACGTATTCAGTACAGTGCGTACAAAATGATTCTTGGTCGACGTCAAACTGATTCCGATAAACGTTGGCCTAGAAATGGTTTCAAATTAGGTAATTTGGACATCGTTACACTCTAGATACACAGCTTCCGTCTTTTTGGGAAATTCCATTTGAAAAGTACTTAAGAGCTTATTGGAAGAGGGTTAAAAGCTACGAGAAAGAATAATGAATAGCAAACTTGCAAATATGGTACAACGAATATTTCAGGAACACCAAATGCTATGAAAAGATAATTATTTCACACAAGCTGAATATTTTAATGAGCTCCATGTTATTAACCCTTTGTTGTCTACCTCTTATGTGACATGCAATAAGAAGGAAGAGGAACTAAGACTAGAAAAAGTTCAGGCTATATATTTTTTCTTCGTGCCAGCGTCTCAACACATTGTAATCAAACTCGCCAAAGCTACTTTTGAGAAACGAAAGAAAAAAGACATATTTCCACGTAAAAAGCTTGCATGGGTGGCGAGACATTTTGTGAAACTCTTTGTCTTGAGCCCATAAAGTCCTATACCATACTCAAATGCGAAGTATGGAATATTCCTTTTGGAGTTACTCTTTTCGGTTTTACTCGGTCGTTAGGCAAATACTGGGTTTGACAATTTGATACCCGATTCTTCCTAGCACCCCTTTTATTATTATATTTCATTTTCCTCCTCTTCTTCTTCTTCTTTTTGTTGTTGTTGTTCTTCTTCTTCACCACCATAGCAGTCATTAATCTGATCACCCAACCTGGATATACTACGATCCAGTTTGCTTACTCCTCGACAGTCTACTTACCCAAGGTATTGTCTTGTAAATATATAGAAGTATAAGTCCTACAAAAGGGCAATTCATAGTAGAAGGGTTTATTTCTTATTTCTTGAAGAGTTTACATATAAACTTTTCGTCTGTAGGGAAAGTCGTGTGAATGCATTTATTTGTTATTTAAGTTCATTAATACTCAATGAGGTTGGGCCACCTGGAAAGCATGGCTATGTTTACTTTTTGAAATATAGGCAACGATTTGAAAAATATTCTTTGGAGGGTCTTGAACTTAAATCTCAATACTATTTCCATTGAAGATTAGATCTCCAGGAACAGAAATCAGTCATACTAAACTTTAGCCAGATTTCCTGATCATCATACAATAGGAATTTTATAACATTTTTTCCTCTATCATCTTGTGCTAATTTGTTCAAAATAGCTGGAACGTACATTAGCAAGAAATTAAATAATTCACATTAAATCCAAAGATAGGATAGATATAAATAACATTGAATATATATTTAAGAAGCAATTATGGAGCTTATTTGACAATATAAAAGACTATATTTTATATATATTTTAAATCTGCAATTAGTACCATAGGAACGTTACAAAACAAGTTATTCTAGCATACATTTTCTTCAAAGTATTAAAATTAAAACGTGTAGCTTTAGTTCAGTATCAATTCTTCCTCTTCTTATTCTGATTGAGACATCTTAGTCAGGAAGTTCACAAATTTTTGTTTTTCCATTGATGACATTTATGATTATGATATGATTGGAGCAATCTGATTCTCACAAGATCGCTTGCTCTAACAGGTTATACCACTTCACCTTAACGACATTCGAATATCTAGTGGCTAGTTCATACGTTTTACAGTCACAGAGCTAACCTGTTGGACAGGTTATGGCAAATCTCTGAACATAACCACTAAATGAATCTTGTTCCACGAAAGAACTGTTTATATCTAGGTCAGTTTTCAAGATGGGCATCTCCTGGATAGTGCAAACTGACTGTTTCTATGATTAACTTAAGATCCGTTAGAAAATGTACGTCATCTCAAAATTTCAAAGATCATTTAATGAGCCACATTTAAAGCAAAACAATGCATTAATTAAACGTGCGAGATGGCTTGGTGGCAACGTGTGGGGCTCGCATTCTGGAGATCCCAGGTTCAAATCCCGTGCGCCATTAATCTGACGGTTTTTTCGTGGGTTCCTTCAGTCGCCGAGGTAAATACCGGTTTTGGATATTTAATACCACGATCCAAACGTTCCACGATAAGTCTAAAACAATAGTATAAATGAAAAATAAATGGTAATATCAAATGCTGTGCCATGTATCCACAGATAATGTAAGCAGATAGACTGGATGGCGCTCTAACGTGATCTGTCATCATAGAGGCAGAGGTACAGTTGCCCTGCACTGTTCCTTTATGGACTCGTGACGAAGTAAGATGGTGTGGTATAGGGATGAGACTTGGAAGACTAACTGTAGATCAGCCTGGGCAACCGGTGTTCAGAGAGCGCATATTTCTCACTACCTTGACTGATAAATATGTTTAGCAGGTAAAAACTGAAGGTCGCTCAAGGTATCGTGCGAGTCGCACAGGCCTGCTGTAAAAGTATCTGCAGATAGATTGAATGGCACCCTAATGCCATATGCCCGTCACAGAAACGGAGTGCATTGCTCCCTCTATGAACTCGTGACGAAGTAGGGTGGTATGGATAGAATAAGACCTTGTAGGCTAACTGTCCGCCAAACACCATTCTACGAGTACTTCCTAATAGATCCTTCGCGATATAATTATGTATTTAAAGCGACGTAAAAGAAATAGATGGCGGGAAATGCATGAATTACTATGCCAATTTTGATAACATTTCCAAAATTTCGTAACAGTCCATATTTACCTAAATTTACATTATAACTCATAGTCTAAAATATTCATGTATACCATTTCATCGCCATTCTAATGGGAAATCAAGGGACCGCTTGAGTACAGAATAAACATTTGTTTTTAATAAAATGCATATAAAATACAACAAACCTTGCAATAAATGAAGCTAGTAATAAGCATTTGTAGTATGAAAAAAATCTACCACTTTCTCTTCACTACTTGAGACATATATTTCTAGCAATGGGATGCGTTGATACCGTCTAATACTTTGAGATAATCTTCGGTGACTTTCCGATACTTATACATTTTTAAGTTTTGCGTTATTGAAAGTTGTATTTAACTTTATGCTAGATAAGGAACGAAAGGAGTCGAGACTTCACGTTTTTGCCTCGCACGTGTCCCCAAAGAATTCTTGCGCGTAGTTTAAAGCAATTATTTATTTTTTGCTACATGTTGGTGTAACATTTGAAGCAGGAGTCGCCAATCGTCGATGCAATGATTTTGAGGCCGAATTTTTTTTTTTTTTTTTTTTTTTTAACCAGGTCACTCGTTGGTAACACGGTTTGAAGCAACAATACTTCACGCTGCCCAAGAATGTCCCAAATCCCTTTGATTCAGTCCTTTGCCACCGATAAAGCTATAAGATTTCTCACCCTGGGTATGCGTAGGTTTTGTTTTGAAAGGATGACACTAATTTTGATGAGATCGCCTTTTAATAAAAGTTTCGATCTTTTCACTATTTGTACTGAGACCTTGCCAACCAATGTACGTCGATTATACTTAAAACAATTCCCCAGCCAAACAAAACTGTGCTCACATTTACAGGCTTAAATGTAAGCTTCATTCTTGTTTCAAATTTGCGGCCGTTGATGTTTTATTTCACGTACTCAGACGCCTACAAGGAATACGGTATTTTCATGTGGATCAAGGTATGTTGAGTAATACGGTAGGTATTATCAACTAGATGCGCAGTAGACTTCCGTGATAGTGACGTCAGCTGGTGTAGCCGGCTAGCGCTTGCTCTGATTGAAATGTCAGGACTAGTGATAGTACAGCTCGTTTTACAACGCTGAAATATTTAAGTGACAGTGTTTATGAAGATTAGTGATAGTATAGCTTGTTTTAGAACACTGAAATATTTAAAAGAAACCTTTGATGTGAGTCACCTACGTTCAGTAGCAGTATATTTTCTGGAATCAAATGTAATCAAGACGTAATTGAGAATTGTTTTTCTCAAATCGCCAGATAGATTTCATGATCATCCCTTACCAACTGCTGTGACTCAGAGAATAAAATCCTAGCTTCCTGTATGCAATTGTTTCGAGAATTATGCACAGGATATTAGGATTAAATAAAGTGCAACGATGATCAGCGAAATTGAAAGTGACGATAAAGAGGCAAAAGAAGAAGTAGGGGAAGAAGAAAGGAATTTAGATAGGAGAGCATCAGAAATATTAGGATTACAAGTTGTTTTCAGTAAAACAGACACAACTTCCGAAAATGTGCAACTTTTAGAAATGCTGGCAGACTGTAGCATAGACATTCAGAAAAGCAAAACCAGATCGTTGTATGGAACATATAAAAGCTACTTTCCTGCAGGTAAATCATGGATTTCGGTGCTTTCTAGTCTTGTATTATTTAATATTTATATTTAATATTTTAAACAATTGCTCCTTGACCTTCAATAATTTAAATCTAATAAGCGATTTATTTGATGCGGAAAATGTGCATCTGTAACTCAGGCAGCTATTGTGATAACGGTGACCACGGTATACATCTACACATACACCGCATGACGTCATGGAGAGCGTGTGCTACAGAGAAACCTGCGCGTGATATCTACCGTATTACTCAACATACTGTGATGTCGACTAACCAGCTAGGAGTGTGCACTTGCTCTGAACTATAGCGACGCTTCCAAAATTGTTATAACTATTCACCGTTTTAAATTCACAAAGCTAACCCTTTTTTGCGTTCATTTTCTCTATTCATTTTTATTGAAAATTATTACTCTGTTATTCTTTTTAAATGCTTTTAAATGATTAATGTTATGTATCTATAATTTCGGTATCAAGTTCCTGATATACCTTGACTGCGCTTCCAGTGAATAAATTGATGCAACATGCTATAGACCCTTTTGTTTAAATGAAAACGTGACAAACCATGGAAGGAATAGAGGAGGTACTCGTGTAACATGTAGCGTTAACTGAGTTTTGAATGAAGTTGCTGCAATAGCCTAGTTTACAGTAATGGCCATTCTCGGCCATTACATATACCTGCTCTGGTGACCAAAATCTGAATCCAGCAGAAACAAATCGGAACTAAAGAAGTAATACAGCGCATGGAATTTTTTTCTTTTGTTCCATCTGTTAGTTTGTGTTTTGCAAGTCAACTTCGGGTCACGACCGTGCTTACAGTAATACCGTATGACTACTCCCATAAATATTCTGTACTTACCAATGTGTAACAGTGCTATTGAATAAAACATGAGTGAAGTGTGGAACTATTTTGAAGTAGACAATATTAATAGCAGAGCACTGTGTAAAATATGCACACTGTACAACAAATTTACAGCAGCATATTACATTCATACATCAAGTGGAGTTTACAGGAATTTCTCGTCACTGTCAAATCATAATGCCGCAACATCTGAAAATGATGAGCAAACATAAAGTTGGTTATATGCGTTTAGACACAGAAAACTGCAAATAAGAACAATTCAGTGAATATATTATACGAAACCAGTATTTTATAGAGTATCGATGCTTAAACGTATGTATCGAGTATTGAGAAATAGTGGTATCGTCCCATTCCTAATTTGTACTGTTCTTTACTTGCAGCAGTTATCCCCCTGATGTGTATAGAGAGTACAGTCTCTCCCGTTAATGCCGTCACATTGCACATTGTTTATGCAAAAGTCATCCAGAATAAAGAGGTTATTTCCAGAAAATTCAAGATGTAAGAACTGTGGAATTAGGATAATTCAAAGCTGAAGAGACAAGGGAAAAAATCTAAATATCCAAAAATTCGAATTACAAAAGTTGCGTGTAAAACTAACAGTTTAATAATACAAGAACATGTGCCCATTTCTAATTAAGTCTATAAAGTAAACAAACCGTATATTTGAGCAAAATTCTATTTATTTTTACATCAAGAATAATGTAGTAAAGTAGTACAACTGGATATAATATACTGTAGGCCTACAGTGATCGTACATTTTCACTTCAGGCACTGCATACAATTTTCTCCTTATTTTTAAGATAAGTTGGCAAAGTGTTCGATGGTATTCTTTCGTGATTTCACATTTTTGCTTCAAACCCTTTTCAACTTCTCGAATGACGACAACTTTTTCCGCAAAAGGTAAAGTGTTGCGCTGAACACGCGGTTTAATAGAGAGATAACGGCATTGATTTGGAACACTGAGCAGTAGGAAGCTAATGACGCACGTGTTTTAAACAAGGGGACGTGGAAGTCCAAGGCCGACAGCCTCGAAAGCTATTCCACCCCCAAACTGCATTCCAACTGCATTCTGACAAAACAAACATCCACGGAGCGATGACCTCTTTTGCAGAAACCCGTGGATCAAGCTTCATATTAAATTTCCTCGCTTGGATTAATTTTTGATTGACATTTCTGAACAAAACCTTTGAATTAAGCAAAATTAAATTCAAATTACACGTAATATTTTTTTAAATTGCTTTGATACAGAATTCAAGGGACCAAGAAATATATTCGAATTAACGACGATTTCGAATTATCCGAGTACCACTGTACATGTCATTGTCACGAAAATAACTTGAACGTATGGTATTTTATAAAAAATTTAAGAGTCATTTCTGAGAAAATCAACATTTGTGACAATATTTCCATGTAAAGAATATTTTGGGGTGGGAGAACTTTCTTTAAAATCCTCGTTCAGCACCCTTGGAAGATGAAGTTAATTTCTTTTTGAAGTATGATGTTGACTCCACACGCTTTTTTGAGTTTCAGGGGGTTCCAACACATGTATTTCCGGTGAAACATCAAGACACGTTTTAAGAAACACCTTTTGTACTACTCCGTGCCCACGTGCACAAGTGTATGTAACAGATGACTGTGTCACCTTCCATGTGTTACGCAATATTACATTCAAAACAAGTTGTCTGGACAAGAACAGATTACCAGTAGGTTTTGTTTCAATAAATAATATGTTCCTTTTAAACCAATACAGAGAAGTACATCAGTAACAATATCAAAGTCAATGGACTCAAACGAACACATGATCTTAGAGCACTTTTGTACTTGCATTATTCAGATTCAGAGTCATCGTCGCTGACAGGTGATGTTGCAACTCCCAAGTCGTAATCTGAACATGATCCTGAACTGACATCTGCCATAGCTTTTCTTCTTCCATGTCCACATAGCTGATAAAAATTTGATCAATCAGGATCACTGTTGATAGCCTTAACACTTTGTTTACCGTCCGTCGGTGGTTCATTTCATAAAAATGCTGCACTTTAGAAAGAATTGCATACTTAACGAAATCATCTAATTGTCCCAAAACTGCTTTAGATCTATTCCTCTTCTTGCATGGTGTTTGGCCATTACCAGTTTCTTCAAGTTCTTTGCAAACATGAACCAACACTGGCTTCTGCCACGCCGGCGTAGTCTGCCGTTAAACCAGTTCACTCACAGGAATATCCGGATTTACTGCTTTAATTTATGCAACACATTTAGAACAATATGTTCTTTGGCACTTTTAACAGTTTACCTTTAGGGCGCTTTTTATAACCGTAAACACTCATTTTTACTACTATAAGATTTACACCAGCCGCAAGCTGGGCGCCACTTCCTCACTGATATTCCATTTGCTTTTCTCCCGCCGCATTAACTGCTTATTACTTGTGAAAGGACATTAATATTTCCAAACAGGTGTATTTGAATGCTACACTTAAACGTATGATTAGCACTTTTACAAGCAATAACATTAAGAAAAAAATGAATATATTTTCTTTCCAAAGTTGAGCGCTTTGTTCTCAAACCAGTGAGACCATTTACTGCGATCACGTGAATTGTTCATACGAAAGTGTTTTTTACGACGACAGAAGAATATTAGAGAAATTAAAAAATAGCTCAAGATTATTCACAGAAATTTGAATAGCCATGTTCTATTCATCGTCCAAACATGCTGCAAATGCAGCAAAATTGATAGAATACTTTTGAAGAAAAAAAAAGCCTTATTAATGTTGCTCGATGTAAGGGATAGTTTGTGATGGAGAAATGTTCATATAGGCTTACACGATAAAAACACACACACACACTCGGTCTGTCTGACTGTCTCTCTGTGTCTCTCTCCTCTCCCCCCCCCCCTCTCTCTCTCTCTCTCATATCTGGGTAACTTTTTTCTTCAGAGATTTCGGGGGACAAAGACGTTTCCTAAGAAATCCGTATTAGATTTTTTTTTTTTTTTTATAAAATGCCATGCTTACTCCGCCTAGTATAAGGTAACCGAGCGAGATGGCTCCGCGGGAACGTCTGAGAATCGCATTCGGAAGGTCATGGGTTCGATTCCCGTAACCGACCTTCCTAACCCATGGATTTTTACGAGGGTTTCCCCAGGTCACTAGGGAATGCTGGGAATGATAGTTACATCTCCTGAATTTCCTGTCCTTCCATTTCGTTTCATCAATCATTTCATTCATCCTTCATCTGGTTGGTTCTAACAAGGTCGCCAGTATCAGCGAAGGCGTTAGATGCAACTTGACAGGGATGATATAATCTGGGGGCGATGGGCCTCGCGCCGAGGTCTCGCTGAGTTGGCCCCTGAAGAGCTAAATACTTCGAAATGTCGTTAAACTTGGGAAACCTTAGAGACCTCCGTTAATGTCTGGTTAGTCTCGATCTGACCTCCCGGTGTCTCCTCTCACCTCATCCTTCCTGCCGCCTTGGGGGCATAGGTACAATAAGCCTGGTTACAGTACCGAACCCCTCCGTATCTCATCTATTCCTATTCCTAGTATAGGTAAGTGGTAGGGACGGTATAAATATCATTGCTGAATAATTAATCACAGAAAACTAGTTATAAAATAAATTATTTAGTTCTCAGAAGGAATATAAAAGTGTCAGTAAATCCTAATAAGTTAAACAAATGAAGCTAATAAATCTAAATCCTTACTTTAAATTTCTCCAACGCTAACCAAGCGAGGTGGCTCCGCGCTAACATGAGCAACTGGCATTCGGTAGGCTTCGGGTTCATTCCTAGCGAACTCCCACTTTGACCCAAAGCGAATGTTGGGGTGGTAGTTCTTCTACCACGACTTTCGTGTGTATCTCATTTCCATCATTGTCATCTGCTTCAGGATTGTGTGAACAGGCAACTATGTCCGGCGGCTTGTGAGTGTGCTCTGTAAAAGTTTCTTCCTAACGTTAGCCGGAACTGCCCGGTCAGGATCCACCTCTGCGTGGGCTCAAGAAGGTAGCATCGGAGGTTAGCAACTTGTCGGTGGGGTCATCGGATGCGTTCGAACTGCAACGTTAGAGCCCACGTACATGCTTGCGCCCGTCGTCATCCGGATCTGGTCTTTCTTTGGGTATCTTCCCTCTCAGGGGTTACAGTAGGAGCATAAAGTGAAGTGCTCTGCCTGGAATCAGATGCCTGTCGACGAGCAAGCAAACTCTTGATCAGATAAAGGAGCCAGGATGGGTGATCAGCCCGAAGCCTGTCATAAGAGAGAAAGGAGATTATATAAAATGAGGGCAAAATGGTTGAAGGAAAAGATGATGGAACAGTTGGTGGAATGAACGGTGGCGAAAACGGGACAACCCTCCAGATGCCGCTTTATCCGTCTCAAATCCCACATACTGACCTCAGGGATCGAACCTGGGACACTTAATCTAACCACAAGACCACGATGTCGTCTACTTCTTGTTAATCGAGATAAACTTTCATTATTTCGTTGTAAATATAAGAAGATACCGTAAGCTAAATTGGTACCCAGTCAGCTTCTTAAAACTAACGAAAGATTGCGGGATGTCTTTGAACTGTGATGCTTCATCCATAACGACAAAAACATTTGATGCATTCGCATGTCTTTCTCTGCTCGGTCTTCTGCAAATATTCTTATGGGTTTTATTCTTCGATCTGCTTCTTGTGTCAGAAAAAACTTGTATTACATGTATACAGGATGATAGGAGATACTTTGATACTTGGTACCACTTCGGTGTATAAGTTGTTTTCTCCCTTCGTCTAACAATTTCCCCATAAACCAAAATTCACATGTTTGCTACCTGATATTTGCACGGTCGTAACAGAACCGCGAAATGAACAACGCCCATTACTATAGTCTATCCGCTTTGCTTCACACCTTGATGCGTGACCTATTAGCCCAGGTAGTGCGAGTTCGCTGACCTTGCAGAAAGCATTCGAATTCAGTTCGGTAAATGTTCGCTATGGCTATCTCGGTCACGCTTTCGGTGCCACCTTTGGAGGTACCAACCAACCGAAAAACATACTCTTAATATTTAACAGCATAAATTCGCAAAAGAAGCAAATATTTATGTAATATTCCTTATTACTAAAGGCCGAAGGCGTGTGCGTTTTTCCATGGACTTTACTGTTATCGCTCGCGCATGTAAATAACAGCAGGTAGGTACAGCCTGACTATGAAAACCACCTCACTGCAGCACAACCTACAAGCATCATAAACTATGCATTCTGGAATTACACTTAAACGCTTATATACTGCTTATTTATTAACTATAATATCGTCACAGAGTGCATTACACTGCAAGGCAATGTTTCACTAGTTCACAGAGAACTACGTTACGTTGTTTTCGACTCTTGCTTCTAGTGGCAGTTGTTCGCACATTTGATGGTGGTGCTGTACTTCTGATATCATTCATACTCTGCGTCCAGCTAACTTGTATCGCATGCGAGCGCATATCCCTCCGGCCTTTACTCATTACATTTTCCTCAATTGTCAATAAAAATATCTACACCTATACCCCTAACAGTCTGTATATATACATATTTCGTTTAAGTATATAAAGAACACATTTGGGTAAAGAGAGAGCCAAATTCTTACAGAGGGTCACTATATGCGAGTCCTTTGAAATGATATGCTTGTTGCTTGAGGAATAGCCACATACCATTGAAAAAATATGTAAATATTTGAAGATTCAAACCAATAACAAAGAATATGTCTAAATGCTTAAGGCTACAAAGAAAAAGGAAAAATATATTTGACATAAACTGTGTAGTTTAACAATTTCTACATTTATGTACAGCATGCTTTTGCCTGACTCTTACGGTTTACCAGTTATTCAGCAATACGTATTCGCAGTCTATTCGGAGAAAATTAAACTTTTATATTTTATTTGTCATATCTAAACATACGCTATTTAATCAAAATGAGAAAATGAAGCATCATTAAAGAGAAGATTTTCAGAAAATTCAGAAAATACTTCCATATCTAAATTCTGTTTTTAGACAAATAACGTGTTTCTATGAATTATTTGTAGATTAGCTATGGAAATAGCTGGTTATGTTGTTACACATTAGGTCAATTTAGTTCAAGCTTTATTTCAAAACCAATTCTGTTATGTGGCTGTTCGGTATAATAGAAATGCTAACATGAGAACTGTTTGCAGGAACGGAGGTTCCCATGTACGCACGGTCGAGAACCACCAGAGGTGTGGCAGATGAATGCTGCAAGACGGGCTGTACCTGGAGCACCCTGGAGCAGTACTGCAACCCTCGCCCACCAGAGACCTCCAGGTATGCCACTTCATTTCACGCCTTTACAACCGCGTGCGTTCGCCTCTTTATCTGCTCGTCTACACGTGGTTCTTAACACTTGTTCAGCAACTCATAATATTTTTAGTTTTATAAAAATATGTTATACTCTAGATATGTTAAGTATAAACTTCAGTAGCTTCTGATTGAATTTATCATTTAGGCTTAGGAAACAAAATACTGTTACAATTTAGAGTCGAGATGAGAAAATAAGGGAAAGGGAATACAAATTTGAGATCAGAGAGAATGGTGAAGGAGGGAAGAACAAGAGAAACAGAGAAGGAAAATGAAAGAAAGGGATTAGGATAGGGTATGAAGAGAATGGAAGGGAAGAAGACGAGACGAGAGGAGAGCAGCTTAGGGGGGAGAAGAGGATAGAAGGGGAACAGAAAAGGAGATGGGAGGGGAGAAAAGGAAAGAAGGGGAGAGGAGAGAGAAGAAAGAGGATGGGTAGGGGAGAGGGGAGGGAAGAAGAGAGGAAGGGAAAAGAGGGAAGATGAGAGGAGAAGAAGGAAGAGAAGAGAAGATAAAGTTAGAGAGTAGAGGAAGGAGAAGGGAGGAAGAGAAGAGGAGGTGAGAGGAAAGTAGCGGAGAGTGCAGAGGACAAGAAAGTAGAGGGAACAGGAGAGGCGAGGAGAGCGGAGAGTAGGGGAGGAGAGAAAAGAAGGGAAAGTAAAGTTACAAAGGACAAGACGAGGTAGGATAGGAGAGGAGAGGAAGGAGAGGGAGTAGAGGACAGTGGGCAGAGGAGTAGAGAGGAGAGGGGATAGAAGGGAAGGGAAAGATAGAAAAAAAGAGAAAGAAAAATGAGAAGAGGTAAGAAAACTGAACAGAAGAAAAAGAGCAAGGAAGAGGAAGAAACGGAGAGGACAAAATAAATTGAAGAGGGGGAGAGGAGTAGGGTAATCCTTTTTAACAAATTAAATCAAATATTTTTATGCTTACTGTCTGACCAACAGAAGAAGACGAGGTATAGGGATGCGCTACGTTAGCATTTTCTACTGTCCACATCAATGTCTGTGTATGCCTACCATCATATACGTATAATACAGTGTTGTCAGACGGATGCTTAATGCCTATCATAACGTTACATACAAGAATTAGATTCAGATTCAGTCACTGGTAATAATTATTAACAGTTCAAGCCCCCTGTCACACCTCAGACCCCTCTTGCCTTCTTCTGTTGATCAGACAGTACATTGCTTGACAAACAGCATCAGCACCACCATATCATCACAACGGAAAAGCTTTGCTTCCTTATGAACCTTGAATTTGTTGAAGTACTATTAGAAATTGTTTATTGAGGCTTCTTGTATTACAATGCATAATTGTTGGTGAAAATATCACCATGATCTTTTTTCAACACACAGCAGGTTATTCTGAAATGGCTTGTTTTTCAGATCTCCGCAAAATGTGCTGACTGCCGAGAAGCACACATCCATCCTGCGCAACACACTCGAGAGTTCCTTAGAGGCGTCGTCTTCATCTTCATCCTCATCATCCTCCTCCTCGAAGAGGCGATCCTCCCCACGAATGTCGAAAAAGAAGAAGGACCGGAAACACGACCCCAGTGGCAAGGTCAGAGGCCATCACAAGAAAAAGGGTCGGCGGGGAAATAACAGGTGTCGCTGTCGACGACGCCGTCGACGTGGAAAGGTGGCCACTCTCGTGGTGCATGTTGTTCACTTTGCTTGCGCTAATGCATGTCATCTTCTTAACCTTGGTTATTGGAATGCTGCATGTTAGCGCCTTTACTCTTCTCTCCTCTTTATCTTCAGTTTGCCCAGATCCCCTGGGAGGTCTTAGAAAACAAAATAAGTTCTCGACATACTAGGTACGAATAGGTGTACAGAATGCAAGCGGAGGGGATTCCCCACTGAGGCTACAGTCAGCCCCCAGGAGGGAGGAGATGGGACTGCCCAAGGGATGGGCCAGAACCCGGACAAGAGGTGTAAGCTGGCACAGGGTCCGTACATGTGCTGAAGAATTCACATCTCAACGCCAGATATGTACAATCTCACGGATTTCCACACAGAACCTGAAACCTACACAACAAAAATATAATACATAACAAAATTAAAATAACATTTTATACAAGTTACACAATCAAAACATGCTCAGAATTATAATTTATCACATATAATATGTGTACAAGCATTTCCTCTAATATATAAAACAATCACAATGCTTAATAACGCTTATAATAATATGTGTGTATATACACACATTTAACTCAGTTTAAATATATTAATTTTATTGAATTCATTAAAAATAATGTTTCACCACACCAAAAAACAACAAAACTCCTATTAAAATACCAAAAAATAATATATAAGCAAAATTACCAATTCATTTTAAATATGCTAGCTCCAAGCTTTTCCGCCTGAGTCTGAGCCTGAGCTCAATAAATAAGGTCTGTAACAATCAATTTTCATTACTAAGCTTCGAACCTTTGTACAGCTATTGCGAAATGAGGCAATCGCAAGTTCAGTTACATAGGGACAGTCACAGCACAAAACACTGGGCTCACTAATGTCTCTCATTATTCCACACAGAATAAAACACCTCCAGCACAAAAATCCAAATATTCTCGTACTGATGAACTTGTATAAGAATTTGGGGGTAAATATTTTACTACAAATGGTGACAGTATGGGATATAAGTCACGCAACAACGTTATCTACAACGTTCAAGCTTGGACTGTATCTCGCCTCCTCTGTGTTGTGATCATGTGACAGACTGACCTCTTCCACTGTCTATAGTCCAACCTCGCAACCTTTTGTTTCCTCTATGAAGGTTGGATCCCCATTCATTACTCTTTTATATGGTATGTTAGCACCTTTACTGTTCTCTCTTTATTCTCAGTTTGCTCAGGTTCGTAGTGAGGATTTAGAAAACAAAATAAGATTTACAACAATCAACCTTTAGTAGCCATTTTCACTTTATGCGATACTCATACAAAAGTACATTTCTGTGATGACACTTTAATCCGAATAAATATATACACAGAACTGTTTAAATTCGGTAATAAAACCAAATGATAATTTAGACTGTTTTCATGATTACAAATTTTGAAAAAAAGCAACATTTTGATTAACATAATTATATATTTTAATTTTTTGACTAAATTCTCCATGCAAGCGCATTCAGTATAGTGAATAATCGGGTCATTGTGGCACGAGTCAATGATGCAATTATGTATTTCATAAAGCAATTACATAACAGAAGTATTCTAAGTTGCAGTGGCTTATAGAACGAATATGAAACCGTTCTGTGATATTTTCTCTAAGCAACGAAAATGCGGAAACCTCTGTGCACTATTAAGTATATAATTAAGTACTCAATTTACAATAATTACATCCGCTGTGTTGATAATAGGCTACATCACAGTCCGCAATACCTCCTCACTTCTCTCCCAGGAAGGGAATGCATGCAAGTACGTGTCTATTAGTTTATCGCTTCAACACACCAGATAATAACAAATGTAATGCAGGAAGAGAAGCTAGCATCTTTTGACATTATGTTAGCTGTGTATGCAAATTTATTTCATGATCAATTGCTTCAATTCATAATGTTAAGTTGCATAAAATGTCGTATCTAGCCGTAATAATCTTAATATGACAGTGGTGTAAATTTTTGTGTCCACCATCTTTCGTGGAACAAAATTCACTCGTATCATATCATCAAGAGTATTCACTTATTACATAAGTAACTATTAAGTTGTTAGTGCATGTGTGTAATAGAGGGATGCGTGTAACAGTGACGTGATGACTACCAAGAATTTTACGCTCGTTCTGTCGGAGTAAATAATTACTGTACCAATTAGCGATAAACCACTAAGGTAAGTAAAAACATAGGTGCACGAACGAGAAATAAAGAGAAATTGGGGAAGAGAAGAGACATCCAGAGCGAATGGAAGCTAGAGAATTTCCGGACATACCGCGACACAAAAGAAAGAAGATGCAAATGCGTGCGGTCGGTCAGCGGGTTGAAGGCCGTTCGATGTCTGCAGACCACTTCTCCCTACCTTGCTGGTTGCTGAACCCATGTTCTCGGCGTCCTCAAAGAGGATAACCGTTCACCCCAGCACAAAAACTGTAATTGGATGCTCCACTTCAATAGCACAGTGGCGGATCTTTCCTCAGGCGCCTCCTGGAGATATAATGCCGAATAATTTCCCAAGGACCCGCAGTCCCCAACTTATCTGATTAACCACCAAATATAAAGTGGTTTTATTATCATTATTTCACACACAAAACAAAATAAAAATGCTCTTGTTATAAAATTAACTAAACCTACGGCCCTACTCGCTTTGTCGTCTCCAGGCAAATATTCTCTGGCTTTCCTCCCTTTCGCCTTTCCCTACTACATACAGTAAGTAGAAGTACAGTATTCCACTCAAATTTTCGATGTCGAGACTTCACTGGAAATATATGTTTTGAGGCCCTTTCAATAAATAGAAAAGCATTTTTAGAAACAGATCCGTGTGCATGTATGTGTTCGCCTGTCAACGAACTCAAAAACGAAAACTCGGTTAAAAACTAAAGTTGGTATTCAAGTTTAATATAATTTATGAATGCGACACAAAGATTTTGAAAAAAAATTCCTCCAACCTAAACTACCCTTTGTATGGAAAATATTTCGAAAATTTTTATTTCCTCTAAAATGGCTAACGATTTTGTTTAAGATATTTGTATGGTAAATGAAATGTATTTTATGAATTTGCTGGCTATAACGTATGTAGTCCTGTTTACTCTTGATGACTTTTGCAGAATTGGTTATAGCGGCAAGAGATAGACCAAATCTTACAATACAAAAAATGTAGATCTCGTTAAAACAATAAGATATGTCCAAGTGTACTTTTGTCGAGTGAACCATTTCGGAGATATTCCTTGTTATTTATGTAAGATGTGCAATATTTATACTTTTCTCAAATGGAAGATCGCTTTTCACTTTTTTCTCTTGGCTGTATAAAGAGAGCGGAATTTCAAAGTCTTCACTTAGCGACCAGCTTTAAAAAAATTGACTATCGCTTAAAGCCTACCGTATTTCCATATTCCCCTTGCACCTATAAGAAAATAATGAATAAGATAATTTCTACCAATGTTTATGTGGAGTAACATGAAGAAGAGAAGCAAGAGCTGTAAAAATGGTTAGTACAAGAGTAGAGGAAGTCACGTGAGTGCAACACGTCAGATTTTTCCCCTTTATCCTTCTGCTTTTTCACTTTATCTCCCTTTCCCATTTGCATTTCTCTGTCTTCTACTTTCTGTGCAATATACATATAATGTCATGTTTTGAAAGTCTGCAATAAAGTAGTTTTTAGCTATATTAATGTCAATTCAGACGTAAGAAAGATATAACAAGATACCAAATGGTGTTTCTTTGCACTCACAATGCCATCCGAACTATACTGTAGCAGCGGTAGCTTCCACAACACTGACTCACACATATACACACACAAACAAAACAATTTAAATGCCATTTTTGACCGTTCATTATAGACGTTAGTGTCAACATTTAAATCATGGGCGATTCTTATAGTTTTCATGTCACTTATTTCAAATTTACCTCAATTCTTTGCTATCACCCAAAGTTTCGTAACTTGAATACAAACCAGAAAAATCTGATGTGTTGCACTCACATGACTTTCTCTACTCTTATACTAACCATTTTGCAAACTCTTATTTCTATATCTTCTTCGTGTTAGTTATGATAAACATTTGCAGAAATTATTTTATTGCTTATTTCCTGTAAGTACTAGGGAAATATGGGAATACAGTTGACTTTGAGGGATAGTCAAATCTTTTAAAGCTTCGAGATCCCGTTTCCTTTGCACGGTTAACATATAAAAAAGAATAAATCTGTTACATTAAGCGAAAGTTTGTTTTCCGAAGCTGACACAAATAACAAGGACTATCTCCGAAATGGTTCACTCTACAGCAAATTTTATTGGGACATAAATTGTGTGTTTTATCGAGATCTACATTTTCTGTATAGAAAGATTTTGTCTATCTCTTACGGTTTACGAGTTATTCAAAAGTTAACCGGAGTAAATAGGACTACATAGGTTGAAGCCAGAAAATTCAAAATATACATTTCATTTGTAATAAAAATATCTTAAACATATCATTTTATTCGAAATCGTTAGAGCCATTTTCAGGAAGATCAAAATTTTCCATGTAAAGGGTAGTTCAGTATGGAGCAATTTTCTTCAAAATCTTCGTGTCGCATCCTTGAAAGACATTAAACTTAAATACCAACTTTGGTGTTAACCGACTTTTCGTTTTTGAGTTACGCTGTCCACAGTCTGACAGACACACAGATTGACACACACACACGGACCTTTTTCTAAAAATGCATTTTTTTTTTTTTTTTTTTTTTTTTTTTTTTTTTTTTTTTTTTTTTAATTATTCAGGGAGCTTTAAAAACATATTTCCGGTGAAATCTCGATATCGAATTTTTGGGTGGAGTACAATACTTCCTCTGGTTACTGGTAGAGAAAGTAAAAATGAGTAGAACATATTCAAGGAATGAGAAATAAATTTGTGTTACAATATGTACACAGCTTTTATCTAAATCAAAAGAAGAAAATATATCTAGCACATTGTTTTATGTGTTCATTTCCGGATATTTTCTTTCTCTCTTCTCCTTAAAGCTTCTGGTATAGCTCATAGCTTCTGCTATGAACATCTAGGCGAAGTGACCAGTAGCAGTCTCCCATCATACTGGTATCCGAGCGGCCCTGATACCTGCCTTCCATCGCTATGATGTCTTGATGGAACCGCTCATCTTGTTCCTCAATCACATCCCTCAAATTGTCTGGCAAGAAATCAAGGTGACTGTTCCCAAAGTGATCTTCAGGTTCATCAAACATCCTAAACTTTTAAACTTATCCAGCATGTTGTCTACAACAAAAATATATTGTGTGTCATTTTTGTTACCCAAGAACTTAGTAACAACCTGCGTGCATTATATCCAAGCCTTCCTCTCATTGTTCGTCATTTTTTATTCAAAGTTGGACTCGAACGCCATTTTTCGGATATCAGGTCCAACAAATACACCTTCTTTCAAGGTCTTCCAAGCGAGGACACTTCTCACAGAGATACTTGAAACATTGCTCATGTTTGCGTAAGTCTTTCACGAAACTGTTTCATTAGGTCTAATTTGATGTGTGGAGGTAGTAGCAATTTTTTTTTCCGAATCCACGAGGTTCTGGTTCAGAACGTTCTCTCTAGGTTTTAAAACTCTTCTTGCAGGCCAATGTTTTCTGGACCAATATTGATCTCGCACCCTACTGCCCCATTCACATAAGAAACCTGGGAATTTAGTAAAACTACTTTCTGGCCAAGGAGCATGCACAACACTTTCAAATTGTCACATATATTTCAACTAGGAGCAGAACAGTTCATTTTATATAAAATTGTATCAAGGTTTATATAACTTTACTTCATAAGTTCAGAATAAGCAACAAGTAATGATGCATAAGTGTTACAATTGAGTAACAGAGCAGCCTTTAAACTGGTTTACAAGAGTCTATAAAAAAAACTCCATTGTTGTGTTCTATTCCGAATCCATTCATCAAATCAGCAATGTCTGAGTAGTATATTAAACCATCAGCTTGCTGAAAATATTGACAAAATTGCTGCTCTCTTCTATACACATAAATGTTGGTTCCATCTGCCAAGTTCGTTTCCTTGAGTCTGGAGGCATGCAATTTCTCTATAACCATTCTTACAAACTTTTATTACTATATCTTATTTCTGACAGTTGAGATAAACATTTGTACAAATTATTTTATTGTTTCATTGTAGGTGTAAGAGGAATATTAGAATACAGCAGGCTTTGAGCGATAGTCAAATATTTTAAAGCTGTGAGATCCCATTCTCTTTGCATGCTTAACATATATAAAACTAAACAACGATGTTCCATTTCACGAAAGTTTTGTTTTCCGAAACTGACACAAATAACAAGGAATATCTCCGATATAGTTCACTCTATAAAAAAAAATTATTTAGAAAGGATGACACCAATTATGGTGATCACATCTTTTAATAAATGTTTTCAGTATATGCACCCAGATGTTGCTGAATAACGTACATAAGGGATGATCCAAAAGTCTATGAATCGGCTGCGCTGTGTTTTGTCTGTACGGGTCCTCTGCACTCGTCGCCGACTGCCGCTGTCATACAACAGCGCGGATAAAACCTAAAAACATTTTAAAAACTACTTTTAAAGGCTTTACTTACTAATATAATTAAAGGAGATGCTGAAACTGGCCATTTTTGGCACCTCTTTAGGAAACTATCCATCACTCGCCGTAGTTCACGTTGAGAAATACTGGCAAGTTTCTAGCAGATATTTTGTTTTAATTCTCCCTGGGTGTGTGGCTTTGTCTTGTACACTTTTGGTTTAAGTTACTCCAGAGATAGAAATCGCAGATCATCTGGAAATCTTTCTGCACCGCAAATTACACTTTCACTTGGCGAGCTGACTGAGTTAACACATACGAATCATAAATAAATACACGCTGTGCAGTAGAAAACAAATGGTGAACCATAATACACTTTGTGACTAAGTACACGACGAAATAATAAAGCACACTGGTAGCGCGTCAGCTCAATACTGCATTTTTAGAGCAGAGAAAAGCAAGTCATCCGCGTGACCTTGTGTACATCAGCTGCTGTTATCGTGTTTCCGGCAGCGCAGTGGAAAAACACCGCACAGTGGTTCTAATGTTTTTGGATCTCTGTAGATTATAAAACAATTTACCAGTCAAACAAAACTGAGCTCGTATTTAAACACTTAATGATAAGCTTAAATCTGATATTTCAAATTTTCGTCCGTTTATTTCTGTTTCACGCACTCAGACACTTCCCAGAAAAGTAACAATGTTTCGCAGTCGACTTGTCAACGAAGAATGAGCTTGCTCGCGCAGTAACGCTACCAAAACTGTTAAAACTATTCAGATGTTTAAATTCGCGATATGTTCATTTTATCTAATTTTTTATTAATAATAATTATTTTTAAACTATATTTTAAATGATTAATTTTCTGGATATATAATTTCGGGAGCATAGATTCTCAGATTCCATCAGTGATCCCTGATCTTCTTGTCAGGCACACTAAGCATTTGATGGGATCTAGATATGTCTCTTTATGAAGCCCCGTTGGCACCACGAGGCTGAGTGCACCCGGGCCAGACCTCCCAGCGGGGAAAAATCCCCACGCCGCTACAGGGGATCGAAGTCGGGTCCTCCGCGCCAGTCAGTAGCGCTACCATTGCGCTACGAAGGTGGTCATTACTTCATGTTAATTGAGACAGCCATTTGTACATATGCTTATTTCCTTGTAGGTACAATGGAACAGGGAAACACAGTTGGCTTTAACCGATAGTCAGATCTTTTAAGAGCGTACCGCTCTGTGATGGATTTCAAATGTCGTTATCTCTGCGTAGCCCAAAAAAGAAGAAGAAAGCTATTGGCTTCTCATTTTAGAAAAGTCTAAGTATGTGTCGGTGTTTAAAAGATACACATAACAGCTATAGGCAAGATAATAATTTGGTTACGAAACTCGTGGTCCCATATAATGATATGCGCTACAAGAAATTTGTAATGGCTGGCTCAAATTAGCTTCAATGGACAGTAGAAAACCGATTTGTCTTTGTTATTCCACATAACAGCGTCAAATAATGATCTGACATCATATAATTGCACTTGTAAAACCTGTTGTGCTCTCTCGCCAGGTGTTTTTTGGTCTTGATAAATTCCTTAGAATGTGTTCTTTGATCCATTTAGGTTATGCTCGTATTTCACAGTAAATGTCACTCGATTTGCTGTACCAGGTATAAGATTCATCAAAATGCTCCTACGAAAGGCAGAAACACGCAGTAATACAATACCTGACAAAAAGGAAACTAGTAAAATTGAGAATATAAATCTCAAGAGGTATGTTCGTCACACTGAGACTTAAATTCTGTGTTCCGTTAATAGCCGAGGGGAGAGTGCGTATTTCAGATAAAGTTTCAGATGATATTCAACGCTTCCAGTAATCTCAGAGGCATTCTAACACTTCGCATTTTCTTTATTTACTGCATTAAATAATGTAGACAGTAGGAAAGTCTTTACCATTATGAACAGATTCTTACTGTATTCAATATCTTGCATGATCGGTTCATCATGGCACGTGTACAATAATAGTAATGACGTAAATCAGTATTTATAATTCTTCATCGTGCTTAATAATAATAATAATAATAATAATAATAATAATAATAATAATAATAATAATAATAATAATAATAATAATAATAATAATAATAATAATAATAATAATAATAATAATAATAATAATAATAATAATAATAATAATAATAATAATAATAATAATAATAATAATAATAATAATAATAATTTGTTGTTTAACGACGGACGCTGTCAATTGCTAGGATCACAATAGTGTCGCCGGTGTGCCGGAAGTTTGTCCCGCAGGAGTTCTTTCACATGCCAGTGAAACTACTGACATGGAGCTGTCGTTTTTAAGCGCACTTAAAAACCATCGATCTAGGCCGGATTTGAACTCGCGACCTTGGGAACAGTAGGCCAGCGTCTAATCAACTGTGCCACCCAGAGCGACTCTCATTTTGCTATGCTGACAATAGGCTTTTTTTTTTTTTTTTTTTTGAAAGGGGTGACAGAAAGAGAGTTGGAGATGAAAAGAGTGGCTTATTTCGCCGGAAGTGGAAGTGCGGAATGTAAGGATTTCACGGGAAGGATTGGGGAGGAGTGTTGCGTTGGGATGAGGTTCCGCTGAGCACCCTCGATAGTTCGGTGCTTGCCCGGTAATCGATTACCGGTTACGTAGAGGCTGGCCGGGTGACAGACATGGCCGGGGCCCTGACTGGCACACACGGGGATTTCGGCGGAAAATTTCTGGGCGATTCTGGATTATCTGGGTGGACGTCTGTATTGGTAATTTGGTGTTGGCTACATCACAGTTCCTAACACATACTCAGTTCTCTACCAGGAAGAGAATGCAGGCAAAGTGACTGTCTTGCTTATCGGTTCAACACACTAGATAAAAGAAATGTAGGAAGAGAAGTACTGGTTTACGAACATATGAAGCAGCCTCACCCATATGAGGAAGAGATGCTGAATTATTTAATAGTTTATTTCCTACGATTTATAATACTAAGATTGCGTAAACTCCTGGATAATTAATCTTAATACGGCACTGAACATTCTTGTGGAGTCACGATTGCGCTTAAACGGTTTAAAACAACGAGTGCGCAGCCTATTAGCGTTACACAGGAGATATCGCTTAGAGATTAGCTGTTTCGTCTCCCAAAAATCTTGTTATATTCTTCAGTTTACGTTGTCAATAAAACACCGTCAAGTTAATATTCTTCGTTTAAATAGTAAATAAAAAAACCATTTACTAATGTTGAAGTTCGCAGACATACCATAAACGAGCTTTCTAACTCTAGGGAAGTAATCGATACAATTTCTTATAAATCAAGAAACAGTAAACAAAATGCACTTAGGGCCGCACACACACACACACAGTTGTGTTTTCTATCAAAAGCGCACAGAAATGACACTGAAAATACTCTTACTTTGAGAGCGCACAGCGCAATGCACGGAAAGCACATTAAACTCTCCTTCCCAATTCTAAAGACCTATGCCAGTCTGATAACCACACAGTGATAGATGTGGTTAAAATACTGTATACCTACACGCATTGTTTGGTGGCTGAGGGCAAGTTCAGTCAACTATGCTTCTTTAGGAACTCCTATTGGCTGGTATTTTAACTTTCTCTTCTACGAATAGTAAGTAGGGGAAGTATTGTATTCTACTCATAAATTCGACGACAAGATTTCACCGGAAATATATGTTTTGAGGCCCCCTGAGTCAAAAAAAGTCAGTTTTAGAAGAAGGTCCCTCTGTGTGTATGTGTTTTGTGTGTGTGTGTGTGTGTGTGTGTGTGTGTGTGTGTGTGTGTGTGTGTGTGTGTGTGTGTGTGTGTGTGTGTGTGTGTGTGTGTGTGTGTGTGAACAGCGTAACTCAAAAACGGAAAGTCGGGTAAAAACCAAATTTGATATTTAAGTTTAATATCTTTCAAGGATGCGACAAAGATTTTGAAGAAGATTCCTCCACCCTCAACTACCCTTTACATAGAAAATTTTTCGAACATTTTTATTTTCTTGAAAATGGCTCTAGTGGTTTTGATTAAAATCCCACGTGTTTAACATATTTTTTGCAATACGTGATATGTAAGTTAATCATTGTTGACACATATTTGGTAGTGCAAGCTAAATTTACAATTCATCTACCAATTCATATGGCAACAAGGCCCAAACTGGTCATTAATACTTACGGTAACAGTAGGAAATGACGTAACACCCAACAAACAAAAGATTGGATAAGATGACTTTGCCCATATCATTTAGACGTAGCTTTCCATTTGCTCACATTGAGTTATTAATTTTTCTTATTGTCCATTAAAACATGCAAAAGAAGTTTTGATTTATTATTGCTTTTTATGGTGTGTTCAAGTATTGCAAAAGGTAGTTGGCTAACTACGAACTGTAAATTACTTATCAGATCTGGAATGCTTGAACATCAAGTTCTTTTAAATAGTACATATTTTAAAAATTTTGAATGTATTTTTTCTATTAAATTGACTAAATAATAGATGCATATTCACGATTTTGTCTAACAAAGGAGTTGAAAATTGAATAGTGATGCCCAGATATTTTAGGGATTTGATTACTCCATGTCTGTCAAATATGAGATCTTTCTACATCTTTATTTTCAAACGCTTCAACGATTGGTGTCGTATTTACGTAATAAATGCATTTAATGGGCTTTTTACTTCTAGTGCAGGACATTTTACACACTTATTAATATTGAATGGCAGTTTGTTTGCTTTGTTCCATTAGTGCTTATTAGTGGATACACAAACCATAATTTTCCCTGGCACTATAGGTCGAGGTGACTTTTGGCCTCTTTAGCAAGAGCATTCCAGCTTCCATAATCCAGTGCTTCCCGTCTCCAATTTCTTATCCCCAGCAATCTAATATCTTTCTCTACTTATTCTATCCATCTGCTTCTTGGGCATCCCCTTTTCCTCAATCCGTACATCTGTGCTCTCAGTATTTTCTTTGCTGCTCGTTCATCCGACATTCGTTTAACATGTCCTAATCATTTTATTCTTCTTGCCCTTAAAAGTCTTACAATATTTTCCTTTTTTAATATTTGTTCAGTTTCATCATTACTTCTAATTCTCCATCTATCATCTTGCCAACCAGCTCCACATATTCTGCTTATAATTTTTCTTTCAAATATTTTTATGTTATTTATTTCTGCTGCTGTGAGTGTCCATGTTCCTGCCCCATAACATAATATTGGTCCTTCTATAGTCTTATTATTTGACCTTTACAAATCATTATTAGAGAAGTTTATTTTTCTATCTACTTCATTTAATTGAAATAAGGCTTTGCAAAAATAGTTGTACTGCAAATTTCGTTATAGATGCGAAGCTAATAGCAATAGTCAAAGGTTTAAGAACTGAATTCTATGCAAATTCTACACTCTTTTCATGCAATAGCGAGAAATAACTGACTGTCGAAAGGGCTTCAAAAGAATGATGAAAGCATTGACACAGGCGATATCTGAACAAAAAGGGAGAAATCACTTTTATCGGCACAAGCAGGTATTTACGTAAGTTTATCGAATTTTAAATATTTTAACCAGTGATGTGGGTTGCCTATTTTAATGAAACATGAAATGTGGCTAATCAAGTTCACGTTTTATGCCGCAATGCATGGGAAGTTACATTGAAGAGAAAATGTTTTACACACTTGAGAATCATCTAGGTTATAATGTTGCAAAATGTCATCGTAACAAGAAACCACTTCAGCTGATTCACTTCACCTCCATGTACTCGTACACGCCAGCAATATACTCAATGTTTTCCTGGAACGAATAGCCTATAAAGGTTAATGTCTCACATAACTTACCGGTAGATCAAACTGCACTTATTTCCGTTACCGTTTATCTTCATAGCACACGCCAAAGTGGTAAAGGAAGCATTCCATCGCAGTGTTAGCCTTGGCGTTATTAAACTGGCGCTTATGGACAAATGAAGAGCTTCAGTAAACAAGTCAAGGAGTAGGTAAAGGTGCGAAGAAACTTGCAAGAATAGCTATAGAAGCTATATAAAAAATCTGATGTGTTGCACTCACATAACTTTCTCTACTCATGTACTGTTCTTACAAGCTCTTATCCCTCTGTGCTCTTCATATTACTCGAAATAAAAATTTCCAGAAATTATCCTTTTACTGATTTTCTTGTACATGCAAGGAGAACATGGGAATATTGCTTTAAGCGATAGAGAAATGTTTTAAGGGGTGGGGCTCTATACTTGCAATGCTAATTTTAAAAAGTTTAACTCCACTTTTAAGAGAAACTATTTGCTCTAGAAGTGTGAAGTTTGGTACACATATAAATCAATGCTTTCTAATTATGTGGACGTTTTTATATTACATAGATATGTTGATTCGTATTTTTAAAATAATTGTTATGTATATTTTATTTTTTCACCCATTTTTTAAAAATAAAACTTTCTAGCATCCATGATTTTAATAATACCGTTACAAGAAAGAGTCAGTACCACCAAAAGTAACCCAGAAATGAGTGGTAAAAGTTTCATTACTCTATAATAAGTGGTTCCTGAGAAAATGGGACAAATGTATGCAGAAAAATAAGTTTGAGAAGAACCTCAATCAAAATTATGGGAGGTTGTAAGCTCTATGCTTGCAATCTTGATTTTAAAAAATTTAACTCCACTTTTCAGAGAAACTATTCACTCTAGAACTATAAAATTTATGCTTTTTTTAAATGTACTGACTTTTTATATCACATAGACATTATTTCCATATGTTTTTATTCATATCTATCCTTGGACAGTTAAATTTATTTTAGAGACACTTCTGGCAAGTTTTTAGGGGTTAAAAAACTAGATTATGATAAAATAGGGGTTAAACTTGCAAAATCAGCAAAAAAACACAAAATTGATATTTTTTACCCAAACCAGCTTACAACCTCCCCTTAAAGCTTTGAAATTCCGTTATCTTTGCACGACCAAACAGATAACAAGTGAACAACGACCTTCCATTTGAGAAAGTTTTAAGTAGTGCAAAACTCACACAAATAACAAGGAATATCTCCAAAATGGTTTACTCTACAAAAAAAATCATATGCACATAACCTGTGTGTTTTAACGAGATCGACGATGTTTGTTAAGTAAAATTTGGCCTATCCCTTTCGCTTCAGTTATGCAAAAGTCATCAAGAGTAAATAGGACTACTAAGGCTATAACCAGAAAATTCAAAATATACATTTAATTCGCCACAAAAATATATTAAACATATGGCATTTTAATCAAAATCGTTAGAGCCATTTTTGAAAAAATAAAATTTTTCGAAACATTTTTCATGTAAAGAATAGTTTAGGGTGGAGGAATTTTATCCAAAATCTTTATTTCGCATCCTTAAAACATATTAAACTTAAATATAAACTTTGGTTTTCATCCGACTTTTTGCTTTTAGTTACGCCGTTCAGAGACACACAGACTACACACAAACATACTACACACATGTACTACCTTACGTACGTCTTGTTAATCGTTATAGAATACAGGACGTAAAACGATAATAATCAGACGCTTGAAGAGTGCTTTACTATGTAATGACTGAAATGTCATGTCTACGACAACAAGCGAATACCTATTTCCCAGTTGAGAGAGGTATTTGGTAACAATTTTCACTTACCCTGTTTTCAAAACGCTTCCACTCTCTCGAAGTATAGCTTCCCATTCAATTGATCTACCAATCGCAACCTCACTTTTAACGCCTGACTTACAATAGACTTATGTACGCCAATCTTAGCACGCAAAACCGCAAATTAATACATACGAGACTGCAAAGATTAAGTACTAAACAAATGACAAACTGCTAGGTTATAGCCCAGACGTGAGGAACTGGTTCTCAGAATGCAGCCCGATTGCGGCCTTGCAATGATAACTGTGGTAAAAACATGAGGGTCGCTCAAGTTATTCCGCGAGTTTTCCAAGTGCGTTATAACAAAAATAAGATGTGGTCCATTAAAAATATTATGGCAATAAATTGATGAATTTCAACTGCTATATGTTTCAGAAGATTGTAAAACGGTCGATTGTTAAACAAGACTGGGTTTCTGTATAGAAATATCTTCGCTGATAAGTTCAGGACATAGTTCGACCAGAAGTTGGCCCTTTGTGATATGTAGTTTATCCTGAAGGGCACCAGCATTTGAGCAGAAACTACTGAGAAATAGAAATGACTAATAGGATGAATATGAGGTGAGAAGATGCTATCAAGCCATAGCGAGCCGCTGTGATGCCATCGGGTCCCGTAGTTTTGAGATTTAACCGGAGATTAGGTCAAGATCGGTGTATGTGAACTGATTCAAATCATGGATTTGATAACAGAAATTTGTCATTTATCACCTCTAATATGGTGATAACAGTGTGGTTTACACTACAATAAAATTGGGTTGGCAATTTCCTCCGTGCATGTGCAATGTGAATAAAATGGTGATTTGTTGATTTATCTCATAGTTTTACTACAAAGTGTCTCAGTAGGCGGAGACTGGGTTAGATCTGTTTTAAGTCTTCATATCCCTGTTAAAGACACTATTTATACGCATTTTCCTTTCCTAAATCACTACTTTTAGCCACATAAGTTGGGATGGAAATATTGTCAATAAGCCGATAGTAACATTGGAATTAGTTAAGTTTCTGGAATGTTGTACTATAACGAAAGCGTAAAGCATTTCAAAGTGCCTCTGTGAATCTCATCCTGGTAAAATAATTGCAGTTTAAAATTAAATATCAAATTTAAGTGCTGAAACATATGCATGCAAGAATAATTAAGTGAAAGCTTGCGATAATTTGCCTGCATAAACTTTTAATATTATTATAGTGCATGTGCTCTTAAGATGCCAAGCAGCGTTAAAGGTTTTGTGTATTTGTTGTCCCTATTGACGCTTTATTGTTATCATATAGCTAGTGTTATTTTAACTTTGTATTGTCCCTCTTTTTGGAGAAAAGGAAAACAAACGCACTGGTTTTGACCTAATGCATGATGTAGGTATTGGCTTCTTTATTTTCTTTAAGTGCAACATAAGCACATGCACATTCAAAACCATAGCTGACAAAATTTAACGGCGGATGGCTAAACACTACATCCAATCAGAGGCTTACCACGCCTTGCGGTGTTATATAGTAAATACGCTGTGAAATCACGCTGTAAAGCCGGATGTAAACATCATTTGCGACCACAAAATTTATTTACAGAACAGGAAAGACAATAGTAAGGGTCAACTATCAGCCGCCATTAATGTTGTGTTTGCCATAGTACAGTCTTCCTGTGGTTGTGGAAGGAAAAACTATATTTGTCTTTCCCCTACCTTTCTGTTCTGCACTCTTTCTCTACTATTTGCATCTAAATAGATATACATATGTACATTTAACTGTAAAATATATGGGATGCATTCAATTCCTAATATAATTTGGATATTTCATATTATACTAATGTTTATACTGCTAAATAGTTGACATTCCTGTTCTCAGGTAGTAGCGTCTATGACCCGCTTTCGGGAGGTCGCGGGTTCGATCCCCGTGGCCGATCTTCCTGACCTATTGATTTTTTTCGGAGGCTCCCCAGGGTCACAAGGAGAATGCTGGGAAGTACTTCCTTATCCTCCAAATCGGATGATATGGATGACAGCAAATTCTCCTGTTCTTCCATTTCGTTACATTAATAATTTTATTTCACCCTTCATTCCGTTAGGTTTCTTTCAGGGTTGAAAGCGTCCGCAAGCGTCGCAGCAGCAGCACGGCAGGGGGAACAAATACGCTCCTCCCGCGCATTGAAAGGCTCGCCACTGGTTCCCAGGTCCCCATGGGATGATACAAGTCCGAGAGGGGAGGTGAGCTAAGCCAGCCTCCGCCGGGATGCTTCTAAATGGGAACATGTAGGGACCCTGCCACCTGCTCTATCGTGGCAACGTTCCCTCCGCCCTTAGGATCCATTCACCTCATCCATCCTCCCGGGGAGTGCCCCATCAGGAGCATATACACAAAATGTTGCCTTTCGGTCGAGGTGTTAAGTCCCCCTAAAGGGTAGTTTAGGGTGGGGCTATTTTCTTCAAAATCTTCGTGTCCCATCCTTGAAAGACATTAAACTTAAATATCAAATTTGGTTTTTAACCGACTTTTCGTTTTTGAGTTATGCTGTCCACAGACACACAGACACACACGGGCCTTTTTCTAGAAATGCTTTTTTTGGATTCAGGAGATCTCAAAACATATATTTCCGGTGAAATCTCGACATCAAATTTTTGGGTGGAATACAGTACTTCCCCTACTTACAAGTAGAGAAAGTAACTAGTGTTTAGGGAACCAATCCCTTAATTTTACAAAATACAAAGTATGTTCCTAAGTTTTCTCAGTTTTTTATCACATCTTATAAAGAAGTGCGGTTGTAAAGTTTGTTACATGTACATATATTTAGTATATATAGTATATATTTCTCCTTCCAATGCAATATTTCATAATTGTTAAACAAACTTTTCAGATTTTTGTTCATTATTAGGTTATAAAATAAGTGTGCTAAGTAATATACATTCGCATTATTTGGTTTTTTAAAATAATTTGTGCTCAGTTATCGATTTTTTAAAAAACAATATGTACTTATATAACTTCATTAAGCATGTTGGTTTTTGACCCACACTAATAACTATATACAAGGTTTTAGTTAGCATGCATTGAGAAAACTATTTCCGAAGTTTCAACTTCGATAATTTAGCAATTGCATCACAAGAAACATTTTAAATGCTGAATAATATTAAACTTTCAAAACCGAGAAAAACAGACTGCATAAGTCTCTTATATTAATGGGCTTTAAATTCTGTTTATTACTCATAAAATGGAGCATATTTTTATTTAAAATGCAAAACTTTGAAACTGATTGACATATGGGATCAAATTTTGCAAAAACACTTCAAAGTCGTATCTATAAAACAAACATTATAAAAAATATCAAACATCCTTACGAAACAATCCTGGAGAATCAGATTTGATAAGTTAAAATTTCTAAATTATAATTTTGTTACCATTTTCACCTAATATTTATGATCGAGCCCCTTAATTCAACAAACGCAAAGCACTTATAACCGCAGGATGTTCTGAAACCCTTTCATTCCCTTTATCCAACAGAATGTGCATTTACTTGCAATTCAGTTTGTTGCTATACAAAATATCTGATGTGTTGCACTCACATGACTTTCTCCACTCTTGTGCCAACTATTCTTAAAACCGCTTATTTCTCTATCTCCTTCCTTAGTCAAGATAAACATTCGTAGAAATTATCTCATTGGTAATTTTCTTGTAGGTACAAGGGGAATATGGGAATGCAGTTGGATTTGAGCGATAGTCATATCTTTTAAAACGGTCGCTAAATGAAGTTCTCTTTACACTGCCAAGGGATAAAAAAGTGAATATCAACCTCCCACCCGAGAAAAGTATTGGAAAACTAACACAAATTACAAGGAATATTTCAGACTTCGTTCGCTCCACAAAAAATGCATACTTCTATGTTTTAACGAGGTCTAAATTTTTTTGTACAATAAGATTTGGTCTATCTCTTCCGGTTAACCACTTATGCAAAAGTCATCATGAGCAAACAGGACTGCATGGGCTATAACGAGGAAATTAAAAATATACATTTAATTTGTCATAAAAATATCTCAGACACATTTTAATCAAAATCGTTAGAGCCATTTTTAAGGAAATCAAAATTTTCGAAAACATTTCCATGTAAAGGATAGTTCAGGCTGGAGTGATGTTGTTCATGTGTCGCATTCTAGAAATATATTAAACTTAAATAGCAACTTTGGTTTTTAACAGCAGTGAACAGGTACACACAACTATGGCAGACAAGAAATTTAATGGCGGCTGATACCTGAACACTGCTGTTGTGCGAATAAATTTTATGGGCACAAATGATATTTATATCACCGTGACTTCACAGCATATTTCACTATATAACACTGCAAGACCTGACAAGCCTCTGATTGGATTTTGTGTTGACCAGGCTCCTTCTGCCACCCAACATTAAATTTTGTGTCAGCCACAAGTTCGAGCCGTTCAGGTAATCTGCGAATATATGTAAAAGCCTCCTTGTACGCTAAGATGTACTGTAGTAACCCAGGCTCATTGTTACTGGATACTCCCAGAAGTAATGGTTTTCAGCAATTAACAATACATTTTCATTCATGTTACAGGTGGAAGTCGCAGAAAACGTTGAGCAGAACGCAAACAAAATCCCACCAGTGATTGGTACCATCAGTCCCGCATACATGAGGGTGCCAATAGTCCTGCTGAAGAGAAAGGCTCAAGACACCGCCCAGAACTGAACCAGACACTTCAAGTCCATGCTTCGCCTGCATTCCTTTATTACTCCCACCATGACTACAGAGAATGTCGCCATCTAGTCAGTATTGTTGTGTTTTGTGAATGTGGTGCAGAGGATCTGTATTTAAATGTGTGATTTGTGACCAGTGTTGCCAACTGTTACACCAGTCAGTGAGAAATAGTTCCCATTGAAATTTTATTTCGAGGTTTTGAAAGCATATCTGAAGTCTGAAGAAGAGCGTTTTTAGAATGAAATTGGAAGAAGGGTGAATCAGCCGCTCCTATTGTTGTAATCAATTTACTATAGTCGAGAACACACATGAAAGCACGTCGGAGAAAACTAATGTGCAGAGAGAGAGACAGAAGACAGACAGACAGACAGACAGAGACTGTCCCTTTGTTTCATTCTCGCTCGCTTTGTGCTGGTAGATCGTGTGACTTGGAGCAGTGCTACTGTGCAACCTGCACTCATTCACCTTCGTGCTGCTCCCGACTCTAGATAAAATATTGGTATTCACTTATTGTTGAATGTGTCCTTCAGATGTTAATTTTTATTACGTTTAAAGCATCATCGCACAGTAAACCCGTTAATACGACGTATAGAAGCATTTTAGACGTGGCGAATGGCCGATAGCTGCGCGGTAGAGTTCACTTTTTATTTATAAGACAGCGGTTTCAAGTTAGTAACTCTCCGACTTCCGTGTAGTAAACATTAGGAACAGTACGTTTATTGGTATTGTTTATTTCAAGGAAGGAAACAGAGACTTACCCCTACCATGAATTTGCTTGACGTCAATCCGCAGATCCTAGAAAGGTCATTCACCGAGTCTAAAAAATACCTCTGTAACCTGTTCTAAGACCATTACAAATTAAGTGTGTTCTGTCCCTCAACAATTAAATTTCCAAATACATTTCGTCATGCTATTTGATATTTGTAATGTTGTATTTACCAATGTAAAGATGCCTTCCTTTGCATTATCCCAATAGCAAAGAAAATTGGCAGTCTTACTTTTGAATGTTCAATTCTTTTCGTGTAAACAAATATCAGGTGCGAATAAAGGTTTCAAGTCTTTGTTATTAGGCTTAAGACTGGAGCGAGGCGGTAGATTTTGAAGTTCTGGAAACGTTATATTTTGCGTCGTACTAAAGAATCACAGTAATATATTTTTTCACCTGGGTATATTTTAAGTTTCATAATTTATATGTAATTCTGAGCAAAACTTTTTATCCAAATGAAACAAACCTATAATTGTATTTTGAAACACATAGAACCAATATTGAACAACTGTCTGGCTATCACATGAACCGGATGGTGATATTAGTGAAAGCGTGTCAACAGTTTTAACACACTATATGTAAGGAAAAAAATGTTATTACAGTGTTATTTAAACAACCTGAGACTCCTCACAGTTGCTACGTTGTACTAAGGCTTCTATCAGCGCGCCGAATAGCAAACTTCTCGCAGGGATTTAGCTTTTAATAAATTCCGATGCAATCAGAGCCAGAACCATAACCTAAATTGCAGCTTTTTCAGCACTTAACAGCGTGAGAAGTGTGGAATCCAATCCCTTTCGATGTGTAATCAATCAGTACATAAAAACGTTTAGGACTGTGATATATAATTTAATCCCTAACTTTTGCATTTAAAACACCGAACATCAAGTTTATATAGCGGAAAACACCTTATTGACAGTTCCCAAGAATTCAAAATGGCCAACATTACAGTAAACTGCAGTGAGCATTACACCAAAAAGCAATACTGCCAACTTACAATGGAAATAACTGAGAAGTCTGTGAGAAAGTCCTTGGGGAAAAGCATACGAATTTTAAGCCTATTTTAATAAAGGTGTAAATTAAAATGTGTGATGCTTTGATGCACAAAAATGTTTAAGTTCCATAAGCCACATTCATACTAAAACCATTAACCAGTTAAGCAGATGCATCTTGTTTCTTGAGTAAAGTAAGAATTCTTTGTATTTTAATAACAGTTAAATTGAATGCTTTCCTCACTATTTTATCCCTACTGATATCACTATACAACCTTTAGGAAATAAAATAACCATTGTTCATTAAAATAGAAACATTTCTATCCTCAAATATCACATGCTTTCAACGATAACAAGCTTGAACATCGTTACAACACAAAACCCATGCACCTACTCACCTTTTGGAAATTTTGCTCTGCAATAACACTTCTGGATAAAATCACTTCTGAACGCTAAATATCGTAATATATTTAATGCGCTACTGTGTTGTGAACACAAAAATAACAATAACAACAATTGTATATAATGCTGTGAAACAGTTCAAGACAAAAGCATGCACACACAAGCAATACAATGGCGTCTACAGATTAATACGGTGTCTAACAGAATCTCGTTTTAAAATATATTGGGTGCCTTTTCTGCAACCACTTCAAAAATATTGACTTCTGTGGCAACATAAGACCATGTCACATATGGTTTTTTGGGGTATTCCAATAAGTTGTTTCCTCTATAATACATTGAACAGTTCTGCCATTCCTAATTTATGCAGATTCATCTAGATGTGCAGCGCAGAAATATGTGGAAAATCACCAATTTTCATAGTCAGTAATAGGGATTGATTTAGCTCAAATTATTTTCTAGTCACAGTGAATTAAAAGCTAACGATGGCTTTTAGTCTTTCTTTTGTAAACAAAATAAACTAAGTTGCTCTGCTAGTACAAAAATTAACTTGCTAACGTTAATGTTACAACTGCTAGAGTCGAGTCACTATCTTCGTCAGCAGAAGAATCGTTGACGAGATGGTCATTTCATGTATGCGTTTGTCTTAACCTCTTTCTTTTTCTTTGTTCTTGGACAAGTCTCTTGTTATATGATACCATAGCCACCCAGTTGTCTGACGTCACTTGCTCTAGTGATTCCATTGTTAGCTGCTCCACTTCGATGATAGTCAACCTTTTATTATTTTTAGCCATGTAACCTTGTAGGTATATACAGGGTGTCCCACATTAAAGCCGGTATGCTTCACTGCATTCATTACATCACATTATATTATGTTAATTCCTCAACCAAGCAATCTTCCTGTGTAAATATGGGATAAATATGGCAAAGCCAGACTTACCGGTTATAACAAGTGCTGAAAGTGCTGCGCGCTCTTACGAGAATATTATGGTTGACACGCCGTAGTTCTCGAGGCGAGATCTTATTTATCTCATGTAATGTTCTCTTTATGTTGGTCTATTGTCCGAGGTTTGTTTGCATAAACTGTTTCTCAGAGCTCCCCATAAATAATGAAATATTGCAACGAAGCAAAAATCGCAAGATGTTACATCCGGTAACCGCGGAAGCCTTAGGTTTTTGCTGACAACCATGTTTTCAGAAAACACTACTGATATGGGTCTGGTTGGATTTGTTTGCTGTGGCACCATCTTTTTTGGAAGACGCCATACTCCTTTTCATTTTTCAAAAATAAAGGGAATTCAAATGAACGCTAGTAAGGACTAGTTAACCATATTCTACTGTGGAGTATTATATGGCAACGTGTTACCCTTCAGCTTATTAGTGAAGGGAAAGAAGAGTGGTGGCTAAAGCAATAGCGGATGGGACGTTGCAATGTAAACATACCCCTCCTAGAAGTGTGAGAAGTCTCATGTTGTTTAAATTCAACCATATGCTGAATTGCAGGCTGCGACCGATACAGACGGTGGTAAGGAGAATGTGCTACAGTTTCCACTTCACTCGACCCACGTAATTTCACAGAAAGCTCACTAAAAATTTTAAATGAAGGTTTGGCTGCGAGTCACTGCCTCCAGTAGCAGCGATGTCTCATTGTCATGCCATCCGCTCATCTAGCACTCCTGGTGCTCCTGACGTTACTAGAAGTATGTCGGGCCGATCACCGAGCCCCTTCCATATGGGAGCTGTTCGGATTGGGTTGGTCACGGCAGGGGAGCGGTTCACGATACCCATGGGAAATTGGGTACGTCTTGACTTGTCCGTTGCCCAGACCAAGGTTATCGGTTGTCTTCCCGGATGGGTCAACGCGCGTAAGTGGCATGTATTTCCGTACCCTGTGTAATATCAGGGGTGTTTTTTAATGTTCCATTTATATGCTAACTTTAACATGAAGGTCATACAGCAATGGTGTTCACTTGCTTAACGGTGGTTTTGAACTTTGGGTTTCTATTACTTCGAATTAACACACTCCCGTTCATATTTCTAGGATCTAGGGAGGATGGGGAATAAATTCTAGTTAAAGGAAAATTCCCACCTTTGCAACTGGGAATCGAACCGGGACCCCTCGCACAACAGGCAGGTGCTCTACCTACTGAGCTACGGGATGCACCAACCCGGAAAAACTCGCGATACAGAATTACCATCAGAGTGCGTTAGATGAACATCGTAATGTTGTTTCCTTTAATCAGCACCGCATACTAAGAGGTATTGACCGTTTGGCTTTAATATAGATCAAATTCAGAAAACAATATTTTATTAATTAAAACACATCACTTGAAAAATTTAAACTTACTTTATTTCTCCACATAGTTGCCTCCGTTATTCAAGCACTTATCATACCCGTCATAAGCCTTAGAATGTCTGCATTATGGGCGGCTGCCGCCATCAATCAAGCCAAGATGTTCCGACACAATTTTACCAAGTAAGGAATGTGAAATGTTTGCGAAAGATTTCTGTAGCTCATCTAAGGTTATACGCGTCTGGTTTGTACGATTTTCGCTTCACTCTTCAAATAACCTGAGTGACCAGGTCGAGTTTGTCATGCATACCTGTTCATTCATTGTTGAACATTTAACGGCCCTTTCTCACATTTCGTTCGTTCATTATTATATCACATACACACCTACAGTTGGACAGAATCAACTTGGGACTTGACAGCCAGCTTATTCGCTCAACTGCAAGAGGCGTGTCAGCAGGTTAGCCAATAACGTGACCCAACGTAACCGATGATGTCATCCTTGTATGCTACTCGCCGAAGCGTCTCTACAGGCTGTCATGTCCCAAGTTGATTCTGCCCAACTGCAATTTGGTGTAAATTGACACACGTTTCAACATCCGAATATTAGAAGATACAACACTTCTCACCTCAGAGTCGGCGTGACTTTCTATCACATGGTTCCTTTTGAACAATTACTGAAAGCACAATAACAATAATTTTATCTGAAACTCACATAATGTGTAATGTCTGGGAGGTTTGGTACGGGGTGCACTCAGCCTCGTTAGGTCCCGGGGGCACCAATTGAGGAGCTACTTGATGGAGAAGTGGCGGCCCCAGGTCGAGGCCGCATAACTGGCCGGGAGGGCTCGGGGCGCTGACCACGTCCCACCCTCCAGTACTGCACCCCACCAATGACGCCTGTAGTGGACAGAGTTGGGAGACGCAGCGGCCGGGCGGCAAGCCTTGGCCCTTCATAAGCTGTTGCGCAAGGAGGTTTAATACATTATATTACCGCATGAAACAAAACAATAAAATTATGATCATACCTTGTTTAATATTATTAATGAATTATGCTCATTCGAGACTCAAAAACCACACGATATAATGTTGTATGGGCACTGGCACTGCTTACAATCCAACTGCATTGTAGACAATTCTGAACTGCTGGTGTTGCCCTGTTTACATCGTACAGCCGACTCCAAATGTTTTCCGAGTCACGTGTACCTAGCAACGCTGGGAAGATGAGATAGCTTATCGGTAGTTATGCCAGGTGGTTTCAAAGGTCGACTTGCCAGCTCATACCCGTCTACAAGGGTGGGGGGCGTAATGTGTTTGTAAGTCCAAAGAAAATATCATTCCAGCATTTCTCTGAGACTTGGTCGTAAGAAAGTAATCTCAGTGTATAGAAAACAACATTAACGTTATAAATCCGGAAGGAACTTGCAGCGAGGACGGAAACCAAATATTCAGCATTAGAGCGGTATATCACGGTATAATTAAATTAAATTCAAAACGTTTAAATGCGCGCTGCAACATTTCCAAATTGGTATTACTTAGTGAAGATGTATTATTATGTATTTACGTGAAATTTCATATCGAGGTTTAAAACATTGAATGGCTGTTTGTCAGCAATAGCAGGAAAACAGAACTAAAGAGAAATGAAAATTCACCGTAACTCAAAAAACTAAGAGGCATCAACCTCGATATTTTACGACGGTATGTCCGTTCTTCTTCTTCTTTTTTCTTCTTCTTCTTCTTCTTCTTCTTCTTCTTCTTCTTCTTCTTCTTAATGTTATTATTATTATTATTATTATTATTATTATTATTATTATTATTATTATTATTATTATTATTATTATTATTATTATTATTATTATTATTATTATTATTATTATTATTATTATTATTATTATTATTATTATTATTATTATTATTATTATTATTACTACTACTACTATTATTATTATTATTATTAATTATTATTATTATTATTATTATTATTATTATTAATATATTATTATTATTAATATATTATTATTATTATTATTATTATTATTATTATTATTATTATTATTATTATTATTATTATTATTATTATTATTATTATTATTATTATTATTATTATTATTATTATTATTATTATTATTATTATTATTATTATTATTATTATTATTATTATTATTATTATTATTATTATTATTATTATTATTATTATTATTATTATTATTATTAACGAGAAATACATCATATGCACTATCTTTGCTTAAGGAATTGTTTAAACATATTTCTTAAACGCCCTTAATGCTACCACAAAAAACAATGTTACTTGTTGAAATACGTGCAGAAAAGAATGTTTTGAGCTTTTTTTTTTATAGAATAGAATTTATTATTTAGCTTCTTGTTTGTTCCCCGCTGACCACACATCAGGGGAGCACACACAAAAGTAATAACTCTGGTGAAGCCGTCGCTGAGCCAGGCGCAACTAATTTATAACAAAATTCTTCGTTTCTTTCCCCTACACCCTCTCGTCCATCGGAAAACATTTGTACTGAGGAGCTCCTCACTCCACACCACGATTGCACGTTCAAGGACAAAGGCATTCTCTTGAGTTAATGACAGTAAATTTTTGAAATGGACTTGAATATGGAATACCTTGTGTCCCTTAAATTACTTCTTTGGAAATTAAATATCAGTTAGCAATAAAATGAGATAAATCTAAGGTACAACTGCCACTTGGCAGATTACATTAAAAATTAACAAACAACTAAGGGTGGCTGACTCAGTCTGTGTTTACTTGCACGAAACAATTGGGAAAATAAACAAGTTGGCAACACTGTAGATGTTGTGAAATCTCAAATGAATGTGTTCTATTCTAAGCTTGCTGTTATTACACTATTGTACGAATCAAAAGAGTTTTCTGTGATGCTTCTAAATGCTATCTAAGGTTGTTATTTTCTGTGAAGCTTCTCCTATTATTTAAGACTGTATAGAATATACAGTGTAATAATTTATTGACTTTCAGTCGAACATCACATTGATGATATTTTCCACAAAGTTAATATATATTTCAGACACTCATGTTTGTTGTATTTATTTCTCTGGCAGCTTCATTTGTGCAGGTACATTTGAGGAGGTTCTTGCAATAAACCAGAAATAAGAAGGAAGGTGTTTTCCCCATAACTCACCCTCTCCGCTTTAAAATTTACAATAATTTCTTTGGGACAGTAAATTCCTTACACAAAAGGTTGGAAAAAAACTAGTACACCTGCGTCAAATTCTCTCCCATGCCTTTATTCACAGATGACCGTATCCGTAGGCTGCGACATCGACATTTTAGGTCGGTGAGTGTATATGAACGGTGTGACAGGGTCCTGCGTTATCAGAGGAGTAACATCTATTCCTGGTGTCAGTAACAAGGTAATTTGTAACACCAATCTCAACTTTCTCCACGTTTAGAAATTGACGCAGGTATAATAGTTTAGGCCAACGCTTCTAGGATATTTCACGAGGTTTTAAACCACCTGAGCAGGTACTGCTATTAGGGACTGAATAAAAGCCAGAAAAGAGTGAAATTGTATGTAACAGACACAAATTGTACTATCTACGAGAAGTATCTCATGAAGTATTTACATAGAAGATTGTTTTTCTGTGTTGTTTAAATGAATGAGAATAAAAAATCTGCTTGGTAACAATTTCAATTAAAGGAAGATTAAAAGCAATACCATCTGCAAAATTCATCACCCATAAGATACTAATTAAGATATCCAACTGGAAGTTTACAGGATGCAGAAGTAGGTCCTCTGACTTCACTACTTTTATAAAATAAGTAAGTTTATTAAGGCAGATAGGACCCCCCACCCAGTTATGCTACCTTTTAATTAAAATTTATCACCAGTTATTATTTTTTTTTTAAATATCCAACCATGTTATTAACACCAAATTAGATCCAGAACAAAATTAAGAGATTGTGTTTCTTCATCTTAAAATTCATAGCAGACACAAAATTTAATGGTGGGTAACAGCCAATCAAACGCTTGTGTATAATTAAACACCGTCAAATCACCTTATAAAGCCAGTTATATAAATGCCATTAGTGCCTACAAAATATACTGTGCAACAGGAAAGAGAACAATCTGATAATGAAGTGGTCAGTTTTCAGCCGCCATTAAACTTTCTACCGTGCTTAACGGTAGTACCAAGTTTAAAACGAAAGCTTGCCATAAAATAGGGGCTCAGGTTTGCCTTTCTACTCCAATGTATTTTTTTTTTTTTTTAATTTGCTTTTATTATCGATCAGCGCTGCAGCACTATACAGATAAGTGAGAATTACAGGGAAATAAACTGAAAATTAAAAAAAAAAAAAAAAAAAAAAAAAAAAAAAAAAAAAGAACACACACAAAACTTACTAAATAAGAACGTGAGTCTGAACAAGAATGAGGTCGACCTCTGTAGGCCCCTCAGGGACAAGCACATGGTGAGAATGGTGTAGATCTCAATCCTCTTCTGCGCTGTCTGACGGGTTGTCAGGTGGTAGCAGCAGATCTTGCGGCAGACGACTGCGGATGCGGTTTGGAGGCTGCGACCTATGGCCCAAGGAGAACAAAACCGCACCTGGGACCTGGTGAAGACGACCACAGAAGCGATGAGCCTGATGGTGGATGAAGTCCACTATGGAGGAAATTCCAAGTTCACGGTGCAGCTGAGTGTTGCAAACAAACCAGGGAGCGTGAAGAGGGAGGCGTAAAACTTTATTCTGAAAGGACTGCATTTCTGCAATTTTACTAGAAGCTGCGCCACCCCACACAGGGCAAGCATACGTGAGAAGAGGACGAAGTAAAGAGATGTAAAGTAAAAGCACTCTAGCACTTTTCAGAGAAGATTTACGGTTAATCAGAGGACAAAGCTTGGAGAGTCGGGAATAAGCCAAGTTGAGTTTACTGTTTTTATGAGCCTTATAAGTAAATCGGCGGTCAAACAGTACTCCCAGATATCTTACTGTTTCGTCCTTGCGCTTCCAAGGTATGTGGATGTTATCTATCAAAACAGGTGAGGGAGATGCGGGCCGGCGGAGAGTGAAAAGCATCATTTTACATTTGCTGTGGTTGAGGGCGATGCGCCATGATTTTAGCCATAGAGATAAAGAATCCAGGGCAGTTTGAAGGTGATTGCCAGCTGTGTAAATATCTTCGTGGGAGGTAAACAAAGCGGTGTCGTCGGCGTACATGGACACATTGATAAACTGCAGGGGAGGAAGGTCTGAAATGTAGATTTTGAAGAGGGTAGGTCCTAAGACGGAACCTTGAGGAACACCAGCGAGGACGGGCCGAGAAGCTGAACCTAAAATGACGGAGAAAGTGCGATCCAGTACGAAACTGTGAATTAATTGATACAGGTAATCAGGAAGACCAATATTACGAATTTTAAAGAGTATGTAGACCACGGTGCCAGACTTTGTCAAAAGCTTGACTGAAATCTAAGAAAACAGCTAAGCAATGCTGTTTCCTTTCGAAGGCTTGAGCGATGTGTTTAGGTACGCGGAGAACCTGGTGCACTGGAGAATACCTTTGGCGAAAGCCAAATTGAAAGGGTGGTATCACTGAGGAGGCGGATAAAAATTTGTAAATGCGGATATTAAGAAGCTTTTCAAAAATGTTGGAAAGGGCCAGTAGAAGACTTATTGGGCGATAACTGGAAGGTGTGCAGGTGTGCAGGTTTTCGGGGCTTGTGCAGAACTATAACATTTGCATGTTTCCAGCAGGTAGGAAAATAACCTAAGCGGAGTAAAACATTGAAGAGAGAGGCAAGAAAGGCGTGGGCTTTCCGAGAAAGATCTTTAAGAGCAATATTGGGCATACGGCCATGACCAGGAGCCTTTTTGGATACCAGTATGTGCAAGAGGCGGCGAACCTCGCTCGGTGAAGTAAACTTGATGGACACGGGAACACTCGGAGGAAAAAGAGGCTGGTCCTCTATGGCGGAGTTATCAACAGCATCAGCGACTGAGTTGGGTGTAAAGGCTGTCTCAAAGTAGTCAGCAAATAGCTCGCACTTTTCGCTGTCACTGGAGTAGCGCCGACCTGCAGAACGAAGTGATGGTATCAGAGGTGATTCCCGTAGAATGCGGCGGGTTTCCTTCCAGAGACTGCTATCCAGTGGGGAAATATTGGAAAGATGGCGCTGATACGAAGAATAGCGATACTCATCCAGCGCTCGCTTAACGTACCGCGTCAACTGGTTTAATCTATGACGCTGATGAGGTTGACGGTGCAGTTGCCAGCAACGACGGATTCGATGCTTCTCTCTCAGTAGCTGAACAATCGTCTGAAGCAGTGTTTCATGAAATGGTGGATGGTGGCCGTCTCGCCGGGGAACAGTGGCAGCCGATCGAATAGACGCAATCACAGTATTGGTGAAATGAGTTATAGCCACGTCAACATCTTGCTTCTGTGTCAAAGGAAGGTGCGGGTAGAGCTGCTGGTCGAGATCATGCCGAAACTGGTCCCAGTCTACGTGCCCCTGTATCAAGGGAGGAACGTAGGTAGAGTAGGTTCTGTCCACCTGAAAGGTTGCAAGAACGGGACAATGATCGGAGTCCATTTCAGGCAGAACGTGCAGGAGGAGGGGTTGCGGAAAGTTCTGTATTAGAGCGACATCAAGAATATCTGGTTGGAGTCTGACGTTATTAGAGTAAAAGGTAGGTGTGTCAGGGGCAACGACGTGGAAACCACTGGCGTCAGCAGCTCGCTGAAGACGATGACCGTTAGGTGTGCTCACTCGGCAGCCCCAGAGGACATTTTGTGCTGTTGAGTTCTCCTAGAAGAATCGTAGGGGCAGTGGTAGAAAATAAAATCCATAAATCCTGAATAGCCAGAGTGGTAGAGGTGGTTTGTAGGCTGCCAAAACGGTGAGCAGTTGGCCATTAGCAGTGGCGACTTGGATGGCACAGGCTTTGAAGCTACGAAGTCGTGGCACAAAGACAGAGTGGTGCTTGATACGGCTTTTAATTATAATGGCAACTCCTCCGGATGCCACGGCAGCGTCACGATCCTTTTGGTAAATTCTATAGCCAGGGATAGTAAACTTCTCAGGAGGGGTTAGGTGTGTTTCAGAAACACAAGCAACGTCGACATCGTGCCGAGAAAGAAACCCAAGGAAACTTTGGCGTTTGGATTTGAGTCCGTTAGCGTTCCAATTTAGGAAGGTGAGAGTAGAGAAGACCGGGGTTAAGTCAAGGGGCATGGTTGAAAAGGTCTGCTATGAACTTGGAAAACAAGGAGCGTAAGTGTGGAAGATAGGAATGCAAAAGGGAGAGGAAGGAGTTGAAAAGGGATGAGATGAGAGAATCCAAGCAGAAGTCGAGGAACACCTGGGTGGTGTATCTTTGGCAGATGACTGTTGAGGTCTAGAAAACCACTGTGGCGTAGAAGAGGAGGTGGAAGCTTGACCAGGCATGGCCGGGAAATGACGGTGATTGACGGGTGGGGGCGGTGGCGGTTCAAGCTCTCGCGGAATGGTAGTGTTAACAGAATCATTACGGAGCTGTTTATGTTGGGGTCGGAGATAATAAGAACATCCTTTATAGTTTGCCGCATGGGTTTCCCCACAGTTTACACAGCAAGGAGGTGTCTGACGAGCTTTAGTACAGGTAGAAAAATGATGCCGGGGGATTTAACACAACGTGCAGGAAGATGGCAGAACTTCTTGGTATGCCCGTAACGTTGGCAGTTGGTGCACTGAGGGATGGTAGGAGATTTACGGCGATACTCAACGGAAACAACAGCATGCTGAATATGCTTCAACTCGAAGATACGTTTGGCATCCTCAGAACGGTCCAATTCGACTGCACAAAGGGGCATCGGTTGTTTATTGCGAAAGAACAGACGAACCACTTTGTTGACAGGCAACTTTTCCATTTGGAGTTCGTGTAGAACCTCTTCGTCCGTTAAAGAGTAGGGAACCCCACGTATGACAACTTCAAGTTTCTGAGAATGTGGATCTTGGAAAGTGTGAAATGGTAGCTGTTCTTGCTCAAAAAACTTGGTGACCGAGAGGTAGTCAGCAATGGTGGTGGTACTGATCTTTAACACAGATCCACGTTGTTGAGTTGTGAAATCAGAAGAGGCATGAGATCGTAGGTCCGGTAAAACTTGCTGGATTATTGTTGACGTCGTGCAGGAAAATGGGTGGAATTTTTAATTTGGATGCGTCGGTGGATGCAGTTTGTGCTTCGGAGTCCTTCATGGTTTCCAAAACGGTGAATCTGTTATGCACAGAGGGTAAATCTACCATATATTTCTGGGGAAGAGAAGAAGTGGCAGTTTTTCGCTTATTGGGTATACAGAAGGCACCTTCGGATGGAAACTGCGAAGTGGTAGTTGCGTTTGGTTGCTCACGTCGAATGGTGCTGGCCAGTTGTGGTGGCATGTTGGAACAAGCCTCAGGAACAGAAAAAGCAGAAGCAGTAGATGAATATGTTTGGCAGTTGCTCATTGAAGGTTGTTGAAGTGAGGGATGAGTTAACGTTGGTACAGATAATGGCTCAGTGTCATAAGCAATGTTTAAAGAGGAACGCACTAAGTAGCCAGTTCCATCTGTTTCTAGTTCCATGTGAAAAGAAATTATAATATCTCACGAGAAACTCGCTAACACAGCACTGTAAGCACAGCAAACAGCTGAAAAGCACAGGTGAATGAACTACGCAAATCACTAAGATACAACACGATTAACACGCGCAGCGACTACCGACACACCTCCGTCTCAGGTGACAGCTGCGGGAGCACTGCCAATGTATTGAAGAGTACTTATTATTCTTTTATGAAGTGATACAGAATCCAAAGTACAAAATAGCAATTTGCAATGGCAAGTCTCCCACTTAGGCGATGCATATTTTGTTATGTTCATTGTCAGGAGGCTGAGATAACAGTCTTCTTCTTCATTTTCTTCTTCCGTCCCTTGATGTCGTTAGGCGTTGGGTTCAACTCGTTCCGTCTTCAAGCCTCCCGGTTCTTTTCCAAGATAACAGTCAAGTGCACATAAAACTAGATTAAACCGCTGTTAACCACGAACTCATAAATCACGTGGCGTCAAATACATTATAAATCTAAAATATTAAAGTTATTCTTAAGCTTATTCTATATTTACTCCAAAAGGTAGAACTTATTAATCACAAAAACGGCATATTCTAAAAATAAATAGGGAGCTGAAATTTAGTGGAAATGTCTCAAAATTAATAATAGTTTGGATGGAGATCCTATAATAATTTTTTCAATTTTCGGGATAACCACTGCTCGATACATTTTGGATATCGTTTTTAATTAGAACCAGTTTGTATGTAGGCACCCACTGGACGCACGCATTTGCGCCAAAACTGTAGGTTTTTGCGCCACTGTGAATTTTATAAAAATAGGGTATGTATTTTTGCGTCATAATGTTTTCTTGCTTACTAATTTCCTCCTTTGTTAGTAAGTTAGTGCATAGGTTAGACGTTTTTCCAGTGATGATCCTAGTGACCGGACGTCTAGTCAGGTGGTGCTAGATGGTGCTGCGGTTCTACAGTCACTATCTGCGACCATTGTTGCCATGTCTGCCGAAGTAAAAGCAGAAGATTTGGTTTGAAAAAAGTCACGAAAACCAACCAATCAGGAGAAAACCATTTCCTTAAATTAGCAAACTAAGAATTATGCGGTGCAATAGGCTGAACTGTTTGGATTTTAGCTGGTTCTAACATTTCCAACATTGTAAGAATAAAAAATATGATATGTAGCACTCACATGACTTTCTCTACTCTTTTGCTAACCATTCTTACAAACTCTTAGTCCTATATCTTCTTCTTGTTGAGATAAACAGATGTACAAATTATCTTATTGCTTATTTCCTTGTAGGTGCAAAGGGAGCATTAGAATACAGTAGACTTTGAGCGATAGTCAAATCTTTCAAGGCTTTGAGATTCCGTTCTCTTTGCACGTCTAACATATAAAAAAATGAACAACGATGTTCTAGTTCAAAGTTTTAAGTTTTCCTAAACTGACACAAATAACAAGAAATATCTCCGGAGTAGTTCACTCCACAAAAAAATTATTTGGACCTAAATTGTATGTTTTAGGGAGATCTACATTTTTTATGGTAAGATGTCTATCTCTTACGGTTTACGAGTTATTCAAAATTCATCCAGAGTAAACAGGACTACATAGGCTATAGTCAGAAAATTCAAAATTTTCGATAAATTTTCCATGTAAAGGGTAGTTTGGGGTGGGGTTATTTTCTTCAAAATCTTCGTGTCGCATCCTTGAAAGACATTACACATAATACTAACTTATGTTTTTAACTGACTTTTCGTTTTTGAGTTATGCTGTCCAGAGTGTCACACACACACACACACACACACACACACACACACACACACACACACACACACACACACACACACACACACACATACACACACACTCGTACCTTTCTCTAAAAATGCTTTTTTTTTGGATTCAGGGGTTCTCAAAACATATATTTCCGGCGAAATCTCGACACCGAATTTTTGGGTGGAATGCAATACTTCCTCTACTTACCAGTAGAGAAAGTAAAAACGGCTGAGAATGTCGCGAACTGATTCAACGTAAAAATCAACACAGCTTAATTTGAAAACTTATACGTATTTGTCCGGCAGATATGGTTTTGTCAGAGGTATTTGAACTTTGGCACTTTTGGATCCCTGTATTCAACTTTATCTGTCAGTGGAATTTAAATGTTTAAACTTAATGTAGCAGCCAAGGATAGTTCGCAATGCAGAAACAACAGATGCGGTGTACCTACTGATTATGTATACAGGTGATTGATTATATTAATCTTTTGCTTTTACACACAGGGGAAATGCCTTACCTGAAAATCTTTTTCGGAAGAGCGAATTACACGATGTTAAAGAAAATAGTGTTTAAAAATGGAAAATATATAAAAAGCAGGAGATTTTTAAGTGCGTTCAGTTTTTAGCAATAGATCAGTAGATTAGCAAAAAAGCAGATTTCCTGCAAAATCTGCAGAGCTGGCAACCCTGTCTGCGACTAGACGCTTATTTACCCGGCAGACTGAACATGGAGGTTTGAAGAGAAGGTTCTAAAACGATATCTTTTAGGACGGCTACAAATTCAGGAAAGCTTATGCATCCCACAATGGACGTGTGCGGTGGCGATGTACCAAAAATCGTGTGGTGTAATATAGTTATAAAAGAGTTGACATTAGAAACTGAAGATGGGATTTGCAATGATTAAAGTAGTGAAAGAAGCGTAATATGGCAGAAAGTCCGTAACATATGTATACGCAAAGCAATTACCGCGTTACATGAACAGCCCATTGAAATCATTCATGAACACTCAACAAAGACAATCTTACACGTGTAAATATACTACATTTTCTGACATTCTTCCACTACATTGGGCATTACCAACATAACATCTTAAAAGTCACCAAAGCAATTTTTATCCAATTTTATGAGTGGTGCAAGCATGTTGAGATATTAATAAAGATCTTGAAATCATGGCGCAAAAGTAATGTACCTTTTCAGGTAAAGGCTGGTTCACAAACACTTGGTAACGACAACGACAACAGAAATAGCACGTACATTTTGGTACACAACAGCCCACTAACGGCAACGGAAATAGTGGATATTGTTGCTTTGAGATGTTATTTATTTCTTTGGACCAATAAAAAAAATTAAGCTGCTCTAGAATTCAGCCAACATAAAAACAAGTTAACCAACGCCAAGTATCGAAAAACTGAGGATCTAAACGCGAAGCTATTGCGTATTTCCGATTCCAAAAAATCAGAAGTGTCAATCCTATGTCTGATACAGAGAAAATATAGAGTATCACTTACCTCACCTCACATTCCTCAAAGAAAATTAATCGTCGTGGTTTCTTGTTTTCCTTTATTAAAGTTGTTTTACTATACTGGTTTCAGCGAAAGAATTGGCCGTGATGAAAACAATGCCTAAAAATATTTCCTTCCGCTCTCTCGCTCTGATTGGAGCAGTAACAGCACTGCTTTCGTCACCACGTGTTGCTAAGAGAGAAAACCACGTGGCGCCTGGAACTATCAACGCCTGCCTTCGACCCACCAATATTTCACTCGATAGTTTAAAACGCGCTACTGATTAGATAACAATTGCGTGCAGCACTCTGAACTAAAAATATAATAACAACCATAAATTTAAATTCACTACATAAAAGAAAGCTTTAACATACCTAATCTGAATCTGAAAGAGGTTGTATTCCATCTAGATCGGAGTTCTGCTTCTATCTTCTCCTTTTATCTTTGGTATACCCAGTGGTTGCTAATTAACCTAAAATTATTATAAATAATACGAACGCTAACTTAACCTCCAGTGAATCAGAGATGTAAGCTTGTATAAATAACGAATTATAAGCATATAACGAACGCACGTTCACGTGATTTGGTTTGACCAGTGGTAAACTCAGAATCTTAACGGCTGCAGGCGTGGTTAAGGGACACTGGGAGTGAAATTTTGGTCAAAATTGTCAAAAAGTCGAAAATTGTTTTTTACCTTAAAATGTTCCTGGAACACCTGTGCATTTGGGTCAGAACATTTTTCATATCCCGCACTCCATGTGATCATTACGACCCTTTCAAATAGGCTCTTCCCTTAACGTACACTGTATGTTCCTATTTAAAAGCCTGTTTTTCTCAAAACTACATTTCTGCATATTCCAAAAGAAGGTCGCGCCTGAGTTATGCTTCAAATTCAATGAAAATTTCCAAAAGTATTCATGTATAGCAGCTAAACAAAACTATGATTCAATATTGATGTTATCATTAACATGAATTCCAAAAACATTTTTTGTATGAAAAATCAATAATTTTAAGATTAAATTTTCTTTGTTATTAAAAAAATGTGTACAGCACAATCAGCAAACGTATTTGAAATATCTGTTCATACAATTGTTACCCATGTTTTGGAGTACCAGTTCTGCCAATATAAATGAATTTTGAAAAGTCAATAGACACGACCTACATTTTGAAAATGTGCCTATTAAATTCATAAAATAATGTATATATCATTAAGGAATTATCCAATTTTAAGGAAATTTGGTGTGCCTCCTATTCTCATATAAATACAAATGCAGAAAAAATTTCAGAAAAATCTATCAAGAAATGTGGAACTTTCAAATTTCACTCCCAGTGTCCCATGCCTGTTTTTAACCTTTCACTGCGCGCGCAATGTATGTATGCTTAATGCAGACACACCTGTAAACTCTGCTGTAAGGTTAACAATATCATTGTTAGCTAAAGTGAGATATTTCTCGCATTGTTTGTGCAACACATTGAGAATTAGAGCTTTTCCACCACTCGTTAGAGACTTCCCTCAGCAATGTTTTATAAACTGCACTTTTCAGCCATGATGGTTTACTAACATTCTCACCTTCTCACTTCCAAAGTTGAGCAACAGAGGGCACTCTGCACACGTTCTTCGCTCATTTTGATTAAGTGCAATTAATTACTTTAGATTCATATTTTTGCAGTTCTACATGGTACAGTAATGCGTTAAACATACCATTGTTACATAATACAGAGAAGATCCAGTTGTTACTATTGAGCGCACTACTTTGTAGCCGATGTACCTTGTGATTCGCGGCATCAGCCAATGAACGTACACTTTAATTCTATTTGTACACATGCTTCTGTTTACATCACGACCAATTCTTTCGGTGAAATCAGTATAGTAGGATATTAATGACGTCACATTTGGTGCCATCTCGAATATCCCCGTACTCGATAACTCTACGGCTAGCTGCTCCAGTAGTGAACTATGGGATCCTTTTCTTAGTGTATGTGTATGAGTATGTGTGTGTGTATGAACGGACAACACCTATTAAGTTAACTGATAAATTTAATGGAGGCTTACCCGTCGGAGAAGCACTAATAATGGTGACGCTGATTTCATTATAACAAAATTCTTTGGCTGCGAACTACCATTTATTTGTACACATTCGTGTTGTAACGTTTTCGGGGAGACTTCAAATCTTCATCTGGAAGTCGACTGCAAAACTCTGATTATCTTGTCGCCATTATAATCGGGTAAGAAAGGTCTACTGCTGCCTGGTGTGGTCCATTGGAACTCGGATATCTTTCTTCTGTAGCCTCTTTGGTTTGCCTAACTGACATCTGTGTTGAAGATCTGATGCTGCTTTGTTCATTCTCTTATTTTGCCAGAGCTGATATACATTGCATCATTATAGGTATATCAAAGTGAAATTTCGAAGTTCACAATTCCGTTCAGATTATTTTAAGTAAATATTTTCCCCACATATCTATTTGTGATTGTTGAATAGCCTTCAATAATTTTTTTTTTCACGATTCATCTCGCGATTTACTGAGGTGGCTATAGTGGTAAAACAAGAAATAATTTAAAAAATCTGACGTGTTGCCTCACATGACTTTCTCTACTCTTGTGCTAACTATTCTTACAAACTCTTATTCACGAATCTTCTTCATGTTAGTTGAGATAAACATTTGCAAAAATTATCTTATTGCTTATTTCCTTGCAGGTACAAGAGAAATATGGGAATACTTTGGGAGATAGCCAAATCTTTTACAGCTGTGAAATTCCGTTCTCTGCACGGTTAACATAAAAAATTGAATAGCGATGTTCCATTTTACAGAAGTATGTTGTCCAAAAGCACACAAATAACAACACCGAACTGGTTCACTCCACAAAAATGTATTTAGCAATAAATTGTGTATTTTAGCAAAATCTACATTTTTTGTATAATAATATTTGGCCTATCTCTTACGGTTTACCAGCTATGCAAAAGTCATCCAGTAAATACGTCTACTGGGGCTACAGTCAGAAAATTGAAGCTATACATTTCATTTATCATAAAAAATCTCAAACATATGGCATTTTAATCAAAATCGTTAGAGCTATTTCCAAGAAAATCAACATTTTCGAAAAATTTTCCATGCAAAGGCTAGTTCAGGGTAAAGCAATTTTCTTCAAAATCTTCGTGACGCATCTTTGAAAGACATTAAACTTAAATGCCAACTTTGGTATACAACCGACCTTTCGTTTTTGAGTTATGCTGTTCATAGACTGACAAGGCACACACACACACACACACACACACACACACACACACACACACACACACACACACACACACACACACACACACACACACACACACACACGGACCTTTTCCTAAAAATGCATTTTTGGATTCACGGGGCCTCAAAACATGTTTCCGGTGAAATCTCGACATTGCGACATCCTGTGCTATACGTAGTAGAGAAACTAAAATTCGATTGAGTGACCACCATAGAAGTATTAAATTAAAACAAATAGAAAAATCTGGTGTGTTGTGCTCTCATGACTTTCTCTACTCTTGTACTAAGCATTGTTACAAACTCTTAGTCCTATTACACTGGTCGACAAGATTTTTTTCACAAGAAATCTGAATAGTGAATCTAGTGCATTTTTTCATCCTGAATTCAGATATGTAGTCAGAATTTTCCCATCAGGCATAGTTTTTCTGTGAAAGCTACTTTTCAAAATATGATTTTAGCGTTTTCTTTGACCTGTCATAGGAACCTTTACCTCATATGCAGCTATTTTACTCAAGCCATATTTATTGAAATTATTTGTAATATCACGCTGAAGCACCACAAAACAAGACTGTGCAGGTTTATTCATGTTTAGACATGCTCAGACTGTCTGGCATTGTGATGTGTCAGTATTGAGCTGACTGTGACATTGTTCACTAGTGAAATATTTCCTTCCTTTCTGTTTAGAAGTGTATTGTGTGTGTTGTGCATGTTGTATTTCAGTGCTTAATGTTTTCATCATGCCAAGAAAGTGTGTAAATCATGCAGATAATTTCTGCTATATTTGTGGTGAGCTGACCTTCAAGTCTCAGAGGCGAAATATGACCCCACTTGTAAAGAAGTGTTATCATCTTTACTTTGGCTGTCAAGTTGGTGATTTTGATAAGAGCTGGGCCCCAAATACATGCTGTGTTTCGTGTGTTAGACTGCTGACTGGGTGGAAAAATGGTACACATCATATGCCATTTGCAATTCCCATGATTTGGAGGGAACCGAAGGATCATTCAACTGACTGTTATTTTTGTTTGACAAATATTAAAGGAATCACATCTAAAACAAAATATACAGTTAAGTATCCGAATTTGCAATCTGCATTGAGACCTGTCTTACACAGTGAAGAGTTCCCCGTACCAGTATATGTAGATACAACCTTAAGTGATAACTCTGATTCTGACCTAACTGAAACTCAAAATGATTCAGATGAAAATGAAAATGATCTTACATATGAAGCCAGTAGCTGTTCATCAGAACCATACTTTCCCAATCAGCAAGACCTTAATGACCTGATTCGGGATTTAAATCTGTCTAAACTGCAAGCTGAAGTTTTAACTTCCCGACTCAAAGGGTGGAATTTACTCCAAAAAGATGTAAGAATAAGTAGTTATTATCGTAGCCGCCATAGTGTTTTCAAAGAATACTTCTCTGAAGAATATGGTGTTGTGTTTTGTAATAATATTTGTTCACTTATGGAAACTCTTGGGCATCAACACCGACCAGATGAGTGGCGATTGTTCATAGACTCCTCTAAAGTAAGTTTGAAGGCTGTGCTGCTACATATTGGCAATGAACTTCCATCAATACCAGTAGCGCATGCCGCTATGAAAGAGACATATCAAAATATGAAACTAAATTTAGAGAAAATACAATATGGAAAATATGAATGGAATATCTTTGGTGATTTAAAGGTCATTGCTTTATTGCTTGGTTTGCAACTTGGGTTCACCAAATTTTGCTGTTTTTTGTGCAAGTGGGACAGCAGAGATAAGAAGTCTCACTACGTTAGAAAGTCATGGTCAAAACGTGAATCTCTTCTCCCTGGCCAGAAAAATGTAGCATGTGTCCCTTTAGTGAATCCTGAAAAAATATTTTTGCCTCCATTGCATATTAAGTTAGGAGTTATGAAAAATTTCGTCAAAGCTATGGATAAACTTTCTGATGGATTCTTGTACTTGAAATCGAAATTCCCCAAAGTCAGTGATGCTAAATTGAAAAAAGGAGTTTTCATAGGACTACAAATCCGATCATTAATGGCTGATGAACATTTCGAGGGACTGTTAAATCCACTGGAGAGAGCAGCCTGGCAGTCTTTCAAAAGTTTATGTTGCAATTTTCTTGGAAACCATAAAGCAGAAAACTATCGTGACATAGTGGCTGATCTTCTGCATTCTTATAAAGCTATGGGATGCAACATGTCTTTAAAAATTCACTTCTTGGACTCTCACTTGGACTTCTTCCCCGAAAACCTTGGAGCCGTCAGCGATGGACACGGTGAGCGTTTTCATCAGCAAATTTCTACGATAGAGAAGAGGTACCAAGGCAAGTGGAGTTCCAATATGCTGACTGACTACTGTTGGACTAAAATGAGAGACGTTCCAGATGCAAAATATACCCGAAAATCACTATCTACCACTTTCTAGGTAAGTCAGAATCAGTAGTTGAGTTAGATAGCTAGTTACGGATTTTTTAGAATATTATAAAAATTCAAATGAATATCACACAAAACTCCTGCCCGATGCGGACAAACTGTAATTATATTTGGATTCAGCACGAAAAATACTTTTAGAATCTGTTATTTTAATTCTTGTGAAAGAGAAAAAGTTAATTTTTGTAGACCAGTGTTATTTTCTCCGTGTTAGTTGAGATAAACATTTGTACAAATTATCTTATTGCTTATTTTATTTAGGTGGAAGGATAATATTAGAATACAGTAAACTTTGAGAGTTAGTCAAATGTTTAAAGCTTTGAGATCCCGCTCTTTGCACCCTTAACATATAAAAAAATGAACAACCATGTTCCATTTCACGGAAGTTTTAAGTTCTCCGAAACTGACACAAATAGCAATGAATATCTCCGAAATAGTTCACTACAGCACCAACAACTGTTCAGGCATAAATTGTGTTTTAGCGAGATCTACATTTTTGTAGAATAAAGTTTTGTGTATCTCTTACGGTTTACGAGTTATTCAAAGGTCATCCAGAGTAAACAGGACTATATAGGCTAAAGTCAAAATATACATTTAATTTGTCATGCAAATATCTTAAACATATGGCATTTTAATCAAAATAGAGAACTTTCCAAGAAAATCAACATTTTGAAAAAATTCTCCATGTAAAGGGTAGTTTAGGGTGAAGCAATTTTCTTCAAAATCTTCGTGTCGCATCCCTAAAAAAAACAAACTTTGGTTTTTAAGCGACTTTTAGTTTTTGAGCTATGCTGTCCACAGACTGACACACACACGCACGCACGCACACACACATACACGCACGCACGCACACACACACACGCACGCACACACGCACACATTCGCAAACATACACGGTCTTTTCTAAAAATCCTTTTTGTTTTGGGTTCAGGGGGTCTCAAAACATATTTCCGGTGAAATCTCGACATAGAACTTTTTGGTGGAATACAATACTTCCTCTACTTACTGGTAGAGAAAGTGGGAAAAAAAGAAAAACTGCATTACTGGCCACTTTTGGACAGTTATTCCGTGACTTTTACAATTCTCAGAATTTCGTTACCTTTCTAATTTTCAAAATGTTTGTGTAAATCTGACTTATGATTAGACCTCGGACTTTGAGTTCCTAAATATCTTAAATTAGATACCTATAATAGGTTCTATCAAAATAGGTTCTAAAATTGCAAAAGGAGGTGAACAAAAATTACATTTTTTTATTTTCCGCTGCAAATTAGCCGAAAATTTTAGCTTATGTTTATTGTATATGTCGATAATTAGAGTCGCAGTAAACAACTAACACCTTTTCTAAGGTAATTAGGTATTACTTATGGCAACAAGCTTACTGCTGGTGTTTTTAAACACACAAGCCATGTGTGGGCAATGTAACCCTTGAAGTATTTGTCTCTGATGTGAGATTCCCTAGTGGTCTAACCGGGAAAAGTACGAATCGGCTGGGAAATTTAATGTCATACTATCAAGTTGGCCATGGTAACTTAGTGGTTAAAGCAGCCGCTCGATAAGCGGAAGATCCCTGGTTCAAATCCCTGCTATGGCATTGAATTGTTCAGTCTTGATTCCACCTCTTAAACCTCTTCTAAGTTTTCCATTGAGAAACTGCATTGCTTGTCACATATCACCCTCTTATAAGACGAAAATGAGCGTTATACATCAACTAATGTCATCTGAGCATATTTAAATGTTGGTATTAGACGCAAGGGAACAGCATATTCATATGTTCAGGTGTTTTGTCAGAAAAGAGGTCAGCAACTGTGTGGAGAACTGTCAGTCATGTATTTGCTTGAGCCCCTGATTTGAGTTTTTAGACACTTTTTCGCCAATATAACCAGGAACCAAATTGATTTTTTCTGTCACCTCTTCTATGAATCCCATTTGCGTGTAGACAGGTTTGCCTGAAGACTTTAGGACATTAATAGTGGGGATTAGAAATACATAAATATGATTTGATAAATGCAGTATCATGGACAATTTGTTGGGTCCTGCAGAAGCTCTTTAGCTGTTCACTGCATCCTCCCCGGTTTCAAAACAATGTTCTTACTGTTCGCATTATCATGCATTGTTCACTGTGATTGTTGTCAAGGCATGACTGGCATACAGGCTTATACAGCGTTTCCGTACTGCAAATTGAAGAAACTGAAAAATTAAAATTAGGTAAAAATAGGTTCTAACGTGAAATTAGGTATTTTTAGGTTGTATAGGACCACCATTTTCGAACACATATTTCCATGAGGAAAAAAATAGGTTTTTACCTAAAATCCGAGGTCTACTCATGACCATAACTGATTACTCGAAACTTGTGCTAAGAATTTCTTGCTGAATGAGTTCACTAGAACTCTAAATGACTTAACTACATTGGCTTTTCTAATTGCTTTTCCCATAAGAGCTAAAATGAATTCAAAAAGAGTAAATTACATATAGAATTAGCAATATGAATGTACAGGTTTGTAATATGGGAATTACAAACCAATAATATTACATAATACTATTAACTAATAACAGAGTTTCAGTATGAAAAGGCCCGCCTCTGTAGCATGATGGTTAGCGTGTCTGCCTCACGTTCAAGAGGTCGCGAGTTCGAATCTCGCTTAGGGTAAGTTATCAGGGTAAGGTTTTTTCCGAGGTTTTCCCTACCCTGAGAGGACGAATGTCGGGTAACTTAAAGCTCCATGGACCTCGGGTTCATTTGAGCATCATTTCACCCATTTCATTTCATTCATTCGCCCGATATGACACAATGTTGGAGGACGTTAATTCAAAAAAAAAAAAAGTATGAAAAGCCATAACATATACAATTTGAGTTTAACCGGTATTACTCTTCTTCACTTCCAGTGTCTGATAATAGGATTTCTTGAGATAGTTTTCTCTTTAGTCTTGACCTGTGACGGTTTCTTTGTACCAGATTATTTTCTAAAGCTCCTTAGACGTTAAGGTAATTTGGAATAGAAGGATTTTGAAATATATCTGATTTAGTCTTTAATGGACAGGATTCCATACTCTTGGCGCAGCTTATTGTTTCGTATGAACTAAGGAGAATGTGTTGGGACTCTTAAGACATTTATTCAGGATAAATGGAAGTTGGTGAATATGTGTTTTACTAACTGAACCCCAAACCGGAGATACGTATGTGAGGATAGATCGAACCAGAGATGTATACAGAAGTGTGGAATGACAGACATGACCAATTTTGGAGCGTCTGTTTATTAGAGGATATAGTTTCATAGTTATGGAATTGGCAATTGCGTTTCTACGTGGGCGTTCCATGTTAATCTGGTGTCCAGCAATACACTGAGATACTTAACGGGTGTATGTGAAGGTAACCATGACAGTTGTTCATTCATAAGGCTTAATGATAACACAGAATTAAAGCATCCCAGTGAAAAAAAAAGTTAGCTTCAGTCTTGCGGATGTTTAGAGCAATACACTAAGTTGAGAACCATTTTGTCAATGTGGATAGAGAATCCTATAGAGAATTGACTTCTATAGTTATTTTGGAATTTGAATTATACAAAACAGTACCTTCTGCATACATAGCCTTGGAACAAGGATGTAATACAGGCATATCGCACTTGAATACATTAAATAATATCGGTGCGAGTATTGATCCTTGTGAGACTCCAGCGATGATTACTCTGGGTGCTAATGTGAATCACGACATTCGGACCTCAAACTTGCGTTCTGTTGGGAAGCTGTTGATAATATGGATCAGGTAGTCAGATAATTTAAGTCTGTATAGATTGAGTACCAGTTCTTTGTGCCAGACTTTGCGAAGGCTTGAGCGATATAAAAATGGCTGTAGTATATTGTTTATCTACAAATCCTTTAATTATAACTTCTGCAGTCCGTAATAATTGATGTGTTGTAGAATGGTTAGAACGGAAGCCAACTGGTAATCTAGAATGATATAGTGAAATACGAATCTGGAAAGCCTTTGGGATAATTTTTCAAGCGGCTTTGATATCTTTGATAATAAATTGATCGGTTGATAGCTAGATGGCAGATGTTTCAGTGTGTAGGGCTTACGGAAAACAATGACTTCAGCGAGTTTCCATGTCTGGGGAAATAATAGATTCCTAAAACATTGAACAATGTAGCTAAGTATGCTAAGGCCTTCTTTGTAAGGTTCTTTAACACAATATTTGGAATGAAATCATGCCCTGGCGACTTGCACTATTACTGATTCCTTGATGCAAGTGTGAATGTTTTCAGTGAAGTATCTAAGAACATTGTCGTTGTCCAGTACAGTTGTTAGCTGATACGCATTTTGCAACGATGAATCCAAGGCTGATCGGAATTGGTCCCAATGGACATGTTGTTAGCTAATGCTGGATTTCTGACAATGAAGTCATTAATCCTCTTGCTCTCCAATATTTTTCACTTATATTGAAGAGAGCAATAGCAGTAATAGTAACCGCTTTTTAGAGAGCACCATATTTTTATGTTTTGGCGGTCACATCGCTCTCTCACAACCCCCAGAATGTCTGGAGGACCACACCTGTCGTTGGTTTACGGGTCTCACCGACCTGACCAGGAGAATTATCAAAATAAATTCACCGACCATATCCTCTGATCACCAATCAGAGGACGTATTACATGCCATGGCAGGTCAGCATGTTAAGGGTTAAGGTTTTATAGAGAAATGGAGAGGTTGAAAAAATAAAGACTCCCTAGCCCTCGGGAACCCTAATAGCATCGGGGTCGGAAGAGAACAAGAGATGACCAGGGTAAGGTCAGATAGAAAAGTTACAGTGAGGAGCAAAACACCAGTAAGTGGAAGTAATGTTCTGCTCAGCTTGGGTACCTTGTGTTCGCCATTCACATATCCCCTAGACGGAGACCCCTGAGTATATTACGTGCCATTATGTAATAAATGCAGTAAAGTAAACATAGGCAATTTGAGATGCAAAATAACTCTTTATTTACAATACTAAAAATGACATTTGGAACATTGAATGCTATGGGTTAGCACTTAGTAGGCCCTCCCTTCCTCCTTGCATTCTCCTAGGCATGGATTTCACCACAGATCCTTTTGTTTGCATTGTAATTTTTCCCCATTCCTCCATGAGAGCATTCTTTAAATCATCGCTATTGGATACCTAATGATTCCTCATATTTTTGCTGAGTACACTCCACAAATTCTCTATTGGATTAATGTCCATGGATTGTGATGGTGTCTGCATCCAGCAGAAAGTGTTTACAACAGCTACAGCCTTACACAGTTGTAGAAATATTAGTAAGAAGATTTTTATATCCAGGAATAATTAATTACTATTTATTGAACTGTATACATTGTATTGGTTTTATAAGGGTTACTTATTTAAAACAGGTTTGTTTAGCTTATATTCAAACTGAAGTAATTTCTTCTCAAAGAATAAACTGTGGTTGTTTATTATTTTACTGTAACCAAGTTAAAACAGATTTTTTTCACATTGCGAAAATAATTTTACAGGTGTACCAACAGTTTTGAAATGGCAACATTTGCATCGACAACACTTTTTCTAACCTTATGTTCATGAAAGAAAGATGTAATTGTTATTGATAGGCAACAAAATAGGGGATTAATTTTGATCCTACAACCCAATTTGAAAAAATGTAGACCAAATTAAGGAGGTTGATAAGGGAAAAAGCTACATTTTGAGTCTTGCATTCCTTATTTAAGAGACAAATATAAAATTTTAAACTGGGAAGTGGTTGGTATACTTTTTGGTGCTCGTGGAGTAATTACTAAATTTACTGTTAATTTGTTCTGACATTTTGAATTGCAATTAAGTGTTTTAGAAGATATTGGTTTACAAATTATCCATGGTTCTTTGTAAATTTTACACAATCATTACATGCTACACCAAATTAAATAAAATAAATAAATAATTCTAAAATGGCTAGCTGTCCAATTGGCAAATTTTATAATAATTTTGCACATTATTACACTTTATCTATAAAATATTTTTACATTATACAATATTTTATCCTTTACCATTACTAGTTAAAATTGTCTTTTTCTACAGATCTATTAGCAGACGTATCTTTATGACAACCCTAAACTAGAACAGCTATCCACTACTGGAATTTCTCCCATATTCCCCTTGTACCTGCAAGAATACTAGCAATAATAGGCTTTGCAGGAATAGTTAGAAAAGAGTAGAGACAGTTGTGTGAGTGCAACATATAAGATTTTTTTATAGCATTTAATGCCCATTCTTGCTACATACTGCACCACAGATGGTGTATAGATGAATACTGATGATACATGAACTGAAATTGTATTTGGGAAAAGAAACATTCCAGGCCTGATGTACCTCTTTGACATTTACCAGTTATGAAGGTTTTCCTCAAAACCTGGAAAACACCTTAATCAGGAAGAACTGTCCTGCTGGAATTTGAACTATGGAGTCAAATGGAAGCCTCACTGATTACTATGGAGCCATCTCACATGGTACTCTTTTAAAGTGCATCACATTTGTATACTGGCATTATTATCAATATAAGTAAATAAGTAAATATTGCACATTAAATAAAGTATCTCATCCGTAAACAAGTGCAATTCTTCAATACATAATATAATTTTTTAAGGATATTCATTTAGTGAGGTGATAATCATTTCTGTGAGTATAAAGCAAGCAGCAGATCTTCTTTTGAATGGCTGAATATTTTCAATATTAGTATGTTCCTTACAATACAGTTTAAAACTTTACAATAAAGAATGTTTTTAATTAGTTATTGTGATTTCTTCAGCATTAAGTTCATTTGAGTGCAAATACTTATAAATGACATCCACAAAACATTATCATTTTAATATTAAAGGTGAGTTTTATTTACATTATATCTCACTTACATTAGAAAATTAGGACATGTTTCAGGAACAATCCTTCCCATCTTCAGCTGATAAATGTAGATGTTATGTTGTCCGGTATACTACTGAGACAGAATATGTGGTTAGACCCCAAAAAGAAAGTATTTATGTAAATATATATATATATATATATATATATATATATATATATATATATATATATATATATATATATATATATTGTAAAATTTAATTTATTTTTCATGTTGGTAGGGATTGTTTAAGTACAGAGAGTGTTATACCATTGTTTCATTGTTAAGAATATTATTTGTTTGATAACGTTATTAATGTTTAGCAATGTGTTCAAATTTAATGTATATTATTATATTAATTATTTTAGATTTAATATTAAAAGTGTAGGGAGGATAGAGATCGCTTCCTCAACATTTTGGGAACTATTTAACATGTAAGATGGCATCATGGGGGACACCGTAAAAAGTATATGTATACCCCAGTGAATACAGACGCATTGTTAAGGAATGTGCTAGATTCAATGTCTTGGCATCCCATTATCTGAAGGGAGAAGACGTGTATTCGATATGTGCAGGTTTAGACGCTAAAAGTGTAATTTAAAATGACAAGCAGTATGAAGAAACCATTGAGGAAGTCGGTCAGCTCATATAGAAGTTAACTAAAGGGATACGCGTGTAATATCCAGTGAAAAAGGTGTGAATAAAATAGTGAAAAAGCTTTAATCAGTGTCCACGTTATTTCACCCTGTACCACGACCCGAGATAACAAAAGAGTCAAAAGCTTAGCACCATCACCATAGCATTATTAAAAACTGCACCACTACTGATGGTGGAGTGCTCTGGTGGTGGTGTTATGAACCTGCAAAGCTGGTCCGTTGCCAGATTTTCTTTCTTATGAGCTTGTGTATTTAATTTCTATGCATGTTCTTTGTGGAAAAGCAGTGTAATTTGTAACAGAAACAGATTAGAGAGCTATAGAGATGCATAAGCAGTATTCTGTGAGTAGCAGAGAAAGCTTTTAGGTGAGGAGACACAGGGAAAGGTGCAAAGAGCAGTATGCTTAAATGTATGAGGTGATTAACAAGCCTGAGAATTCTGAATCCTAGCACTCAAGCGCATTGTGTTACTGGTCATGTCCAGATTCATTTGTTTCTCTTACCCTTGATATGGTATATCTGTCCCTTCCTTTTCTTAGGCAGAACAGGGAAAAGGCCCTCTACCCAGTTAACTAAACGTTTGTAATCTGTCATTTTCTGCTTTAATATGATAGTTGTGACCAAACTATGTGGCTTACTGCACTACATTTACTTCCTCCAGTTTAAATACGTATAATGTAAATAGAAGAATTACTGTGGTTAACTCTTTAATGCCTGGTGTGTCTTATAAGATACATAAGCTTTTTTTCCTATTTGTACTAGTTTTAACTTTTTTTTCTGCCATATTCTTGTTATACTGTCTGTCACCAATTAAAAATACATATTTGAGACGGTTTGAATTGTAAAAAAGTATTTTTTTTTTTTTTACAATTTATATTGTAGTGTTTTTTTTTTTTGTTTTTTTTTTAAAGAAAAGAAGCAAAATCCATGCAACCACAGTCAAATGATACCCCGTCATCATCCACGCGTGCCATCACACCGATTATTTTATGTGGGCCCTCCCCGTCCTTTACCATAGGCACATTTGACTGCGGTTGCCGAGACTCGAACTCACGACCTCAGGCTTTGAGTGCATGGCCAGTGCACTACGTGTTGCCTTAACGATCATGGCTATCCGAGCCAGCAGGCTGAAGGCCTCCCAGACCGCCTAATCTAAACCGGTTTCGAATTAGAGCAAGAACGGCATATGTAGCAAAATAATTCAGGCAATAGAGGGTTAATACAATACTTCAAGACTAGTTACTTTGTTAGAGTGGTTATATACTTATGTTTGACCTTTCACCTTACCTTAGCTTGCATGACACACCAGATCATCAGACCAGTATGTATATTTTAGAGAGAACGGTGAAGTGATAATATACCATTCAAGGAGCTAAAAATGGTAAACCTTTCAGAATTATTCTTAGAAGAGAATTTACAAACTAAACAGAATGACAGGCATTGCCATATCTCAATTTACTTCAAGTAACTAACTGTAAAGAGAAGGTTGTTGTGAGGAAATTTAATGAATCCATCTATCAACAAACTCTGTACATAAACCACTAGTTACCACAGCTGACATTGCAAATCAAACAATCCTCATCACTAAACCTTAACCAAGATGTGAACTTAAATACTCTTTCTTGTTTCACTTACTGGTTTTTCCTAGGACGTCTTTGCATGCATTTCCCCTCAGCATCAACCACTTTTGACTGTGATAAACTTCTGGGATAATACCTGTTATGGTTGCAGATCTAGTGAACTTGGAGAGCAAATTTAAGGCTTCTGGAGGGTCAAGATCATTAAGTGTGGTTCACCTCCTGATTTATAATTTTCCCAAATTCTTTTGGATTTATCATATCTTTTAATACTTGATTTCAACCTTCATGTCAGTTCTTTTTCCCATAAGTGAGCTGCCATAACAAACTTTTGTATTTGTTTGTTATTTACATTCCTCCAGTAATCCTTGAATGGTGCACCCACATTTCTTTTAACATTTCCTATGTGTATTTTATCATAGTCAGAACAATTTATTTGGAAGATGCCTGATTATTTTTTCTGGTGAATTATGACTGGTTTTCTTTTATCATATTGGATAGAATGTTGCTGATAAAATATTCCAATATTGCTGATATTGAAAACATTGTATGGTGCCAAAGTCATGCTGAAGTGTTTTAACTTCTTTTGGAATTTATGGAAAACTCCTGGATGGTGCGTTAAACCTCTAAAATACACCTGCTCTATTTTTTGATAACAAACTGTTTGCTTAATGGATTACTGTTTGTTTAAATAAGTATAAAATGACTTAAAAGATTTATAAGTAAGCTAAATGCAATTTTGTGTTTCTGAAAATAAAGAATTGCAAATGTGTACACCCACATGGACATAGACAGTAGTCAAACGTGGTGCTTTTGTTATGAGATTCGTATTCAATTGGAATGTAATGAGGACTGGGCAATGATCAGAATCAGGGCTTTTAGAAATGGATATACTTACGTATAGGAAGGTGCATATTCTCATAAACACCAATATCATGAATGTCGGGAGGAAATATATGTTGGTTTATCTGGTGGAATAACACGGAGATTGTAGTTATTAATGCAGTCGTAAAGACGGTGGCCGTTTGAATTTGTTGTTCTGCAACCCCAAGCTGTGTGCTTACAGTTTAGATATTCTAAAAGAGAAATGGAATCTGCTGTTAGAAAGAGCAGTGAAAAATATGTTGTATTTAGCTGGTAAAACGGAGGCTTATATGCACATAGTATGAGTAATGCAACATAACTGTCACAACAGTGAACTCTTGTACCAGTAATTTCAAGTCCCGAGGCAGTTTGAGAATTTCGGTCATTTCTGTACATTTATAACCAGGAAGTTTGAACAATTGGTTAGGCAAAAAGTGAATTTTTGTGACACAGATTATGTTGATGTTGTGAACTGATAAGAGAGCAACAAAGGAAGCTCGTTTAGAGCGAAGACCATCAGCATTCCAGTTCAAAATTGTTAACTGATGAATCGACAGGCCTCTATGTGCTGCCATTTTGAGAAGCTAAAGGTAACACAGAAAGAAGAAACTGTTGCACTGTTGGCCAGTGTGAATTAATGAAAGACAAACTGAGGGATGGTTTGGACCAATAATTTAGAAGAAAAAGAAGAAAATGAGTCTGAAGACAAATTATTATTTTCTTGATTTGTTTGTTTTCTTTAATGTAGCATGTTAACTTCCTTCATAACGATGCTCGTTCTTTTACTTTATCTTGATCCCTAGCCATCATCGTGATATTTCTAATCTGAATTGCATTTCCCCGTCTAATCACGTGATAAATACCTATTTATTTGACTACGTTTGTCTGCATACTTATTTTCGTAAACAAATAAAAATTAATGAGTAGCGGAATACAAAGGAGCAAGATGTAATAAGCAGCAACAGAATACAAATAATATAACCCAATGCTTTAGTTGTTCATGCATAAACAGTTAAGAAGTATGAATTATTCGGGTCCGTAATCATTACTTTGTTTCCCAGCCTTAATTGTGTTAAAAAATTGTGAAATATGTGTATGTATTATATATACAGTGTCACAAAAGACACCGACGCTTAGTATGTTGTGCGGGACGTTAAACTGATCGGTTTTTCAAATAGGAACCCCTGTCCGGAAATGCACGGTTTCGACGCACACATTTCGTCAATAAACCCAACATCGAGCTGTCTACATTACAGGCGGGCATTAAACTGTGTACCTCCTACGTTATTGCAGAGCCTATATTGACGATGGTGAGCCTCATTCACATGACCCAATACGCGCGGCTGTCTTTGAAGATTTTCAATCGCTCCGTAGACTTGAAGAATAAGGTTCTCCGCCGACGTTACAGAAGTGCCATACATCATGCTCTTCATACAACACCATAGAAAATAGTCGAGAAGTGTCAGATCTGCCGACCGGATTGGCCGTGGAACTTGTTCACCTCTACCAATCCGTTGATTTGGGTATGCGACGTTGAAATGATTCCGCCAAAATACATCAAAGTGTGCCGAAAGTGTGTCCCAGCTATGGCGCTACTCACAGAAGTCTATATCTTCTCCTACACGCTGGCTATCGGGCAAGTCCGCTCTTTTTAATTCCTAGAAATCCATATACTTCGAAGCTACTTTGCGATGTCCCCTTTCACTTCTCTAATTCTTTGTAACCGCCCAATTACTTGGAATCGCCGTGATGCGGCCAATTCCTCGAATTTATACCTAGTCCCAATGACCTACCCTCTCGTGCTCTGCTAATTACCTAAGACCTTTTTCTCCCATGTAACATTACACAAATTTCCTATACAGAATAATGTATACACGTTGACCTGATATAATTTAATTTCTCCCTAATGGACTATCTTCTCTATAAATTAATTAATTAATTATTGATCCTACTTTATTACATCCCTTATTCTATTAAAATGAGTATTTATTTTAGGAAATCCTAAATTTCAGCATCAGTGTAAATAATTTGTGTATTTCTAATAGTCTTCAGATATCTTCGGCCTTTATTGCCATTCGGTTTAACTGAATGACGCCATTATTAGTTCAGCAGGCTTCTTGTCTCAAAGGGGAGAAGCGGAATTGAACCTCGAAGTGAAACGTTTCCGATTTCAGATTACAGGTTGATGTCTCCATGGACCTCGGGCTCATTTGAGCATCATTTCACCCGTTTCATTCATTCACCGTCCAATATGACATTACGTTGGAGGACGTTAATTAATAAAAATAAAAAAATTAAAAAAAAATAAATAAAAAAAAAAGAACAGGCTGATGAACTGCGACATTGCAGAATTGGTTTTCGCTAGGATATTTTGTGCATTCTTTGTATGCAAGTTGGAGGTGACTACCGATCACAGAATTTGCATGGTTGAATACTACTGCCGAACTGGAAGGATACGAGGGGAGCCTATCGTTACGATATTGGCCGTTGCGTGAATGATTTTCTCCACTGTTGCCCAGTCCGGGGACAAAACATAATAAAAATGTATTAAAGGATTAGACATACCTAAGATTACTATATGTAATATGACGTTGTTAGATTTTCATATATCCGTATAATGCCCCAACTGTTTTGTAGTTTTCATTACAATGCGGTTATTTTATTTTAGCATGTTGTTTTCTTAATTTATTCTCTGTAGACAACTTTTCAATTATTGCCATAAAGACTATGAACAATCTTTTTTGTGATGGAAGGGTTGTGTCAATAAAGTCGAAACACCCTACGCTACAAAATCCGACCAATTATATTTGAATTACTTATCAGTAATGGTGAGATTGGGAGTATACGAGACGTACGCGAAACAAGTTCCAAAAGTAAATATTGAAAAGGTGCATACAAGTCCTATTTCAGTACGACGACTTTCAAACTGTTAGCAACCATCTCTTCCGCTCATCTTTCACTAGTCTGCCAGAGTTACTTGTGTTGAACTCATTTCAAGGTACTGACGCCACGAACAGACAATTATTGACGATCAAGAAAGCCTGAATAAATCTAAAGACTCCGGAAAAGTACAATGTGTCAGTAAAGTCATAGTGCAGTTTTAACCGGTTACAGAAAAGCGATGAAACAATACAAAAAAGTGAAGCCTTCACCAAATGAAAGGTAGAAGTCTCCAAGTTTGCATTCCTGATCAGTGCAATTCGATGTGGCTTCCATTTGTTCAGCTTAGGGCTATTACTCAATGTAGGCATGTGGCATGTGGCTGTTCATAAGCTCATATCCTGACATTGTGACGATGAATGTGGCTTCATCGCTAAACACGAAATCTTACCAATCTCTTGAAGCATCTGTGTCTTACAACCAACCCGTTTGGGTTTATGATAGTTTGTAGCAACTGCAAAAACTTCGTTAGGCCTCCCCCACATAGCCTCGACAGATTCCTGGCGTAGTGAAGTTTTCTTCAACTGCTTATTCCAGCAGTTAAACTGGTAACTACGTACATGCGACGATATTCAAATTTAGCAAGCCACAAAATACACTGAACTTTCCTTTACACTGCCCACATGTTGTGTAAAATGGCGCGAATTACTTCATTGTTGCATTGCTTCATTACTTGCTCGCGCACAATGAAAATAATGCCACATACATTATTTGAGATAATCGTCCATGTAGCGCATGTTTCATTCTTTTGTTTCGTTTCGTTTAGCCATTATAAAAGTTCGTAAGTGCACCATAACTTTACGTACACACTGCATATACAATGATGCCAAGAGAAATGGCTTCGCGGTAACGTTCGGGAAGTCCCGTATTCGACTGCCCTTGGTCAGGCCATTGTGATATTGTTTTTGCTTCGCATTTTTCCTTGTTGAGAGGCGGATGCTGTGGTAGATTATATAATGCCGCGAATTTTCTTGTCCGACACTTCCTATCATTTCATATTTGTCAGGGTCGAAGGACCAGGCGAATGCACGGCGGACGAAGTGTACGATGGTGGAGTTTGCTATGAGGAACTATCTGCCCTTGCGTTCGGTATGTCACGGGACCTCAGAAACACCTCTCCATAAGGAGAGGTACTTGTGGACGGTCCCACGGGCGACAGGGTGTGATATCTGCAGACATTAGGGGCCCCACTAGTTGTTCTCTGTGCGTTTAGTACCTAAATTTTCCTCCGGTTCCTAATGACCATAACCATACGTATGCTGGTGATAGAATGTCAATATACGAGTAGATGTCATGGGCGCCGTTTCAAAATAATACAAATACATATTCCTATGACTTATTGGTTAAAAGGTTAACATGATGTCAACTGTGATTTAAGCGTTGTCTCTTTGAGATCAAAACTGCCTTCTTAGGAAAAAAAATAGCGAAAATGACTGGTGTAGGCAGACTAGGGTAACGTTAGGGATTTATGAATGCGGGAGCTGTAAATATAAAATGTAAAATACAGACACCATATTTTCTTTTTAATGTTCAGGTAGCAGTACATATGTATTACAAATTCAACACATTTAAACAGAAAATATGCCATTTACTGATGGTCGCCTTTGGGAGTTGTCTTTCATTTGCACAAACCTTTGAACATATCTCCTGAACACTTTTTTTTATTTGAACAACACTCGGCCCAAAGATGTTGTATGGTCTGTCTATATTGTCTTCTCACGTCTTCAAGGTCGTCATCCACCCAGTGAGAGGGTACTCCCAGTAGCTCACCTATCAAGATAAACACAACTTTATTCCACTTCAAGTTTAAACAGCAGTACAGCACAGACACACAGCAATTATAACGAGATTTTAGAAATAAGGTGGGTACTGGCACGCAAAAAGTAAATCATGTGTTATCTATATTGCCTTTCTCGCGTTCTCAACATCGTCATTTACCCATTCACTGCAGCTCATCTGTAAATGTAAACCCAAATTTATACCAGTTCATATTTAAGCAGCAGAACAGCACAAACACATAGCAATTATAGCGGAGATTTCAGAAATAAGCAGAGCTCGGCCCAGGATACCACCCCGTTTGAGTACCAACCTGAGTGAGGGAGTGAGTGAGTGATAGATGAGTGGGTAAGTGAGTTAGTGAATGAGCAAGTGAGTGGGTGAGTGAGTAAGCGAATGAGTGGGTGAGTGAGTGACTGAGATGGTGGCTGAGTGGGTGAGTGAGTGGGTGAGTGAGTGAGTAAGCGAGTGAGTGAATGAATGAGCGAGTGATTGAATGAGTGATAGATGAGTGGGTGAGTGAGTAAGTGGATGAGTGAGTGAGTAAGCGAGTGAGTGAATGAATGAGCGAGAGAGTGAGTAAGCGAGTGAGTGAGATGGTTAGTGAGTGGGTGAGTGAGTGAGTGGGTGAGTGAATGAGTGGGTGAGTGAATGAGTGGGTGAGTGAATGAGTGGGTGAGTGAATGAGTGGGTGAGTGAATGAGTGGGTGAGTGAATGAGTGGGTTAGTGAGTGAATGAGTGGGTGGGTGAGTGAATGAGTGGGTGAATGGCGGAGTGAATGAGTGGGTGAGTGAATGAGTGAGTGAGTGAGTGAGTGAGTGAGTGAGTGGAGTTTAAGGGCTCATCGACAAGGTCATTTGGGTCCGTGCCCGATGACCATGACGATGATGATGATGCCTTAAGCTCGCTCAACTACCTGGTCATCAGCACCCTTATAAAATGAATCACGGTAAAAGCTAGAAACAAATTTCCATATAACATAATAATTAATAATAATAATTAAAAAAAGTAAGTATACATAAATATACCAAACAAAAAGGCAAAAGCCAAAATTAAAACAGTTACAAAGGGGCCCAAAAATATGAAATGTCAATATCCAAAGTTCCAAAAGTCCTTAGGTTCATGATTATCATTGCTAAACCTTAAAAACTATTTTGACCCCTTGTTTATTGTCCACCAGGATCTCTGCAAGTCCGACAGAGTGTACAGACGACTGTGCTGTGCAGTTCCAGGGTGAAGTTACCTTATCTCAATATGTAAACATCCAGTCACAGTAGGGCACAAAGCGAATATTAGCACATCCCAGTCCAAGTTTAGTACCAAAACAATTGCCTAATAATATGTTGGAAGTAAATTATCATGTACCTACATATTTTACCATTCCAAAATAACTATATTCTATGAATAATAACAAACATAACTGGTACAATTACATAATTACACCACATACATAAATATAGGTGTTCCTAAAGTAAGTCCTACTTTAATATTTATTTTTCAAATACTACTTAATATTAGGCAAAGCTTTGAAGTTCATATGATCCACATGGTTATTGGGTTTTATTGTTCCATTACAGAGATTCGATAGGAAGACCGTCTTCGGTGCGACAAATACCAATGTGATATTTGAACTAGTGTCAGACTCGAATAATATCCCAGCTCATGGGCTTTCCCGTGGACTTGCGAGGGCTTTTCTAAAAACTCTCTCATACACGCTCAACACATTCATTATAATATAATCTATTTACTGTAAACATAAAGTAGATGTAAACAGAAGCACGTAGCAAATATTAACGTCATTGGCTGGTGCATCATAATACTCCCGTATTCTTCCACAAAATAGTTCCACGTGTGTTAAGCTTCTTGCTTTACCTCAAGCTGTTATAATTAGGGAGCGAATTTTGCCCGATTTGCCTATTTTATTCCTTGGTTCAGAAACGTAGGCTTTCAAGCTATAAGCACGTTTTTTACAATTATAAGCCGAAATTCTCAGTTTTATAGCACCTATAAATATCTAGTTCACATCTCATCTTTATAAATACCCCTGTCACCACAAAATGTTTCCCAGTTCACATTACATCCCTGTAGAGAAACCTATCAGCCCTCATCACGCAGGTAAAGCCGTGTTACGGGTGGGTACTGCGGTAATGACACCCGAGCGGGGGAACCAACATCCCCGCTCGATTCGAACTGCCTCTGGAGCCTCTTGTGCCTAAACAGATTATTAGTGCCTAAAACTGCCTTTTAGTCAATTTCTCCTTTTTTAATTGCTGACAACAGCTTCTGCATTTGTTAGTTTTAACGTGAAGGAACATTGGACACACAAAAGTGGTTTAGCAGGTAGTTAGGCACCTGGTGGATCTGCTTCATAGATGTATCACAACATCTTAGAATTCACTCAAGGATAAGTAAGCTAAGACAAGCTACATTACGTTTTAATGAGACCATTCTTTGTGTGGGTAATGGCAAGTCCATTCTGTACACACTGTTTGAAGTGCATAGCTCACGATCAGTTCATACCCAAAGAGAAATTCAGCAGAAGTGTATAAACAATAAATGGCGATCCATCGTTTAGCACAGATGTAAAGTAATTTTTTGTCAGCTTTGTGTGAAACAGGTGAGTTTAATCATTCATGTTTGTAAATCTAACGCTAGATTCAAAATCATTGTAAAAATCAACACCTGTAACAACATTACACGGAACACAAATTATGTTAAGGGGAACCGAAAGGAAAGAAACTGAATATTTTCAGTTTTCCAAAGTAACGCATGAATTTGACTAATATAATAACTTAATTCGTCACATGATACAACTTTACAATGAGATTTAGCTTAAAACGTTTTTAAATCGTTAAAAAATGCGTCTAATACATTTACTCTTGATTAGAATATTATTTCAAAATCATAGGTATAGGTTTGCAAACTCAGTGGATTGTTCTTTGTAATACGAAGTGTGATACTGATAATGACAGGTGATATCGAACACAGCAAGTTCCAATAACAAAGTATTTGGTTTTAATTATTTTACACTTAAGCCATTTTGTGTATTTTCTATGCTTATATCTTGATCGTTGTGTCCTTGTTTGAAATTTTGTATACGTTGTAAGCAAACAATATAACATGAATGCTATTAATGTTAATTGTAGTGCATTTAAAGTGGCTGTTTTGCTAAGTATTTATTTAGCTAATTTTTAGTGCCTATTTAAGTGCTTATTTTGCTTACTTAAGTGCCTTTTTGTCTGCCCATTGCACACATTTTAGTGCCGATAAATCCACCCCCTAATTATAATATAGAATATAATGTTGCAATGTAATATACTGCAATAATATACCTTATACCTTATCGCCAATTGCAGAACGTTGTTCTCCCGTAGCGTTTGCCTGTTGCCTCAGCAAGATCGGGTACAAGTGGCTTTTTTAAACACAAAGCCTTTAAGGTGAAAGGGTTATCAGATCACTAGATTCAATAAGGTTTGGGGGAACTATCCCACCGTGGTTATAAACGATCTGGTAAAGTGTGATAAAGGACAATGACTCTTACCACCCAGTAAGGGTGAAGCGCATTCCAAACAATGCATGGAAAAATATCTGGTGTTACCTTGGCTGGGATCTAAGCATTCTTTCTTACAATGTGATTGCTGCAAAAACAATGGCTCTTACAGGTTCAATAATGCAATGGTTGATGTAACAAAAAAGGCAGTACTTAAATTCAGGTTATCTAAATTACGTGACATTTGCGTGGTGACAATACTAATATTTTTGTTTACATGCGCAAGTGGAGATATTATGTTAACCAATAGCGTACTAGAGGTGGAGTTCTTTGGAGTGTCGCTTTGGGTGGCTCAGTTGGTTAGACGCTGGCCTACTGATCTCAAGGTTGCGGCTACAAATCCGGCCCAGACCGATGGTTTTTAAGTGTGCTTAAAAAGACAGCTCCATGTCAGTAGATTTACTGGCATGTAAAAGAGCTCTTGTGGGACAAAATTCCGGCATACCGGTGACGCTGTTGTGATCCTAGCAATTGACAGCGTCGTTAAACAACAATTTTTTTCAATGTGGAGTGCGGAGGAATACTTTACTTTGTTCTAACAGCAAATGGATTATAGTAACTCCTGGACGTTCGGTCTTTTTCTGTGGACACAAACATCCATTCGTGAAAAATTAATGCCATCACTTCTTCATCATCTTGCATTTGTATAGTACAATCATTTCTATTAAATTACAAGACCAATATGATATTAGCACCACTAAACGCTATTGCTTGATTGTCGCCACGACGTCGCTTGTGGCCAACAGTCAAAAACAATAAACCATTTGAATCTCTCTTGTATGAGTCCCTTATTTATTACAAACTGTTCACTAGTTTATACGGTATAAATTACTCAAATGGGACTTACATTAGGGACATCTGTACCTACATACTGAAAATAAATTAATATAAAAAGAAATTACTATCCTAAATAATTTAAATGAATACAATACACTTGTTTACAAATCAATGCACCGAATTACAATGTGCAATGGCAAAGTGCAATAGAAAGAATAACCCTAATATTTTCACTTAAAATTAGTCTGAATCTAGAGAAGTTTCGTTCTGCGTCACATGACGTGACAGGTACATAACGGAAGAATGGGGTATCAGGAGAATCATAGATTCGTATTCATTGTTACAATCCAACGTCCTACATCTGCATCTTACATCATACATCTGCAAAGACGTCGTTTTTTACAAGACAGTTTTGAAGTTATTTCAAGTTTCAAGTTATTTTATTAAAAATATTATTTGCCTGGTGCTGGTACATTGGGCCCGCCTTACAGGCTATATATTACATTTATATACAGTTGGCTTTGTTCATATTTACATTTTTTTTTTTTTTTTTGGTATATACAAAACCCCATACGGTGACCATCGTTAGGTCACCTAGAATAGTTTAGTTTTGTCTTTTTGAGTTCTGTTCCGTCTTTCTGTTATATATACATATGTACATATTTACATTATTTACAGACACATACACGCACGCATTCACCCACGCACACATTCACACACACATACTCACACACTCAACTTCACTGGGCACACCAGAAATATGCGTCCCAGCTCGCGCACTGCGCTATTCACACTTTTCACACTATGTACACTGTCCCGCGGTGGCAGCTCCTGAATGATTTCTGAGGCGAGGGCCTCTGCCGGAAGATGTATGTGGCTTAGGAAAGAGGTTGCGTGGACGCCCATTAGTCGGCGAGCCGAGCCGCTTCTAGAACATTTTTATTCCAGTATGTTGGCGATTACGTCATTTTCGTGGTTTCTAATGCGCCTCCATGCCGCCATTGCTCTCTTGTTTATTGCCTCCGGGATGAACCGGATCCGGGTTTCGAGGTGAAGAGTTTGGTTAGTGGTGAAGAGTGGAGCAGAGAGGATTTTTCTGAGGGAGACGTTTGGAGTTATTTCAGGGTGGTTTTGGAGGCATTAGCCCAGGCCACACAAGCATACAGGACCACCGAGAGAATAAATGACCTATATAGTAACAGTTTTGACTTCAGTCGCAACTGTTTACTACGAAAGATGGGGGCGCACAACCGCTGTCTGCCTTTATTGGCGCTATATTTTATGTGGGTGGACCAACACATTGTGCGGTCCATGGTGACACCTAAGTATTTAACCTGCTGACGGCAGTGCAATATTTGACCACGGACCGTTAGGTCCATTGCCAAAGTGTGATGCCGCTTAGAGAAGTGAATCAGCTGGCATTTGTTGGGAACATTTTGAATTAGGCAATAACAGTGTCTAAGTCTGATTCAAGTTTTTGCAGTAGCTCAGTTATGAACTGGAGAGGCCTAGGGACTTTTATATCTGACGCCTCCAGAATGCGATATGGTTTTAGAGAAATCTTCAAAGCATACTTTAATGATCTATTATTCCTTCTAAAATGTCACTACGCTACATTCATCTGAGCAAATGTATTTAAGTCTAGGACTCATAGAATCGCCTCCGTAGCGCAGTTGGTACCGCGCTTGCCTCTGTCGCGGAGGACCCGGGTTCGATCCCCGGTAAGAACATGGGGATTTTTTCCCCCGCTGGGAGCTCAGGCACGGGGTGCACTCAGCCTCGTTGGTCCTCGGGGGACCAATTGAGGAGCTAATTGGAGAAGTAGCGACCCCAGGTCGAGAAGGCCGTATAACTGGTGGAGAGGGCTCGGGGCGCTGACCACGTCCCACCCTCTAGTACTGCACCCCACCAATGATGCCTGTAGTGGACAAAGGTGGGGGACGCAGCGGCTGGGTGGCAACCCTTGACCCTTCATGGGCTGTTATGACGTATAGAGGAGCAGCAGGAATGACGGCAGAGATTGCTATGCAACAACCTGTACTTTTGAAGTGCTACCCCACCCGACAGGTCAGGCCATCAACTCAACCCCATGCGTTCCCAACTTAAGTCTGCTGCCTCTGTGATCCAAAACCTAAGCCTGGAAATAAGATAAGTATTGGCACGCAAAAATGTAATAGTGACAAATGTTTCCATTCATTTGCACAGTAGCCTTCAGCAAAATTTACATGTTGTGCACTGTGCACTGAGAAAATAAAAAGTCTGATTAGGAACTGAGATCTCTGTAAATGTCATTAGGTTCTCCATATATTACAAAAAATATAACTAAATTAATATTTATTTTTCATTTTTTATTCAGTGCGCATTTTACAAGCGCAGTACTCCGTTACCTAGAGGCCCTTTGTTGCTGAAATGTCCACTGCGGCTGTGAATGTCTGATCTGTGTTGTCTCAGAACCGACCCCACCTCCTGCAGCATGATGCTTCTTTTCCATTTAGAACAATCGTCTATAACAATCCTTGATATAATTCTTAGACAGCTGTCTTCTTCAGAGGGCATACCACTGGTGAAATGTACCAAAACGGCAAAAAACAGGGGGCATGAAACCTGGAAGTCAACATAAAAAAATGTGTATAAACAATTTCTCTCGTGTGTGTTAATTCTGATTACCAGAAATACATACCTCTACAATAAATACACAATGTTTAAACAGGTTTACACTTCCATATAGGTATAATCAATAAAGGCAAGGGGTTGTATACTTGGTTCTATACCAGGTGAGTCAGCCGCACCTTATTTTTTTGGAAGTTAGGCCACACATCAAACGGCATGTGCACCTTAGTTCAGTTTTGCGCTTACTAAAATGTATTGCTTGATGTTCTTAAAGAGAGGAATACGCAAAATTTAGAGCAACAGGGGTTTATGGGACAGATCGTACTCCTCGCTAAAGCACACCTCAAAAACCTACGACTTGTTTACTGAGAGCGAATTTCGGTTTCCAGCCGATTTTACACACCTTTTATTAGAGTATACATAGCAACGTAATTCAGTAAACGCCTCGGAAAAAATGGACCAATCATATGGGTATACTAACAACGTCAGCTAAAAAGAAAATGGTGGATTCTTGTACTTAGAGCAGGGGTTGACTGCCAAACATTTCGAAAAATTTAGAGACACGCCTCATCCATTATGGACCCGTACAGTCAAAACGGACATATTATTAAACAACTATTTATTTACATTTTTGCGTGAACTACGCCTCGTGCATCTCAATTAATATGCATAACAGCTTTTGCCATTTAAGTAGTAATATTAAAACGCCCAGCAAATGATTAAAACTGTCTTAAAAGGCTAAATCAAGCCCGAAAACTTACGAGGTGGCAATGGCATAGCGCCAGGCATGCAAGTCCTACTATTGCACGTGGTACGTGATTTCAGGCAAGTCTCGAAATAGCTGAATAGGATTATGACGGGCCTCTGCGCTAAGCCCCAATGACATAGGTTTGAGTCTCAGTATTGTAAATATTTTTTTTTTATGTTCATCAAAACTTGGAAACCGAATTCATAATAATATAATTATAAAGTCCCTGAGCATTTAGAACATTATAATTTAAATCGTTTTTGGTTGTCTGCATTTTGTAATTGAACAGGTGTAATGACTTCTGCGCCATTGGACTGGCATAATGTATTGCGCTGTGAATGCCGACCCCTCCGTCCTCCACACGTATGCTGTCGCACGATATTTTGTGCCAGTCTTTCATTATGTATTCGACAGACGAGTACGTAGATATGCTTTTGATCTACGGAGAACTAAGAACAAATACACCGTAGAAAATATCTCGGGAGAGATATCCGAATAGACGACAACCAACAGCAAACACCCTCCGGAATGTTGAAAGGCGTCTGCGTGTAACAGCATCACTTGCAAGAATGCCTCCTCATAGACACGCACCAGCAACATTGGGTGTTAATGCAGAAGCAGTTTTGAACGCCTCCCAGAACAATCCGCATACTAGTACACGGGCAGTTGCTCAGGAGGTGAACATCAGCCAGTCTTCTGTAGTGCGAATATTGAACACTAATAAGTTCCATTCTTATCGTTTGCACCTGCACCAAGCACTTCACGGGAGAGACTTCGAAGCTCGAGTGATCTTTTGTGAATGGTTGCTGGAGCAAGTAGCAAGTGATGTGGGATTAGCATCCAGGATATTGTTTTCTGACGAATCAAGATTCCACAACAATGGAACAGGAAATCATCACAATATGCGCTATTGGAGTGTTGATAATCCTCATTGGGTAAGGGAGGCAGCATTCCAAGAGCAGTGGGGTGTAAATGTCTGGTGTGGAATCTTGGAAGACCACCTTGTGGGACCATTATTCTTCGAGGGGCATCTAACAGGAGCACGCTACGTGGAATTCCTCTGTAGTTCACCCCTTATTATTAGGGAATATGCCACTGCAGGAGCGAATGACGATGTGGTTTCAACACGATGGCGCTCCTCCGTATAAGTCGAGGATTGTCTGCAATCATTTGAATGCTGCACATCCTGATCATTGGATAGGAAGACAAGGACCACTATACGTAATCCTTATTTCAATTGTACCTACCTATAGATATGTTTAAACAACTACCTAATTGTATTTCACCAATAAACAAAGATCAAACAAAAACATAAATAAAGCAATAAAAATGAATATAATAACCGTTTTCAGAATAATAATTTGTAAACTTTGAGGATTGCACGGTAAAAAAAGTTAGTACTTGCAGGTGATTCGAACCACCTACCCAGCAAGCAAATTGCTTCGAAGTCTTCCGCTCGTTCCAACTGAGCTACCTAGTACCGTGCAAGGTAAGCATTCCGTTTAAGATTTAATATTAGCTGGTTCCAGTGAACATTTGCAGAAGTGCAATCGTCAGCTGTCTAATTACGATTATATTAAAAGGCGATGTGATAACATCTATATTAGCACTAATTTCATCGAGTGTTTAACATCCATGTTAAATACGCGGGTAGAGGCTAGTAACGGGGTCGATGTTTTCATATTGAAATGTAAAATGCGGATTGCATAAAACTCGAGAATAAGGGGCAGCTGACTCACCTGGTATATGCCGTCCCTACAATTTCAGGTGACAGTTTACCAACACTCTCAGTGGGCACATACATAGCAGGAACAGGGATATGTGTGGAGGAGAGTGGCACTTTTGTTGCTCGATCAAGCAGGGGTGTGTATTAGAGAGCCTGAGACTGAATTTGTAGGTGAAAATGACAAACTTTTCTGTTTTTGTATTATATTATAAATATTTGGGCAAAGTTTTTCTCAATCTGCCACTTTTAAAAGCTCGGCGACATGTTTAAGTCACCACGCTTCCCTTTTATGATTGCTTCGTCCATTGGCTCACACAAAAAAAAAGAAGTCGTTTAATTGTCATATCTAAAGAGCCATTTTACTTTCAGTTTTTGCACTGTAGTTTCTTTATTTACTCATATTATATGTGTCAATCAGTAAATATCTTTAAAATTCAAAAGATGAGAATATCCAGTTTTAACTTAGGTGGCACGATGTATGCAAATATTGTGGAGGCGTATCAAGGAAGAATTGTGTGTATGCGGGAAACCCTTGAAACCATTGTTTTAAGTTATCTTTTATGTCAATAATCTAGAACTGCGCACGTAAAACAGGACGCCACTGTGTGCGTGAAAGGGTAAACAGATACACAAACTTTCTCCTGCTACACATATCCGCCTATGAAGGCCAGTAGAATGCCTCCCGAAATTGTGGAGACGGCATAAGCTCTAGTCGCCGTGCTCCAACTCCACGCATGTTCCAATGTAGGACAGTCACGCCAAAATATGTATGGGATAGGTAGTCTAAGGCAACTCTCCATCACCCCAAAGTAGGCGGTGGTCGATTCAGTTCAACCCTCCTCGTATGTGTTGGTATTGCACATTTCTGAGCTTCATCCTGCCTCCCCTTCACCGGGGCTCTCCCAGGGCAGGCAGGATCTTCCAGTTCCATGCCCTCTACCGAGGACGCCCGTCTTACCATGGCGAACTTGGGCTCTAGTACCTCGAACCGATTGCTAACGGGGACCGGCAAAGACGAAAGATGCCGGTCCGAGTCCATCCCGGAAGATTCTCCAGAAGAGGATCTTCGAGGAAATGTTCGTAGACTCTTATATCCTTTGCTTTGTTTGTACCAGAAAATGTAGTCTTACATACTACACAATGGAACGTGGGATCTAATCTCTCCACATCAACCAGTACTAACTACAATACTGAACCATCAAAATAAGTTCCAATTATAGTTATTATTACAGCCTTTAGCGTTCTTTGCCACCTATAGTAGGTAAGAATTATTTTGTTCCACCGAAAATATCGATGTCGGAAATCCTGTTTTGAGGCCCGCTGATTCCAAACTTTTAGGAAGAGGTCTGTGTGTTTGGTGTTTCTGTGTCTGGGTGTGAAGAGCGTAACTCAAAAACGAAAAGCTGGATGAATGTCATTTTTTTTTTTCCCACAGATTGCTCTAACGATTTTAATTAAAGCAGCAAATACATGAGAAATTTAGATGACAAAAAATGCACATTTTGAAGTTTCTGAGAAAATCCTGAAAAAAATCATTTCATTTGGTAGGAATTTTGCATACTCTCGTATCACGGGTAAACCATAATAGATACTGCACAAAAACTGCAATCTCCTCAAAACACACAATTTTATATGGTATCCGCCAATTTCGAGGTATGCATAATAGCTTTTGCTTGAACTGTTCACTTGTTTCTCGCGATGTTATAGAATGAATATGGAATTTCAAACCTGCATAGCTAGCAACTTTTTATTATCTGTGTATCAATTGCTCTGTTTCCCTTGTAAGAAATGGTAATAAAACTATTTCTACAAATATGCATCTACAGCAGTGATGTCATTGAGGGGAAACAGGGCGGTTATTTTTTCCCTTCCTAGTTACTCTTAGCTGGTTACGTAATGGATGAGGGTAAGGAAGAATGCTGAGGGGATTCGGGTTATGATTTGTAATGGAACATATTCGGGTCTGACACTTTCTTGTCTTGCGGAACTCAAAGACGGGCAGGCGTACGGCATTTTCAATGTCAGTCACCTTTACCCTGCACGACCACGCCACTAAGACAAAGCCAGTGGAGGGGGAAAAGAGAATGACCCACGATGTCACTAGTTGGCACTTCTGATCTAGATTAACAAGAAGTAGATAGAAAAAAATAGGTTTCTGGAAAACTTTGTAGAAGCATTATAAAAATTATAGTCATGTGCATATAATATAGGGTGGAAGATAGTGCTTCGACCAGACGTTATCCAGAGATTCTACATGATGAGTGTAACAAATATGATCAATACAATTATTGTCAATAAAGAACAGATTTGCTGAAAAAAACAATTGTGTCAAATATTTGGAGTCATATAGCTTCTTGATGAATGAACATAAATGGCTTATTATTTCACTAACTGTAATGCCTTCTTACCTAAATTTGAAAGAATTTAGCCATAATTGAATGTTAAAGTGCCATGCAAAGTTTCATTTCTACTCGAAATATGGCAACGTTGTGGGCCACTCGAAACGTACATGTCGCATGCTCTCACAACAAATTCGGCTGCCTGCGGGCTAGGGGAGGGGTAAAGTGGAAGAGGTAAAGTACAATTGTCTGCAATACGAAAGAGTTTACCTTGCGATTATTAACCCGTTTGCATCAAGGGAGTACTTTGACATGGATCTACTAACTTCAAAGTAAAACTGCCCTTAAGAATAAAAGATAAATAGGTGCAAAAAGGACAAAATAAACTAAAAACGTAACAATGAGATCAGGTAAATAAAGACAGATGTTTCCACTCGTCCCATCCCTGACCTACCGAAATAAACCGCTCTTTATCTCTAACTCGTCTTCTGTTTTCTCCTTTCAGGGGAAAAAGAAAGGAAAAAAAAAAAAAAAAAAAAAAAAAAAAGAAGAACAAAAAGAAAATATAAGAAAAAAAGAAGCAAAGTAAAAACAGTATGGTCTCTTGTGTATTGAAATGCAGCTCAATGTTACGAACTTTAATTAAGTAATAATAAAACCTAAAGATACACCACATAATCTGCATAAATGACATATTTTAAGTATTTCTTGTTGTAAAGTGCTTATAAATGCATTTAGACAGGATTATGGAATTTATTTCAAAATGGTGACTGGTACTTATGCTCTTTGTTAAATAGTGCTTGTAAACGTAGCATTATCTTTTAGAGTACATTAACTGTGCTTTAATCCCGCACTAGCTACGAATTTAGTTTGTCATATGTATAAAGAAGCTCCATGTTATGTATACTTTCTTTTAAGGATAGTATCACTGTCATATTTACTTTAGAGAACGTTTCATTTCGCCTTTCTTGTTATTTAGGCGCCTTCGTGCCCAGAGCTGTAATTTATGAGGAGATTATTAGTTTTATTTTATCCCGGTAATATACAGATGAGCGTAATTGTTTTAGAAAAATAAAGAGGAATAATTTTATTTACTTGTGTATTAAAAGCACTTACTATTGTTTCAGCTCGCAATGGATAACAATAATAATAAGAAACAAGAAGAGTGTCCACTATTAGAAAAATCTGTATCTCGTTATGTCAGCATTGTTTTAACCCTAAAATACGTGATTTGGATTGTTTCATTTTTCTGTTTTCTCAACTATGGAAAACTGAATCTTCATTATTACTTAAATGAATGCATCATTTCAGTTACATTCGCAACTTTCCGGCATAACATATAGACTCGTGTCGATTTCCCAAGATAGTGGCCCGCAAGGGGCGAGTTTTTTTTTTTTTTTTTCTTTTTTTTTAAACATTTGAGGTAGTGCTTGCAACGAGGCACACGCCAGTCAGGGTTTTGTTTACAACTGAGGCATTGATTGCAACGAGGCACACGCCAGTCAGGTGTTTTGTTTACTACTGAGGCAGTACTGGCCTGGAAGCGCACGCTGGCAGGGTTCAACTCAGGCCATTGGCGTGTGCGTGGACGGCATAGCGTTGCCGTTTATATTGCAGGTTTTAATTAAAAAAAAAAATTATAAAACGATTAAACCTACCGAAACGAAACATAGCATTTTATATAGCTCACACCTGCAGCTATCAGCCAGGTTATTCTGGCCCGAAGCAGTACCTTCCACCCTGTATATTTGATATTTTTTTCAGGAATCACTTTAGGAAAGAACAATGAATTTCTTTAATACTCATGAAAACTTGTATGCTAGAATAAATCAGACAGAACAAATAAATGAAACTCTTACATTTATACCCTTCCTAGTTACTCTTAGCTGGTGACGTAATAGATATGATAAGGAAGAATGCTGAGGGGATTCCGCTTAGGATTTGTAATGGAACATGTCCACTCCCGACACTGACTTTCTTATATTGTGCAACTCAGAGGTGCAGACGTACTGTCAGTCACGTTTACCCTGCACGACCACGCCACTAGGCCAAAGCGAGTGGAGGGTGATAAAGAGAATGACCCGCGATGTCACTTTTTGGCACCTCTGATCTAGAGTAGCAGGAAGTGGATAGAAAAATAAGTTTCTGGGAAAGTTTGTAGAAGTATTATAAAAATTAATTATAGTCATGTGCACATAATATATACGATCTTTTTTCAGGGCTCACTTTAGGAAATAATAATTTCTTTAATGTTCATGAAAGCTGGTATGCTAGAATAAACAAAAAAGGACTAATAAACGAAAATCTCAACTCTTACATATATACCCAAAATAAGCATCTGAAGGGGTAGGAGCTTTCGTCCTACAAACACCTGAGGAAACACACATTTTCTCTCCCTCTTTCACCCTGTCCAGAGTGTGGTTGCTCAATTGTCAAAATCAAGTAATACATGTTAAGTTTAAATACTGTTGATATACATTATTCGACCGTTATTTGTTTCAATGTACACCACATCGTATACGTGTGGTTCTCCTGAGATCTCTACGTAGAAATGCCGATGGAAGGTTTCTGGGTCATCTGAGAGTATCTTACGTAAATGTTGTCTGCTCAGTGTTGCGAATCTTACAGGTTTCGTGTACAGCATATCTGCTGACGCAAGATACTAAAATTGTTCCATTCGTATTAGTTAAGTCGTAGTTATCTGCTGCCATTCCTGCGTACTCGTAAGCATATAGGCTACAATCTCTTAAAGGTGTTTAAGAAAACCTTGCTCTGAAAATGCTGAAGAATACAATTGTCATTTTTTTAAAAATTCTATTATTCTTTTATCATATACATGCATATTAGCAGTGTAGTTCAGTTTAATGCAGTTGTTAAACTTTAAAAATATTAATTTTTTAAAAAAGTAGGAAACCTTTTGAAAAAAATACCCACAATGATATTTCTAAAAATACGAGTATATTCTTAAAAAAATAATTCTTATTTGTATCTGTTCTCTGTCTTTGCAGAACAAAATATGAGTATAGTGTGTTATTCCACTTTTAAATAAAAAAGAATACGACTATAAATTTAAATACCATGGATTTAAGGAGTCTCGCATTGTTATTGTCCATTCAAGAACATGCTGAAAAATCCTCTTCAGTGAACGTCCCAAATAGGTGTTCTTTGAACCGTCACCACGCCGAAAAATAGTATTTAGCACCGTAACAAATAGAATCCAGATGGCAGTGTAAATAAGTCAGTATCGCATCTTCACTCACAAGAAAACTCCGTTTATTCTGACAGTCTTGAAATGCAATTCATTTCTGTTCATACTGTTGCCAAGATTTTGCTGACAGCAGATCCAATTCAATTTTTCTGGCTTGGATTGGAATTTCCTCGGGATTTTCACCCTCTTTTTTCGGTCACAGTTGTTTGGAAACGAGCGCTCAGAATAAGTACTGCCATCTACACCCGCGTCTCGTACTCTTAGGTCAATGCTTCCTAGAAGGCGTTGGTACAGTGCATGGCGTAGGATTCATGTGACTGTGAGAATATTGTGTCAACAAATGAATATAACGTTATTATACAGGTAGAAATGAAATATTTCTGCTGGCTGCAGGGGAGACAGACTATCTTATTTTGAGTGAGTGTGAGCGAGTGAGTTGGGTTTAAAGGGCCGTCGACAACTAGGTCATTAGGGCCCATCTTATTTTGATAAAATGTCATTGGGGTATTCACATAAAGGACATTCGTGTACTTTAACTATTACAGAACTGTGCATCTACAAAAATTCTTATTTTTGGAGCATTTTCAGAAATAAAAAAGAAAATAAATTTCTAGCTTGAGCTTAGTCAGGGCCACGTAAAATTCCCCGGAAAACTTGCTTAGGTTGACCTAAATTCAAAGTTAACAGTTTAACTTTCTCTGCGACTTATCTAAAGCAACAGATATATTTTCAACTCGAAATTTCGATATCAAGATTTCGATGAAAATACGAGACATGTATCCTTGGAGATATGATCTCGCGCGCGTCTAAGTCTTTTCAGACGCAAAGCGCAAATTTTCGTGGTAGTTCTGTCCTATTCATACTTTCAAGGGAAACATTTCTCTGTTCTTAATTTCTCGCAAATATCTCTAAGGATTTGCATTAAAATATAATTTTGAGATAATAGATTAAGAATAAAGGTATTACTTGAGTTTTCTAAATGAAATCCTCGTAATTTTCATTTGGTTTTATATACCTACCTTATTAACCATTGGAGATGAACAAAATGTAATGTTTATTATTGGAAATTAGACCGACAAACTTTTGGGCCAGAGAAATGTCTGGTGTCTTGGCGATAGTACGGCAAAATAGGGCACACCGATGCACTCTGTGTTAATCGCAATGGGCGTGAGTTCCAACATTTGATAAGAATAGTAAAGCTGTTTTTTAAATTTAAAAAAAAACGCAATTTATTGCAATAAAAAGGCAACAAATGGTAGGTTCTTTTAAATTTAATTTACACAAAAACCGTTGAATCTATTGAAATATGCCAAAGGAAAAAGTTGTTGTTTATTCAATTTTCTATGAATATAGCCATAAATCAAGAACCTTCAGTGAAATATGCCAAAGGAAAATGTTGTTTATTCAATTTTCTATGAATATAGCCATAAATCAAAAACCTTCAGTGAAATATGCCAAAGGAAAAAGTTGTTGTTTATTCAATTTTCTATGAATATAGCCATAAATCAAAAACCTTCAGTGAATAATAATTCAGTCAGGTGATGATAAATTTTTTTGATAAAAATATTTTTTTTCCCTACAAAACTATAAACTTTTCAACATTTTGGTATTAGACTTTCTTGTTATTCACAACATGAGAAATTTGCTGTTAAAGTCTGGCGGGTCATTTTACTACCATCCTGTATATATAATAGTTTGTGAAATGGAGGATTTTTGCCAGGAAATTTAAGTACAAACTATGGAAACATTAAGAACTTCGAGAAGTTGGTGCCAGCAAAGAAAGATATTGTTTCGATGGGTACCGTACATAAATATTATTAGTATAAAAACAAAAGAAGTTAAACATGAAAGCTCATATTGCTGTTTTGGACTTCGATAAGACTTTTTATAGATAGTACATATAAACCAACTGTGGGAAATATTAGCCAAGGACCAAGTCGCCAACAAATTATATTGATGCTACAAATTAAGCATCCATCCAGTAGATGCTGAGAAAGCCTGTACTATAATGATTATATAACCTTTTCTGGGAATTCAGTGGCAAAGTTTTGATTACCTATTAATGCATTTCAGCTCCATATGAAGGATTCTCAGCAAATTTTGTTTTTATTTCTGTATATAAGCCACAAACATTATAAGTTTGTCCACTGATATTCAAAGTATTTCATTCAAGTCCGATTTGTTCATAAAACATTTATATTTATCAATATTTAATTTTGTATCAAGTGATAGATTGTTTAGGTTCTGGACTTGGAGAAGTTGCTGGGTTAGGAACCAGTAACAGTTTTTTTCACTTGTAGCATTGCTAAATTGTTTTTGCGGTATCATAAAATTAGTTATTTTCCTAATAACCTTTCATGTATTTCTCGTATTGCTTCTACCCATGACAAATAATGAAATCGCGTTCGTATTTAGGGGATCCAGGACAGAACTTTTAGCTAAAGTAACCAATATTGTTGATTTTTTAATTTCTGCAGAAATAAACTGTTTAAAGTTAGTGAAACATTTAAATGTATGTTATGGTGTTTCAGATCTTTTTAAGGGCTGGAAAAATTTAACCCTTTACACCAGGTAATGTTTTTAATATAAAAGTTCAAGTTTTCTTAATACGATATTTTTCGATACGACAAATAACCCATGCAGTATAGTTTTCTTTAGGTTTTTATGAAACTTACACAATTACTCAGCAGTGTCAGCTAAAGAACTGGGCTACAATAATCACAGTGGTGCTATTAATGCAAAAATTTTTACTTTTTAGGTTTCAATATATGCATTATTGATTATGATTAATATTGTACTATTCAAAGCACAAAATAAAAAAAAAATATTCTAGAATAAGTTCTTAGAAGTTCAAATATTAATGTAACAAATTTGTACTATAGTCGCTCATGACCTAAGATGTTCACGCGACCTAAAATAAATAAATAAATGAAAAAAAAATTGTCTGATGAGAAAAAATATTTGTACCGCAAGGCGTATTTTATATTTTCCAAATATCGCGATATGAAAAATAGAAAATAGCTCATAACTGAAAAACTACTTCATCAATTTTACTGAAATTTGCGCAGTGTACTATTAAAAATGAAGATAACCAACATATGAAAATTCAAAAATATTGTAAAAATAATTGTAGAAAGTAATATGATCTGTCCTAGGTCCCCTTAATTAAAAATAAATCAGCTTGGATGAAGTAATAAGCTATTGTATAATTTACGCTGTATAATTTGGTCACAACATTCAGTTTTTCTAAATATTCCTAAGAATTCAATCACAAAATGTTCCTCATGAGTAAGAAGTTTATAAAAGTAGAAAGTTTCAGTAAAGTTTTTGCAACCCTAAACAAAGCCACATCCATGCAGGATACACTTTAACCAACTATTTAAGCATTTAGGGTATAGCAAACAGCATAAATAATATATCATTCGAAAAATAAGATTCCATAATTTTGCTAAGTAAAAGTATTGTGTTTACATTTATATGACCTTTTACCATCAGTTGCTAATTGATATACAAACTTGTTATGGAAGCTTATTTTTTTAAACACTTTATTTTAACTAACACAAGTCTTTGCAGAAACAGCAACATTACACATTTCGTTATACATAAAAAGGAAATAGTATTAGCCCTGGTATTAGTCAAATATTTAAGAATTTAAAATGTCTTACTTCCGCGATTCAATCGTGAGAAGCAGCTGAATATCGTCTTTAAAAAATAGCAACGTATTGAATAATTCGGATCAGTAATAATGGATGTAGGAAATGGCTTATGTCATAAAATATTTACTTGAAATAAAGAGTGTGTTTTCATTATATCTTTCTTTTTCGTCTTAATCTATCGTATCACTTGATCTTTACCGTTATACAAGATTACATAAAATTCCATTTGAATGAAGAGGAAAACACAAGATCTAGAGTAATCTAAGCATAATTCAATGCTTAGCTTAGGAGAGACTCTCACTACTGATAATAAATACATTTTATTTTATACCGTCTGGCGTACCGTCTGAGCACTTCGAGTAAACTTCATTCTTTACCTTTAACACCGATGGTTCCTCTCAATTTATGATTGGCAGACAGATGGCAGGCTAGTGGGACATTTGAAAAAAGGCTCGCCCGCTGTAGTACTCCAGGTTACCAGGATTTTATAGAAATACGAATACTTCACATTTTATCTGTCATGAAAATATCTTTCATCTACTACTATAACAATCAATGATGCTTTAATTCGTAGTTATTAGGCAACAAAAGCTATACTTTATATCCTAAAAAAGAATGCTATACAAACATAAAATATAGGTTCAACAAAACGTAAAATACACTTTGATAATCATCTACATTTTATGTTTTTGTTAATAATATGCATTAAAACAAGAACATTCTCCCCTAATTGATAGTTATTGTAATATTACAACCATTACAGTTTGTAATACTTGTTTGAGGCACATTTTCTTTATTATCAGAAGTGTTGTTTTCATTTAAGTCTGCTTCATTGCCCCAAAACCAGCTCTTGACTTTCGTATAAAGTACATCAATAAACTTTCCTTGACTTTGCTAGAAGTATATTAATAGTTGCATCTTGTACTGCTTTTAAATGTTTTCTGATGAACTATGGAAATGATCTTCTTCACTCATTTTACTTCAATTCACACACTGAACTAGCATCCAAAATTGCAGAACATAACAATTTTTGTTAATGTATCGTCTCTTTTTGTTCCAAAGTCCACATTACTCTTTCTCTTAACATATTGTTTCCGCAATAATTTTATTAAATATGCTAAATATACAACATACACTAAAATACTCTTAATGTAGATCAAATATTGTAGACAACACGCTTCAAAATTAGGATTAGTAATACGCAGCTCTTAGAGCACTCCCTTCGCTCTTGTTCTTTAGTCTCTCGTTACTAAACCAGTACTTTTGTAACTAGCAGGTACCTTAAAGATCTGTAATACATGGTGTTTTAATTAATATGGTTACAGCTATTTTCAAGAAAATAAACGTTTTGAAACTTTTTCACTTTTCACGATTGGGGTTAAGGGCCTTTTTTTTTTTTTTTTTTTTTTTTTATCTTCGTGGCCAAGCTTTGGAAGATACTGAATCTAAATACCAAATTTGATATTTTCCTGACTTTTCGTTTATCAGTTGCTCACAAACACACACGCAGAACTTTTACTAAAAATGCTGTTTTTTGGAGGGGAGGATTGAAGAAGTCTAAAAACGCATTTTCTGTGAAATATAGATATTGAATGAAGTTTTCGGTCAACTGCAATACCTCCTCTACTATCTAAGTGGTAGGAAAATTAAAACGCAAATAGGAAAACAATGCACAATTTCATTCTTTTTCGACCCCTTTTACGTAAAGCTTCATCACTGATGTACAAATGTCAACTTACCAGAAACACAAGAGTCTTCATGGTGCAGTTCTTCAGCAGTGCTCTAAGCAAGATATGACAATACGCACTACCTTTAAAACTTGGCTGGAATGTTGTATCTTCAGACATTATCACCATCAAGAAGTACATGAACGTGACTGCCACGTGACCGATAGCCCCGCCCATTTTAGATGATCCAGAAGGGAAAGATATGAGCAGAAAATGACAAGGTATGAAGGATACACCATTTTATAGAATATTATGATAAAAGATACAGGGAAAAGAAAACACATGTACCTAGTCAGTTTGTGTAGGAACTAATGCGGTATAAATGATCAAATTCATCATTATGACTATGTTTGAAAATGATGCTTATGAGACTCCCCATTAACACTCTTAATTTTGTACCGAAATAACATCTAAATACGTCAACAATTTTCTTTAAACTCATACATATACGTATTCCACAAGAACGCGTAATATCAATGCAACTAGTAGTAACTCATTTTAGATGAAAAAAAAATTTGCAAAATAGTTAAAGGTTACACAATTTGTAACTCAAAATCAAATGAATATGCGGAGAAAGGAGGAAAAATAAGGTTAAAATGTTTAAAAGGCGAAGAAAATTAAACAAAAGATGTAAAAAGGCTAATGAGCTATAAAATCAAATAGTGGCTAATTTTACTTCCCCATTATATATACAACAGAATGTTTAATATAAGAGGAAGAAATAAAACAATAAGTAACTCCAAAAGGGAGTAACACTGTGTAAATTGTACGTATGGTTAAAAAAAATATCTGATGTGTTACACTCACATGACTTTCCCTACTCTTGTACTAACAATTCTTACAAACTCTTATTCCTATATCTTCTTCGTGTTAGTTGAGATAAGTGTTTGTACAAATTATCTTATTGCTCATTTCCTTATAGATGCAATGGCGATATTAGAATACAGTAGGCCTTGAGCGACAGTCAAATCTTTTAAATCTTTGAGATCCCGTTCTCTTTGCACACTTTACATATAAAAAAATGAACAACAATGTTCCATTTCACAAAACTTTTGTTTTTCGAAACTGACACAAATAACAAGGAATATCTCGGAAGTGGTTCGCTCTAAAAAATTAGTTGGACATAAATTTGTGTTTTACCAAGATCTACATTTTTTGTATAGTAAGATTTTGTCTATCTCTTACGGTTTACGAGCTATTCAAAAGTCATCCAGAGTTAACAGGACTACATAGGCTATAGTCAGAAAATTCAAGATATGCATTTCATTTGTCATAAACATATCTGAAACATGTGGCATTTTAATCAAAATTGTTAGAGCCATTTTCAAGAAAATCAACATTTTCGAAAAATTGTTCATGTAAAGGATAGTTTAGGATGGAGAAATTGTGTTCAAAATCTTCGTGTTGCATCCTTGAGAGACATTAAACCAAAATTCCAACTTTTATTTTTTACCGACTTTACGTTTTTGAGTCATCCTGTGCACATACTGACAGACTGACACAGACACACACGGGCCTTTTTCTAAAAATGTTTTTTTCTTTATTCAGGGGGCGTCAAAATATATATTTCCGGTGAAATCTCGACATCCAATTTTTGGGTGGATTACTTCCTTTACTTAATAGTAGAGAAAGTAAAAATATATAGAACATTCATTCAATTTTTTTTTTTCTGCTGCTTACCTATAGTAAATGGAGGAAGTATTAGATCAAAGATTTTATTTTAAAGGTATAGTTCAGTAAATCACTTTCATTCACATTTCCATCGTTTGCACACCCAAATTCTTGCTCTGTTTCATCTTCTGGGTCCAAATGACCTCGTTGTCGATGGCTCTTAAACCCACTCATTAGCTTACTCACTCACTCACTCACTCACTCACTCACTCACTCACTCACTCTCACTCAAACTCACTCGCTATTTATTTTCCTTTAGGACAGTTTTTTGAGTGTCTCCATATTGTTTGCCCATTTTATTGCAAAAATAACCCTTAGAAATGTAAAAATAAAACTAAGTAAAATAAAAGCAAAATTGACCAAAAGTGTATGTGCGCTAAACGTCCATCTAACTGGTGAATGTTGGGCAGCATATGTTCCGGGCACTGAGGCAAGGTGAAACTTGCGAAAAACCACCAATTGTAAAGTATCAAGTACAGTAAAACCTGACCAAACCGGACCCCCTATATTACCGGAAACCTGGACAGCCGGAAAATAAATCCGGAACGTAGCTATTTCCTATGTTAAATAACACCCTAAACTGGAAAACTGCCTAACCCGGAAACGGAATAGTTTTTCCGGAGCCGTTTGCATAAATAATCTAAGACGGATTATGTTTTGATAACGAACTTGCCACGACTGAAGACATTCAAAGTGCAACAGATATTACTGCTCGAAACAACAGTTGTGAAGTCATGGATGGAATGGACGACAAGGAAGCCAACGAAAGGGATCCAAAAGTACGCACTTTTAGAGACGCATTAACTGTTGTGAGTGACCTTCAGGAATTTTCAGCTGCCAAGAATGTTCCAGAACTCCTGGAGCTGATGCAGGATGCAAAGAAGATCATGGAGAGTTATCTGGTGCACTTTGACGGATATGCGGGGGAAAGAAACTAATGGAGAAATTGCAATTATGTAAGTCATGTAAGTTGAAAGTACAGCTAAACATACAACTGAACCTATTTTTATTGACAGAATTTTATTTTAAATTATTCCTTCAGTTTAATTCTATACAATTATACTTTTTGTGTTTTGCTTTATTAAAATATGTACAGCACTTCGTAAGACGAAAACCCGTGAAAACGGAAAAATATTACTGGAATGATTGCGTTACGTTTTCGGCAGGTTTTACTGTATTTGATAAACTTTGTAGGCAACATATGAAGGAAGGTCTGTCACGATTCACTAGGTATCTTTCGAGTATCGTTGGGTTTTTGACCGCTGATGTCACAAGGTTAACGTTGTGAGACATACGTTACGGATGTATTGCTCTTAATGAAACAGCGATTATATCAGAGTTGTTAGAAGTGTGAGTAATGCATACGGTAGTCGAAATGAATCGTTGTAAATGTCATAAAGCAGCCATAGTAACAGATTTATGTAATGTGAGGAATCCAAATGATGGACAGAAGAAAATTTATATTATGAAACAGCGATAATGGCAGACCTGTAGTAAGGTATGAAGTACGAGGACTACAAACAGTGGAATCGAATGAGTTGTGTATATTATGAAATGCTAGAGTTGCAAATGATCATCCAATTAAATGGGCGGAAGTGTTCTAGCGGTTACTTGCCAACTTAATTTTAACGGCTCATTCCTTTATACATTCTTTGTTGTTTCATATTCTCGCAACTGATACTCCTTATTGCGCATTGTTTCCTGTAGGTAATTCAAAATACACTAATGGGTAACCCCAAAAGATACTTAAAACAGTAAATCCTAATTGTTGCCTAAAATAAGTAGAGGAAACATTGGATTCCACCCAAAAATTCAATACCGGGATTTCTCCATTATACGCGTTTTGACACTCCCTGAATACAAGAATAATCTGAATGCGCACTCACATTACGTTTTCTATCCACTCTAGTACAAAATATTCATAAAATACTTATTCTTCTATCTATTTCACATTCTTCTTTCTATCTTCTTTTCCTGATTATCCTCCCTTACGTAGGACTTACAGCCACTAGCCAGTGCCTAGGGTCAGACGCCTGTCGGGGAGCACAGGAACCTATGGACCGGACAGAGTGAGACTTGGAAGCGGGTGGTCAGCCAAGCATCAGGTATGATAGTGAGGGAGACAATGATATGAAATATGTACAGGCGAAAACGATGATTGAAAAGATGACAATGGAGCAATTGGTGGAATGAGCGGCGGGGGAAACCGGAGAACCCGGAGGAAACCGCTCTGACGCCCCTTCGTCCACCATGAATACCACATGCAGATCCCTGGGATAGAACCCGGGCCGCTCTAACCACTCGGCCACGGCGCCGTATACATGTTAATTGAGATGTTTGGAGAGATGGTCCTATTACGTCATATGTCCTTATAGGTAGGTATAATGGGAACAGGAGAATACACTAGGCTTAAACGAAGACAAATCCATTAACAGCTTATCACTATGTGATGGCTTTGACTTTCCGTCATCTTTGCATATTCAGGACATGCAAAACGAATAACGTCCTCCCATTATAGAGAAAGGTATAGGTATTACATATAACAAAGAATATCTCGGAAAGGTGTGCTTGTGTGTATGTGCGGGCGTGGTGTGTGTGTGCGTGCGTGTGTGTGTGTGTGTGTGTGTGTGTGTGTGTGTGTGTGTGCGCGCGCGCGTGGTGTGAGTGAGTGCCGCGTGCACTCTTGCATCCGTGTATCCGTGAACAGCATGACTGAATAATAAAAAGTCGGTTAATTACCAAACTTGATATTTACACTAAGCGACCTCCTGGGATACGACACGAAAATTTGTAATACCTCCAACTCAAAGTACCATAAAAACATGGGTTATTGTTTATTTTCTCAAAAATGGCTTTAACGATTTTCACTAAAATACCATTTGTTTAAGTTACGTACATTAGAAATAAAATTTACCTACACATTAACTGTCTGGGAAAAGAGTGTGAAATCGTCTTGATTCTGAACAAATTTTTATGACTTATAGTGCAAGAGATAGGCAAAAACTGTAATACACAAAAGATGTAGATATCGTTAAATCATATGATTTACGACAAATGTTGGTGACATTCACTTTTTCCGAGATGTCCTTTATTATAGGTTTGAGTTATCAAATACCTTCTTGTTTTTCAATTGCAAAATCGCTATTGATTTGTTCCTAACAATACAAAGAGAACGGACTTTCAAAGTCAACCAATGGTAAGGCGTTCTTAAAGTATTTAATAAAGAATAAGCTTTTGTAAGAATATTTGTTGAAGAATGGATAAAGGAAATTACATTAATGTAACACGGCAAATTTTTCTTCTCGTTGCCATGCACAGAGTATGGAATTTTAAGACCATCATATAGCGAAACACTGTTTTTAAAACGGTATCACTTTAACTAGTGCATCCTGTGATTAAATATATAAGTGATAATTGGAACTTTATCTGGTTTAACAAGCAGAGAGCACTAAGTATTTGTAAAAATAAGTTGTAAAAGAATAAGTAGAGTAACTTATGTGAATGCAGCACACCATCAGATGTTTTTTTAAAACTTAGAATACAACAGTAAGAAAATTCCTGCTTCCAAAATTACACTTACAGCATACCTATAGAATAATAACAGCACATAATATAATTTGTTTTTCCAATAACAGGATAAAGCAAATGGAATTCACATTTCACTAGCGCAATTAATACGACGCATTAGACATTAGTGTCGTAACAATTTGATATTCCATATATAGAGCAGTTCGTCACTACATTCTCAGGATTTGAGACAAACAACTGCGAGACGCTGCAGTCCAAAATATGTACCTTTTGAGCACGTTCTTGTGAGATTAACTACTCTGTGGAATCTTTCTAGATACGGAATACAGCTTGTTCAAAATATGTCACGTCGAAGACTGGAATGCCCTCCATACCTTAGACACCGCCTAACTTCGTAACTCCAAAAATGGCCTTGTTCTCATTAGAATCACCAGATGTGATTGGAGAAGTGGGGTCATGTTTATTCTTCGCATTAGAACTGTTTGGCGTACGTTCACGGGTTGAATATGGTGATGGATAGTAGCATAATACCAAAATGTGTCACATCTATCTATATCAATAGTATGATGAAAGAAAATGTGTGTATACGGTGTGTTTGTGTGTGCATGTGAATGAGAGCGCGTGCACACGTATTTATGTTTTACCTAATCAAATTGCTATTAAAGTTTATAAAATAGAGATCCTACTTAATGAGTATAACGACTTTTGGGACATATCAAACTGGAATAACGCCAATTTATCAGTGAACATTGTCTAAACGAGCTGTGAACGATTTCAATAAGCCTTGTTCTTCCAATAACCCCAAAGACAGGAAGTTATAGAGGTGGATTTTGGTCTCATAATGTTTCTATTTGCTGAGATGACTTGATTGCCAAAGGTCCATAGAAATTTCCAGTTTAAATATAGGGTCCTTCAAGTCACTTCAAGCTTTAAACTGTTAGAAATATTATAACACGAGTTTGAAAAAGGAAAAAACAAAAGAAGTCACATACTGAGAAAATAATGGGGTTTTATAGCACATGGGATGATGTCCTTCATTCTCTCATCCAAGATACCCATTAGTTTTCCGACTCCAATCACAGCATTTTGCAGAAGATATCTTGGATTGGAAAGGGTAGAGTGAGACTGAAAAACTGAATGCCATGACCGGGATTTGAACCACGGATCTACCGGTTACCGTCCGGCTGTTATATCTTGGATTAGCAATGTCTTGAGAGATAGCATCTTTCAGTTGCTGTCGGGTTGTTGGATGTGTCAGAAAAACTCATTCTTTAGGGTAACCCCACAACCAAAAGTCGGTTGGATGAGATCTGGCGATCCGGCGGCCACTTTGTTGTCAGGTGTCTACTGATGACACGATAACCAAAGCTCTGGATAGCTATTTTGTAGCGGTGCATGAGGATACTGTTTACCATTTCTAGGGATGAAAAGTTTTGTAGCATGCCAGAACAGTGTTCGCCATTTACAGTAACACTGTTTTATTCCACTGTTGGCTTCTTAGAAGAAACAAGGATCAAACATGAATTGTGAATTGAAACCGCACGTAATCCTGCAATTATGTGTATTAACCCCACCATTAAGAGAGAAGAGTGTTTCTATCTAAAAAAACTTTTATCCAGCCAATCATTATTAATTTGAATCTGCTAGCACAAATATAGCATAATCATATCTGCCCCATTTGTCATTTTCTTTGAGTGCGAATATTCTTTCAGTTTATGTGGATATAGACTAAGATATATTTTTAAAATTCTTCAAACTGTGGTGTTGCTGTGCAACACGCTAATTCCATAATTATTATATCTACTTACTTCATTATCTGCAAGAAGCACCTCAGTAACAGTGACATCATTGATTACCTTTCACCTTCCGGATTTCTTTTTATCACCAACAAAACCAGTTTTGTCAAACTTCCTGATTAAATCCCCATAATTACGAATGGAGCATAAGTCTGATCTTAAATTGCCAAGAGCTCTAAATTTTCTCAGACCTTCAGAAAAACACCTCTTGCTTTCATAATAGCATTGAATTATTGAGGTCATTCCACGTATTTGTTAATATACACAAACAATATAAATGTTTACTTAACACTTGTAAAAATACTGGTTTCATTGCGTCCCTTTATAAGGAAAAGACGAAAGTGTAAAATTAAATGTGCTGTTTGTGTTTTAATTGAACATCTACATTACGAGTGTTCGTTTTACGAAGAGACACTGCATGAGGAATGTTCAGGTTTTCCAGTGCCAATATATTTCTGGAGCACATAAATTAGTTACTGATAAAGAGCATCCCATTCTTTCGAAATTAGTATTTCAAGTTGAAAAGTTAAGTACCTAATTTTTCGCGCTTCTCAGAAACTGAACTGATTTCTGTCTAAAGTGATAGTGTCGAAATTTTGAGCGGTCGGCATTGTGTTTGGTGCGTTGAGCCATTTACTAGAGTGATAGCTTTTGGGTCTCTAATGTCGCCGGATTCGCCATCCACGCGCTGAGCACAAAGCCACTACTCAAACAACACTAGAAGCGGATCTTAAATATCTCTTTGGACCAAATCTGTTTACATTTCTGAGAAATATACCACTGTACCCAGTTAACCTTGCAACCAGAACGAATTTCCAGTTTCAAACCTTGTCCCTAAAAAGGACAACGCTAGAAGAGTTCCGTGAAACATTTTATCCGCCTTTCTCAAAGTGGACTGTATTGCCTCTATGAAGTTTTGAAGTAGAGCCCAAATCGAGCGATGCTATTCGTGTATTTAGGATTAGAAACTCTTAATGAACTTGAATAAACTATATGGTGGAGATACTGATCCCAGTCTCCTTTTCGGTTGAGGTTTGGTTTTGCTATGGGTAAATTAATTGATAAAACAGCCGATTTTGGAGTGCCAAAAAACCTAATCTACTGTAAGCTATTCATGAATAGAAAGTAGAATACTGGTGAGCAGTTACGTGTGAGGTTAATAGTCCCCGTTGTTTAGGAAAACAATGACGACAGTAATAAATTTATAGCGGGTTCTTTTTCACCAGAGCCGGCTCTAATAGCCGGAGTGTTCTTGCATAGGGCTCACGGCAGGTATTTAAAATCATGGGACCGATGTACAGTGCTAAACTGCACAATAGTCCCTATGGTTCCGCAGATGATTTAGCAAATGGCCAGTATTATGTGAATCAAATTGGGTATGTATAGTATTGGTGATATTTCTTATGCTGCTTAGATGAATTTATGTAGTGACGCAAACTTCTTTCCCCTGGGTCGAAGACGTCATCTTTAAGATCTAAAAGATCTCGTCGCCAGGATATCTCCTATCCTGTGTTTGGTGTCCCGGTATCTGACTAGCTCTAGCAAGAGGTCCTAATCTGCAAGTTATGCGTGAGTTGTGGTAGGAATGGAACCAAACGAAGAATTAACCAACATTTGACTTTATTTACTAATTTCCAGATTTGTAGAGAACTGCCGACGATATTAATAGAATATAACTTTCTAACTTCAACTGCAACGTTATAATACTTGAACTTTGTCACCCTTTGGCAATCGCCGAATTATGTATACGCGCCAGCTTACGTACAAATCACAAAATTGCACGTGCGCTGTCAGCTCGATTCAAGACGAATGTGAATTGCGTTGCATGTGTTTGCGTGGGCGACACCAAGGAAGCGATTTCCATTGGTCAGCTTTTGAGCACGTCATGCCAAGATAGGAATCAGCCCGCGGATTTATTTATTTTTTTTTTTGGGGGGGGGGGGGGAGGGGGGCTTTGCTCGCACAACAATTGTAATCTTATCACTCATCTAATCTGCCTAGGCTTCCATTCTTGAGACTTTAATATATTCAGATTTATTACAACGGTTCTCCCCTTAACTATCGATTAGAATCTCTTTTTCCTTCTTTCTATTATTGATTACTTATATTCACCTTATAATTTCGGTTTCAGCAGATTGTGAAGAAGTTTTAATTTATGTCTCACCTCCATTAAAAGTCCATTTATCCTGAAATGCTCCTTAAGTTCAACGTTGTTTTATCAGTTTACCACATTTTGATATAAGCTCCAGCAAGGTATCACGTCACTCTTTCCCTTATTAATAACTATAAATGGGTTTTCGACTTAACTTTTCTCCTCCGAACGGTGTGCAATTACATGATTTAATTGCTCCATAGTTTGTTGTGCATTTTTAACCTGTAAGGTGCAACTAATTTCTGGGCGCTAGAGATGCACTGGACCATGCAGTTGGTAGCGCGCTTGCCTCTGGCGCGGAGGACCCGTGTTCGATCCCCGGTACCAGCATAGGGATTTTATCCCCTCTGGGAGGTCTAGCACGGGGTGCACCTAGTCTCGTTAGGTCCCGGGGGGACCAACTGAGGAGCTACTTGATGGAGAAGTAGCGGTCCCAGGTCGAGAAGACCGCATAACTGGCCGGGAGGACTTGAGGCGCTGACCACGTCCCACCCTCCAGTACTGCACCTCACCAATGCCGCCTGTATTGGGCGGAGGTGGGGACGCAGCGGTTGGGCGGTTGGCCTTGGCCCTTCATGGACTGTTGCGCCGGGGTTTTAGTTTTAATATCTTATACGGTATTTTAACTAATATGGATAGTCATTTTTGAGAAAATCAAGGAACATTTTTCCACGTACATGGTAGTTTGGGGTGGTTGATTTTCTTGAAAATATTTGTGTCGTTTCTATTTAAAGGACTTTCCGTTTTTGAGTAATACTGTTCATTGACAGACAAACACACACACGCGCGCGCGCGCGCGCGTTATATGAATTTTTTTTTTGGGGGGGGGGGAGCCAGGGAGCCTTACTAAATGTTTCCAATTAAATCTCGGTATTGAATTTTTGGGGTGGAATGCAATACTTCCTCTGCTTACTAAAGATGAATAGTAGAGAAAGCAAAGTTTGCCCTAATTTGTATATTGGTGATAACTAGGGCTAGGAAGTTCATGCATTTGCATGTTTTTTCATAGCGGTTAAAAATGTATGTTTTTACATTATGTGCACGAATTATGGAATTTTCAGTTATTTGGACGTGATTTTATGGTGCATATAACTGCATATTTTCTTGATTTTTGATAAATGCATAATAGTTCAATATTATAGCCCCTATACTGCATATTTTAATGGTTTTTATGGTTTTTTATTATTATTATTTTTTTTTTTTTTTCCATCTGGATAATCTTTTTCATATTGGTAGTATTGCACATGATGATGCAACTCACAAAGATTTCAATATTATAGCCCCCATCTTGCATATTTTAATGATTTTTATGGTTCTTTATTATTTTTTCCATCTGTATAATATTTTTCATATTGGTGGTATTGCACATAATGATACAGCTTGCAAGGTGGCGAGAACTAATGCTGAGTCATGTTGTCATGAAGTGAATCCCCTGTTTACATCCTTTCATTATATGCATGTGAGCAGAGAATAATCAGTGCGTTATCTGAGAGGTTTATATTAACAAAGATAAAGTGCAGGTCAACGTTTTGAGCAGCACGATTAGCAACACTTGCTTGCCCACCAGTAGTTGCGTCGTGGTATTCAAACGTAACAGTGTTGTGAACTGGTTCCCACCAAATTATAATAAATTAGGCACATAAAATGTTAAAAAGCTCTTCAAATGCTGAAAATAAAACCAACTTCGAGTGCTAGATTAATTAATTTACAGAAAGAGTTTTCGAGTGATTTAATATCTACAGATAATAGGGTACTGTTTTGTGGAGCGTGTGAGCAAAATGTAGGAAGTGAGAAAAGATTTCAAACAGTTCAGCACATAAACCAGCAAAGCATAAGGAGAATTTAATCAGAAAATTTTCAAAGAACCTGTTCAAAAACAGCTAGTAGAGTGTTTAGGAAATAGGGTTACTGAATTTTCCTATGACTTGTGCCATGCATTTTTAGCTGCTGATATTCTCTTCTTCAAAATTAATAGTCCGATATTTAAAAACCTATATCAACCTTCTTGTCAAGTACACTTGACAACATGTGCCTGAAGAAAGTACACTGCGTAAGACTGTAGGACATTGTTACAATAACGTATTGTCAAATATACAAAATGACTTAGCGGTTCAGTTTGTCTGGTTGTCTGTTGATGAAAATCCTGATTTTGAGCACCATTCTATTGCGAATATAATCGTGGGTGTTTTAAATAATGAACAAAAGAGTACACCCTATATTCTTAATGGGTGCGAATTGTCGGCCACTGACAATGTAACTGTGACCCACTTTGTGATGGACTCTTTGAAATTACTATGGGGTTACTTTTATTTGTTCCTGATACAGGTTCTTATATGGTAAAATCAGGACAAACTCCGAAAGGTATTTTTCCTAACTAAATTCATATAACTTGTTTGGCACACGCTCTTTCCTATAGGTAGAGTTGTGTCCAGTACAAAGAGAATTTTTGTTAAATCTCCTAAAGGAGTTAAGTTGTTTAGATCTACAGCACCTAATACTAACTTCCTCCTGCACCAGTGTTAACTCGATGGGGAACATGGGTCCATGTAGTTTTATATTTTGCTGAGCACATAGAAATAGTCGAAGAGGTTGTTAATTCATTGGACTCGAATGATACTTCAATAGAACCTGTGGAAAATATTCTGTCAGGCACTGGATTAAAAGAGGATCTTAGTTTCATATCTGCCCATTTTTCTTTCTTACCCACAGCATACGGCATTGGAAGCTGTAGGACCTCCTTTGCATGAATCACTTACTGTCTTTGAAAAAGAACGGTTCCTGGTAGCATAGGACAAAAAGTGAAAGAGAGAGTGAATTATGTAATTTCGAAAGTTTCTGGTTATGAACAGATGTGCGATATTCGAGACATCTTCAAAAGGAAACCATCTGTCATACCAAGAGACTTAACTCTCTGTGTGAAGCAGTTAACATCATTTAAGTATGCCCCGATAACATCTTGTGACGTGGAGAGAAGTTTTTCACGTTACAAAAGTGTTTTGCGAGACAACAGACAATGTTTTACAGTTGAAAATTTGTGCAAAATGTTGGTTGTGAACTGCCATTTAGCAGTTAATACCAGCAGCGGGACGACTTCTGCTTCAACCTCTAAGGAATAAGGTAACTTTATTTATTATTTATACTAACTCGTCTTGTCTACTGCAAAGGGACATTAATTGTTTTAATTAAATAGTGCATATTTCTTGGCATATTTTCAAGCTTTTAAGAGCATATTGGCATGCATATTTCAGTGTTTTTAGGGCATGAACTTCTGAGCCCTAGTGATAAGCTATCATTACAACTGAGCATAAGGCGTATTTCTCCATGTCGTGTATAAATGAAGTATGTATTCTTCTGCAAGAAAATGTCGGGCAAAGTTCCATAGCAAGATTCTAGAATTTTAAATTTGGTAGGACAGCTATCTGTGAATAAAATGAAATGCAGCTCATCTTTTGAACAAACTATAGCTCAAAAACATCACACTGACTTAATAAAACGTGGACGAAATAGGAGGATGATTGAAACACTCGTAATCAAGGACATCATTTTCAATACCTATTCCATTACATATAAGCCAAGCACCTATATAAACCATTTATATGAATTGAAATTACGTTTTCCGTGGTACTCCGGTATTGATTCTTCTTCTTCTGCTTCTTCTACTTCTTCTGCTTCTTCTTCTTCTTCTTCTTCTGCTTCTTCTTCTTCTTCCATTGTGAAATTGGCTTGAGCCCAAATTGGAACTATAAAGATAGAAAAAATCTGGTGTTTCACTCGCATGCCTTTCTCTACTCTGGCACAAACTATCTGCAACTATCTCTTTCTTGTTGTTGTTGTTGTTGTTGTTCTTCTTCTTCTTCTTCTTCTTCTTCTTCTTAAGGCACCACGACTTCAAACTTGCATGTCTTCGGCTGCTCAACAATTCTTTTCCAGACATTTCTGTTCTGTATGGTTACTGTCCAGTTTGATGCTTTTATTTTTCTCAAAATTCTCAAAATTCTCAAAATTCTCACTCATAACATCATGTTTCCAACGGATTTTGGTCTCCAGCTGTTCTAAACCCAAAGGGTTTCTATTTATACAGTGTCCCCAAAACACTGACAACGTATGTAAGTATGTTGCGCGGGACGGCAAACTGGACGGTTTCCAAATAGGAACCCTTGTCGGGAAATGCACGGTTTGGACGCTATGGTGCATCGAAGTGTGAGATGGGTGTAGGTTCGCATTTCGTCAATAAACCCAACATCGAGCTGTGTACACTACAAACGGGCTTCTAGCTGTGTACCTCCTACGTCACTGCAAAGCCTATATCGGCGGTGCTGAGCCTCATGCACATGAACGAATACCTGCGGTTGTCTTGGAAGATTTTCAATCGCTCCGTACACTCGAGCCATACTCTTCATACAATTCCACTCCCCAGGGGGACCTACTACGATAGGTCCGGGTTTGGCGCACCCGGGACCCCCAGCCACTCACCATCGTTTGACCCCCTTCATGTCCATCAACTGTGCCACGTAATAGCTGCTTCTGTTGCTATTATTCATCACCCTCTTCTCTTCTAGGTTTATTCTGATTATTAGTTTGCAAGATCCTAGATTTATAACTCCTGTCTCACCAGCAGGGATCTTTCCTATCCCCATCATCCTGTCCCACGGTTACAGCGCGGCCCCCGACTTGTGTGCTCTTCGGAGGTGTCAGGCGCGAAGGTTGGGCGGACCCTTCACACTGGCCGGATGTGTTACCGCTGACGGAACCCCGTGTGATCAATCTGAAGTTACCTGAATCCACGCTGACTCCGTTGAGGCAGTGTGGCCTAAAGTGGGAAGCCACAGGCGGTTATTCCTGTGGTGAGGGAATAAAGCCGGGGTGCGCGTGGTGAACGGTTTACCCATGTGGACAAGCAGTGGAGATCGGAGGGTAGCCTCTCTGAAGTACGCCTTGAGGTCAGTCATGGAGGGGTCTCCATGGCGGCACAGACCGTGGAGATTTTGGTGTCTTTCTTTTCTTTGATTCCCGGATAGCAGACTGATGCCGACGGTTCCGAATGTGGGTCCAATTCGTCATGCATTCGCGCAAACCCTCCCATTTCGACAGGTATTTAGTTATGACCTTACCATGTGAACGGAAAACGATGAAAGATCTGAAGGAGAAGTCAACAGGATCTGTAGCCCCGTTAAAAACGCTACCCGAGTTCGAGACGGTACGCTTTTGGTAAAAGTGACCACCGCAGACCAGTGCCAGAAATTGTTAAAAGCGACTTTGTTGGGCTCCTACCCCATCCGGGTAGTCCCACACAAATCGCTAAACTCATGCAGAGGAGTTGTCACCACCTCCAGTCTGGACGGTCTGTCAAACGAGGAAATTGTAAGCTGCCTATCTGACCAACGGGTGTGTCAAGCCTACCGTCTCACTCGGAAGCAGGATGGCGAAGAGTCTCCTTTGCGTTCCTCACATCTAAGGGAACTCATTTACCGGAATATATATTCTGTGGATACGAACGAGCCGCGGTACGTCAAGTATGTTCCGAATACTATGCGCTGTTTTCGTTGTCAGAAGTTCGGACATACCAAGACGTCATGTAAAAATTCTGCTCTTTGTGAGCGTTGTGGTTCACCAGCCCATGAGGACACCACATGTACTCGTGACCCTTGTTGTGTGAACTGTGGAGGGAGTCATCCATACAGCACGAGGCTGTGTTCGAAGCATTTGAACGAAAAGGCATATACAGGATTTGCTTGTGAAAGAACCCCTAACCTTTCCAGAAGCGCGCCGCTGCTTCGAGCAACTAAAGCCTGCCGCCAACACCACAGGTTACGCGTCTGCGGTTCGCCGCACTCCTGTCAACACTGTTGCTGTCCAACACGTTCGTATCTCCGATGCTTCGACTCAGACAGACTTGCCAGTGAGTGCCCATCCACTGTCTCGTGCCAAACCTGCACTGGCAACTACATCTTCCGCCATACAGACTCCAGCTCACAGGACAGCTAGCCGTAGCCAACCTCTCGACAACCAACAGTTCTAGATCTACAGTTCGGGCTAGCAACCGCACATCCTCCAAGAAGCCCTGCTCTTCTACCGTTGCGGGCCGCAGGGGATCTTCAGACTCCCGAACATCCGAAGAGTCACCAGAGGATGGTGTAACCCATATCCTGCGTCCAAAGTCTGTGAAAGTTAAAATGAAACAGAAAAAGATAAAGACAATGCACTAATCTGTGTCTACTATGGAAATAATCGAGTGGAATGGTAATGGGTTCCGGGCACGTGTTCCAGACATACAGTATCTAGTTTCTCAACACACTCCATTAATCTTCTGTCTACAAGAAATCTATTTGCACCCTGACTACGCTCTTTTCGGCATATAGATATGACTCTGCAGCTGATGGACGAGCATGCGGTGGTGTGGCTATTTTGGTGCCACCAGCATACCACTTAACACGCCGCTGCAAGCTGTAGCGGTGCATGTACAGCTGCTGAGCGTCTATTTCTCTGTTTGCAATGTCTATCTGCCACCCATCAGTGTCGTGCACGAGAACGATCTTCGGGTTCTCTTGACACCGATACCGCCGTTCATCCTTTTCGGCGATCTGAATGCCAAGCACACTCACTGGGGCTCCGACACTGACGAAGCTCGTGGGTGCCTTGTAACTGATGTTAGCGATATGTCCGGCTTAATCCTGCTAAACACTGAACTATATTCCTATCATCTACCATTGGTACACACTCCGCTTTAGACATTTCTTTTGGTAGCCAGTCATTGGTACCAAGTCTTGATTGGTCGGTACTTTCCGACTTATTTGGCAGTGATCATTGCCCCATTAACATTCACCTATCTGGTAGCCAATCAGTGCCGATACAGCAACCTCACTGGACTATTTCCAAGGCTGACTGCGGGAAATTTCGTTCCCTCATTCACTTTCGCGACAATTGTTTTCACACCACTGATGAAATGGTGTACGATGTCGTGTACACATTGGCCATACTCTTTCACAACAACGCATACAGGAGAATGGTGTACCCGAGGGGTCCATTCTCAATGTCACGCTTTTCGCCGTGGCCATAAACGGCATCACCAGTGTTGTTCGTAGCGGAATCCCAATGTCACTGTATGTTGACGACTTCGCGATTTACTACCGCTCTTATAATCTTGAGCACCTCGAGCGGCAACTATAGTTGACAATAACATCTATTGCAAACTGGGCCCTTCACACCACCTTCAGTTCTCCGCTACGAAAACACAATGTATCCATTTTCATCGACTTCGTGGTGTATACGATCTTTATTTTCGTGGTACACGTCTGCCGTTTGTTCCGCACGTTAAGTTTCTGAGCGTTCACCTCGAACGCAAGCAAACTTGTGAGTTCTATATTCATCAGCTTAGGGCTTCTGCGATCGTTCGCTTGCGGTACTCAGGGTTTTATCCAGGGTCTCCTGGGGTGGCGATCGCATTGTTATGTTGAGGCTTTATCGCTCTCTAGTGAGGTCCAAACTGGACTACGGTAGCATTATTCTATGGCGCGGCGTCCGCCCCTAAACTCCGCCTTTTGGACACTGTCCACCATTCTGGTATCCGTCTAGCTACTGGAGCTTTCCGTACTAGTCGTGTCGAGTGTCTGTGTGTTGATTCCGGGAACCTCCACTGTCTACTAGGCGCTCGATTTTATTATGTTCCTACGTGGCCAGGTTGGCAGCTCACCCTGGTCACCCTTCCTTTTAATCTGTATTGCGCCCTGAACTCACACATCTTTATCTTCGGAACACGACTATATCCCATCCAAGTGGCATTAGGTTTCGCGAACTACTCACCGCACATGAGGTCCGAATGCCTGCTGTAGAGCGGTTTTCTTTTCCCCGCTCTCCACCTTAGCAACTCCAACGAGCCCGATTTGACCTTGCGCTTTCAAGCTGTGGTAAGGGGGCCACCCCCAAGTCGGTGTTTCGTCAACTCTTCACCGAACTACTGGGACTGCCAGAATTACAATCCGGTATTTATCGATGGTTCCCAGTTGGGTGGTGCTACGGGATATAGTTTCGTATATGACGGTGAGGAAAATCAATACCGCCTTCCGGACGTCAGTTCTGTTTATACCGCCGAGCTGATTGCTACATTCTATTGCTTACTTTTTGTTTAAAGCTTAATTCCTTGAGGTCTTATAATATGCTCCGACTCTCTGAGTGCAATTGGGATCCTACAGCAGTTCCTCGACACGCCCACACTCGTTTTTAAAATTCAGATACTCATCTCTCAATTACTCTCACGCGGATACCAGTTAGTGTTTACATGGATCCCAGGTCATACGGGCATTCCGGGTGATGAAGCTGCGGAAGCGGCAGCTAAGTCTGCATGCGTTTACCGCAGACTTCTATCGTCACCATACCCTATACGGCTGCTCGGCGTTACTTCCGCCTCCAGCTTCTATCGGTTCGGCAGCAGTCTTGGGAAGCGTTGGCTGGCATACAGCTGTGGACCATTTAAGACAGCGTACAACCCTGGCTGACCTCCTACGAGGATTCCATGTGGGCTGAAGTTATTTTTTCCCGCCTGAGGATAGGTCACACCCGAACCATTCACGGCCATCTTTTGCGTGGTGACTCGGCACCTGTCTCTCCGACATGCAATGTTTGCCTCAACGTCGCTCACGTGCTCCTGGATTGTACAGGACACGCTCGTGCGCGCCAGTCAATTGGTCTGGGATCTACAGTAGCCTTAATTTTGGGTGGCAACCCGGTGTCTGTGGCCAAGACTCTGCGGTTCCATGCCCAGATTGGTTTTGCTGTGCATGTCCAACTTGTCTTGGTGCTTTTATGAGGTTTTAACCCTTAAAGTTTCACTTTGTTTTTAACTCCAACACTTTTTACCTTTTAATGATTTAACTGTTTCGTATTTTACTTTTTTTACCCTTCACCTTTTACCCCGTTTAGTGCGATCTCTGGGGTTTTAATGTTATCGTACTGATTTGTTGTTAGACGTTTTTAGGTATTTATGTTTTAGTTGTATATTTTAACCCTCACCTTTTAGTCCACGAAGTTTGTGAATATTTTTAGATTTTAAATTTTGACCCAGGGCCCAAACGACCTAGCTGTCGACGGGCCCTTAAACCACACTCACTGACTCACTCATACAACTCTACATAAAATAGTCGAAAGGTGAGAGACCTGGCGCCCGAGTCTGCCATGGAATTGGCCCACCTCCACAAATTCATCTCTATGAATATGTGACGTTGAGTTGACTCCGCACATTTACATCAAGGTGTGTTGGAGCTCAAGTCGACCATTTCAGCAGCTGTGTACTGGTACGTATCGCACTGGTATTGCAACTTTGCTCTACTGGAAATTATACAAGTATTGCAGTAAGATGCGCACCAAGGACTCTATGGAGGAATTTAACGTATTTTCAGGAATGTTATTATGCACAGGTTCATTCCAGTCCACAGATGGCTAAAAGGTTACATAAGTTCCGTATTAAGATACTAAAACGAATCTTAAGAAATTGCCACAACTGTATGTTCTCAAACTTCGACGTTCTCCACGGCACTTCCGGACAAGGGTTCCTCTTTCAAAACCGATCACTTTGCCATCCCGCACAACAAACTAAGCGCTGTCGGTGTTTTCTGGAACACTAAATATATTCCTTTCACTATTTATCTACTTCTCCCTCAGGGGGTCCTACTACGGTAGGTACGGGTTTGGCGCACCTGGGGGCCCGAGCCAAACTCTCAATTTGGTTCCTCTAAGGGGTGACAGGCTCATGCCAAACGCCCAATCAACTTTGGTCCACTTAGATCACCCACCTGATACCTCCCTGTACACAGTAGGATGGATAACCTACGCGCTGGTTGCAGGCAGATGGGGAGACGCAAGGATTGACTGGGTAACGTGTAATTCCCAGCCCCTGGTTATCATGTAGGATCTGTGTTCGTAACCGCTGATATAGGTCAGTCCCGGGGAGGGGCCATTGCATGAGCTGATGCACTCCTGAAGGCGATTGGGTCCCTCTGTCTATACACTGGGAGGAGAGATCCTAGGGTGAGCAAGGTCCAGGCAAGGAGTCTCACCTAAGCCGGGGTGGCACCCAGGATGTGAGCATGCCATCGGAGACATTTGCAATGGTGGAGAATATCATTGCTATGAGTTCAAAAACTCAAAACAACAAAACCAAAGTCAGTGTAAAGACAGTAGTCGATTGTTGTAGTCCCCTCGCTATTTAGTCATTACTAGAAAAGAGGAAGGTAACAGGTATCTATCGGTGAGCCACTTTACCATTCTAAAGGGCCTGGATAACACTGCTGGTCCAGTAAAGTCATGCACAAGATCTCGCAATAGCACGCTGCTGGTTGAAGCACATTCATCCACTCAGGTAGCTTAAATACTGAAAGCGAATATGCTAGCAAGTTATCCTGTACGTGTTGAGATGTACAGAACTTTTAACTCCTGACGCGGCGTGATAAACAGCCGTGCATTGGATGGTCTAAAGAATGAGGAGATTCAAGAAAATATTTTGGAACAAGGCGCTACTGACGTTTACAGGGTTCAAAGCAAAGAGGGTGGTGGATTGAAGTCAACACGTACTCTGTTCCTGACCTTTGATCGGGTAGATCTCCTGCAAAGGATTAAGGCAGGGTATGAATCCATCGAAGTTAGGCCTTTCATCCCGAACCCACCCAGATGTTTCAACTGCCAGCGCTTTGGACATACAAGAGAGTTTTGCAAGGGACTGCCTACATGCAATAACTGTGGGGATGTAGTACACGATGGAGTACTGCAGCAACTGCAAAGGTAAACATCCATCCGGTTACCGAGACTTCCCCGTTTTGTAGAGGAAAGAGAGATTCAACAGATACGGGTTAGAGAGAAGGTGCCCTTCTCGTTCGATGCAAACATACATAAAATTTGAGTGGCAAGTGTACACATCTCGGGAATCTGGTTTCTGAGAAATTGTTGCAAAAGAGGCCCAAGTCCATTTTCCGATCATATTTGTCCTTCAACAGTTTGTTACATTGCAAATTCAACAGTTCCAACTGATAGCGGCTAGGAATTTCCCTTAGATTCACTCAATATGGGGTGGCAGACAGTTTAAACATTGGAGAAAGTTTCTCCAGGTCCTGAAACTTCGATTCAAACTGCACAAGAAGATCTTGCAGGATTGACACAAATTCTTCAGATACTAATGTGGAAACTGACCCGATCGTGTTTTGTTATCAGGCGCAACATACTCTCCACTCTACAGACACGAGTGCATGACGTCACACAACTTCAATCGCTTGCACTTCCAGTATAAACGTCATCAGGTGACTAATTTGTCTTCCACTAATCAAAAGCATCAAGTTCAACACAAAAAACTGGCAAGCCCATTAGATATGATGCCTCACCGAGCGAGTTTAAGAAGAGTTATACACAGAACGACTTCCACAAGGAAAATAGTATGTCTAATCCCAGTACATCGAAGGGATGTAAGAGTCTTATCTCCTCAAAGATATCCTCGAAGATCTTCTTCTGGGGAATCTTCAGGGGTGGACTCAGAACGGCGTCTTTCATCTTCGTCGGACCCCGTTAGCAACCGGTTCGAGACACTCGAAACCAAGTTTGCTATGGGAACACGGACGTCCTCGACAGAGGACATGGAACTAGAGCAATCTGCCCACCCTGGGAGAACCCCAGTGGAAAAAAGGCGCGAAAAAGCCTCGGATAAAAATGGCAGCCCAAGACAGAAGAAAAGGGCAAAATTAATTCGACAACCGCCTACTCCAAAATAATGGAGAGTTACTTTGGAATACCTGTCCCATACAGATATCAATATGGCTACCCTACAATGGAACATACGTGGTATTAGAACACAAGGACCAGAATTTCTAGTTTTGCTCAAAGAGAACGAACCATTGGTCGCATGAGACTAAGGAAGAGACTATGCTGCGTCCTCAAGACGCTTTCCATCTAAGGCGATACACTCCAGTACTGTGTGATATTACACAGAAGAGGGTATTCCGGCACATGGCGGCGCTATGGTGCTTGTCAGAGATGACATATATATACATAATCTGTAACATTACGCTCTGATATACAATCAGTTGCTGTAAGCATCTTGACATCCATTTAACCCTTTGGAACTTATATCTGCTTCCGTCCCATGACTTCTCGCACATTGTTTTAGAAGATATAGTTTCCCCAGTTACTAATACAGTTTCTGTAGTTGGGAGACTTTAATGCGCGCACCCGCTTTGGGGTTCAAGTCGCGCTTGTGCGAGAGGCACGCTAATTGCCGATTTCTTGGACAGTTACAACCTAGCTCTCCTCAACACAGGAGAGCCTACAGTCCTTTCTGACTCTTTCAATATTTTCTCGCACCTTGATCTTGCAGTTTGTTTACCCAGTTAGCAATCTCCTTACAATGGAATGCCATCTCTTATTTAAATAAACAGAGAATTCAATCTAAGCTTACAATACTATCTTAAAGATAGAACATTCCGAGTTAAACAAGGAAGTGAATACACCATTTAAAAATATTACTGCGGGAGTGCCGCAGGGTAGTGTACTTGGACTGATATTATGCTTGCTGTATACACGAAACGTCCCACAAGATAAGGAAACTGAGATGGCGACTTTTGCCGATGACACGGCAGTTATGTCAGTGGGAGATACTGTTGAGGAGGCTACAAAAACTTCAAAAAACCTACAGCAAAGTCTTGGACAAAAAATGGCGAATAAAATTAATGAAACAAAGTGGGTCCATATAAACTTCACAAACAAGAAAATAGAAAAGGTAACCATTGAAATAAATGCACAAACTGTTCCCTACGAAAAGGAGGTAAAATACCTAGGTCTGGTACTAGATGAAAAGCTTAACTGGAATCGCATGTAAAAAGGAAAATAAGTGAACTAGATCTAAGATTTAGAAAACTGTATTGGCTACTGGGGCAGTACAAGTCAACACAATAAATTGTTGATTTATAAACAAGTGCTAAAACCGGTATGGATGTATGGCATACCCCTATGGGCTTGCACCAAGAAAACGAATGTCGAAATCATTCAGAGATTTCAGAATAAGGTACTAAGGGCTCTAGTGAAAGCACCTTGGTATGTACGCAATGACAATATCCACAGGGACTTGAATATAGCACCTGTCAGTGAAGAAATTAAAGCTGCTGCGGTTAAGCATGAAAGACGGTTACGTGCACATGAAAATACAGAGGTACTGCGTATGCCAGCAAACTAGAACACAGTACGAAGATTGAAAAGAACCAAACCCTTAGACTTGGTGCTTTAAAATCAGTGTGATGTTGTAATGGAATTACTCATAGGAGTAATATCTAGTAAACGTGATTTGTACAGAGAAGACCAAATTATTAGATAAGTGTAAAACTTAGTTGTAGTTATTTGAAAGGAAAAAAATCTCTGATTTACACTCTAGTGACCACTTCCCATGTCTTATTAGTCTCTTAACGCAAGATAAATGTTCCACACCTATGCCTGGATGGCGTTTGGACCACGCCAACTAGAACCTTTACACCTTGTTGGCTGTCTTTACGTACAACGAGCATGGCTCAGTGAATGGTTTGGCGCAGCATCTCACGGAGACGATTCTCTCTACTGCTGAGCAATCAATTCCGCGGTTGACTTCACATCCCCATCGTTTTCCCGTCCCCTGGTGGATGGAAGAATGTCGGAATGCCATTCCTGCTCAAAGGCGTGCTCTTAAGGTTTTCCATCACCCGATGTAGGATAACTTCATGCAATACAAGAAAATGTGCGCCAGGTGCAGCCAAATGATTAAAGATAGCAAAAAGACATCATGGAGGTAATTTGTAGCTTCATTTAACCAACATACACCTTCCTCGGTTGTGTGGGATAAGCTAAGGTGTATTGCAGATCGATCGACCCATACACCAATTGCGGGACTGAAAACAGCCACAGGAGCTGTTGTTTATTCATTTGAATTGGCCAACACGTTTGGCAGTGCTTTCGCTGAAGTGTCCAGCTTGGAGAACTACTTCCCTGAGTTCCTTAAAAGTAAAACTCTGGTGGAATCTCAAGGCACCGCGTTTTGTTCTAGAAACGTAGAAGATTACAATCGCCCTTTCACCTCTAGAGCTAGAGAATTCTCTTAAATCTTTGCGATTATTAGCACCAGGACCAGACGGTATTCATGAATAAATGTTACAAAAGCTCTCTCCTGAAGGCAAGGCATTCCTGCTGGAGGTCTATAATCGTGTTTGGGTTGACAGCGTATTCCCAGAAAATTGGTGGGAGGCCACCGTTATTCCCATCTTGAAGGCTGGAAAGGACCGTCATCTTCCCTGCAGCTATGGTCCTATTTCCCTCACCAGTTGCGTTTGCAAGGTGATGGAACGCATAATCAGTAGACGAATGGTATGGTGGTAGTCGTAACCTACTGACTAACATCCACTGTAGTTTTCGACGACGCCGTTCAATTGTAGACCATCTTGTGTCAATATCGACACAGATAATGGACGGATTTATGAAGAACTGTCAAACCATTGGCATATTTTTCGATCTCGAGAAGGCTTATGATACGTGCTGGAGAGCAGGGATTATACGTTCCCTGTATACCTGAAACATACGAGGATGCCTACCGCTGTTTATTCAGGATTTTATGAAGGACCGCTTTTTACTTTCTTCTGGTAAGTAGGGGAAGTATTGTATTCCAGCCAAAAATTCGATGTCAAGATTTCGCTGGAAATATATGTTTTGCGGACACCTGAATAAAAAAAAGCATTTTTAGAAAAAGGTCCGTGTGTGTCTGTGTCTCTGTGTGTGTCTGTGTGTGTGTGTCTTTGGACAGCATAACTCAAAAACGAAAAGTCGGTTAAAAACCAAAGTTGGTATTTAACTTTAATGTCTTTCAAGGATGCGACACGAAGATCTTGAATAAAATAGCCCCACGCTAAACTACCCTTTACATGGAAGATTTTTCAAAACTTTTGATTTTCTTGAAGTAGTCGAATTTACTCTGGACGACTTTTCCATAACTGGTAAACCGTTAGAGATAGACCAAATCATACTCTACAAAAATGTAGATCTTGCTAAAATACACAATTTATGTCCCAATAAATTTTCTTGTAGGGTGAACCATTTCGGAAATATTCCTTGTTATGTGTGTCAGTTTCGGAAAACTTAAAACTTTCGCGAAATGGACATCGTTATTCAATTTTACTTTCTCTACTGGTAAGTAGGGGAAGTATTGTATTCCACCCAAAAATTCGATGTCGAGATTTCACCGGAAGTATATGTTTTGAGACCCCTGAATCCAAAAAAAAAACATTTTTAGAAAAAGGTCTGTGTGTGTGTCAGTCTGTCAGGCTGTGGACAGCATAACTCAAAAACGAAAAGTCGGTTAAAAACCAAAGTTGGTATTTAAGTTTAATGTATTTCAGGGATCCGACATAGGCGTGCCGTGGCCGAGCGGTTAGCGCGCTCGCCTACCACCTAGGCGGCCCGGGTTCGATCCCAGGGACCCGCATGTGGTATTTGTGGTGGACGAAGCGGCGTCAGGGCGGGTTTTCTCCGGGTGCTCCGGTTTCCCCCGCCATCTCATTCCACCGGTGCTCCATCTTCATTCCATGTGTCATCAGTATCACCACCTGCGGTGCCGTAGTAGTAAAAGCGGGCGTTAAACACTACAACAACAGGGATGCGACACGCAGATTTTGACGAAAATAGCTCCACCCTAAACTACCCTTTACATGGAAAATTTTTCGAAAATTTTCATTTTCTTGAAAATGGCTCTAACGATTTTGATTAAAATGTAATATGGTTGAGATATTTTTATGACAAACGAAATGTATATCTTGAATTTTCTGTCTATAGCCCCTGTAGTCGTATTTACTCTGGCCGACTTTTGCAGAACTGGTAAACCGTTAGAGATAGACCAAATCATACTATACAAGAAAGTAGATCTTGCTAAAATACACAATTTATGTCTCAATAAATTTTCTTGTAGGGTGAACCATTTCGGAGATATTCCTTGTTATGTGTGTGAGTTTTGGTAAACTTAGAACTTTCGTGAAATGGGTCAACTTTCATTTTTTTATATGTTAAGAGTGCAAAGACAACAGAATCTCAAAGCTTTAAAACACTTGACTATCGCACAAGGCCTACTGTATTCTCCCTTGCACCTACAAGGAAATTAGCAATTAGAAAAGTTGTACAAATGTTTATCTTAACTAATACGAAGAAGATATAGGAATAAGAGTTTGGAAGAATGGTTAGCACAAGAGTAGAGAAAGTCATGTGAGTGCAACACACCAGATTTTTTATATGTAAGTGTGCAAGAAGAACGGAATCTCAAAGGTTTAAAAGATTTGACTATCGCACAAAGTCTACTGTATTCTAATATTCCCCTTGCACTTACAAGGAAACAAGCAATAAGATAATTTGTACAAATGTTTATCTTAACTAACACGATGAAGATATGGAAATAAGAGTTTGTAAGAATGGTTAGTACAAGAGGAGAGAAAGTTATATGAGTGCAACACATCAGATTTTTCCGAGTAGGGGTCGGCTCGGTTTTTTCTAATTCGTTTGTTCAGGAGGAGGGAGTACCTCAGGGTTCGGTACAGTGCGTCACGATTTTTGCTTTAGCAATTAACTCCATTGGAAGTGAGCTCCACCTTCAGTTTCGTCATGCCTATTCGTAGACGACTTCGCTGTCTATTGCACTTCTCAGCGCACGACGTTCTTACAATAGCTCCTTCTTGGAGAATAGAGCTCAAATAGCGGCTTCCGTTTCTCAACTGACAAGTCCATCTGCGTTAATTTCTGGCGCCGTAGGAGACGACTACCACCTTCGCTCCGTTTCGGTCCAGATTTACTTCCCTTCGCAGATGAGACGCGCTTTCTGGGGTTGATCTTGGACAGGAAGCTTAGTTGGTCGTCGCCTATTGCACAGCCAAGAGAACGATGTGACCGTTCTCTAAATGTCATGAGAGTACTAAATGGCAAATCGTGGTTAGCTGATCGGACAATTTTGTTGCGAATGTATCGGGCACTGATCCGATCCAAACTGGACCATGGATGCATTGTTTATTCTTCAGCAGAACCATCTGTGCTGAGAAGAGTAGAAGGGTCCGCAATAGGGGCATCGCCATGACAATAGGAGCTTTTCCAACAAGCCCAGTAGTGAACCTTTACGCCGAGTGTGCAGAACCTCCTCTGCAATATTGGCGTGAGATTCTTTTGGCAAATTATGGTTGTGCGCTAAGATGTATGCCTAAGCACCCAACGTTCGCTTCTTTTTCACCACCACGCTAAGAGAATGGTATAGGAATGGCACCCTTAATCCCAAGCCTGTTTCCAGAAACTTCTAACGAAGTTTGCAATGGAACTACCTAGGATGTTCGCCAAGGGCGAGAAACTTTACCCCCTTAGCTGTGTGGCACTCTCCATGTAGAACTTGGGATGACCGTACACCGGAAATCCACGATGCCTATTTCAAGTATCCGCACGTGATCTTTAGAATTTTTGTCAGGCTACACTGACCGTCGATGTATTTATACCGATGGTTCAAAGAGCACCAACGGTGTTGGATGTACTTATATTTATGGAACCGAAGCACATACATTCGGTTTTCCAAAACGCACTTCCATTTTTACTGCAGAGCTGTATGCAATTTACAGAGTCCTTCAGTATGTGCGCCGTCTTCAATTAGGCGACTGCATGATTTTGAGCGATTCCCTTAGTGAACTTCAGAGCCTTCGTGAGCTGTACAGCCCCCACCCTATTGTACAACGTATCCAGGATGCCCTCCATGTTTTACACACTTGTGGCGTTGACGTGGTGTGTGCATGGATTCCTGGTCACGTATGTTTGCCGGGGAATGAAATGGTGGATTTAGCAACAAAGACGGCAACTACAGAACCCAGTATTACCATCGCACGTGTTACTTCGGAAGACTAGACTTGAAGTGAGGAGAGCGGTGCTGTCGTCCTGGCACAAGGAGTGGTCATCTCCCTGCGGTAATAGGCTTAGAGAGGTGAAAGAACTTCCGATAAACTGTTTAACTTCCTGTTGCATATCCCACCGCAAGGAGGTTAACTTGGCTTGGTTGCACATAGGGCACTGCAATTTTTTGCATGTTTACCTATTTAAAAGGGATCCTGCCCCTCTATGCCCGCTGTGTGACAACCTTTTGTCATTCCGTCACGTGCTGCTGGAGTGTTCCTCTTTGACGCGCCTTCGAGATTCTCTGCAGCTGCCTGTCAGACTTGCAGAGGTCTTGGCGGATGATAAATCAGCGGTTGATTTAATTTTTAAGTTTTTAGCAGAGTGTAGTATCAATTTGGGAATTTAAAAATGTTAGATATCTCTTTCTATGCTCTTTGATATATTTATCACTTTTTTCTTACCTGGCCATTGTCATTGTTTTTACGTTTGTGTGTACATTTTCTTTGATGCTAGTATTTTTATTTTTGAGTCAAATTTATATCTGGCTAATGCCATGAATTTTTTAAGGACGCTGATGACCTCGATGTTGAGCGCGCTTAAACCAAACCCTCCTCCCCCTCTACTTCATGTTAATCGAGATAAACATTTGCAGAAATTAACTTATTGCTAATGTTGTTGTAGGTGCAAGGAGAATATGGGTATACAGTAGGCTTTAACCGAAAGTCAAATGTTTTAAAGCTGGTTGCTATGTGATGCCGTTGGAATTCCCTTCTCCTTGTATGGCTAAGGGATAAACATGAACGATCTACCATTTGAGGAAAGTACAAGTATTGCAAAATTGCGACAAATAACAAGAAATATATCTGAAACGGTTCACTACACATATAAAAAGTGAATTGTATATAATAGCTGCGTTTTAACAAGGTCTAATATTTTGTGTGCTCCGATTTAATTTATCCGGATATTCCAAATTTACCCAAACTTTCGAAGACATTCTCACACAATTCGAGGTATGCATTTCACTTGCATAAAATATTTTAAACGTGTTGAATTTTAATCAAAATCGTTAGAGCCATTTTTGATAAAATCAAAATTCTCGAAAAATATTCCATGTAAAGGGTATTCTGGGGCGGGGGGTATTTTCTTGAAAATCTTCGTGTCGCAGCCTTGGAAGAAACTGAACTTATATACGAAATTTGGTATTTAACCCGCTTTCATGTTGTTCACAAATGGACGGATACATATAGACACACATTTTTCTAAAAGCACTTTTTTTTACATTTAAGGGATCCCAAAAGGTGTATTTCAAGAGAAACCTCGATATGGAATTTTTGGGTAGAAAGCAATACTTCCTCTTAGGTTTTAAGCTAGAGAATAAAACAAGGTAACAAAAATGCACAAATCAAAATTAGCATTTGTCCAAAATATGCCCACGCTTGTGCAAAATTTTACTTGTAGAAAATTTTATAAATTATATATACTATTAATGAAGGTTTTAAAACTGAGATATCTTTATATTGAATTGAAGCCAACAGCCAAGTGCTAAATGAAATTGTACTTACATTATTGTTTCAAATTAACTTTTACACATATACATCCACACATTCCATTTCGCATGTACTTCCACTACTTCCTTAAAATCAAATTTTCCATCACTTCTTAAAAAGCACATGCATACATAGTGTGCATTTTATAAGAAAGAGTGGACCATATAGACCAAATCGGAAATGAACTCCACGGGAGCAAACCGGCATACCGTTTGTTTCCCTCAGAGATTATTACGCTTATTGAAAGGCTGTAATTATAGAATCTATCGTTTGTTTCTGTGATAAATTTTTGTTGTATTTTTGTGAATTCTGTTTTAATGTTCATCGCATTCTTCTATTTCAAGCAGTAAAAAGTGACAAAAGCGACTCTAACTTAAGGGGAGCTGGAGGAGAGTTTAGGAAATTCTAGAATTTGTATCCCAGCAGTACTTTTTTATTTTATTTTTATTCTGGCCACCTGCCACGTCAGCCCTATACAGGTGAGTCAGCCGCGCCTTATTTTTTGGAAGGTAGGCCACCCATCGAACGGCATGTGCGGCTTGGTCCATTTTTGCACTCACTAAAATGTATTGCTTGACGTTCTTAAAAGAGAGGAATGCGCAAAATTGAGAGCAACAGCGGTTTAAGGGACAGAACGTACTCCTCGCTAAAGTACACCTCAAAAACATACGACTTGTTTACTGAGAGCGAATTCCGGTTACCGGCCGATTTTACAAACCTTTCATTAAAGTAGACATAGCAACTAATTCAGTAAACGTCTCGGAAAAATGGACGTATCATATGGATACACTAACAAAGTCAGTTAAAAAGAAAATGGTGGATTCTTGTACTTAGAGCAGGGGTTGGCTGCCAAAAATTAGGAAAAATTTAGAGACACGCCTCATCCATCATGGACCCGTACAGTCAAAACGGACATATTAAAAAAACAGTTTCTTTATGTTTTTGCGTGAACTAAGTCTCGTGCATCAGGATTAATATGCATAACAGCTTTTGCCATTTAAGTAATAATATTAAAACGCCCAGCAAATTATTAAAACTGTCTTAAAAGACCAAATCAAGCACGAAAACTCGCGAGGTGGTAACGGCATAGCGCCAGGCATGCACGTCCTACTATTGAACGCGGTACATGCTGAATAGGATAATAACGGGTCGTCTGCGCTAGCCCCCAATGACACAGGTTCGAATCTCAGTATTGTAAATGTTGTTTTTTATGTTCATCAAAACTTGGAAACCGAATTCACAATAATCTAATTATAAAGTCCCTGAGGGATTAGGATATTTTAATTTAAATCGTTTTTGGCTGCCTGCATTTTTAATTGAACAGGTATAATGCTTTCTGTCCCACTGGATTTACGTGATGTGTTGTGTTGTGAATGCGGACCCCTGCGTTCTCCAAACGCATGCTGTCGCACGATATTTTGTGCCAGTCTTTCATTATGTATTTGACAGACGAGTATGTAGATATGCTTTTGATCTACGGAGATGCAAGAACAAATACACCAGCGGCTCAGAATCTATATCGGGAGAGATATCCGAATAGGTGACAACCAACAGCAAATACCTTCCGGAATGTTGAAAGGCGCCTGCGTGTAACAGTATCACTTGCAAGAATGCCTCCTCATAGACACGTACTAGCAATATCGGGTGTTAATGCAGAAGCAGTTTTGAACGCCACCCAGAACAATCCGCATACTAGTACACGGGCGTTGCCCAGGAGGTGAACATCACCCAGCCTTCTGTAGTGCGAATATTGAACACTAATAATTTCCGTCCTTATCGCTTGCACCTACACCAAGCACTTCACAGGAGAGATGTCGAAGCTCGAGTCATATTTTGTTGATGGTTGCTGGACCGAGTAGCAAGTGATGTGGAATTCGCTTCCAGAATATTGTTTTCTGACGAATCAAGATTCCACAACAATGGAACTGAAAATCGTCACAATATGCGCTATTGGACTGTTGATAATCCTCATTGGGTAAGGGAGGCAGTATTCCAAGAGCAGTGGGGTGTAAATTTCTGGTGTGGAATCTTGGGAGACCACACTGTTGGACCATTATTCTTCGAGGGGCATCTAACAGGAGCACTCTACCTGGAATTCCTCCTTAACTCACCCCTTATTATTAGTGAATGTGCCCCTGCAGGAGCAAATGACGATGTGGTGGTTTCAATATGATGGCGCTCCTCCGTATAGGTCGAGGATCGTTTGCAATCATTTTAATGCTGCACATCCTAGTCATTGGATAGGAAAGCAAGGACCAGTCGCCTGGCCTGCCAGATCACCTGATCTGACACCCCTTGACTTCTTTCTCTGGTGTTATTTAAAAGAACGCATTTTGCAGAGGAGCTGGATAATCCAGAAATCCTTCTTCAGCGTATTACAGTGGCTTGTAGATCTGTTCAACCCGCCATGCTACACTGAGTCAGGGGTTCCATCCAACAACGTGCCCAGGCCTGCATTACCCAACAAGTTCAAGCACTTGCTTCGTTGGAGGAGTCATGTTCCAGTGCCGCAAAACATATCACTATGAAGCATTTTAATAGCACAATAATTCACTGCCTGCAAAATTGTTTTTAACTTCCATTTTAAACTCTGACCGTGTAATTTCCTTGCTTTCTGTGTTCAAATGTGCATAAAGATTCTTATTTCGATTGCACCTACCTATAGGTATGTTTAAACAACTACCTAATTTTAGTTCACCAATAAAGAAACATCAAACAATGCCATAAAACATAAATAAAACAATAAAAATGAATATAATAACAGTTTTCAGAATAATCATTTGTGAATTGTGAGGATTGCACGGTAAAAAATTAGTATGTGCAGGTGATTCGAACCACCTTCATAGTAGATAGATTACTTCGGAGTCTTGCGCTCGTTCCAACTGAGCTACTTAGAAATGGGGGAGGAAAACATTCCGTTTAAGATGAAATATTCGCTGGATCCAGTGAACATTTCAGCTGTCTAATTACAAATATATTAAAAGGCGATGTGATAACATCTATATTAGCACTAATTTCATCGAGTGTTTAACATCCATGTTAAATACGCGGGTAGAACCTAGTAATGGGATCGATGTTTTCATGATGGAGTATAAAATGCGGATTGCATAAAACTCGAGAATAAGGGGCACCTGACTCACCTGGTATTACATGCATATATATACACAGGTGGGAGGTGAATAAGTGTACATAATTTTATACATAGTACAGAACAACACGTATAACACATATGCACAATTCGGTTTGTCCGCTTGCTAACAGCAATGTCACAAATGATTTACAAAGTTTAGGATACCATGTTTTTTGAACGGCCTTGCGTTGTGTACTTCTGTGTTTACACAGAGCGCGCACACCACGACACCTGTGTTTACATCACGCACAAGGCCAGCCGTTATTCAAGCGACTTACAGCGAAGGAATAAGAGCAGATGGTTTTACGTATGCTGAATTAGCAGACATTCATTTAATTTACGGCGCTGCTGCGAAATCTGGCAATGTTACGAAGGACTTGAATCGACGCGGATTTCCAAATTGTCTTCCTAACGGTCGAACGTTCACTGCAGTGCATCAAAGACTCCGTGATACAGGTTCTTTTCGTGCCCCTCGTAACGCTGAAGCACTACGGCGTGAAGATGAAATCTTAGGTATCGTAGAAGAGAGGCCTGGAGTGAGTACAAGGCGCTTGGCAAGGGACGTAGATACAAGTTCTTGGAGTGTTCGCCATTACCAAAGTATCCAACATCTGCCAGAAGAGCGGAGTTCTGTAACTGGTGCTTACAGCAATGTGAAAATGATGCGCAGTTTCCTCGCAACATAATGGTTGCAGATGAGGCAGTGTTTACCCGCGATGACATATTTAATTTTCACAATATTCACATCTAGGGCGGAAGAGAATCTGCATGCCATTCACCGTGGGAATTTTCAACAAAGATTCGTCGGGATGCGTGGAGATCAGCTACTGGGGCCGACGGAACTGCCTAGAACGCTAAAAGGAGTTCATTATCCACAGTTTTTGCAAACGAAACTACCAGAAATTCTCGGAGGTGCCATTGCATACACGTCAACAAATGTGGTTCATACACGATGGTGCACCGCCACATATCAGTAGACAAGTGCGCCAGTTTCTACATCGTCAGTTCCCAAATCGATGGATTGGTCGATACGGTCCTGTGTGTTGGCCGCCAAGATCCCCCGATTTGAATCCTATGGACTTTTATTTCTGGAGGCATCTCAAGAACCTAGTTTACGCAGTAAAAAGTTAATGATGAATGCCTCTTAGGCAACCAATCTGGGACGCAGTGGCAATGTGAGAGCTGACGCTGATGTGTGGGAAAGGATGCGACAATCATGGCGTCGACGCATGGAAGCTTGTTGTAGAGCTAATGGTGGACATTTTGAGCACTTCTTGTAGCCGTAAAGAAGTTGAAATCATATTACGTACACAGAGGCATTTTCGTTTATGTTATTTAATCGTGCAGGATATTGTACACCTGTTTTGTTATAGTTTTAGTTTTCTTTTTTTCAGGAGTGTTTTTGTGTTATGGCTTAAATTTAATTCTTCGCCGTTGTAAGAGCAATGTAAGGTTGTTTGGAGTTTAAGGAACCGGAGAACAAATGCATGTCTATTGATGTTAATGGTGTGTTTAGTGCAAATGAAATAAATTTAAATAAATTACGAACGGCCATGTCAACGGGCAGAGCGAGGCCAGCAGAGTGGCCTCTCATATAATCACACGCCTATCAGAGGGAATACTAGCCATCCTAAAAACATTCGCAACACTTTTCCCACGAGTGTCAGTACCAGAAATAGAGGAAAAAGTGGTCATTACAGGTTCATCACATCGTCCTGGAACGCTAATACACTAATGCACCTCCCACCCTGTATATATATAATTTCAAAGCTGACGAAATGTAAATTGTTTATAAAATTGAAACCCAAAAATTGATCTTTCGAAGCCTATCAACCTCCCAGTGTCCTTAATCACCATGCACCACTATTTATAAAATGGTCCCAGACCTTTAAAATGGCACCGGCATAAAAGCTGTTGCACTTTTTCATAGACAAAAAATTGACACTTTTCAACATAAAAACCTATTTTTTTCCCCCTTTTTTAAACCGAATGGACCAAATCACAACCATAACTCCCCTTAAACCCTGCTTCTCCTACTGTAAGTAACAAAGAAAGTAAAAACCTTAAAAAGTACAAAATTAAACCAAAAATATACAAAGTAACACACTGATGAACGGTTATAAGGCAGTAATACGTTTGCTAAACGAATAAATGTGGATGGAAGAGATAACTTCTGCAACTACATAAAACTTGTGGGAAGCAAAATTCGGATATGGCACAAAAGGGCATGTGACCTCGTCACACATGAGATATACAATGTTAGAAAAGTGATAACATTTTAACATAAGTAAAACTATAGAAGCAACTGGTAACGCGATTGGATAATGAAAACAGCCAGATAAAACAATGGCGAAGCAAAAATCACAAGACATGCTCATCCTCGGAAGCCATCTAACAATCACCTTTGTGTGCAACTCGATTGGCGGGGAATTCTAGGCTAATTCAAGCCCTCAGGAATCGATTATCTAACTCCAGATTCAATGTACGGCGCCCTCTGAATTGTTACCTTTTACGCCACCTGTAGTACGTTTGGTCATGGCTGTTACTCATACACAAGACAGTGAACATTGCATTCACCCGCCTTTTAATCTAATAGCTCTTATAGTAGGAAATGGAGAGATACGGAGGAGGATAGGCACTGAAGGTGTGCTTATTGTACCTGTCCCAAAGGGGGCACCCTCGGGAGGAAGGATGAGGTGAGAGGGGACACCAGCAATGCCTCCTAAATAACAAGGCAGTACTGCTAATCTTCCCTTCGTGTGTGACGTCATAGGCAAGCGGCGATTCTCCATAGAACAGGAGTCATTGTGGTATTTGGTAATGCATCTGGCTTTTTTGTTTAGTTGCGTTAAGAAGAGTGTGCGAAAAGCAAATAAAAGTACATGTGAACTGTTGTTTATAGAATCCCATAATGGTTCTAAAATGCTGTGTCCCTAATTGTAGAGGGAATTGCGATACTAAGAACAAGGTGCATGTCTACAAGTTCCCAAAAAGTGAAGCTCTGAGAAGAAAGGTTAAGAGCAATCAAGAGAGACCACTTTTGAGCCCACTAAGAATTCAGTATTAATACTAGTATTACATTTTAATATAATCAATATTTTTAAATAATCTTTAGTTACATTTTACACAGAAATCAGTTAGAACTGCTGGATAAGTTAAGGTTATGTGACGCAATGCTTTCGGTCTTACAATGCATTTGAAACCATCACAAATTATCTTGTGTATGTTTATGTAGTGCTGTACTCAAAATAACATTATGCCTTGTATAAAACATATCCGGATGTATAATTTTCTAATAAATAAAATAATCATATGAACATTATCAACTTCTGGCAGCAGAAAATGCATGTGGATATAGGTTAGGTAAGTCTGTGTCTACTCAGGATAGCCAACTTTAATCATAAAAAGGACTGGATTTATGCACTTTTCTGCTGTTACCTATACTCTTAATGATTCCTGAACATACATATGTGGAATATAGTAAGAGTGTTCATGTTAAATTGTTTTTTGGAATTGTTACGTTTAGTCAAGCTATGAATCCACCAGCAATAATTAGTAATATAAACTACTTATTTTGCAGTGCCAGAAAATAAGTCTAAACCATTACTTCAGTATTGATTACAGTAGAAAATGTAAAACATTCACATTTATTTGCATGAAAGCTTATAGGGTTACATTCTATGGTTAGATTGTTTAAGCTACAGTCAGCAAATGGAGCATAAAGAAGCAGCATTCTTAGAAAACTGTGTGCTTAGGAACTAAAAGCATACTATGCAGTATGAATAACTCGCAACTACCACACACCTATAACTAAAACATACATCCATTGTGACTATGTCACTATGGCTTTTAATGTCATGCATAATGTAAGAGGGACTGCATAAAGAAATAGAAATTTGAAAAGTACTGCTGTTGTAGAATGTAGGTACCTACCTATCCTTGAAAAATAATTTACCTATTACTGGAAATGACATTAAATCTTTACATGTTATATAGGGAGCAATTATCTTAAGAATTACTAATTTCTTTTTTTAGAGTATTACGCTACATTGAATTTTGATACATACCTAGCTTCAAGCACTTGGAAGGTACATCGAGTATTTAATAAAGATTTAAAGCAAATAGTGGCAATAATCACATTCTATGTTGCCATGGTTCTTAATATGCTTAAAGGTTTCCATTCTGTATTCTTTTTGCACTTCTTGCTGAAAATAACTATACATTAGTGCCTTGTGGGTTTATTATGAATTTTTTCACTATGGAAGTGTTAAAGAATTCTTTGAAAACCTCATGGTGTAGCTCAGTTTGTGCACTGAACATGCTGTAAAAATAGTTTTTGAGAAAATAAGCTTTAAACATTTACTCAATTTGTTTTTAAAAATGTTTCAAATTTGCTAAGCTCTAAACTGCTCTACTGAATACATTGGACCCTCTGCAGCCCTCTTCTTCTGTTCAGCCGAAAGTTTTACCAGCTTTAGTCTGCTGCTAGTGGTTTTAGCACCCTTCTGTCATAACACTCTGTACCTCTCTCACAACACTCTTTTTTGCCCAGAATTTTTTATGCATGTTTATTGTATGTATAGGCAGTAAATAAATTATACATTAGGATCTTATACGAATTTTAAAATTTAGACTTGCACATTGAAATTGATTTATTTAACATTTATACATTGCTCTCCGACAATTATTAAATCTTCCCCTAAATAAATTTAACAAGGCAGTAATTCTTTCAGATTCTAAAGCTGCAATTTAGGGAATATGTTCAAATAGTACAAAGAAGTCAACAAAAATTAGAGAATGCTACAAAATGTTAACACAACTCCAAAAAGTTAATAAGACTGTTCATCTCCAATGGATTCCAGCACACTGTGGAGTCATGGGGAACGAAGCTGCAGACTCACTTGCAAAGAAAGGCACAACAATAAAACAAAAGTCTAAATTCAATTTCTTATATTCCTCAATAAAACGCTTGATCATTAAAAATTTTTGTCATTCATACCTACAAGAAATAGAAACAAATGCCAAAGATAAAAAATGGATTACACTACTTTCCAATCCAGATATAATCCCCCAGAGACCAAGGAAAACAGCTGTTGCAGCCTTCCGACTATTTACAAATCACGACTGCTTAGCAAGTCATCTCTACAGAATAGGTATCTCAGCCTCACCAATATGTGTCCTGTGTAACGATCCAGCAGAAATGAATGAAGAACACTTGAAGACCTGTGAAGCATTAAGATCAGAAGAAACTACAGTTCAAAAGTATTGGAAAGCACGAATGCTAATGGCTTCATTGCCAGATGCAAGGCACTAGAAAACAACAACAACACATTTAAACATCAGCAAAATACGTTGTCATATTGATGCTGGTAATAAAAAATTTCAGTTTTATTGAAATGTTCATAATTGAGGCAAATATTACCCACAAATTTTCATGTAAAAGTTTTTTCTTTCAAACCAAGGATCATAGGTGCACCAAACCTGATGTAGTGGTATATTGCACAAATTTCAGCCTTATGGGATAAAACTTGACACATTTAGTGAGTTAGGTGCACAATTGCATTAAATAGAACCATACCTCCTGCACACAGACACACAATCACATGACCCATTGACTTAGTAACAAGCAAAATTAAAATGGAATATGATAGTTTAAACATTGAGCTTTTTAAAACAAGAAATACAAAAGAAAAACCACAAAAGTGACATTTCCATATTGTGGGTCAATTTTCACATGGCATTGCCTTAATAAATATTTTGAACCAGTGGAGCTGTTGTGAATTGCTCACAAGAAGAAATTTATAGCTTGTTAATAGTTGCCGAACGTTAGAACTGATAGTCAACATCTTATCTGTTTCATTTAAATACTTCGCTTTTACTATGTAAGATTAATTTGTATGTAGCAAATTAGGAACTGCAAACGTGTTCTGTGCTGTAAACTATCCAGAGAAGATGGAAAAATATTCTTTGGTTGGTATCAGTTTTTCCCAAGCTGGTGGATAAAAATTACCTCCCAATCTCAAACTCATTAAAAGAACATTGATTTGCTTTCTTGTGCTAAATTCATCACTAAGCAGTTTTGCTTTATTTTACACTGCAGCCAAGTAAAATAGTTTACATACTTGTTTTCACTTCTTTAAGAAACATGACATGTTTGTTCAATAAATAATTATTCCTTTTTGATGAAAACATACTTATTTCTTAAAAATAATGGTATGTACTAAAATTGTTGAATAATAGAATACTGGGTTTTAATATGTTTTCAGCACAATACAGCTGATAACAAAAATAATGCTTCTAGTAATGAATATACATAGGTACTTGAGTGGTAATGCAATTTATTGGTGTTGTGCAGGTCTGCCATTTGCATTTTATGCAAACAGATATTCTGAGGGAATCAAAAGCTGTAGATTCCAAAAGTAGAAAGGCTCTGACTTCCAAACTGCCCAGCATACTTGAGCAAACCTTCCACATCCCATTGAGCATCTCCATCAGGAAAGAAAGAAAAAGAAGCAAGAAGTTTACAGACAGCTATTGACAATAGTTTACAGACATTGAGTGAATTTAACAATAAATACTCCTTTAAAACATTTAAAGGGTTAGTAGAACGTCTAAGTAATATAAGCATTGGTGAAAAATGGTCAGTTATTGTTAAAGAATATTGTGTTACTTTAATGTACATAGATTGTGAAAAAATTCCAAATGATATCTTGTATATAGTGATTAATAGAAATTCGAGTGTCAGTTTCTTTGTTAGAGGTCATGAAATCAATGCCAAGAGGATGTGACAGTTGTTCTGAATTTTTGGTGCTAAACAGAGAGTTAGCATGTGGCAAAGAACACTCTTTAATTCAGAAATTAGATAAGGGAGGATTAAAATATCCTCAGGAACTGCATCTAAAGGTGGTGTTGTATACTTATGTGCTCATACAGAAATTCTTAGCTAACGAAAACGCTGCTATGTTTTTGAGACTCAAAAACCTTAGAATCACTGCTCTTAAGTTGATTTGCAAATCTGGTCTCTTGAGGATTTGATTTTGGAGGAATTTTGTTCTCAGCTTCCAGTACAGATATCTGGGAAAAAATTATTTGGATGTGTGTAAATATTTTAATGAACAATAAAAATGGTCAACAATGGTACAGATTCAAAAAAAATAAATAAATAACATAAAAATAAAAATAAAAGGAAACTGTCTACTATTTCTATAAAAGTTAGCTTTGATTACAACAAAATTAAAAAAAAGTTAGATTATGTTGCAGCACTTGGCATTATTTTAAATGTTTACTATTTTGCATTCTAGTTTATAGATGTACATGTATAATGAAGTGATGAGTTGTAAACAGTTTGATAAAACTGTGGGCAATTATTCCATGTATATAAAAGGAAATTTAGATTCTAACAATGCTTGAAACATATTATACATGTCCATAGGCAAATAAATTTATTATTATTATTATTATTATTATTATTATTATTATTATTATTATTATTATTATTATTATTATTATTATTATTATTATTATTATTATTATTATTATTATTATTATTATTATTATTATTATTATTATTATTATTATTATTATTATTATTATTATTATTATTATTATTATTATTATTATTATTATTATTATTATTATTATTATTATTATTATTATTATTATTATTATTATTATTATTATTATTATTATTATTATTATTATTATTATTATTATTATTATTATTATTATTATTATTATTATTATTATTATTATTATTATTTATATTATTATTGTTGTTGTTGTTGTTGTTGTTATTATTATTATTATTATTATTATTATTATTATTATTATTATTATTATTATTATTATTATTATTATTATTATTATTATTATTATTATTATTATTATTATTATTATTATTATTATTATTATTATTATTATTATTATTATTATTATTATTATTATTATTAATGTCATAAATATGTATACACTAAGCAAAATTGCCGATTAAAAATCTACTGTTTTCTCCTGCTTTTTTCAAATCAAACCTTCTGCTTTCACTTCGGCAAACATGGCAACACTGTCCGGAACACATACACACGAAAACATTTACTCTGTCACTAATACTTCCAGAAGCTAAGAAGGATAGAAAATTACTCTGAATACAGAACGTTTATGTTCAACACAATGCTCTCTCTAGTTGTATTGAATATAATGTAACGTTTATTATGACGATTGAAGCACTGACCAGCGACCGTTGCCAATGGCTTCGTAAACGGCAGCTGTGAGGTCCTAATTTCCATTATGTGTTCACATCTCATTAAAATATTTGTATGCTAAATTACTTAAGCGTTTACCAATTTCTTAATTGTCATTCTGACCTTAAACGGAGACTGAGCTAAAAGTTACATTTGGCGGGTAGAAGGCTAAAATTTGACTTAAACGTTCATGATATTCATACTAAGTTCCATCATATTTTTTCCAGTTCTACCCATAAACTGCTTATGAAGTAGTTTATATATTCTGACTTCTACATTATTATAAAATCTACCTACATCTACAAATAACTCTGCAATCTTAAATTTTAAATCATATTCCCAAATACTCTTGTAAGATAATTAAGAATAAGATGTTTCATATTTATCTCATTCATATGTGATAATTAAATATATTGTTCAAATGCATAATCCTATTTTAATTAAATGTATTACGTTTATTTATATGATAAGATTATAGAAGCAATTTCTATCCATGATTTTGATAACTAAATTTTTGTCTCTAGTCAAAAACAAAACTGATTTGTGTTCCTCAATATTTGAAGGGGAAGACAGAGATTGAAATTGATTAAATGCGCAAACTTTAAAAGCGAAAGAAAAAAATTAATTTAAACATTTAGATTCTTTGTAGTTATAAGAAACAAAGATGGAAGTTAAATCAGATGGTCAGAGTAGACTAACCATACTAAATAGTCACTACATTTCTATGGGGAATTCAAATCGATTTGACTTCTCATTCCGGATTGAACGCGGAATGAAATCGATCCAATCCTCTTAGAAGTGGGAATGGATCAAAATGTTGCTGCTTGGAAACACCTACCGGATTAAAATGAAGTTTAATCCGCCAAATATTTTAAATGTTACTGCACCGGTAAAACACGCTGCACACTCATTTTGTTTTCTTAGGGAAAGTGGTGTAATAATGAAGAACAATAAACTTGTATCATCTTGCAATATATTCTTCTAAAACATTCACTAACCTCAATACCTACTTAAAATACACAGAAAACGTACTTTTAAAGGTTTGCCAGCATAAACTAATCGACCAACAAAAGAGCTTGAATTAAGCCTTGCTTTCCAACAATCTGTAAACTGAGCTTAACTGAACTAGAACTAAAACTGGAAAGTTAAGATCCTTTCAGTTATGCTTGTCTATGAAGCTGGATTGAAAGCTAACTGAACTGAAAATATCATACCATTAAGTAAAATGGCTGAAATGCGGTTGTGAAGACTGCATGGTAGTGAACAAAGCGAGTTGTAATTGGATAGGTACTTCGTTGTTTATTTTGATTAATGAATTAACAGATACGAGATACGGATAATGAGCAAAGTTGTGGAAAAAGCTCTGAGGTACATCACATGTTTATACTAATCGTAGTTCATGAGGTTTTGGTTATGGGGCACCTGAATGACAACACTATTCGTGGAGTATAGGTCGCGCGTTACTTCTTGACGAATGAAAATTTTATATGAAAGGTTGAATGCGAGTCTCTACTCAGCTTTTGCGGGAACGAGAGAGAGGAGGTACAGTCTGCAGTGAGATGACGCGCATGCTTCTGAGCTGAAGTAGTACAACACTACAAATCAATTTATGACACTTGCAGTAATATCAGCCACACGTATTATACACTATACCTCTATAACTGTTTCCACTTAACTTTCTTGCATTTATTCTATTCCCGACATCTCTCCCTCGTCTGAATTGCTATTTTCGTTGCATGCATACATACATCCGTACCGCACAAAACTTCTGCAGTCGACTGTATACACAAACGTGACAGAGGAAAACAGAGGTGTCTGTTATCGTAGCATAAACATTTGCTGACCTGTTTATTAAGGGTAGGCTCACTCATTGGATTTCTGCTCAAGGTCATTCGTCAAGAACGAACGCGCAACCTATACTTCAGATGAACACGAAAATTAAATCCAATCTTAATATTACTACGGCAAGATATACATAAACGAACTCCAATCACTTCCAGAACCAACGGACGTAACCTAGTGTTTTTTTTTTTTTTTTTTTTTTTTTTTTTTTTTAAATCACAACAGATGTTTTAGCAGATACCAATCTTAACCAAACAATCAAGTGTAGTACCTATTGACGAGGTTATACCGACCAATTAGGCTACTCTGTTAACGTTGTCTACAAAGGGTAAATCTTATTTACGTATGTACTGTATGCCCACGATAAGAAGTCGGTCTGGGTGGCTCAGTTGGTTAGACGCTGGCCTACTGTTCCCAAGGTCGCGGGTTCAAATCCGGCCCAGACCGATGGTTTTTAAGTGTGCTTAAAAGCGACAGCTCCATGTCGGTAGATTTACTGGCATGTAAAATAACTCCTGCGGGACAAAATTCCGGCACACTGGCGACGCTGATGTGATCCTGGCAATTGACAACAAAATAATTTAATTTCCCACGACAAGAAGGCTAGAGGGGAATGAAGGGCAGAGGGGGCTTGAACTGTGTATCTACTCCGGTAGCGGACCTGTTTACTAGGTGCATATTTCTAGCTATGGGTGTGTTATGTGACAACATTGTGTATTTTAAACGAGCCTAACATCCTTGTCATACTCGGAAACTAGGCATAAACACCATGCGGGAAGCACAAAATGATTACGCTACACATTCCTAAGACTTGCCTTCTTGTCCTGGGCATACAGTATTTGATTTTCCTAATTCCTTTACTCCTTCCAAAGTCTGTTTTTCTCTACATTTCTACACTTTGCATGCTGCAGATTGTATATAAATTCGTTCTGACGAACAAAATCAATAATTACCTATTAATCGTGTGAAAAATTTCGTTTAAACTTCCTATGTCCAATTTTCAAAGCAAACAAACCAAAACCGCAACTATAACCTCACTTCAGCTCATCCAAGCTCAACTGAACTGAACTGAAAAAACGACTGCCACCGTAATTTTCGACGCCTAGTTTTCTGGTGTAAAACTTAAAAATCTAGTGACAAACGAATAAGAAGAGATTTAATCGTCAGTTCTCGGCCGTAGAAAACCACTTCCATAATAAACAAGGCGTCCATTCATGACCAAGTGACTATCAACTGAAAATTTTAAGTTCTAATTCAGCTCAATTCAGTTTAAAGATCGGAGGAAAGCATAGCTTTATTATGCTTGAGCGTTGCGTATGAAAACGATCTCATTCTGGATTGAGAATGCAATTGGACTCAAATCGATTTGAATTCCCCATGGAAACCTTTTGAGTATTAATTTTAGACGCAAAAATGGGGGTGGGCGGTGGAAAGTAGAACAACTTTGACGTTTGGCACAAAATGACATTACCTCACATGAATCTCGCCTTAAACGCTTTGTTTTAAAATATCATTGCCATTTTTGCGCCTTATTTTAAAAAGCACTCGCGTTAGTGAGGGGCTATTCCCCTCATGAGGAAGCATGGACATAACATGTCCAGAGGGAATGAAAATTACCATAGAACACACTTAAATAAGGCTTCAACCAAAAAGGATCCGATTGTAATGGAAATTATATATAATGCCCTACCAAGAAGTACAGGTTAGAAGACATGTTAAATTAATGTGTACTGTTATTGTATTTTTGTATATTCAATATTTCATGTTTGTATTCCATAAGTCTAATTATGTGCCATGATGTACTTTTTATTCATGTATTAGCATTTGACAATGCTCGATGCTTGTATTACAAGTTTTATGAGCAATAAATTTGAATTTGAATTTGAATTCCTGTGAAATCAAGATGCATATCTAAGTTTGGAATTGTAGCAATAGTTTCATATCTAAGAGGTAGAGAGATTGCATCAAGCATGCGTGTACTCACCTTTTCCCAATAAATAACCAGAGAAAAATCCTAATAGAGTATTCAGGCCACTGTATTGCTTGCGGCGGTAATAAATGATGCAGTATAGGAGAGGACAAATTATTCTTATGCTTTTCTTAACACCTTCAACGAAGAATAAAGAGATTGTTAATAATTATTTGCCAGTAATTTGAAAGGATAGCATATAATCAAATGTATATAAAGTTGTATTCTGTTCGATAACTCACCCAAACTGACTATTTCACACAATTTATTGGAGTTCATATTTCATATTTTATGCACAACTAAACCAAAGCCTCCATTAAAGCATGTGTATAGAAAAGATAAACGCTAAGGAAAATAAAGAAGGCCGAGGAGCTTTGCGTATAAGCATGTTATATTTTCTTTAATTGTTTCATTTGTATAGCCCCTTTAACTTCTTTGGTAATATTGGGGGCTTTGACTGAGGTATTATTACCCGTTGAACTGTAGCGTTTCTAAACGTTGCATTTTATCATTTCTAACATTAAACACACACGCTCGCTCCCACATTCACACTTCCAGACTCTGTTGGGGATAGAGAATTATTCTGGTTAATGAAACATTCCGAAAACCAGCCGGGGATCGAGCCCAGGACCTCTGAGTTGAGAAGCTGAACGCCAAGGCGGCCTGTGATATTTTGTATTAAGCTGTGTTGATTTTTAGTGTGTTAAAGTATTGCACCGCTAGGATTTTCTGATTTTTCTCACGCGTTTTATTTGAGGCTAGCTAAAATACTCGTCGTTGCCCGAGGTTTGCGAATGTATTCCTAAAACTTTTATGTTCAGATTACACTTGCCTAATAGCCTTGTCTTTTCTTTGGAAACATTTAAAAAATTACTTAACACACTGAAACAAATATTTAATTAAAGCTCTTAGGATAAACTAAATAAATAAGAACACCAGGAAGACACTATGCAAAGGCACTACTGAACAACCACAATACCACAGCACCACAGGACGAAAAGCGAGTAGACAAAACCGTGTGAATGTAATACGTTGCATTTCTATTTCGATAATGTAATAAAGTGTATGAATTGTTTGTAGAAGTGTAAAGAGATAAATACATGTGAATGTTTTACGTAAAAGAAAAATTAGTAGAGAAAATCCTGTGAATGTGATCAGTTGCATTTACATTTCAAAAATATAGAAAATCGTATGAATTGTATGTAGAAGTGGGAACAGAGAAAGATATAGGGTTGTTTTTCGTAAAAGAAAAGTAAGTAGAGAAAACCGTGTGAGTGTACTACGTTCCATATCTATTTCAATCATAGAAAATTGTGGAAGAGTGAGGAGAGAAATGTGAATATGTTACGTAAAAGGAAAGTGAGTAAAGAAAACCATTTTAATATAATACGCTCATTTGTATTTCAATCATATAGAAAGTTGTATCAATTGAATGTTGAAGATCGAGTAGAGACGAAAATATGAATGTGACACATAAAACAAGATTAGAAAATATCATGTGAATGTAATTCGCTGCATTTCTATTTCAAACATATAGCAAATTATATGTATTATTTTTATAAGTAGGAGTAGGGAAACAAATGTAATTGTGTTGCGTAGAAGAAGAGTGACTAGAGAAAACCATGTGCATGTAATGCATTGCATTTCTATTTCAATCATACAAACTGCATGAGTTGTATGTTGAAGGGCAGCCAGGGAAACACATAAGTGAATATGTTATGTAAAAGAAAAATGAGTGGAGAAAACCATATATGTAATACATTGTGTGGACACAGTGTATCGGCAGTCCCCAAGAGTTCAAGATGGCTAAAGATTACACTACACACTACACACTAAACATCTGACGAAAGAATTCCAAAAAGCAGTCCTGCCAATCTGCATAATAAAGCCATTTCTAACCTCAAATATCACGGGGTTAAAGTAACATGCTTTCAAACGATAATAATGCTTGAACATCGTTACCACACAACAATGAACGCATTAACCTTCGGCAAACCTTGTTCTACAATAATACTTTTGGATAAAATCACTTCCGAGCGTTAAATATGGTAATATATATTTAATGCACTACTGTGTAGCGAACACAAAAATAAAAACAGTAACTATAACTGTATATATTGCTCTAAAAGAATCCAAGACAAAACCACGCAAACATGAGCAGCACGTGCACAGATTAATTAATTATAATAATACGGCGTCTAAACGGAATCTTGTTTTAAAATCTATCATTTGGCCTTTCTGCAAAGCGTTTATAAACAACGACTTCTGTGGCAACATAACAGACGCAATAACACCAGCTATGACCGAAACTTTACCATGGTTACATGTCACGAACAGTTGGCGGCACTAATGCAACCTAACGGATGGAATATCACCAAATATAACCCGACTGCACCATATTGGGGGAAAAACGTCAAGGCTGTTTTTTGGGGTATCTCAATAAGCTGTGCCTACTATACAATGGATACCATGAAAGTCTCTTATGAAAATATATTTAGGTTTGCCAATTTTCATCGCATTCCGATCAATGGTATAGCAGCCCATAAGGAACAAACATTATAAAATTTTAAAAATAAAATATAAATTGTTTGAAACGTTTTGGTGAAAAAATATGTAACAAAATTATTTCTACTTTCTCTATTCCAATCAAAACTTTGATGTCGGGATTTCACCGGAAATATATGTTTTGAGGCCCCCTGAATAAAAAAAAGCCTTTTTAGAGAAATATCCGTGTATGTGTATGTATGTGTATCAGTCTGTCAGTCTATCTGTCTGTGTGTCTGTCTGTCTGCCTGTGTGTCTGTGTGTTGACAGCATAACTCTTAAACCTGATGTGTTACACTCATATGACTTTCTCTACCCTTGTACTAACCATTCTTGGAAACTCTTATTCCTATATCTTCTTCGTGTTAGTTAAAATAAGCATTTGTACAAATTATCTTATTGCTTATTTCCTTGTAGGTGCAAGGGGAATATTAGAATACAGTAGGCTGTGAGCGATAGTCAAATCTTTTAAAGCTTTGAGATCCCGCTCTCTTTGCACGCTTCACATATAAAAAAATCTGATGTGTTGCACTCACATGACTTCCTCTACTCTTGTACTAACCATTCTTACAAACTCTTATTCCTATATCTTCTTCGTGTTAGTTAAAATAAGCATTTGTACAAATTATCTTATTGCTTATTTCCTTGTAGGTGCAAGGGGAATATTAGAATACAGTAGGCTTTGTGCGATAGTCAAATCTTTTAAAGCTTTGAGATTCCGTTCTCTCTGTACACGTAACATATAAAAAATGAACAACGATGACCCATTTCACGAAAGTTCCAAGTTTTCCGAAACTCACACAGATAACAAGGTATATCTCCGAAATGGTTCACCCTACAAGAAAATTTATTGAGACATAAATTGTGTATTTTAGCAAGATCTACATTTTTGTATAGTATAATTTGGTCTATCTCTAACGGTTTACCAGTTATGCAAAAGTCGTCCAGAGTAAATATGACTACAGGGGCTATAGCCAGAAAATTCAAGATATACATTTCATTTGTCATAAAAATATCTGAAACATATGACATTTTAATCAAAATCGTTAGAGCCATTTTCAAGAAAATCAAAATTTTCGAAAAATTTTCCATGTAAAGGGTAGTTTAGGGTGGGGCTATTTTCTTCAAAATCTTCGTGTCACATCCTTGAACGACATTAAACTTAAATACCAACTTTGGTTTTTAACCGACTTTTCGTTTTTGAGCTATGCTGTCCACAGACTGACAGACTGACAGACACACAGACACACAGACACGGACCTTTTTCTAAAAATGCTTTTTTTGGATTCAGGGGGCCTCAAAACATGTATTTCCGGTGAAATCTCGACTTCGAATTTTTGGGTGGAATACAATACTTCCCCTACTTACCAGTAGAGAAAGTAAAAATAAACGATGTTCCATTTCACGAAAGTTTTAAGTTTTCCGAAACTGACACAAATAACAAGGAATATATCCAAAATTGTTCATTCTACAAAAAAAAAAAAAAAAAAAAAAAAAATGAAATAAATTGTGTCTTTTAGTGAGATCTACATTTTTTGTAGTTATGCTGTGCACAGACTGACAGATACACAGACACACAGATACTCAGACTGACAGACACACAGACACACAGACTGACAGAGACACAGACTGACTATACATATATGTATATCTCGCAAAAACACAATTTCTGTCTGAATAAATTTTTTTTGTAGAGTGAACCATTTCGGAGATATTCCTTGTTATTTGTGTCAGTTTCGGTAAGCTTAAATCTGTCATGAAATGCAACATCGTTGTTCATTTTTTTATATGTTAAGAGTGCAAAGGGAGCGGGATCTCAAAGCTGTAAAAGATATGACTTTCGCTAAAGCGTACTGTATTCCAATATTTCCCTTGCACCTACAAGGAAATAAGCAATAAGATAATTTCTGTAAATGTTTATCTGAAGTATCACGAAGAGTTTATAAGAATGCTAGTACAAGAGTGGAGAAAGTCATGTGAGTGCAACGAGTCAGATTTTTAGAATACCTGAAGCCACCGCACCTACAGTTATCGCAACTTGACCTATCAACAGCGTGTTTTTTTCTGTGTATACTATAAACTTAAAATGCTATAAAGTTAAAACTGTTTTAAATAACAACAGAAAAGCAAAAACCCAAATAATAATTATTAGGACAGATACATTTTTTAAAGTACGAAAGATAAACACTTTAATTTATTATTAATCTTAATACAGTAATACCAGCCTTCAACTGACGCCTGTTAAGCGGAAATCTGTCTAAAACGAAATATTTTAAATTCCCGTGAACTTAGGATTGAAAAACACGCTAAATTCCCTTGCGCGGAAATCACAGTACGCCTTTTAGTGGAAAATGTAAATTACGACGATACAGAAGAAAAAGAAGTAATAAATGAATATTAATATGAAAATAAAGAATACGTAGACCATCTTATGAATGAATTCCAGTTGAGTGAATTGAAAACAAATAGTGAGGTTAGAGAGACGAGAAAAGAAGATTTCCGAACGTTACTGGATAAGAAGATAAACACTACACACAACTTAAACGCCACGCAGAAAAACCAGCTAAAAACATGCTTATTGATGAACAGAGGCGTTTTTAGCGTGTGTTTAAGGCCGAGAATGCTACCCCATAATCCCATAAAAGCAGACCTATACCAAATGCCATTAAGGACAAAGCGAATGAGGTAATAAGGTAAATGTTAAAAGACAACATTATAGAAATATTAGACACCCCTTACCTCCATCCATTATGCTGGGTTCATAAGTCCGACGGTTCCTTACGGATGACAATTGATGCTAGGAAAATAAATTCTGTAACGGAACCTGATCATTTTAGACCTCAAGGAGTAGATGAAGTTTTGGCTAGTTTAAAACATGGCAAATATTTTTCTAAATTAGATCTAGTGGCAAATCCCGCTAGATGAATCTGTAAGAAAGTACACAGGTTTAAGTTTCAACGGAAAGATATATCAGTTTCAAACATGTGGATTTGGTATTCGACTAGCGGAAGTGCATTACTCCGAGCAATCCATAACAACTTTAGTGACACCATAGAAAACTTTGCGTTACATTACATTGATGATTTCCTGATTTATTATAGCAATTTCGACGATCACATCAAACATCTGGAATACATCTTTTTGAAATTTTATGACAGTGACATGACCATAAACTTAAATAAATCACAATTTTTGACAAAAGAAACAGAACTCCTTGGGTATATAACTACCGAAGCAGGTATAGCTCCAAATGAAAAAAGCATTACGGCTATTCAGGCAATCCTTCCACTAAAAATGTAAAACAACTGATGAGATCGTTAGGCGTACTTCAATACGAAAGTAAATTCGTAATCAACTATGCCAAAGAACGAAGTCCACTCATGCAGTTATTGAAGAAAGATGTCAAATGGAAATGGACAGAAGAACATAAGCAGGCATTTCTTAAAGTGAAGAACTTGATTAGTAATACCATTCTTTTCGAAAGACCCATACCTAACGCGCCTTATCACGTGTACACAGACGCTATAAGGGGTACGCTATTAGAAGGCACATGAGGCGAAGCTCGAGGGGGCTCGCCTAGAGCGACTGTTCTATCATAGTCGTGCACAGTACAAGAGTGAGCAACAGAGATTATTACTGGAAATTCGGTATTCTAATATGCCTTGATGTATGCGGCAAGAAGTTTTGAAGCAGCCTGTACAAATGCCATTTTTCTACGACGTATGGTTCTCGAGTTATCTCTTCGAGAACAAACAACTGACTCCCGTGTTTATGCTCATGTATGCAACTTCCAATCTCGCCTGTGTGTTTCATTCCTTTTCATTACGCAGTTACGGAGTGAGATATTATGAAGTGTCGTTAGGAACTTCATATATTTAGTTCATGAATTAATTGACCACGGATCACTGCAGTCACGTGCGAATTCTTTAGTTCGATTCAAGACCAACCCGTATCGCAAATTGTGCTTTGTGTAACTGTGACAATAAGCAGAAAATTCACATGTTTACATTGTGTTTAGTTAAGTGTTAACTATGTCACTTTCAAAGCCTGGTACCAGTGGCGCAGGTACTAAGGGTAAAGTACTCCGCTCTCAGGCCAGAAACATTATTTTTAAAGTGTGCAGCTTTTTTAAGGAATTGACATCTGAGGAAGTGCGTGTAAATAAGTACGTTAATATTGAGTGTTACAGCTTATAATGCTATCATCATTATCGTAAGTTTACGTTCTGAAAATTTATGACACGACAGATGTTTCTTTCCTCGTTGGCTCCCCGTAACTTCCGCTCTCTGGCGCATCACTTGGCAGCAGTGCAGCCACCGTGTGCACGCATTGGTTCAACTCATGTGCCTTCTAAAATCGTACGCGGTATAGTATACAAGCTTACGCGCGTATACCTAAACAAATAGACGCAGAGGGGAACAGCCACGTGATCGCTACGCATCCAGATCCTTAAGCAAAGTGGAAGCAAATGCTTGTATAACGGAGCAAGAAATCGGAGCTATATATTTCGCTCTCCAAAAATCCAGGCAGTATGTTTATAACGCCAAAATCATTCTATACACGGACCACATCAGGTTGTCCTTCATGAAGAAATGTAAACTTACCAGCTCTAAAATATCCCGTTACATACACGAAATTACTTCCTATGACATGGAAGTGAGGCATATTCCTTGAAAAGTAAAACGTTTTCAGCGACCTGCTATTCATTTCATTTCATGACAGTCCGTCGACAAACAAATTCCTCAGACTTTGTCACACCCTCAGAACGAAGTCAGACTAATGAAACTCGGTCTATAAAACAGCAGGAGACTGTCGAACAAGTTTAAGAACATAGCAGCATTGCAACATGAGGACCAATCTTTAAGGAAATTGGTGGAGACAGCCCAAGGAATAGAGAATGTCAGTGGTACAATAGCTAAGCACAACAATGTCTTATATAAGTTGCATGAACACCCTGAAAAGCAATGGAAAGTTATGGTGCCACAAGAACCCCATCCGGGATGTAAGAGGACCGCAATGGCAATCCAAGAATATTTATACTTCAAGAGAATTGAAAGAAGGTTAGAAAATTCGTTTCCTCCTGCGAACTTTGCCAAAAGGCAAAGCCCATCAATGTGAAATACGACTGTAAACCCCTAACAGTGATAAGGAAAGAGAAAAATGCGTTAGTCGCTATTGACGCACATGGTGAAATACCTTAGAGACTGTACAACTGCAAGTACATATTTGTGATGTTTCACATCTTCACTAAATTTGTAATGGTATACCTTGTGAGGAATATCAAAAGTAAAACCTGTGTAAACAAGATTCTAAATGATTGGATACCAACACACGGACCAATAAAGGCCATATTACGCCACTTTACACAGGAGCAAGGTTTTCACTTCAGCTTTGAAAGACAATAACATCAAAATCTAAATTCGTCTGCATATTACCCACAAGGCAATCCGTGTGAGAGAATCATGCGTAACCTGGGGATTTATTTCAAAATTCCGTGCCATGCAAACCACCGAGGATAGTATAAACATTGCAAAACTATCGAGAAAATATTAAACCATTATATTAACCCTATGACTGGATTTGCATCATATGAATTGATGACTGACCAACCATCAGAATCCTTAGTGTTTGACGTCCCAACAACTATTGAATATCAAGAGGGAAAGCTCAACGAAGATAAGGCTGAGAAGAGAATCGCCAGAATCCAAAGTAAGAACAAATGCGATCCCAAGATAGGTGATGAGGTGTTAGTAAAACAATTCAACCTAACGAGTGCCCAGACAAAAGGAAGATGAATTTGTTATATAGGGAACCCTTTAAGATCATCAACAAATTTGGCGATCATACGTACGAACTCGAGGAGAATAATAAGATCATAGGAAGGTACCACAAAATACTATTAAAGCCTTACAGAGAAACTGATGTAGGGACAATCACAAGTGAAAGTAATGCTTCCTAAAGACAAAAAGAAACAAATGTACTGAGCATTGTAACCATATACATATACCAAGTGGCCCACCAGAGCCGGCCCCACCGTAAGTAGATAACCCTTCGTGCGTTAAAAAAGTTGCAGAAGTTCACGGTGGAAGAGAGGCCAGTGGCGTTGCTGCTGCTTAGCGGGACGTGAAGTGTGAGACAATTGAACCAGCGTGTGTACTTCGTGATAATAGACCGTAACAGTATAAACAGCCGAGAAAGTCTCATTCTACTTACAGGATCTTTATTTTCCAGGGAATAAACTCACTCTTCTATATGCTGCTATTGTCTAACATTTGAATTAGAGATTGTGAAGAGCAAGTATGACGGCACGTAATGTTTCATTGGCACGTAATGTTTCATTGGCATTTCTTCGTTTCTTATTAAAGTTATTGCTGTATTTGTTTATTACGTATTACTAGTTATTGTTATTATTGATGTTATTAGTACCACATTATTATTACCTTTATTATAATTTATTCTTGTTAGTTTATAATAGTAATTTCCCTAGGGCGTCTTCCCCTTATTCAGAGGTTACCCTCATCGCCCGGCCGCTGCGTCCTCCAGCCGCAGCCAAGGCCACGGAGGAGTGCAGGTTGGGGGTGGCGGGGGTCAGCACGCCGACTCCCCCGACCGTAAGGCGACTACTTTGACCTTTTTAGGGACGCTACCTTTCTATCAGGATAGCTCCTCAATTGGCCCCCCAGGGACCTAACGAGGCTGAGTGCACCCCGTACCAGACCTCCCAGCAGGGGACCGGGGATCGAACCCGGGTCCTCCGCGCCACAGGCAGGCGCGCTACCACTGCGCCACGGAGGCGGTCATTTATAATAGTAATAATAATGATAATAATAATAATAATAATAATAATAATAATAATAATAATAATAATAATAATAATAATAATAATAATAATAATAATAATAATAATAATAATAATAATAATGATAATAATAATAATGATAATAATAATGATAATAATAATAATGATAATAATAATGACAATAATAATAAACACTAATAGAAATAATAATAAATAATAATTAACAGTAATGAACCAACAATATCAATAATAACACTAACTAATAATACGTAATAAACAAATACAGCAATAACAATAAGAAACGAAGAAATGCCAATGAAGCTCTACGTGCCGTCATGCTTCCTCTTTAGGGCCCTAATGACCAAGTTGTCGACGGGCCCTTAAACCCAATACACTCACTCACACTCACTGCTTCCTCTTTACAGTCTCTCGCTGATGTGATGCTAGCAACTGACAGCGTCGTTAAACAACAACTTTACAATCTCTAATTCAAATCTTAGACAGTTGTAGCATATACAGGAGTGAGTTTATTCCCTGGAAAATAAATAGTAGAATGAGACTTTCTCGGTTGTTTATACTGTTATAGTCTATTATCACGAAATACACACGCTGGTTCAATTTCCTCTCACCTCACGTCCCGCTAAGAGGCAGCAACGCCGCTGGCCTCTCTTCCGCCATGAACAACTCTTCTAACACACGAAGGGTTATCTACTAACGGTGGGGCCGGCTATGGTGGACACAGCACACGCACACACACACCCACACACACACACAAACACACAGACACACACACACTCACTCACACACACACACAAACACACAGACACACACACACTCACTCACACACATATGTGTGTAAGTAATATGCTGTTTTACATTTGTACTCTTTTATAATGAACTACATACCTTCTGATGAGAGGTATTTTGAGGTAGTATTTCCGCGTAAGACCTCTAGAATGATAAAATACGAGGTTATAGAGGCGACAGAAAAGCCCACTGATAGCCATAAATAATTGTAAATATAGTTACTAAAGGCTAAGTTCAATTGTCTCTTTTAAAATGGCTTGATTCGGCTTTGCAACGGAAATCTTATGAGTCCGCAATAAATAATTCCAGTGATTTCTGAATATAAAGTGAACTTCAAACGGATGTTTATAGTGGTGGCGAAAGACAGAGTGACAGCCGATCAAATAAGTGTAAATTCTGTGACGCGGCACTAATACCAGCAGAGATATTGACCTATAAAAATTTGTAATCCGTTCATGTCCACCCGTTAGCGAGATTTAAAAAGACGCCAAGCCATATGACTACATAGTTTGTGATAATAGACTGAGTATGTCCGTTTAAAAGTTTAAATAAATTCAGTACTTTAAAGTTAATCTAGAGTAGTGATTAACTGATATATTCATTGACCCGTACTGCGCCAGAGTAATGAAAAAAGATTAAGAGTTGTTCATGCTCACCGCTGATCCATCGGGGAAACGACAAACGACGCCATTTCCAGCCGCATTGGTAGGAGCAACAAAGTGAGTGGTATACCAAACCCTTTAATAAACTCGTCGCACTTCATTGGAATTGATGAAAAAGTATGTAAAACACCTCAATACTACACCACACAAATTTGCACAGTATATAGTACATACACTAAAAGCGCACTTCAAAGAATAATATATTAAATGTTTAGGTTATGTTTTGGTTATAGAATGACGTGTATATGTACATAATTGAATTCATGATAAACTACGTAAAATTCTCACTTCAATACGGCACCTCACAAACTTGCACAAGGTATAATGTTGAATTACGATTTTAGTTAGTTTTGCTCAATGAGCGCGCACTTAACCCTTTCATGCCTGGTGTGTCATATAAGATACATTGGCTTTTTTCCTATTTGTACTAGTTTTAACTTTTTGTTTCTGCTATATTCTTGTTATACTGTCTGTCATCAATTAAAAATACATATTTGAGACGGTTTGAATTGTAAAAAATTATTTTTTTTACAATTTATATTGTAGTGTTTTTTTTTATAAAGAAAAGAAGCGAAATCCATGCAACCGCAGTCAAATGATACCCCGTCATCATCCACGCGTGCCATCACACCGATTATTTTATGTGGGCCCTCCCCGTCCTTTACCACAGGCACATTTGACTGCGGTTGCTGAGACTCGAACTCGCGACCTCAGGCTTTGAGTGCATGGCCAGTGCACTACGTGGCCACGGAGTAATGCAGGTTGGGGGTGGCGGGGGTCAGCACGCCGACCGTACGGCAACTACTTGACCTGTTAGGGACGCGACCTTTCTATCAGGGTAGCTCCTCAATTGGCCCCTCAGGGACCTAACGAGGCTAAGTACACACCGTACCAGACCTTCCAGAGGGGGAAAAATCCCATGCCGGTACCGGGGATCGAATCCGGATCCTCCGCTCCAGAGGCAGACGCGCTACCATCTGTGCTACGGAGGCGGTCTCCAAATATTACCAAAACACAAATAAATTAATTAAAAAGACCAGGTTCTTTCGGGTCAAATTTTTAATCTAAACCATTCTCGAATCACGTTTATCACAGACGTAAAAGTTCATAAAAATCGGTACAGCCGTTTAGGAACAGTTCAGTCACATACACACGGAGAGGAGATATAGTGTATATATATTCATCCTAAGACCACAACCGCTGGGGACGAACATTCACAGAGAGCAAATTCCCCGCCATGCTGTGCCCGAGACAGCTGTCGACGCGGGTCAATCCTTAAAGGACCAAGCAAATGAAGGATGAACTGAAATGAAATGGAGGTGAAATGGAGGGAGAGGAAATACGGGGGGCGTAGCGAACCTTCCCAGCATTCGCCTGGCAGCTCGGCCACTGGAATTGAACCCACGACTTCCCGAATGCGGACGACAGGGCTACTGTCTGACCCATCCCGCTGAATATACGAAGGAGGGAGAAACCCTTCCAGCATTTACCTACCAACCAGAGAAAACCATGAAGTACCCAAGATAGGGGTCAACTGGAATGGAACCTGGGACCGATCGTTTGTGAGCCTCACACGTTATCAGTAGTTATCCTTCTGGGTCCCACTGGAACTTCCATATTCATTCCACTAATTATACGTAAAAGGAGGCCTGTGTTTCTACCACTTGCTTTTTTCCTATCTGCGGCAGTTACACGAAAATTCAATATCGAGGTGCTACAGCAAAGACACGTTTTGGGATTCCTAAACCCTAAAAGGCACAAACACAGAGGACACCTCGCTGACGTCGACCTACACAACCCCAGGAGGGAGGCAAGGATGAAATGAGGGAACCGAAGGTGCCACACAGGGTCGCAGCTAGACAGGCCACAGAGACGCGAGGAAGTCCCTAACAAGTGCTGCGATCTCTTCATCCAGACGCCAGGCCCCGCCAAGCAGCCATCACATCACAGATCCGGTGTCGCACTGAGTTTCCCCCTCCCCGGAGGACAAGGAGGACAAGGGCTGCCAAACGCCACCTAGCGCCGAGAACAGCAGTTACCATGCGCAGTCAAGCACGCCATCTGCCCGGCACTATAAACACTACATGTCTGGAAGTATATCTGAAATATAAGGAAATGGAATGAAGGGAAATGATCTAAAGGAAACCGTGGTATGAAATAATGCACCCCAGCATTCCACTAAGTGACATGGGGAAACCACGGAACCCCATATCAAAGTGCGCGGCCATGGAGATCGAACCCACGACCTCCCGAATGTGGACCATAGACCTTACCGCCTGAGCCATCCCGCTCGGTTTCCTAAACCTTAAATATCTAGTGACTTTCTCTACTCTTGTATAAACGTTTTACAAACACTTATTCCTCTGTCTACTGAGTCAATCCAGATAAATATTTGCTCAATTATTGCTAATTTTCTTGTAGGTGCAAGGGGAATATAGGAATACATTAGCTTTAGGCGATAGTTAAATCTTTAAGAGCTAGTCGCTATGTGATGGCTTTGACACTCCATTGTCATTACACGGCAAAGAGACAGAACAATGGAGCACAACTTCCCATTTGCGGAAAGTATATCGCATTGGAAAATTAAAACACATAACAAGGAACATTTCGAAAATAGTTTACTGTAGAAAAAAATATTTGACGTAAATTGTGTTTTAACTAGATCTACATTTTTGTGCAGTAAGATTTGGTGTATCTTCTACTGTTTACCAGTTATGCAAGACGCATCCAGAAAAAAGAGGACTTTTGAAGACTTTCCTGAAAATTCAAGATGTACATTTCCTTTGTCATAAAAATATGTATTTCCTGTAAAATCTCAATAATTTTTTGTATCAAATGCAATACTTCCCCTACTTAGTACACGTAGCAGAGAAAGGAAAAATTACTCTGTTGCACTCACATTAGTTTCTCTACTCGTGTGCAGGCTATTGTTACAAACGCTATATCCTCAATATAGTGCATGCTAATCGGGACAAACATTTTCAGAAGTGATTTTAGTCATAATTTTATTATAGGTTCAAAGTGAATATGGAATAAAAATAGGCTTTAAGCGATAGTCAACTGTCATAAGAGCTGGTAGCTAGGTGATGACTTTGAAATTTCATTGAGAAAATTGGTACAGACAACAAGAGTAATCTCTGAAATGGTTCACTTCACAACAGATATAAGATATAAAGTGTGCATTTTAACAAGGTCTACTTGTTTTTCTGTAGTAAAATTTTGTCCATCCCTGATGGTTTACCGGATATACAGAAGTCATCCAGATTGCAGAGGACTTCTGAGGACATTTGCAGAAAATTCAAGATATGGATTTCCTTTTTTGTAAACATATTTTAAATATACGGTATTTTAATCAAAGTCGTTAGTGCCATTTTTGAGAAACACAAAATTATCGAAAAATACTCCACATAAACGGTAGTCTGAATTGTGGTATTTTCTTGAAAATTCTTGTGCCGCATCCTTGGAGGATGTTATACTTAAATACAAAGATCCGTATTTTACCGCCTTTTAGATTTTTTTTCTTCAGTTATGCAAGTCACATATGGTTATATACACTGCACACACACGGGTCTTTTTCTAAAAAGGATTTTTTTTTTTTTTCCAGATTCTGGGGTTTCCAAAACATGTATTCCCGATGAAATATCGAAATGTAATTTTTGGGTGGAATGTTCCCTGCTTACTAAGCATAGTAGAGAAACTAAAATTTAGAAAATGTTTAACAATTATCTTGAAAATGGCGTATGCCAAAACGTTAGTTGAAATAAACTGCCTGTTAAGCAATCTACATTTTTGTGTAGTATGCTTTATTGTTTACGGGTTAGTCAAAAGTAGACAAAATTCCTTCTGAATGATGTGAACCAGAAAGTTCAAGATCGAAATTGTATTTGTCATATAAATATGTGCGTGCGTGCGTGCGTGTGTGTGTGTGTGTGTGTGTGTGTGTGTGTGTGTGTGTGTGTGTGTGTGTGTGTGTGTGTGTGTGTGTGTGTGTGTGTGTGTGTGTGTGTGTGTGTGTGTGTGTGTGTGTGTGCGTGTGTGCGTGCGTGCGTGCGTGCGTGCGTGCGTGCGTGCGTGCGTGCGTGCGTGCGTGCGTGCGTGCGTGCGTGCGTGCGTGCGTGCGTGCGTGCGTGCGTGCGTGCGTGCGTGCGTGCGTGCGTGCGTGCGTGCGTGCGTGCGTGCGTGCGTGCGTGCGTGCGTGCGTGCGTGCGTGCGTGCGTGCGTGCGTGCGTGCGTGCGTGCGTGCGTGCGTGCGTGCGTGCGTGCGTGCGTGCGTGCGTGCGTGCGTGCGTGCGTGCGTGCGTGCGTGCGTGCGTGCGTGCGTGCGTGCGTGCGTGCGTGCGTGCGTGCGTGCGTGCGTGCGTGCGTGCGTGCGTGCGTGCGTGCGTGCGTGCGTGCGTGTGTGTGTGTGTGTGTGTGTGTGTGTGTGTGTGTGTGTGTGTGTGTGTGTGTCTAATGCTCAGGAATTGACAATGAAGTCATTCTCCTACCTTCCCAGTATTTGGTGACAATGTCAAGATACAGCGTCAAAGATTGGCATAACGCTAGTTGTTCCATAATTATAATTTCTTCTCTGGTACAGGGGTCCTAATGACCAAGTTGTCGACGGGCCCTTAAACCCAACACACTCACTCACTCACTTCTCTGGTACACAGTAGGCAATTTGGTGAGCTTGAAAGGTCAATCCTATAGATGGTTATTCATACAATCATGTTTAGTTATGAGATGAAAGGTGGCAACAGCTAATTTTCTTAATAATTTTGGAATTAATTTAGGATTTTGCGGAATTTGCAGCCACTTGGAATTTTTATTTTCTTAGTTATGTTGTATAGTTTGTACATATTTTTCTTTCTACAATGCGTTTGATTCAAAAGGACATTCTATAATAGCTTTTTGTTTAATATGGGTACCTTTCTTTGTCAAAAAGCTGCTGTTCCATTACCATACTCCACAATGAGATGGTATCCATTGTAATAACAAGTTTACCAATTTGTTGAACATCTTTTAGATTTCTTTAATTTTTGTCATTTAGGGAGTATTACTAGTGCTTGTATAGCAGCCTGAGGGTCTGAAAGGATAATTCTGTCTTTGCATTAATGCAGCTAGAAAAATATATTTTGCAGTGCTATATAAACAGCTTCTATTTCTCCATCAAAATTTGTGGTATTTCTTCCAACGTTTCTACAAAAGGAATTGAACTGGCATATACAACCTGCTCCAGCCCCATCATTGGTATCAGAGAGCGAACTATTTGTGTACATAAGTGTCCATTTGTGATTTGGATAATTTAGATTTAAGGTCATGTATGTGTGTGGGTGTGTGTGTGTGTGTGTGTGTGTGTGTGTGTGTGCTATATAAATGTATTATACACTGAAACCGAAATTATAATGTCAATATATATTTGATAATAGAAAGAAAGAAAAGGAGATTCTAGTCAATAGTTAAGGGGAAGACGTAATAAAGCTGAATATGTTAAAGTCTCAAGAATGGAAGCCTAGGCAGATTTAAATGAGTGATAAGGTTACAATTGTTGTATGTACAAACCTCTAACGACTCAGCGGGCTGATTCCTATCTTACCATGACGTGCTCTAAAGTTAGCCAATGGAAATCGCTTCCTTCGTGTTGCTCGCGCAAAAACAAATGCAACGCAAGACACACTCGTCTTGAATCGAGCCGAGAGAACGCACGTGCAACTCGGGAGTTGTACGTAAGCTAGCACGTATACATAATTCGGCGGTTGCTAAAGGGTGACAAAGTTAAAGTGTTATAACGTTGTAGTTGAAGTTACAAAGTTACATTCTATTTAAATATCGTCGGCAGTTCTCTACCAATCTGGAAATTCACAAATAAAGTGATATATTGGTTGATTCTTCGTTTGGTTCCATTCCTACCATAACTCACGCATACCCTGTAGATTAGGACATCTTGCTAGAGCTAGTCCGGACACCAAACACGAGATCTTATAGGTCTTAAAGGCGACGTCTTCGAAGGAGAGGAGCGTTTGCGTCAACACCTAAATAGAATCCTTAAAGAATGTTACAGCTATTTTTTGAGAAAGTAGTAAACATCAAGGGGGGGGGGGGAATGCTCCACTTAAAGGATGGTTTAAGGTGGGTAATCTTCCTGAACAGTGTTTAGTCGCATCTTAGAAAGATGCTGAACTTAAATACTTAGGGAGGACGATTGTAAGTCGCTCTTGGGGTATTTATGTCTGATGTGAGATTCCCTTGTGGTCTACCGAGAAGTACGAATCGGTTGGGGAATTTAATGTCATACTGGCAAGTTAACCATGGTAGCTTAGTGCTTAGTGCAGCCGCTCGATAAGCGGAAGATCCGTGGTTCAAATCCCGACTGTGACATTGAATTTTTCAGTTCTGCTTCCACCTCTCAAATACCAAATTTATTAATACATTTCGCAGATAATAAGAAGACATATGGTACTGTGTGAAAGAATTTTGTCTCAAGTTTACTGATTTTAAAGTAGTGACGAGGACGCAAACGCTACTGACATTTACGAGTTAAATACTTCATCCAGTTATTGAGGAAGTGCAGGAAATGCATAAGAGCTAAGCCGGTTATGCAGCTCTGAACCCATGAACCTGTTTGTATGAAAAGTGCTAGAGTAGCATATAGCTGAAGGGCACGACCGTATGGAAGTTACGACTAGTGCCTTGAAAACTCTTTTGTTCTCCAGCATATAAACAAAACGTGCCAGAACTTCACTTTGTTAATCTCCAGAGTTTAAAGACCTTCACATTGCACAAACTTTGATACTGTGTGTTACTCCGCAGTAAGTTTGTAGAAATTATTTATCTACCAGTTATGTGCCTACAGTAGGTAGGGGAATATTGCATACTACACAAAAATTAGATATCGAGATTGTACTGGAAATATACGTTTTGTGACTACCTGAATCAAAATACAAAAAAGTCTGATGTGTTGCACTCACGTGACTTTCTCCATTATTAAACAAACTATCCCTAAAAACACTTGTTCTTCTATCTACTTCATGTTAATCAAGATAAACATTTACAGAAATTACATTATTGCTAACTTTATTTTAGGTACAAGGGAAATACAGTGGACTTAAGCGATAGTCAAATGTTCTAAAAGTGGTCGCTATAATACGATGACAGTGAAATTCCATTTTCTTTGCATGACCAAGAGGTAAAAAAATGAATAATGACCTTCCATTTGAAAACGGTCTATAAGTATTGCAAAATCACAACAAACAGGGAATATCTTCGAAATGATTCACTTCACAAAAAATATCATGTGACATAAATCGTGTGTTTTAACAAGATCTACATTTTTTGCATAGTAAGATTTGGTGTATCTCTTACAATTTACCAGTTATGCAAAAGTCATCGAGAGTAAATAGGACTACGTGTGACGTGGAAAGAAAACTCAAAATATAAATGTCATTTGCCATAAAAATATCTAAAACATATGGCATTTAATGAAACTCCTTAGCCATTTTTGAGAAAATCAAAATTTTCCATGTAAAGGGTAATTTAGGGTGGAGGAATTTTCTTCAAAATATTCGTGTCGCATTCTTGAAAGATATTAAACTGAAATACCAACTTTCATTTTTCCGACTTTTCGTTTTTGATTTATGATGTTCACAGACTAATATACACATGGATACACACAAACACAAACATACATACACACACACAGAGAGAGAGAACTTTTTCTAAAAATGCTTTTTTATTTAGGGGACCTCAAGATATATATTTCCAGTGAAATATCGACTTCGAATTTTTGGTCGAATACAACACTTCCCCTACTATACTCGTAGAGAAATTAAAAAGAACAAAAAACAGCAGTTTTAGAAAAAGGTCCACGCCTGTGCGAGTGTGACTGTTAACATAATTCCAAAACGAACAGTTGATATATACTTGGTGTTAAGTTCAGCGTCGTCCAAGGTTACGACACGAAGATTTTCAGGAAAATACTCCAGCCCAAATTTCTTTTGTATGCAAATATTTTTAGACTTTTTCTCTCTAAATAACTCATTTAACGACCTTGATTCCCCTCCTAGAAGCCGCATGACCTTGTAGGTGGAGGAGAGGCTTTGTGCAATTAGGACCCTGCAGGCTGTACTAGCCGTGCTCGCTCGTCGCCGCTACGGTCACCCATGCTAGAGTGGCTGCAGGCGAGTTGGCAACCAAGGAGCGGCTTAACATCTAAAATCGAACCATAGAAGGGAATCTCAGGAAGAACGCCCTTCACAGGGACTCCCAGTTGGAAAGCTCTAAGGTGTCTCCCAGGGGGAGTCCTCACAGTAAAGCGGCAATGGTTCACCCCAAGCCAAGGTGGGAAGCATCGTGCCGAGGGCTGCATGGCACCAGGGTGAATAGTTTGGGTGCCAGACAGACACTCACACACACACGAACCTTTTTCTAAAAATGCTTTTCATTGGATTCAGGGGGCTTCAAAACATATATTTCCGGTGAAATCTCGACATCGAATTTTTGGGTGGAATACAATACTTCCTCTACTTAGTAGAGAAAGTAAAAATCACCGTTAAGCGAGTGAACACCATTGCTGTTGAGCAATTGTTAAAGAATGTTAAAAGCCGCCGATATGGCCGTTGTTAAGGCTGGCATTTAAAAGGAATATTAAAAAATCACCAGTTTAATCCATTTTAATTTAAACTAGCAACCGCATAACTTCAATGCGAATGTTGAAATATAGTTGCTGGTTATGAAGTATGACCCAAAATGCACATACAAACATGTGTACAAGGTGAAGGTGAGATAACCAGCAACTGATCAACTGAACCAAAATGTCCTTAAGACAAACGCAATGCCGGACTGGATTTTGTCTCACCCTTAACACACGAACAAGTAAAGCTCTTTTACATCAGTTCGATTTAAAGAGAAAAATTAATAATCTTAACGGCACGAAATTGGAAAATTGTTCATAGGCAACATTTATTATGTTTTGTTCATAATTCCAATGCCTCCTCCATTTTGAAACCAAATAAACATTAAAGTTTCCATGAACTTCAACTTACTATAAATTTAACATGCAGTATAACTTTCATAGTTTGGATATATAACAGTAAAGCTTGGATAACATTTTCAGGGGTTTTGAACTCTCACCTGTTCATTTCCTTAAAATGTGTCCTTGATTGCAACGTGCGTTACTGTATATGCAAAATATTATGAAGATCCTTGAAACAAGTTATATTTTCCTGTTTGCTACAGCTATTAAGGCAGAAAAAGAAGACGATCAAATAAATTACATAACCAAGATATCTGTGAACGGTTGTTCTGTGTACAGCATTTATCAATTTTTGTGGGATTGTAGGTGAGTATTTTCTTCACAATGCTCAGCGGAATTAGTGTATGTAATTTACGTGTGCCATATATTGTGCCATCAATCATTCTTTCCCTTTTTTACTTTCTCTACTACGTACAATAGAGGAAGTATTGTGTTCCACCCAAAAATTCCATCTCGAGATTTCACCGGTAATATGCTTTGGGGCTCCCATGAATTTAGAAAAAGCATTTTGAGAAAAATTTCCGTGTATGTGTCCGTCTGCCAGTTTGTGGACAACCTAACTCAAAAACCAAAAGTCAGCTAAAACCCAAAGTCGGTATTCAAATTTAATGTCTTTCAGAGATGCGACACGAAGATTTTGAAGAAAGTAGCTCCACCCTAAACTACCTTTTACATTGAAAATTTTGATTTTCTTGAAAATGGCTCTATCGATTTCGATTAAAGTGTCTGAGATATTTTTATAACAAATGAAATGTATATCTTGAATTTTCTTATTATGACCCCTGTAGTCATGTTTACTCTGGATAACTTTTGCATAACTGGTAAACCCTAAGGTATAGACCAAATCTTACTGCACAAAAAAGCAGATTTTGCTAAAATACACACTTTATATTGGAATACATTTTTTTTTTTTTTTTTTTTTTTTTTTTTTGTAGAATGAATCATTTTGGAGATATGCCTTGTTATTTGTGTGAGTTTTGGAAAACTTATACTTCTATCAAACAGAACATTGTTATTCAATTTTTTATGTTAACCGTGCAAAGAGAACGGAATCTAAAAGTTTTAAAAGATTTGACTATCGCTCAAAGCCTACTGTATTTCCATATTCCCCTTGTAATTACAAGAAGGTAAACAATAAGATACTTTCTGCTAATGTTTATCTCAACTAACACGAAGAAGATATGGGAATAAGACTTTGTTGGAATGCTTAGTAGAAGAGCAGAGAAAGTCATGTGAGTGCAACATACCATTTAACATGTCATCCGAACGTATGAAATTAATATTGTAATATATCAAAATTAGTAAATGTACTTCTTGGTCATATCACGGAGATTACTGTAGGCTCACGTGAGTCAGTGTATTGCAGATGGTCTCTACTTCAGCATATATTTGAGGAACATGGGAGCTAACCATAATTACTGCGTAGTTGTCTTCCTGTACTATGCAGTTTGTTGCTATTGAATTTTGGCAGAATGTAAACTTTGGGGTCATGGAATTTCTTCAGTTTACTTATAGTCATTGTGATGCTGGAAAAATGACTATAGTTGCGCAGCTATCTTGTGTCATTTGTCCAGATAACTTGTGGATAAATGGTTTAGTTCAGTAGTCGCCTTCCTGTGTCATTTATTTGTATTTATTTCGGTTTGTAGGTGGAACCTTGCGTAGTGGTATTCAATATTCAAACCAGTATTGACCTGGAAGCTGAAGAAAATCACACGAAATCTCCAGTCCGATTATTTGCTAAACGGATTTGAAATATTCGCGTACAGTGCGATCCGTGGCCTCACCATAAAATGTCCGCGCTGTATTATTTATTATTTTAACGACTACTATTACTTTAAAAAGCTTATCGACCAATGTCGCACCCTTTCACGAAATGGTAAGCATAAAGCTCAGTGTGGATGAACTTCGATGAGACGTCTGAGATTCTGTTTCTTTTGGCTCTTGTTGCAGAGCCCGACACTCAAAAATGTAAAGCACATGAGCACACAGGCAAAGTCACTGATAGTGAAAGGGCTAGTAGTCAAGCGTACTACTACCTTGTAGGTACCTCGTATTATGTGGTAATAAACAACCAACATAGGCAGCCTGCTCGTCCCTTGCCAGCCCTCATAGTAGGCACAGTTTATAGAGATACCCAAAAAAACAACCTTGACATTTTCCCCCCATTATAGTCCAGTCTGGTTATGTTTGGTGATAATCCATCCGTTAGGTTGCATTATAGTGTCGCCAACTGTTCTTAACGTATAACAATGGTAAGGCTACGGCCATTCGTCTGTTATGTTGCCACAGAAGCCCTTGTTTATGAACGCGTTCCAGAGAGGCCAACTGATAGATTTTAAAACAAGATTTTGTTTAGACGTCGTATTAATTAATTAATCTGTGGACGTACTGCTCATGTTTGAGTGATTTTCTCTTGAATTCTTTTAGAGCAGTATATGCAGTTATAGTTACTGTTGTTATGTTTGTGTTGGCTGCACAGTAGAGCATTAAATATATATTGTGATATTTAGCGCTCGGAAGTGATTTTATGCAAAAGTGTTACTGCAGAACAAAATTTGTCGAAGGTGAGTACGTTCTTTGTTGTGTGGTAACAATGTTCAAACATTATTATCGTTTGAAACCGTGGTACTTTAACTCTGTGATATTTGAGGTTAGAAATGCCTTTATTATGTATGTTGGCAGGACTGCTTTTCGGCATACTTTCATCTGCTGTTTAGTGTAATGTGAGCCATGCTGAACTCTTGGGAATTGCCGATAAACTGTGTCCACTATACCAATGATTCTCACCGAGCGAGATACTCCGCGGTGACGTCTGAAGCTCGCATTCGGGAGATCCCGGGTTCGATATCTGGTGTCGCCTACTCTGACCATGGATTATTCTGTGGTTTTTTCCTGGTTGGCTAGACAAATACCGGGGTGGTGTCTTCTCTCACGGCTCTCGTCCCTCCCATTTCCTCTAATTTCACAGAGACTTGCGGTTTAGAATTTCTCGGCACCGCCAAAGAGTGGTCTCCCAGCCTCCACTGTCGAATTGAGCTTTCCCCAATTGTTGCTAGAGGGAAGCCCCTGCGCCACACTCCAGTGGGCTGGGCAGGTAGCCATTGAGCGCCAATCTTTTTTCTTTTGTGTGTGTGTGGGGGGGGGGGGGGGGGACTGGACAATTTCGGAGATATTCCTTATTATTTGTGCAAGATTTCCAATACTTATACTTTTCTCAAATGGAAGGTCGCAATTCACTTTTTTATATCTTAGCTGTGCAAAGAGAACCATTTCCAAACCCCCATATAGCAACCAGCTTTAAAAGATTTTACTATCGCTCAAATCCTAATGCAGGCCATGACAAGGCATTTGATTTTCTCAATACTGCTATAAGGAATTAGTAATTACGCTTATTACTTGGTAACATATACATATTTCTTGTTCGTTCAAGTTAAGAAAATACATACAAGTTTGTGGAAATATTAGTAAGGAGATTTTTATATGCAGGAATAATTAATTACGATTTATTGAAACGTAACATTGACGGTTTCGAAATTGCGATATTTACGTTGACATTTTCTAACGTTATTTTTATGAAATAATAGACGTAATTGCATTGACAGCCAACAATATAGGGGATTAATTCTTGACCTACAATCCGGTTTGAAAAAAAAAAAAAAAAAAAATCTAGACCAAATTCGGAGACTGATAAGCCAAAAGATTATATTTTGAGCCTTGCATTCGTTATTTAAGAGACAAATACAAAATGTCAAATTGCGAAGTGGCTGGTCTACTTTTTGGTGTTCGTGGAGTGATTACTAAACTTACTGTTAATTTGTTCCGACTTTTGAATTGCAATAAGTGTTTTAGAAGATACTGGTTCACATATTATCCGTGATTCTTTGTACATTTTACACAATCATCTGTACATTACACTAAATTAAATGAATAAATAATTGTGAATGGTTAGCTATAGTATTTCTAAGTTTTAGAATAATTTTGTGCATTATTATACTTTATTTATAAAATATTTTACATTATATTATACCCTTTATCATTCATATGTAAAATTGTCTTCTATATACTATCTATTAGCAGGCGTGCTTTATGCATCCCTAAAATAGGACAGCTATCCAAGTACTGGATTTCCTCTGATATACTCTTTGCACCCACACTAATGTCTGCATATGTTTATCTCGACTAACATGAAGAAGATAGAGGAATAAGTGTTGGTAGGAATACTTAGTACAAGAATAGAGAAAAAGTCATATGACCGTAACATCAGATTTTTAGGATGTTTCCCTTTGAAGCAAAACGATCGCAAACTGACAAGAAACATGGCCACGTTCCTGCTACTGAAAGTGGCTGCCAATCTAAATTAAAAGTGAAATCCACTGAATTAGCCATGTTTTGATTTGTTGTTCTTGTTTACTTCCCGCTCATTTAAACGTAAACGCTACAACTATGTATTGTTGATAGCGCATTAGTGAAACAAAACGGTGTGAATCAGAAACCCAAGCTTGTATAAACTGTGAATCATAAGCATCGTTAAGGAACGCAGTGGTGTAACCAGTAGTTTCTAACTAATCTAAACTTTTGCCCAAAAAAAAAAAAAAAAACTTTAAAAAAAAAAAAAAGATCTCTGTGAATCAGATATTTAAGTCTATATAAATGGTCGCGTGCTTTGTTCTAAGCACTGGTTGTTAATCAGACTGTTTCGTGTACTTTGGTGTGAGTTTGTCTTGTCTGTAGTTGGCGCTATTATTTATTCCTGTGTTGATGGCACTTTTGTGCATTTATTTTTAAAGTGGTTGGAAATAGGAAGTGCCATCTATCAGGAATTTGGGAAATGACGGGTTCTCGAGCCGTCCAGTGTTGAGGTAGCTTCAAACATCCAAGAACAATAATCAAGAACCTTGTCCAAACATTAACGCCGTCGGCAAAGAAATTGTCATTAATGATGAACATTAGTCCAAGCATTAACGCTATCAGCAAAGGAGTGTCTGTACCTTTCCTCTGTCTCCACATTGACATTATGCCCTGGAATGGAGAAATAGTATTGCACAATTGCAAGAAGATCTGAATATTGCTCTTCAGAAGCACAATCTTCAAAAACAGTGTCACCCACTTTTCATGAGCCATGATCTCCAAAGAAACCGTTTCGATGACGATGATGATGATTATGATGACGATGATTTGTGGGTTTAAGGGCGCTCAACTTCTAGGTCATCAGCGCCCTTAAAAGATTCATGGCAATAGCCAGACAAAAATAAAAATACTAGCAACAAGATAAATATGCACAAAAAGTAAAAAACAGTGGTAATAGCAAGATAAGAAACAAAGTGATAAATATGTCAAAAAGCATAACTAAAATTTTAAATCGTCAAATTGATATTGCACTCCGCTAAAAACTTAAAAACTCTATCAACCGCTGTTTTGTCGTCCGCTAAGAACTCTGGAAGTCTGGCAAGCAGCTGCAGAGAATCAAAGGTTATCACACAACGGACATAGAGGGGCCGTCTCTTCTAAATAGGTAACCATGCGAAAAATTGCAGTGCCCTATTCTTAGTTGAGCCAAACTAACCTCCTCGCGGCGAGATATGCGACAGCAAGTTACCCAGTTTATCGGAAGTTCTTTCACTTCTCTAAGCTTATTACCGCGGAGAGCTGACCATTCTTCGTGCCAGGACGACAGCACCGTTCTCCGCACTTCAAGCCCAAGGTCTTCCGAAGTAACACGTGAGATGGTAATATTGGGTTCTGTAGTTGCCGTCTTTGCTGCAGAATCTGCCATTTCATTCCGCTGCAAACCTACGTGACCAGGAATCCACGCACACACCACGTCAACGCCAGAAGCGTGTAAAACATGGAGGGCATCCTGGATACGTTGTACAATACGGTGAGAGTTGTACAGGTCACAAAGGCTCTGAAGTGCACTAAGGGAATCGCTCAAAATCAGGCAGTCACCTAATTTACGACGGCGCACATACAAAACGGCTCGGTAAATTGCATAAAGCTCTGCAGTAAAAATGGAAGTGCTATTTGGAAAACAGAATGTATGTGCTTCGGTTCCATAAACATAAGCACATCCTACACCGTTGGTGCTCTTTGACCCATCGGTGTAAATATATCGACGGTCTGTGTAGCCTGACAAAAATTCTAAAAAACATGTGCGCATACTTGAAATAGGCATCGTGGACTTCTGGTGTACGGTCATCCCAAGATCTACATGGGGCGTGCCAGATAACCAACGAGGGTAAAGCTTCTCGCCCTTTGCGAACATCCTAGGCAGTTCCACTCAAAGCTTCATTAGAAGATCTTGGAAACGAAACCCAACAGACTTAGGACTAAGGGAGCTATTTCTATATCGTTCTCTTAGCGTGGTGGTGAAAAAAGAAGCAAACGTTGGGTGCTTAGGCATACATCTAAGTGCACAACCATAAGTTGCCAAGAGAATCTCACGCCGATATTGCAGAGGAGGTTCTGCGGACTCGACGTAAAGGCTCACCACTGGGCTTGTTGGTCAAGCTCCTATTGCAATGCGGATGCCCCTATTATGGACCGCGTCTAATCTTCTCAGCACAGATGGTCGTGCTGATGAATAAACAATACATCCATAGTCTAGCTTGGATCGGATCAATGCACCATACATTCGCAACAAAATTGTCCGATCCGCTCCCCACGATTTGCCATTTAGTACTCACATGATATTTAGTGAACGGTCACATCGTGCTCTTAGCTGTGCAATATGCGACGAGCAACTAAGCTTGCTGTCCAAGATCAAACCCAGGAAGCGCGTCTCTTCTGCGAAGGGAAGTGAATCTGGACCAAATCGGAGCGAAGGTGGTAATCGTCTCCTACGGCGCCAGAAATTAACGCAGATTGACTTCTCAATTGAGAAACGGAGGCCGTTTATGGAGCTCCATTCTCTAAGGTTGTCCAAGCATTGCTGCAGGCGCCATTATAAGAACGCCGTGCGCTGAGAGGTGCAATAGACAGCGAAGTCGTCTACGAATAGGCATGACGAAACTCCAGGTGGAACACATTTCCAGATGGAGTTAATTGCTATAGCAAAGAGCGTGACACACTGTACCAAACGCTGAGGTACTCCCTCCTCCTGAACAAAAGAATTAGAAAAAACCGAGCCGACCCTTACCAATGCCTCCTAAATGACAAGGCCTTCCAACTCAACGATGACGTCACTGCTTCTAGGCGGACGCACATAGAGCAACTTCGTGACGGCAAGTAGCAGCGAACTTGTTTCAAAGTGCTGTTCGAAGTAAAAAACTATATTGCGCAAGTTAATAAAATATTAATAACATAATAATAACAATAACAATAATAATAATAGTAGTCGTAATAGTAATAATAATAATAATAATAATAATAATAATAATAATAATAATAATAATAATAATAATAATAATAATAATAATAATAATAATAATAATAATAATAATAATAATAATAATAATTTACAATACTCCACCATTTATTAATGATGTCTATAAATTTTGCTGTGCCCTCATAGTTCTGGAGATTGTTTACTGGTCCAAGTTCTAAAAGACCGTTTGCAATATGATCTCCAAACACTTGTACTACCAGCTTCACATTTTGCCTCTCAAAAGTCGATGGCCATAAAGCTTTAAAACTCAAACCATAGCCAAATTTCTATAATTTATTTCTCTCAGACTTAAACAGACCTCTCAGAGCAGAGAATGAAGCATAGTTTGTGTTGCTAAGATTATCAAAATCTGGATAAACAAATGTGCAACCATCATTCCTTAAATTTAACCAGTTGTTCCTGATACACTTAAATATATGAACTGTATCAATTAAGAAAAATAATGGCCTAACTAACTCAGCAGGGTGAGGATATACAATGCTCAACCGAGGGGAATCTGCAAAATGAGACACAGCTTTCTTATTAATTGAATTGTTGTCAGTAATGATACAAATTACCTTTAGGTGTAAACTTTCCAACCCAATTACAACATTTCTTACTAAATCATACAATTTTTCCCCTGACATTTTGTTTACTGGCACAATTTTAACCACATCCTTAAATGTGGAGATGACACCTTGAATCATGAACTCATGCGCTGTTGTTGCAAGTATGGTAGTATCATATGCCATGCCAACAGCATTACCTCCTTTATAATCCATGAATGGTTTTAGGTGTATTTCATCCAACATTAGAGTCATAATGCATTCATATCCTGAAAGATTTGTACCTTTTCCTTTATGTAAGATAAGAAATCTTCACTTCTAGGATCAACATTTGCTGTTCCACAAATCCTTTTAATAGTGTTTAAGTGAGGTAGAATAACAGTGCCAGAACTTCTTAAGAATTTATAAGCATGAGGAGATATGTACAATAATAGTGAAGCTAATACCAATACTTGCGGATCAAATCTGTGTCTTTCAGTTGGAGTTACACATAACTGAAGCTGTGATTTTAGGAATTCAACAGTTTTCACCTTCTTATCTACGCAATTCAAGTTGTGTATAAGTTCTGTGATTACATCAACACAGTGCTGCTGGTCAGCTCCTTTTGACAGAAAACTTTCACAAATTTTCATAACATTTTCTACTTCATGAATAGAAAACACAGCTTTTGTGCCTTTTTGGCATTGATTTCATGACCACTTACAAAGAAACTAACACTCAAATTTCCATTAATCACTACATACAAGATATCCTCATGTGGAATTTTTTCACAATCTATGCACATTAAAATAACACAATATCCTTTAACAATAACTGACCATTTTTCAGCAATGCTTATATTATGTAGACAATCTACTAATTCTTTAAATGTTTTAAAGGAATATTTATTGTTAAATTCACTCAATGTCTGTAAACTATTGTCAATAGCTGCCTGTAAACTTCTTGCTTCTTGTTTTCTTTCTTTTCTGATGGAGATGCTAGATGGGATGTGGAAGTTTTGCTCAAGTATGCTGGGCAGTTTGGAAGCTTGCAGGGTACCTACTGCATTTGTAACTAACTGGGGTTTGCTGAGTGGTGCAGTCAGTCTTTCCACTTTTGGAATCTACAGCTTTTGATTCCCACAGAATAGCTGTTTCCATAAAATGCAAATGGCAGACTTGCACAACACCAATAACTTGCATTACCACTCAAGTACCTATGTACATATATTAATTACTAGAAGCGTTATTTTTTTGATCAGCTGTATTTTGTTTAAAACACTGTTCTAAGCAATCATTAGGTAAAATTAATGTAGAAGCAGACTGAGGAAGTCACATTCAGAATGCAGTAAAACAAATGCTCAACAATGGTAATATGTACCTGATTTAATATAACTTTATATAGTTTCTGACTGGGAGAAAAAAAAATTATTTTGTTATTTAACGACGCTGTCAATTACTAGGATCACATCAGCGTCGCTGGTATGCCGGAATTTCGTCCCGCAGGAGTTCATTTACATGCCAGTAAATCTACTGACATGGAGCTGTCGTTTTTAAGCACACTTAAAAACCATCGGCCTGGGCCAGGTTTGAACCCATGACCTTGGGATCAGTAGGCCAGCGTCTAACCAACTGAGCCACCCAGACCAACTCTGACTGGGAGGGATAAGCTAACCTAAGTGTTCTGTAAGAATGGACTTTCTTTTCGGCAATTGTTTAATTCATTTAATGTGAATGAGACAAAGAGAAAAACGCAATGAACACTTAGGCCAAGCAATGCCTCTATACAATGAAATGAAAGATTTTGACTTGCAACCAACATTCAAATTAAAACCCAGTATTCTATTGTTCATCAATTTTAGTACATACCATTATTTTTAAGAAATAAGTATGTTCTCATCAAAAAGGAATAATTATTTATTGAACAAACATGTCATTTTTTGAAGAAGTGAAAACCAGTATGTAAACTCTTTTACTTGCTTGCAGTGTAAAATTAAGCAATCCAAACACTGCTTAGTGATGAATCTAGCACCAGAAAGCAAATCAATGTTCTTTTAATGAGTTTGAGATTGGGAGGTAGTTTTTATCCACCAGCTTGGGAAAAACTGATACCAAACAAAGAATTTTTTTCCATTTCCTCTGGATAGTTTACAGTTCCTAATTTACTACATACAAATTAATCTTAGATAGTAAAAGCAAAGTATTTAAATGAAACAGGTAAGATGCTGACTATCAGTTCTAATGTTCGGCAACTATTAACAAGCTATAAATTTCTTCTTGTGAATGATTCACAAGAGCTCCACTGGTTCAAAATATTTATTAAGGCAATGCGCATGTGAAAATTGACCCACAATATGGAAATGTCACTTTTGTGATTTTTCTTTCTTTATTTCTTGTTTTAGAAAGCTCAATGTTTAAACTATCATATTCCATTTTAATTTTGCTTGGTACTAAGTCAATGGGTCATGTGATTGTGTATCTGTGTGCAGGAGGCATAGTTCTATTTAATGCAATTGTGTACCTAACTCACTAAATGTGTTAAGTTTTATCCCACAAGGCTGAAATTTGTGTAATATACCACTTCATCAGGTTTGGTGCACCTATGATTCTTGGTTTGAAAGAAAAAACTTTTACATGAAAATTTGTTGGTAATATTTGCCTCAATTATGAACATTTCAATAAAACTGAAATTTTTTATTACCAGCAACAATATGACAACGGTCACATCAATGTATTCTGCTGATCTTTAAATGTTAAATAAATCAATTTCAATGTGCAAGTCTAAATTTTAAAATTCTTATAGGATCCTAATGTATAATTTATTTACTGCTTATACATACAATAAACATGCATAAAAGAAATTCTGGGCAAAATAAGTATTTTGAGAGACGTACAGAGTGTTATGACAGAAGGTGTAAAACAACTAGCAGCGGACTAAAACTGGTAAAACTTTCAGCTGAACAGAAGAAGAGGGCTGAAGAGGGTCCAATGTATTCAGCAGACCAGTTTTGAGCTAAGCAAATTTGAAAAATTTTATAAAACAAATTGTCCAAATGTTTAAAGCTTATTTACTCAAAAACTATTTTTACAGCATTTTCACTGTACAAACTGTGCCACACCATGAGGTTTTCAAAGAATTCTTTAAAACTTCCATAGTGAAAGAATTCATAATAAACCCACAAGGCACTAATGTGTAGTTATTTTCAGCAAGCAGTGTAAAAAGAATATGGACTGGAAACTTTTAAGAATATTAAGAACTATGGCAAAATAGAATGTGATTATTGCCACTATTTGCATTAAATCTTTATTAGATACTCGATGTACCTCCCAAGTGTATCAGAATTCAATGTAGCGTAATACTTTAAAAAAAGAAATTAGTAATTCTTAAGTAATTGCTCCCCATATGACATGTAAAGATTTAATATCATATCAAGTAATAGGTAAATTATTTTTCAAGGATACGTAGGTACCTATATTCTACAACAGCAGTACTTTTCAAATTTCTATTTCTTTATGCAGTCCCTCTTACATTATGCATGACATTAAAAGCCATAGTGACATAGTCACAATGGATGTATGTTTTAGTTATAGGTGTGTGGTAGTTGCGAGTTATTCATACTGCATAGGATGCTTTTAGTTCCTAAGCACACAGTTTTCTAAGAATGCTGCTTCTTTATACTCCATTTGCTGACTGTAGCTTAAACAACCTAACCATAGAATGTAACCCTATAAGCTTTCATGCAAATAAATGTGAATGTTTTACATTTTCTACTGTAATCAATACTGAAGTAATGGTTTAGATAGATAGATAGATAGATAGATAGATACTTTATTTCACTGCTTAGAGCATGGCCCGGTGGCAGCGCTGTCAATATATTATACAATTCTTTACAATATGATATACAATTCTTTACAATATAATATACAACTCCTTACAATATAATATACAATTCCTTACAACATATATACAATTCCTTTCATGCACTATGGTAACTATACAGGATTTCTTTTTAACCTCTCTTTGAAATTATTTACATTTGGAGGCAAAGTCTCCAGTAACTCTGCAGTCAAATTGTTCCAGTCATTAATTGTTCTATTGGTAAAGGAAAATTTACCTATATCAGTTTTCTGTTCCCTATTTCTTATTTTTTTAGAGTGATCATTCCTTCCCCTATATGATGGTGTCAACAACCGCTTTGTTATATCTTTCCATGCAGGTTCCCCCTTATATGCTCTAAAAATTGCACATAGCCTTGCCCGTTTTCTACGTTTCTCCAATGATTCCCAGGAGGTAGCAGTGCCTGTAGGGTTTTCAAATCGCTTTCCTCTATCAACAAATTTAGCTGCTCGTTTTTGAACTCTCTCGAGTGCTTGTTTTTGACCAACCCGATATGGATCCCAGCATGCCGCGCTATATTCTAATATTGGTCGGACTAAGGATGTGTAAGCTAAATTTCGCGATTTCCTATTGCTGCGTTTTAATATTCTCATTACAAAGTGCAATGCTTTGCAGGCTTTTCCAGTGACCGAGTTTACATGTTCCCCCCATTCCAATCTTTCATTTATTATTACACCTAGATATCTAGTGCTACTTACCCTGGGTATTCTCTTGTTATCTAATTTATACATCACATTTTCTTCTGTTCTTGTCCTTGAAAATATAATTGTTTTACATTTACTTGGATTTATCTCCATTTGATTGGATTGCGCCCAGAGTTGAATTTTGTTTAAATCTTCTTGTAAGTTTTTAACGTCACCTTCGGTCTTGATATTTCTATAGATTATACAATCATCCGCAAATAGCCGAATTTGTGATGTTATCCCTTTCCATAAATCATTTACATATGCTAAGAAAAGCAACGGCCCGATCACGCTACCCTGGGGGACACCTGAGGTTACTTCGGTAGGGGACGATATTCTATTTCCCACCCGCACTCTTTGGGTTCGTCCGCTCAAGAATTCTCGAATCCAAATAATCACTCTGTTGTCTATTTGCATATTGCAAAGTTTTTCTATAAGTGGCCCATGAGGTACAAGGTCAAACGCTTTAGTAAAGTCAATAACTATTGCATGCACTTTACCACCTGCATCGAGTGCATCAGCTACATCCTGACAAATAGCTACTAGTTGACTCTCACAAGAGTGTCCATTCCGAAACCCATGTTGTCCTTCAAAGAGCCAGTGTGAATTATCCCATTCTTGTCTTAAGTATTGCCCTATAAGATGCTCGACTTGTTTACTTACTACTGATGTCAAGCTAACTGGCCTATAATTTGTCGCTGTGGTTCGATCCCCTGTTTTATAAATAGGAACGACTATAGCCTGCTTCCAATCCTGCGGTATACTTCCGTTATTTACCGTTATTTCGAATAGCCTCAGCATATATGGCACGATTGCTTCCCCTCCAATTTTAAGAAAGTCACCCGAAATGCCGTCCGGACCGACTGATTTATATTTCCCTAATTTAAATAATCTTTTTCGAATGTCGCTTGGTTTCACGATCATAGGGGGCCCCTCCGTTCTTTTAATACTGGCATTGCTCTTTACTTGGAACACTGAAGCGAATTGCCGATTAAATACTTCCGCTTTTAACAAAGAGTCGGTAACTTGTACATTTCCATTTTTTATTCCCGGAATCTCCTCCTTATTACCCCTGCGCCTTCTCACGAATTTAAAAAACTGCTGCCAGTTATTTCTGTTAGACGAGAGAATATTTTTTAAAAAATTTTCTTCAGCGGTAATCTTCTCTAATAAAAGTTTATTTGACAAGACATGGAATTTATTTGCGTGATAAGTATTAATTTTACGTGACCCATATGCTCTCCTAACTTGTTTCTTTAGTCGTTTTACTGTTTTGTTGTAATATTCTGGGTCAGGGTTTTTTGTGAGTGTTTTACGGGGTATAAATTTATCTGTCGCTTCCACAACGATTTTTTTAAAATTTTGCCATATTTTTTCAACCGAACTTCCAGTTTGGGACCACAAGGAATATCTATCTTTTAGGAATTGTTGCAGCCTTGGAATGTCTCCTTTATAATATTGGTAAATGTGTTTCTTTTCCCCTGTATGGCATTGGGCTCGAATCCCTTCTACTTTAACCACTGCGCAGTTATGGTCACTTATACCAGGAAAAACTTCACACTCTAGCACTGCTTCCTCCGGCTTCACCAGGAAAACGTCTAGAACCACCCCCTCCCTAGTTGCGGTTTTTACAGTTTGAACAAAGCCACCTTCCCAAATTAGGTCATTTACAATAGCCTGCGATTCCCCACCCCTCACTTCACCCTCCCAGTTAACTTTTGGAAGATTTAGGTCACCCCCTATGATTACCTGCTCGCTGGCCTCACTTTCAAGAACCCGTTTTGCAAGTGATTTTAATGAGCCCAAGTCGTCACTTGGTGGCCTATATATACCAACTATCCGCCATTTATTTTTCATATAATTTCCTGAAATTTCTACTTCTAAGATTTCGTATACCTCATCCCGCCACACTTCTGCCGCATTGTGTATGTTTTTGACACAAATAAATATCCCACCCCCTCTACCGTTTCTATCTCTTCTTATTACCGTGAGGTTATTTCTAAATATTTCTGCGTTTGTGATATCCGGCTGTAGCCAAGATTCGGTACCTATTACTACGTCTGGATCATATATGTCTATTAAGTTTGAGAATTCTAATTTTTTGTTTAAGATGCTTCGACAATTTACCTGCAAAATCACTAGAGACTTACCTTTGCTATTTGATGTTTTGCCGATACTCTCGCCGTCCCACAGTCAGTTTCCTTCGTCCTCGCTACATCCGCCATCTCGTCCGTCGCTGACCTCGCTCCTTCTGCCACCGTTCTCGTCCCGTTCTCCGCCATTCTCGACCCGGTCACCGATATTCTCGTCACATCCACTCCGTCACGTCCTAAATCATTTTCTCCTATCCATGAGTTTGGGTCAACAAATAGAAGTCCCAGTCGTTCTGCCACCCATTGGAAAGAGTCATTTAATCGGCCCACCTTGCGCCAATTTACGTCTCTGCGCCGTATCACACCACTTAAAATTATTTTAGCTGCGGGAAATTTACTTTTCACTGTTGTAGCCAAATCGTACATGTCTCCCATTATGTGGTCTATGTTTCGCCTTAGGTCATTTGATCCCACATGCACAATTACTGTTTCCGGATTTGTTTGTTCCTGCTGCTCTACAACCTTCTTCATCTGCTCCGTTCGTATTCCAGGGAAGCATTCCACATTCAATTCTGCACTGTGTTTCCCGACATGCTTTATTATTGAGTCTCCTAAGACTAAACAAGGTTTATTTTGTGTAGGCTCGTCTTGGGTTTTTAACCTTTTAATTTCTTCTTCCAAGCGTTGTATCGTATCTTCAGCTCGTTTCAGCTTTGCGCGCAAATGTTGTACCTCATCCAGCATCTTTTTAGTTCCTTCCCTCTCTTTTACCTCCGTCGTGTGGTTTTTTTCGCACTGAATACACCTCCAACTGTCTTCAATTTGCTGCGTTTTCTTTATTTTCTGGCAGCTAAAGTGATACCAGTTCAAACAGATACTGCAGAGAAGCCCCGTCCGTAAGTTCTTTTTGCATGTCTGGCATTTCACCGCCTCTTGCACTGGTCCCGGGTTTAGTTCTATGCCACCTATCACTAGTAACACAGATAACACTAACACATAGAACTGAATAAGCCTTGGTGATTCTCCGTAGCTCTCCTGATGTAACTTTCGCCCAGTTCTACCTGTCCACGTACCGATCCTCGCCCGGTATGTCTGAAGGTCACACCCCATCACTAGCAGGTAGAAAACACGTCCGATCCTGACGACTTCCCGACTCAGAATGACTTCCCGACTCAGAATGACTCATTTTCTGGCACTGCAAAATAACCAGTTTATATTACTAATTATTACTGGTGGATTCATAGCTTGACTAAACTTGGCAATTCCAAAAACAATTTAACATGAACACTCATACTATATTTCACATATGTATGTTCAGGAATCATTAAGAGTATAGGCAACAGTAAAAAAATGCATAAATCCAGTCCTTTTCATGATTAAAGTCAGCTATCCTGAGTAGACACAGACTTACCTAACTTATATCTACATGCATTTTCTGCTGCCAGAAGCTAATTATGTTCATATGATTATTTTATTCATTAGAAAATTATACTCCGGACATGTTTTATACGAGGCATAATGTTATTTTGAGTACAGCACTACATAAACATACACAAGATCGTTTGTGATCATTTCAAATGCATTGTAAGACCGAAAGCATATCTTATCCAACAGTTCTAACTGATTTCTGTGTAAAATGTAACTAAAGATTATTTAAAACTATTGATTATATTAAAATGCAATACTAGTATTAATACTCACCACTGAATTCTTAGTGGCCGCAAAATGGTCTCTCTTGATTGCTCTTAACCATTTCGTTCTCAGATCTTTACTTTTTGGGAACTTAAAGACATGCACCTTGTTCTTAGTATCGTAATTCCCTCTACAATTAGGGACACAGCATTTCAGAACCATTATGGGATTCTATAAACAACAGTGCACATGTACTTTTATTTGTTTTTTCACACACTCTTCTTAACGCAACTAAACAAAACAGTCAGAGGCACTAACAAACACCACAATGGCTCCTGTTCTGTGGAGAATTGCCGCTTGCCTATGGCGTCACACACGGAGGAAAGATTAGTTGGAAGGCCTTGTTATTTAAGAGGCATTGCCCTTACTCGGAAAAAGCGGTCCTTCATAAACTCCTGAATGAACAGTGGTAGGCGTCCACGTATGTTCTAGGTATACAGGGAACGTAGAATCCATGGTCGCCAGCACATATCATAAGCGTTCTCGAGATAGAAAAACATGCCAACGGTTTGACAGTTCTTCACAAATCCGTCCATTATCTGTGTCGTTATTGACACAAGATGGTCTACAGTTGAACGGCGTCGTCGAAAACCACACTGGATGTTAGTCAATAGGTTACGAGTTTATAGCCACCATACCAATCGTCCATTGGTCTTGCGTTCCATCACCTTGCAAACGCAACTGGTGAGGGAAATAGGACGATAGCTGGAGGGAAGATGACGGTCCTTTCCAGCCTTCAAGATGGGAATAATGGTGGCCTCCCGCCAATTTTCTGGGAGTATACTGTCAACCCAAACGCGATTATAGACCTCGAGCACGAATGCCTTACCTTCAGAAGAGAGCTGTATTAACATTTGTATATGAATACCGTCCGGTCCTGGTGCTGATAATCGCGAAGATTTAAGAGAATCTTCTAGCTTTGCCATGGTGAAAAGGCGATTGTAATCTTCTACATTTCTAGATCGAAACGCGAAACCTTGAGATTTTACCTGAGTTTTAATTGGAAGGAACTCAGTGGAGTAGTTTTTCGAGCTAGAGCGAAAATATTGCCAAACGAATTGGCCACTTCACATGAATTAGCAACAACTCCTGTGGCTGGTTTTAGTCCCGCAATTGGTATATGGGTCGTTTTAGCTGCAATACGCCTTAACCTATCCTACACAACCGAGGAAGTTGTGTGTCGGTTAAATGAAGCTATATATTTGCTCCATGATGACGTTTTGCTATCTTTAATGACTTGTAGGACCTGGCGCACATTTTCTTGTATTGGATTAGGTTATCTAACGTAGGGTGACGTTGGAAAAACCTAAGAGCACGCCTTCGAGCATCAATGTCATTCCCACATTCTTCCGTCCACCAGTCGACCGCGGAATGGATTGTTCAGCAGCAGAGAGAATCCTCTCCGTGAGACGCTGCGCTAAATAATTTACTGAGTCGTGTTCCTTATACGCAAACAGAGCCAACTGGGTGTAACGGTTCCAGTTGGAATGGTCCAAACGTCATTTGGGCATACGTGTGGAACATGTGTCCTGGGTTATGGGCATGATCACTAGACTGCCCTGGGTTATGGGAATTGATCACTAGAGTGTAAATCATAGATGACATTCCATTGTAAGGAGACTGCCAACTGAGGTGAATAGACGGCAAGATCAAGGTGCGAGAAACTATTGTAAGAGTCAGAAATGAATGTAGACTCTCCAGTGCTGAGGAGAGCTAGGTTATAACTGTCCAAGAAATGGGCAATGAGTGTACCTCTCCCACAAGCGCGACTTGAGCCCCAAAGTGGGTGGTGCGCACTGAAGTCTCCCACCAACAGAAACAGTGTTGGCAACTGGGAAACTAGTTCTTCTAAATCAATGTGCGAGAAGTCAAGTGAAGGAGGCAAATATAAGGTACAAATCGTAATCTGGAAGTGTTGCAGTAGAATCCCCACAGCAACTTATTGTATATCAGAGTGTAATTGTACAGATTTTGTGTATATGTCATCTCTGACAAGTATCATACCGTCACCATGTGCCGGAACACCGTCTTCTGGTGTGACATCACACCGTACTGGAGTGTATTGCCTTAGATGGAAAGCGTCCTGAGGACGCAGCTTAGTCTCTTGCAAACATGCGACTAGAGGTTCGTTTTCTTTGAGCAAAGGCTCAAGTTCTGGCGTTGAGTTCTAATACCACGTATGTTCCATTGTAGGGTAGCCATATTGATATTTGTATGGGACAGGTAATCCAAGGTAGCTCTGCATTACTTTGGAGTAGGCGGTTGTCGAACTAATTTAGCCATTTTCTTCTCTCTTGGGCTGGCATTCTTCTCAGACGCTTTTTCGCGCCTCTTTTCAACGGGCGTTCTCCCAGTGTGGGCAGACTGATCCAACTCCATGGCTTCAGCCGAGGACATCCGTTTTCCCATAGCGAACTTGGGTTCGAGTGTCTCGAACCGGTTGCTAATGGGAACCGGCGAAGATGAAAGACGTCGATCTCAGTCCACTCCTTTAGATTCCCCAGAAGAAGATCTTCGAGGATTTTTTTTATTTTTTTTATTTTTTCGCACCCGCCGAAAGATCTCCGCCAAATGCGATGCGCTGCTTTTTTTTTAATTTTTTTTTTTTTTTGGACTAGCCCCTCCTCCGCCAGCCCAGGTGACGATCATCCGAAAGGGATCTACATCGCCTCCCCTACCATGCACTAGCTACGCTACAGTGAAGGGTAGGAAAAGTGGTAAGTGGTGTCCGGTACCGCCGAAGCAAACCGAATGTTAGTGGGTGATTTCTAAATAGGCACCTGCATCCAAGAGAGTATGCAGGCAGAGTGGGGATTAGGTACTGATCTTGACCGGAGCCCAGATCAGGGACCTATTGTTAGTGGTGGTACTTCATGCTCATGCAGAAGGAGCGGTTTTGAGGTGTCATGCTTATATGTTATTGTGGGTACTTATCTGAGTCTTGTGACTTCAACTGGAGTGGGAGTTGACTTCGTGATTCCTCAGCTGGTCGCTGTTGGTCCTGATACACACAGTGTCTGGGGGGGGGGGGGGGGAGAGCATGTACAGAGGGAGATTGGTTGGGACACAATGTATATTTATTCATATTTACACTTTGTACAAATCGTATGTTAATGCTTATTTCTAAGTTCTGGCAATGCTACAACTGGTCGCTGCTGGTCCTGTAACAAACAAGTGGGGACAACATATACATAGGGAGGGGGTTGTCTACGTGCTACAGAATATATCTGTTTATATGTATTTTAAATGTTTAACATGTATAGAGCTCTTCTTGGACTCTTATATCCCTTTGATGTACTGGAATTAGGCTTATCTTCCTTCATGAAATCGTTCTATGTGTAGCTCTTCTTGAACCTTATCGGTGATGCATTATAGATTACATATTTGCTAGTCTTTTGTGTTGAGTTTGACATTTTCGTTGGTGATCTAACAGTTGTATTTTTCTCACCAACAGATTTTGCACACGTTGATACAGATGTACGCCCTGATTTTGAGGGTTTGGAATAGAGCTACGAGCTACCTTCTCTTTAACCCGTATCACTTGGATCGCTCTTTCCTCTACAAAACGGGGACAATCTCGGGAAATAGATGGTTGTTCACCTCTGCAGTTCACACATGACAAGCTGCAGTACATGCACCATCGTGGAATTCATCTGCACATTGAGGGCATGTAGCTAGTCCCTTACAAAGCTCGCTTGTATGTCCGAAGCGCTGGCACTTGAAAGATCTGAGTGGGTTCGGGATGAAAGGCCTAACTTTGATGGATTCATGCTCTGCCTTAATCCTTTGCGGGAGGTCTACCCGATCAAAGGTCAGGGTATTAGTTAGCTTTAACTCACCACCTTCTCTACGTTGAACCCGGTAAACGTGATTGACCCCTTGTTCTGTCAGATTCTCTTGAGACTCCTTATTGGATAATCCCTGCAATGTACGGGTGTTTATCACACCGCGCGAGGAGTTCAAGATTCTGTGCATCTCAACACGTACAGGATAACTTGCTAGTATATTCGCTTTCAGTATCTTAGCAGCCTGGGTAGCTGAACGTGCTTCAACCAGGAGCGTGCCATTGCGAGATCTAGTACATGACTTTACTGGACCAGCAATGTTATCCAGACCCTTTTGAATTGTAAATGGGCTCATCGATAAAAAATGTCCTATCTCCCTCAGTTACTAAGTAGCGAGGACCACTTGATTCTGCTACTTCCTTTACACCGATTATGTAAGTTTTTTTGTTTTGAGTTTTTTGGGAACTCATGGCGTTTTAATCCTCCACCATTGCAAATGTCTCCGATGGCATGCTCACATCCTGGGCTCCACCCCGGCTTAAGTGAGAGCCCGGTCTGAACCTTGCATACCCTAGGGTCTCATCTCCCAATGTATAGACAGAGGGACCCAATCGCCTTCAGGAGTGCATCAGCTCATGCAATGGCCCCTCCCCGGGACTGACCTTTATCAGCGGATACGAACACAGATCCTACATGATAACCAGGGGCTGGGACTTACGTGGTTACCCAGTCACCCCTTGCGTCTCCTACAACCCGCGTGTAGGTTATCCATCAGACTGTGTACATGGAGGTATCAGGTGGGAGATCAAACACAAAAGTGGACCGAAGTTGCTTGGGCGTTTGGCAGGTGCCCTCTCAGCTCCTAGAAGAACCCAATCGAGAGTATGGCTCGGGGCCCCGGATACGCCAAACCTGTACCTACCGTAGTTGGACCCCCTGAGGGAGTTTGATTTCGGAGTCCTTTTCTCCTAGACGAGTCGTCGACCAACACTACCGAGCCTCATCTACTCGTTTTGGAATGTTCTTTGCTTCCCCTCAACTCTTGCCTACCTGTAGTCAAAAATGACGCAGTAAGCCGTCTGGATTGGATACTGAGCCCCTCCGCCACGTCAAGGCGACATTCCTTCGGAGGGGGAAAACGTTTCAATTTTACTGCCTGGGTGTATTTTCTTGTATCAGCTTCAATGAAGATTCTACATTTTTTTCACAACCAGGTATTGCCTTTAACAATATGCAGTCAAAATGGCCAAATTGGGACAAAAGCTTGCTCGATTTCATGAGGTAAGCCTGATTTCCTCTTGAAATTTTGACTGCTGGTACTGTGTCAGATCTGACGTTAATTCTTTTACTTTGGAAGTCCTGTAGTTACTTTTTTCCTTCCTTTAAAACGTGCACAATCTTCTTAAGCTCCAACCTAACATTCTCACAGATATATCGTCTTTCTCAATGTTGGCAATTGCCTTTTGAAATGGTCTCATCTGAGCATGCAGAAAGTTTAAACACATTTCTCCTCAATGATCAGGGGAAAAAAGTCTTGAGAAGACTTGGACACTTATCAAGAGATAGGGAGTATTATTTAAGAGCCTGAAACATATATGTGAACCTTGCAATTGCAGGAAATAAGCTCATCCACCTATTTTTACATGCCTGGGTAGATCTTTGTGTGCCATATGCAGAAGATCACAAAAATCCTTTAATGCTGCTACATGAAAAGTATAAATTGAAAAGTGATTATACACTTTAATAATTAAACTTTGAATATCCTGTGAAAGTATGTCTATTCTACTTTGGATTGCGTTATGTAATACAAGAACTGGGTAACCTAGCCCTACTAAAGACCTGTTTAATTTATTTTAAGCTTTCTAAATACACCATTTTCCCCTTTTCTTCCAAAACGTTCAAAGTTAGTGTTATCCCCACCAAAAGCACAAACTTTGTCACTAAGGCTGAATTCGGAAATAACTTTATATACACAATCAGACACTGTACTGGAGGTTTTATTGTCACACTCATTTAACTGTAACAAATTACTTTGAACACCTTCAATGATGTCAAAATATTGGGCTAGAACGAGACACACTTTTATGTGCTTGCTATTACTAGTATCTGTACTGATCCCGACATAATCCATTTTTGCTACACTATTCCTTACATAGTCTTCGATGAAAGGTGTTATAACATTGTTAACAATTGTGTTTGAGTTTTGGTTTTTGCACTTGAAAATTGAACAGCTACAGTAACTAAAAGGCTCACATATGATTTTTTTATGTGTGTGAGGAAGAATTGTAGGAATGATGTTTCACAGCATGAAACGCAAATGTGGCTTCTGTTGCAGCAACCTTATTCGATACTGTTTGATTACCAGTAAAGAAGTTGGCCACCTGTTAGGAAGTTGGAGTAGAATCCACAGCTTTTGTGCGTATGCGACATGTATTTCAGCTGTTGTATGCATACGAGTTTGAGTTTGTGCTGCTGTAGTTAGTAGTTCGTGGTTCTGCAATCTTTTGTAGGTAATTTTGTCTTCAACACGATGTTAGTGGCTGAGAAATAAATGTTCGTAGAAAACTGCGGTACTTTTCTCGGACCTCTAACCTAAATTCACTTTCTAGGAGACCCTATATACCTCGGCCCAAGCCCTGTTTTCTTTGTAACCATGGTCTGTCTTTTGCTCCTACTACATCCTTTCTTCCTACCGAGAGTCATGGAAATATATCCCAAACCTATCCTTAGTACAGCGTCTCATTAATATTTGTATCCGCCATATTCTATTTCTGGCGCTTGCTACGTGAATTGTCACTAGTTTTTTGACCAAAACACACAACAGCGTGACAGACACCGTTGCTTTTGTGTGCAATTCCATTGGATACAAAAAGTTTGGTCAAAAAAGTCGAAATGTGGGACACCGGCTTATGTGTCCATCAGGTCATATGTGTTCTTATTGTATAACTTAAAAAAGTAAAATTTGTAAGTGCACATTGTGTCCGCAAATAAACATTCTATGGCATTTATAATTTCCGAAATATACGCTATTGGTTTGTATCTTCGAATACTCAATACATTAAGCCGGTATCCCACGGCCTAAACTTTTTGACCAAGCTTTTTGTGTCCAATGGAATTACACACAAAATAAACAGTGTCTGTCACACAATGATTCATTTTGGTCCAGTACAAATGACAGTTCACGTAGCAAACGTGAGAAATAAACATGGCGGACACAAATATTAATTTAGCGATTGCTATATTAAGTATAGATTTGGGATATATTTCCACGAGCCTCAGTAGGAAGAGAAGATGTATTAGAAGCAAAAACGGTAGGTGGATACGGTCATGAGAACAGGGCACGGTCCGAAGTGTATTGGGTCTACTACTAAACGAGTTGAGATTAGAGGACACGCAAAACTATCGCAGTTTTCTACGAATTGGTGAATATTTATTTCATCAAGTCGAAGGCAAAATTAAACACCAGGACATAAATATGAGGCAAGCACAAAAGAGATAAGAAACAATTGTAATGGTTTTAATCTTAGTATGGATGGACGGGAGATTTGAACTCATTTCATAATAAAATTTAAACATACTGTTAACTGGATTTCTTATTATTTATGAAATATAGATATGTAATAACCACCTGAGTAATATATGTTAATGGTCAGTAAAAATCGTTAATGGATCATCCAGAAAAAATTAAACGTTTTATTAAAATACCCATTACATTAATAGTGCCACGAGCCGTACATACACAACGGCTGACTACATATTGCCTGCTCAGTCCGCCATATTGTTACGTTACAGACGCTGATAGCCATTTTCAAATTGTTGGATGAAAGAATTAGATGCAACTCAATCGCATTGTATAGAAACAGGTTGGATACAAAAAAATAGGATAGTAATTGTATGGAACAAAGTTGTATCCAATTCTCGATGTCTCACGATGCACTTTTGTTGTACACATGTTTTGGACCAAAAAGTTGGACCGTGGGACACCGGCACCACTCTTTGAAGTGCTAAGTCAACGTATGTTTGTTCAACGTATGTAAGTTCATACAAACAGCGTAAAATATCAAGACTGCTATTTCAAACATCTGACTGTCACCTCAGCTTCCTGTATGTTCAAATATGTTTAAGAATCTGATGTGTTGCACTTATATGATTTCCACACTCTTATACAAACTATTCTTGCGATTTTACTGTTAATGTTCTTGTAGGTGCACGGAGAATATCGGAACACAATAAGCAGGCTTTAAGCGTTAGTCAAATCTTTTAAGAACACAGTTGGTCGCTATGTAATGAATAAAGACTCCCCATTTGAAAAAAAATTACAAATATTGGAAAATGCAGAAAAAAAAAATCTGATGTGTTGCACTTACATGACTTTCTCTACTCTTGTACCAACCATTATTAGGTACAAACTCTTATTCCTATATCTTCTTCGTGTTAGTTAAGATAAACATTTGTACAAATTATCTTATTGCTTATTTCCTCGTAGGTGCTAGGGGAATATTAGAATACAGTAGGCTTTGTGCGATAGTCAAACGTTTTAAAGCTTTGAGATTCTATTGTCTTTGCACACTTAACATATAAAAAAATCTGATGTGTTGCACTCACATGACTTTCTCTACTCTTGTACTAACCATTCTAACAAACTCTTATACCTATATCTTCTTCGTGTTAGTTAAGATAAACATTTGTACAAATTATCTTATTGCTTATTTCCTCGTAGGTGCAAGGGGAATATTAGAATACAGAAGGCTTTGTGAGACAGTCAAATCTTTTTGACCTTTGAGATTCCGTTCTCTTTGCACGATTAACATATAAAAAAATGAACTACGTTGTTGCATTTCGCTAAAGTTCTAAGTTTTCCGAAACTCACACACATAAAAAGGAACATCTCCGAAATGGTTCACCCTACAAGAAAATTTATCGGGACATAAATTGTGTATTTTAGCAAGATCTACATTTTTTGTACAGTATAATTTGGTCTATCTCTAACGGTTTACCAGTTATGCAAAAGTCGTCCAAAGTAAATACGACTACAGGGGCTATAGCCAGAAAATTCAAGATATACATTTCATTTGTCATCAAAATATCTCAAGCATATGACATTTTAATCAAAATCGTTAGTGCCATTTTCAAGAAAATCAAAATTTTCGAAAAATCTTCCATTTAAAGGGTAGTGTAGGGTTGGGCTGTTTTCTTCAAAATCTTCGTATCGCATCCTTGAAAGACATTAAACTTAAATATGAAGTTTGGCTTTTAACCGACTTTTCGTTTTTGAGTTATGCTGTCCACAGATTGACAGACACACAGACACACACACGGACCTTTTTCTAAAAATGTTTTTTTTTTCTTTTTTGGATTCAGGGGGCCTCAAAACATATATTTCCGGTGAAATCTCAACATCGAATTTTTGGGTGGAATACAGTACTTCTACTTACCAGTAGAGAAAGTAAAAAATGAACAACGATGATCCATTTCACGAAAGTTCTAAGTTTTCCGAAACTCACACACATAACAAGGAATATCTCCAAAATGGTTCGCGAAGGAATGCATAACCACCGGGAGGGCTCGGGGTGCTTACCACGTCCCACCCTCCACCCTTTTTTTCTAAAAATGCTTCTTTTTTATATTGGGAGGTCTCAAAACGTGTATTTCCAGTGAAAACTCGGTATAGAATTTTGGATGGAATGCAATACCTTCTCTACCTATTATGTGCACTGAAAGCATTTTGTTCGTATTTAGGGTTACTTATAGGAAGTAGATACTAAAGTTTTTGAGCAAATACTTTGTAGAAAAGCTATGAAAATAACTAAGATAATGTGTAGATGAAAGTCGCAGTTTGTAACGTGATTTTCTCACTTCAATGTTCCTCTTAATTAAAATCGAAGTGCATAGATTTATTAGATAAAACAAAAATGAAGCGATGGTCCTTGATGTAATTCTGTATATGGTATCTGGCACATGCATATGTACACTGTCACGTACCTAGCCTACTTAACAGAAAAGGAAAATATTTGCATAGCTCAGCTCCAGAGTTAACAATCGCGGCATGAAAATGATGTGTAAGCGATTTGCTTTCGAAAAAATACTGAAGTGATCGTTTTTACATGTGACAGTCGCTTTGCTATATAGGAGGAAACACCGGTGCCAGTAATCCAGGACATCTCTAAATGCTACCGGGTTTCGGAATGCTTTCACCGATCTGCTTTCTCTGGAATAAAAGTATGTATCCTTCCATCTTATTCTCTGTGAACTTGTTTTCGATAAATATATGTCAAATGAACAACGAGCGGAGTTATCAGAGATCATTTAAATTAATTATCTCTATGTATATTCTTTCTTTTTTCTTCAAAACGTAGCATCATCAATAAGTAATAATGTTTTATTAGTAGTTCTTTCTTTTCAACTGTGCCCATAACTTTCGATATAAATACTTAATGAAAGAAATTGATCTGTTGCACTCATGTGACTTTTTATACCTCCTCTTGCACAAACTATTCTAAAAATGCTTATCTTTCTGTCCAAGTCATCTTAATCGATATATACATTTGTAGAAATGGTTTTATTTCACATTTTCTTGTGGGTACAATGAGCAAAATCTGATGTGTTATACTCTCATGACTTTCTCTACTCTTGTACTACTCTAACAAACTCTTATTCCTCTATCTTCATGTTAGTCGAGATAAAAGTTTGCATAAATTATTTACATATTTGCTTTAAGTGCAAGGGAAATACAGTAGGCTTTGAGCGATAGTCAAATCGTTTAAAGCTGGTCACTATATGAAGGCTTTGAAATTCCGTTCTTTTTGCACAGCCAAGGGATAAAAATGTGAATAACGATCTGCCATTTGAGAAAAGAATTGTAACACTCACACAAATAACGAGTATCTCTGAAATGGTTCACTCCACAAAAGCTTTACCAGTTATGCAAAAGTCGTCAAGAGTAAACAGGACTATGTGGGCTATAGTCAGAAAATTAAAAATATACATTTCATTTGCCATAAAATGATCTTAATTATGTGGCATTTTAATCAAAATCGTTAAGACCCATTTTCGAGAAAATAAGAATTTTCGAATAATGTTCCTTGTATAAGGTAGTTTACAGTGGAGGAATCTTCTTCAAAATCTTCGTGTCGCACCCTTGAAAGATATTAAACTTAAATACCAACCGACTTTTTGTTTTTGACAGACACACACAGACACACTCAGACACAGATATACCACACACGGACCTTTTTGTAAAAATGTCTTTTTTTTTTTTTTTTTTTGATTCAGGGGTCCTCAAAACATATTTCCGGTGAAATCTCGACATCGAATTTTTAGGTGGAATACAATACCCACTTCCTCTACTACCTATACGGAGCAGAGAAAGTAAAAACGAATGACTTCCTATTTGGCAAAAGTGACTACTGAAAACTTCAAGCCAATAACGACGAATATCTTGGAAATGGTTCATTATACAAACATTTCTGTTCGACATAAATTGTGTGTTTTAACAAGGTCTATGTGTTTGTGTAGCAAGATTTTGTCTATTCGTACGGTTTACCGGTTATGCAAAAGTCGTGTGCACGAAGGAGTTCAGGACATTCTCAGAAAATTCAAGATATACATTTAACTTGCCATGAAAATGTCTTAAACATGTAGTATTTTAATCAAAATCGTCGACAAATGTTCCATGCGGAGGATTATCTGGGTGGGAGAATTTGCTTGTAAACCGTCGTATCGGAAGATGTTGAACTTAAATACCAACTTGGTATCTAAGCAATTTTTCGTTTGTGAGTTGTGCTCTTCACACACATATTTCTAAATATGCTTTTTTTTATTCAGGGAGCCTCAAAATTTGTATATCCGGTGAAATCTCGGTATAGAATTTTTTATTGGAAGAAAACCTTCCCTACCCCTACATAACAGAGAAAATAAAAGCCCGAGGTGTAGCACTTACATGACTTACTCTGCTCACTATACGTCTTAAAAACGTATTCTTCTATTCTTGTTAATGCAGATAAACCCTAATTACCTACTCGTTGTGTATATAAGAAAAATACAATACAGTAAACTAAACCGATGGTCAAATATTTTCAAATTCACTGGCTATGTCTTGTGTTCGAATTTCCGTTCTCTTCGCATAGCCAAGAGACCAAGGAAAAAAAAAAAATCTGGCGTTGCACTTTCTCTACTCTTGTACTAACCTCTTATTCCTATATCTTCCTGTTACTTGAGATAAACATTTGTACAAATTATGCTATTGCTACCCATATAGTGTAATTTAGAGTGGAGGAATGTTCTTCAAAATCTTCGTGTCGCATCCTTGAAAGACATTAAACATAGATATCAACTTTGGCTTTTAACCTACTTTTCGTTTTTGAGTTATACTGTCCACAGACTGACAGACACACAGACACACACGCGCGCGCGAACCTTTTTCTAAAAATGCTCTTTTTTTTTGATTCAGGGGTCTCAAAACATATAGTTCCGGTGAAATCTCGACATCGGATTTTTGGGTGAAATACACTACTTCCTCTACTTACCAGTAGAGAAATCAAAAATACTTTCTACTTGAGATAAGCATAAGTGTTTTAAAATGCAAAACAATTATAAGGGATATCTCGGAAATGGTTAACTCCACAAAAAGAAATATTTATCAAGGACATAAATCTCGTGCACCATAACGAGATGTGCATTTTTGTGAGGTAAGATTTTGTCTGTTTCTTACAGTTTGCCAGTTATGCAAAAGTCATTCAGAATGAAGACTAGTTCAGAAGTTATTTCTAGAAAATTCAAGATATGCATGGCATGGCATGACATGAAAATATCTTACACATATGGTATTTTAATCAAAACCATTAGAGCCATTTTCGTAAAAATGCTCCATGTAAGGGGTAGTCAGAGGGAAGATCCTCCTGAAAAAATTTGTGTCGCATCCTCGAAAAATGCTGAACTTGAATACCACGCTTGTTATTTAAGTGACTTTTCGTTTTTTGAGTTTTGTTGTTCAGAGATACACACACAGATCGTTTTTAGAAATGCTTTTTGTTTCATTCAGGGAGTCCAAAACATGTATCTCAGGAAAAATCTTGGGTATCAAATGCTTGGGTGAAAAGCAATGTTGCCTCTACTTACAATACAAAACAGAAAAAGTAAAAAGCCGTGACTTCCGAGTTTAGAAAATTAATAGCATGCTCATACTTGGAAATTCAACCATTAACAAGAATTACACGGATACAGTTAACAAAAAGAATGATAGAATATCAATTTTTTTTTCTTATTTTACAGTTTAACAATTGCTTATATCAGTGCAAGCTGCATACCAGGAACAAACCAGCACATGTGAAGAACCCTAGCACAGTGTTACGAAAAGCGCTTTCATCACTACGTATAATCCACTTTATACATGAAACATTTAAGATATTAGATTTAAGATATTATTATTTTCATAAGCATGTGCATGTGATTAAATATCCTGCGATATACTCACAAGGTAAAACGTAGGTTGTAAAAAGAACTAAACCCAAGAAACAAAATTCAGAGTGAAGTCTTCAGAGACTATTCCAATAAAATTCAAGAACATACCTTTAATTTTATGTGAAAAAATCTTAAACATGTGGCATTTTAACCAAAATCATCTGACCCATTTTTGAATATATATATTCAAAACAATTTCATACATTGAGTAGTTTGGGATAATGGAGGTCTCTTTAAATATTCGTGTTGCATCCTTGGAAAATGTTGAACCTATACCTATACGAAGTTTTCTATTTAACCTACTTTTCGTTTTCTATTTGTACTGTTAGTACACACAAGACATGCATGCACGGATGTTTTTTTATTAAAATGCTCATTTTGGATTCTGAGAGCCTCAAAACTTTATTGCCGGTGAAATCTTGATATCGATGGTTTGGGTGGCTGTTATGGCCTATTATGTTACCTATTATGGGTAAGCAGCAGAGAAAATATACAGTAGGTATAGGTAGTTTTTATCTGAAAACTCATACCGGTAACAAAGAGTGCCTCGAAAAACGATAATGGCGCAGAAAAGAGCTTTTGAAAGAAAGTGTGTGCTTTAATGGGATCTACCTTTACGTGCAGTAAGATTTTGTCTCTCATCATCATCATCATCGTCGTCGTCGTCGTCATCATCATCACCACCACCACCATCATCTTCATCATCATATCATCAATCAGGATCATCACCATTCTGTAAGTATTAAGTCATGTGGCCTCTTGCAAGAATTTTCCTCCACGATTTTTTGGGACATCCTAACGATTTTTTGCCTTGAGAGTAATAATGAAGCATAGTTCTTGGAACTCTTTACGACAACATCTGTTGAAGGTGTGCCATCCAGTTGTTCTGGTAAATTATATGATGGAGAATGCGGCCAAGACCCAGATCTTCAATGTCTACTTCATTCTTTTGTGGTCCCACTTTGAGCAGACTACTGTACGGCGCATTAATCACATCACACCAACTGCAATTCTACATTCATCTCTTCTTCATATGTCCAGGCTTCATTACCATAACGCAGTATCTCTTACTGTTTACTAGTTATATATATTCGTATATATGAGGGTTGCACAGAAAGTAATGCACCAATTTTTTTTCTCAATAGACAACAATATTATGAGTTTGAAACTTCACGTATGCATTACCTAAAGTTTTCAGAGTGCGCACACAAACTTTCCATTTCCTCCGACATATAGTGTAACTGCAGCAATGCTTCAAAGTGTGTCTGCGTTTGATTCACCAATTTATGCTAAAACCTTAGAATCAATGTTTCTCTACATACATTATATGTTATTATCCTCGCTTACTATATATACAGGCCCGAATTTAGGACCTCTGACGCCCCTGGGCAAAAGGGGAAAAAAACTAACACATTTGCTGCCCCCCCCCCCCCCCCGCCAACTTGCAATACATATACTACTCCAATTTTCAAAACATAGAGAATGGTTTCACTGGTTTGGATACTTAAGTATGAGTGTTCGTATAGCTTTGAGAATGAGTTGGAGTCAACTCGAAACTTGAGTCAGTTTTGCAAAACGAACTTGCAACATTACTAAGATAAGTGAAGTTTTTAGTTTCTAATTTGTTCTTACTTTAGAATCTTGTTGCTTCACTGTTAATAGCTTCATTTTCCTTTATCTACCATAAGTGAGTTTATTAAAATGTATGTAGAAACATCTTTATGGAAAGAACTTACACTAACGAGGCATCACCCCATATTAGGTGTCAAAACATATACTGTTTAAATAACAAGAGGCTTCCTCCTTGCCCTGTCATTTGCAAGCAAGTTTATGAGTTCGTCATAATCCATTTTCACTGTTAAATCAGATTCAATTGCAAGAACACCAAGATAACTGAGATGATCCTTCACTTGTGATGTTCGTAATAATTATTATTTATGCGTCTTAGAGCAGAAAATGAACTCTCAGTTGAGCAGTTGGAATGAACGATACTGTGCCGCACTAGGTCTCATTCCGTTATTTTATTCAGTGACAATCGACACTGAAACTGAGAAAACAGTTGAAAAACTTAAAAGATTCAAACATAACCTACTACTTCATTTTGTCGGAATATCGGCTCATTAAATATAAAAGAACTCAATATAATTACAATAATAATAATTCCTGTTCATTACCTCAGCTAACAATATACAGAAAATTAACGTTAATGAATAACAACACACATTTCTTGATCTTACAAGATTTTGCGTGTGTTAATCGATTCTCACTATTGGAATGCGTTTCGCTTTGTCTCCGCTACGTGCGCATAGCGTGCAAACTAATCAGCATAGCCAAAAATGTGTCAATTAATATTCCTCTGCGAGCAGAAAATTTAAATGAACTTGATGTTTCATGTCTATGCTCTTTTATTTATTTTTTTTATTTTATTTTTTATTTATTTATTTATTTATTATTATTATTATTATTATTATTATTATTTTTTTTTTTTTTTTTTTGTGCAGCTTTTCAGTAATTTTGCCGTCCCCTAAAATGTGCCGCCCTGGCCAGTTGCCCGGTTTGCCCTGCCGTAAATACTGCCCTGTACATTAAAATAGTCAATATCCAAAAGACAGGGCACATGATACTTCTCGGTAAACCGCGGCATCCTTTACGTGTTGGTCTCATTTTTTCCAAGTCAGCTTCTGCTGAGAGTGCAAATCCAAGGTTCAGAATGGCAGCGACAGAGCACTCATTCATTCCACTCAATGGACATCACAAAATATCGGTCTTGCAGCACCCTGACACAAATATTTGTGCTTCGTCCACCCTTACCTAGGGTGATGTAAATATTGCACTCAACCAAGAATTGTACATGAACTTGTAAGTACCTCTATATAAGTAACTTTTGACGAGAACTTTATTCATTTATTTTACAGTCTTTAACTTCAGTTCCAATTGGATTAAAGGATTTACAAGCTCTGCGTATTAGAGTCTGAGAACACTGGAAAGGTGTATTTTATCAAATAACCTAACCGTGCAACGTTGAGTAATTCAGATGGTTTTTAAATCTAGTGACAAATTAATTTTCATCTACCTCCCTCCATTGCAGTATATGAAATTATTGTACAATGATCCAGCGGGTTTTTGCTTACCCATTGTAACTGTAATTTCGTACAGTCCTCACTATTTCAAATAGTGGATGAAAAATCCTCGGATATTCATGCAAAAGGATTAAAAACTCGGCAGAACGCCTTCCTTTCTTAACGTCCTGAAAATGTTGCATAACCATGACTATGATTACGCTTGCACCTCTCTTTTGCACCTCAGCCTAAAGAGACTTTTTGTGCACTTCCTATTTTCTAATCTAGGAATCAATATCTGCATACATAGTGGTAGATTTGTCTTACTATATTAGAATCGTTCCCCAATTTTGCGGTAGTTCCGAGAACGTCGTATGTTCTCCGTTCTGTAACTTCACAATTTAGTAAGAACTGTTATAATGTATGACTTTCCTAAGTTGAGGTTTCGTTAGCCTAATGAGTGAGTTAATTAGTTTATCCTCAGGCTTATTGATTATCTTCTCGCAGAGTTTATTTAGGACATTATTTCCCATTTGTTTTGGGTTTCATTGGGGACCCAATTTTTTACTGTGGTTTGACTTCTAAAATGCGTATTCCACGGAAAGATTCTGGTCTTGTAAAGGGAAGAGACGTTACTTTCTTCGCTAGGACACCAGCATTTTCATTTCCTGCAATACCCTTATGATCGGGTACCCATTGCTCCTACATAGATGACACGAGCATTAAATTTGCCATATATGCTTTCCTTCCTGCCCAGCGTACATGGCAGCCATTGACTCTCTTAGCAGCTATGAAAAGCAATATTTCAGCAATCAGTCTAAATTAACGGCAAACATTGCAAATTCAACGTTACTGCATATGCAGAAAATATGTTGTTATAGGGTTTTGGTTAAATAGTGGACTAAAAGTAACAACGATGCAAATGTTGGGTGCTTAGCTTACCAAAGTAAGCTTAATCATACACACGAACCCGTTAAGGCATGTTACCGCTGGTCTAGAATGATGCCCTGAGCATGAATCGAATCCCGTGAAATGCATCTTCTTTTTTTCCAAACATTTCTGTCTTTACGGGAACATAATTAATTATATAATCTGATCAGCTGTATCTAATATATCATATTGGTGCATACGATTGAAATTTTAGAACCGAAAGCTCTTTAGAAGACATTGATTAAAATTGTTGCAGATAAAACAAGGGGTAAGTGTACTTCAAGTCTCAATCACTCTTCCAGAAATTAATATCTATCTAATATTTTCTCTTTAATACCCATATTCATAGGCAACTGTCTATAAATATCGAAGATTATTGCCAAGTTACAGAATTTACCTCCGTCATGCACTGTTAATGTTTACTTAGCTTACAATGGATATAAGAATGTTCATGCACGGAAACTAAAATGTTTCAGGTACAAGAAACAAAAATAATTATTTTAGAAAATTTAATAATTCAGCATGATTACATTCATTTATACTTCATTAAGCAATAATTGAAACCGCAATTATAATGTGAATATATGTAATTGATAATAGAAAGAAACAAAAGGAGATTCTAATCGATAGTTAAGGGGAAGACGTAATAAAGCTGAATAGATCAAAGTCTCAAGAATGGAAGCCTAGGCAGATTTAAATGAGTGATAAGGTTACAATTGTTGTATGTATGAAGCCCGAGCGATTCCGCGGGCTGACTCGCATCTTACCATGACGTGCTCTAAAGTTGGCCAATGGGAATCGCTTCCTTCGTGTCGCCCACGCAAAACAAATGCAACGCAAGATACACTCGTCTTGAATCGACCCGAGAGTGCACGTGCAACTGTGTGATTTCTACGTAAGCTGGCGCGTGTATATATATATATATATATATATGTGTGTGTGTGTGTGTGTGTGTGTGTGTGTGTGTGTGTGTGTGTATAATTCGGCGGTTGCTAGAGGGCGACAAAGTTCAAATATTATAACGTTGCAGTTGAAGTTACAAAGCTACATTCTATTTAAATATCATCGGCAGTTCTCTACAAATCTGGAAATTTGACGCATACCCTGCAGATTAAGACCTCTTGCTAGAGCTAGTCCGGACACCAAACACGAGATCTTATAGGTCTTAAAGGCGACGTCTTCGACTTAGAGGGACGTTTGCGTCATAATACAACACAAATATCGTACTATCTGAGAATAAGATTCAAAGCACTGAAAGAAAAACATTGTGTGCTACATATCATACGAAATAAAATGGGAAATTACTAGTCACAAAAATACGTATCTAGAAGAACTAGATCCCAGTAAATAAAGTTGTTAATGACGTACTAAGTAGAATGCCATTCAGTTGTAGATTACCGCAACGGAAGCCAACATTTGCACCCAGCAGGTTGCCATTATCTGTATTTCCAAGCACTACACAATACAATGTGGCCAATTTCTATAAGTATGCCTTTATCCCGATTCTCTATTCCTGATAAAAATCTCTGAAGATGTAACGATGCTGGTTAATTTTCTATTTCAGAAGATAAACACACCGGAGCCAGGTTCGAACCGCCGACACTCGAACTTTCAACTCATACTGATGGTCATTAACAAATTTCTTTGCAAGGTGGAAAGTGCGTAGCACATTAGCAAATGTTTAAATAGTTGCCTTTTGCTTCTAGACGTTCGTTTGTGTTTATTTAGAGACAAAAAGAAGAACTTTGTCTAGAACAAACGTAAGTGTTCCGTGTTCAGTGTGGAGTATAAAATCCTGCCATTACTTTTTTCTTTTTTAGTGATAGGCAAATTATGAAATTCTTAAAACGATATAAATATTTCTTATACATATTTCCATTCGAATTTTAAGGACCTTTTTACCTTGCCATGCGATATGATTCCACTCCTGACGCGATTTGAGGGACTAGCCATTTCTCTGACGTAAATAAATAGCAGTGGGGGCGTGATCTGGTACCTAACCAGGGTTTAGGAGTGTGGAGGGGGTTAAGACTACGATATAGGGGAAGTGACACAATGTGTCAATTCTCCCCATCAGTAACATATAGGTACGTATAATGTGATATAATAAATCAATGCTTTAATCCTATAAAAAACAATAGTTAAATAATTATTTACAATTCGTCACCATTATACAAGGATATTTTCAGTTGGTGTTTAAATATTGTGTCGTTTACTACTTCTAATGTTGCAGGTAATTATTATGCACTTAATTCCCATCACACTGGGATCTTTGTCGGTTATGTCTTTAACATATATAGATTTAGGATAATCAGCTTTGGTACTTTCTCTACTAGTAAGTGTAAAAATGTAATGTAAACCCCGCGCGACAGCCCACGAAGGGCCAAGGCCTACCGCCCAGCCGCTGCGTCCCCCACCTCTGCCCACTACAGGCGTCATTGGTGAGGTGCAGTACTGGAGGGTGGGACGTGGTCAGCGCCCCGAGCCCTCCCGGCCAGTTATGCGGTCTTCTCGACCTGGGGCCGCTACTTCTCCATCAAGTAGCTCCTCAATTGGTCCCCCCGGGACCTAACGAGGCTGAGTGCACCCCGTGCCAGACCTCCCAGAGGGGATAAAATCCCCATGCTGGTACCGGAGATCGAACCCGGGTCCTCCGCGCCACAGGCAAGCGCGCTGCCAGCTGCGCTACGGAGGCGGCCCTACTGGTAAGTAGCAGGAAATATTATAGTCCACCCAAAAATTCGATGTCGAGATTTCACCGGAAATATGTTTGGAGACCCCCTGAAGCCAAAAAAAGGCCTTTTTAGGAAAAGGTCCGCGTGAGTGTGTGCGTATGTGTGCGTGCGTGTGTGTGCGTGTGTGTGTGTGTGTGTGTGTGTGTGTGTGTGTGTGTGTGTGTCAGCCTGCGGACAGCATAATTCAGAAACGAAAAGTTGGTTAAAAATCAAAGTTGGTATTTAAGTTTAATGTCTTTCAAGGATGCAACACGAAGATTTTAAAGAAAATTGCCCCAACCTAAACTACCCTTTACATGGAAAATTTTTCGAAAATTTTGATTTTCTTGAAAATGCCTCTAACGATTTTGATTAAAATGTGACATGTTTAAGATATTTGTATGACAAATGAAATGTATATATTTAATATTCTGGCTATAGCCTATGTAATTCTACATATTTACCCTGGATAACTTTTGAATAACTCGTAAATCATACGAGATAAACAAAATCTTAATATACAAAAATGTAGATCTCGCTAAAACACAATTTATATCTAAAGTAATTTTTTGTAGAGTGAACCATTTCGGAGATATTCCTTGTTATTTGTGTCAGTTTCGGAAAACTTAAAACTTTCGTGAAATGGAACATCGTTGTTCACTTTTTATATGTTAGGCGTGCAAAGAGAACGGGATCTCAGAGCTTTAGAAGATTTGACTATCGCTCAAAGTCTTTGTATTATAATATTCCCCTTTCACCTATATGGAAATAAACAATAAGATAATTTGTACAAATGTTTATCCCAAGACGAAGGAGAAATAGGTATAAGAGTTTGTAAGAATGATTAATACAAGAGTAGAGAAAGTCATGTGCGTGCAACACATAAGATTTTTTTTTTTTTTTTTTTTTTTTTTTTTTTTTTTTTTTTTTTTTTTTTTTTGCAGAGTTTAGTGAGCAGAATCACACGATTTGCATCGAGTATCATAAAAGCATTCTGTTTTGAATAAATGTTCAATTACATGATTCTCTTGATGTAATATTATATATTATTCTTATACACCTTTTTTGTAGTTTAATAATATTTTCATATGTACTTAAACAGCACAACCCCAGATCCCTACACCATACAACATGTGTGGATATATGATTCCAAAATATATTAGCGTTAGATACTTTTCTCCTAATAAACGTTTAGAATATCTTAATAGATAAACTGATACACTAATAGTTTTACAGAAAACATATATATGCTTATCTCACATTAGTGCACTGTCCACATGAATTCCCAGGAAGTAATAGTCATATGCTTCTTCAATATTACTGTTTTCAATCTGGAGAATACAATATTCCAGTAGGGAATTATTTCCCAAAAGACCAAGTTGAAGGTAACTGCTTAAGAATTCCTATGCCTGTTAATGCGCAGATAAGATTTTTATATAGTTCTTTATCAATCAAAATATATAATATATATTAGGTATATGTTTCTGTGTACAGCAGGGTAGTACAAAAAATGCAGTGGCTGTGGTTTGCCGTGACAGCGCTGGCGTTGTTGCAGTGCTGCAGCTGTCAAATCCGCATCTGCGAAATGAGCGAGCTCAGACACCTCATTTATGAATCATGTGAAGGCGGTCATGAAGAGCAGGATCACAGCCTCGACGACATAGGTATGAGCAACATAAGATAAGGCTCAGAAATGTAATATTCCTTACGACATGGATTTGGAATTTCATGAACTCTTCCCCTTGTCTTTGTTGAAAGTTCCTAAACTAGGTATCGCATTTGGTATTACCCAGATCTTTTGTTTTTGAGTTATGCTACTTTCTCTTTTCCCGGTTCAGCTGATGCCAAAGTGTATTTCCGATGAAATATCAACACTTAATTTTTAATTAAATACAATATTTCTACTGTAGTTAATCTCCAGAGACAGCAAAAATTACTGTAACAAATATTTATACGTTGGAAATTTGTTAACACTATCAATTATACAATGTTTTGAATGTTTGATTTTAAGTCTACATTATCTCTCTATCCCCCACTCTCCGTCCGTCTCTCCCTGCCAGCAATTTATGCCCCTCGTAGCCCATTATTCACCAACTTCAGTTACCTATTCGAAATGAGAGGTAACCAGCTTTATCAGATATAAAAAGTTCCATACACAGCTCAGCGGTATTTTTAGACGTGGCGAATGGCTTGAAGTTACGCAGTAATTTATCGTTGAGTTCATTTTTGTATTTCTAACGGCTATCAAGTTAGTATCTCTCCAACTTCCGTACAGAAAACATCGCGGAATAGTGCGTGATTTAGTGTGTAGTGCGTGCCCGTATTATCAGCAGTATCTTGTTTATTTCAAGGAGAAAACAGAGACGTTACCCCAACCATCAACTTGCATGATCTCACTCGCGCAGATCCTAGCAAGGTCATTCGCCACGTCTAAAATAAATCTGCACTGGTTTGTTAAAACAAGTTGTGAATGCAAATCTACTGAACTGCTCACTAAACTAATATTTTGTTATTTTCAGAAAAAGTGTTTCCAATATGGCCGCCACTGAAGCCATTCCTAACACTTCCTCCTCGCAATGCAGGTCTGAGGGAGCCCAGAGCACTTCTCCATAAGTGTTGCACAGAAGGTTGCACGAGGGATGACATCAGTGGAGTATGCTAACTCACCATGGTTACTGAAGTTTTCAAGATCAATGCAAGCATGTCTTAATATAAGTAACACTGCAGTATCAGTCAACCAAGGTTCCAAATGCGTAGAAAATTGTGCATTTACAGAAAATATCCATATGTTGATCTCTACTTTAAATAATAATTAGTTGTGAGAAACATACTCGTACATGAAAAAGAAATGTTTATAACTAATATTTAATTATTATATACTTCAAAGACTGTTATCATATCACTAATATTGACTGATTCTTAGAATTTTTACAACATAAAATAAATGAATGTACTATGAATGTTCTCTTATTTCTTACTAATTAATTTTGGAAGCACCACTACAGGAAATGTTTACTAAATTTAATGGGGACTAATGGCTGACCACTACCCTTCTCTTTCGAATTATGAAATAAATTTGTAGGTGCAAATGATCTTTATATCACCGGCTTTCCAGCGTGATTTCACAGCGTGGTTTACTATACAACACAGCAGGGCGTGGTAACTCTCGCATTGGATTTTGTGTTGAGCCATCTGCCAATAAATTCTATATCAACATTAATACATCACATCAGGTGGTATATGGGCGGTGTGATGGATATTATGGTACGTGAGGTGGGTTAGTTCAGTCTCAGAAAACATTGTGCAGTGTCTATTGCGTTCAAGACTTTGATAAGGAGCTGAGATTGTAAACATGGATCTTTCTCGGGGATGGTAAAGAAATCCACTGTTGATTTTACCGTTGTTTGTTTATGCGTGAACATTTTCTTTCATTTTAGCTGTGTACTGCACTATGCATTCCCAACTTACAGCCTCCAATTTACCATACCGAGCTAATCACTTTCAGTACATTTAGGAGAGGCATCTGTGAAAATGACAAAAATCCACAATTTTTGTCACAATGATGTGAAAATTTGTATGTATGTGTGCCAAAGCATAACTAGAAGATTTACCAAGTTTCACTCTTCTATGCAAGATGGTTTTTGCAAAAAAAAGTTTTTATTGGTGTTTTTGCTGCAATTTTGGGGTAGTATAGCAAACGCTTCTGATAAAATATTATTTGTTCTAAGTAAACTAAACTCTGGCCATATGTTTCCCTAGATTATGTATACAAAACCTGGTATTTTTATTTGGCTATGTCAAACAGTTTTGGAGAAAAAAAAATATTGAATGCCTCAATGTCCATTTTATTTTCAAATTATTAATAATTTTCAAAATAAAAATTCAATAACAATTAAACTACTCCATCTACAGCATTCAAAATACCAATTTTTATGAAGCAACTATCTAAGAACATGTGTGCAAAATTTAAAAGAAATCTATGAAGAACTGTATTAGAAGATGCATTTTGAAGATTCAAAAATTTGAAGAAATAGAAAGCAGAGAAAAACGACTTTAAAGTTTTAAGTGTATGACAGAATTTCCCTAGACCTTGTGAAGGTCCTTCAGTTAACTGTCTAGCTTCTTCTTCTTTAAGTTTTGCTACTCTTAACTGTTTTTTTTTTTTTTTTTTTTTTTTTTTTTTTTTGCTGATTTGAATGTATTTAATGTAGTCAGTGCACCTTGCTTTAATCTTCCCTTATATCCAACATTACTAATTCTTTTTGCTTACTGGACTTACATTACTAGCTGTGACTCTTTCCTTTACATAGAGAGTAGCCTCACAACTCATATTAAATTCACTGATAGCTGAAGTCACTGCAATTGTTTACTACTTGAACCTGCTCCTTCAAGATCTACTGTAGATCTAGTTATGCTTGTTTCCCCCTGAGATTTGCCAGTTTGCCATCTAGGCATTATATTTTTTCTTGCTCCAAGAGATTTCTTTGTTTGCTTTTGCTTACCCACTTTACAATATCTTTATATCAGTTAATAATAATTTAATAAAAATCTGGTCCACTTAATGTACAATCTTTACAAATTTGCAATAAATTATAATAGTGAGAAGAGCATTAGCTGCTTGTGTGTTTACAAACAGCTAAATAAAGAATTTATATTTTCACTTAGATAGAGCAAGAAGACACTTATTTAGTATTCCCTGAATATTCTATATTATACTTATTCTTATTCTAAATTCTACTTATCTAAATGTACACCACAATAAATATGACTTCTCTCTCCTTCAAGCTGTGTAATCTTGAATAAAATTCATAGAAATACAACCACGTGGTACACACATGTTAAAACAGGAAACATTCGTTTGTTTCACCGGCGCGAATGTTTGCAGAAAATCCCACAAGATGTCTCTGCGTACATCCACCAGAACTGATTCAGACCGCCCAATTTAAACTTCAAAATTGTACGAGATTTTGCTGCAATGGGGTAATGAATGCATTTCAGCAGCCACGCCCACACGCACATGGGCATTTAAATCATGGCATAACGGCCTTTTAAATGGCGATTAGGAGTAAACCATGGTAGATTCTGAAAGTACAAGGTACAGACATAATTTTAAGACAAAAAACGAAAAATTGCATTTTTTGTCATTTTTGTCCAAATTTCACCCTTTAGCTCTTCTGCCACTCTTATGGAGTACGCGACGAATCAGATACCTGCTTACACTCATGAAGCAGCAACGCGTATCATAATAATGCGCCGTAACGAACATTTCATTATTATTTGATCTTCAAAACTTAGATTTTCATTGTACCCACTATCAAAAGATGTGACATATAAGCTCCCTGTAAATCGATATTGAAATTCATTTATTCCCTACTACTTAACTGTTAAAGTTATGTTGCTAAAATTGGCATCATACTCGCAAAGGTGCGGGGAACTTTAATTTGGTCGCATGTTTGCAAGAGACTAAGGCGATACACCCCAGTACCGTGTGACGTTACACAAAAAGAGGGTGTTCCCGCACATGGCGATGCTAGGATACTTATCAGAGATTATGGATATATGGAATCTGCACCGCTACGGTCTGATATACAATCAGTTACCAAACTACTACCAAACATCCGGTTCACTATTTGCAACTTATGTTTGCCTCCGTCTCCTGACTTCTCGTACACTGCATTAGATGATCCAGTTTCCAAGTTACCAACACCGTTTCTGTTGGTGGGAGGCTTCAACGCCCACAGCCCACTTTGGGGTTCAAGTTGCGCTTGTGTAAGAGGCACGCTCATTGCCGATTTCTTGGACAGTCAGAACCTAGCCCTCCTGAACACTGTAGATTCTATATTTCTTTCTGACTCTTTCATAGCTTGTCACACCTTGATCTGACTGTTTGTTCACCTCAGTTGGCAGTCTCCTTACAATGTAATGTCATCTCTGATTTACACTCTAGTGACCACTTCTCATGTCTTATTAGTCTCTTAACGCAGGATACATGTTCCACACATATGTCCAGATGGCGTTCGGACCATGCTAATTGGAACCTTTACACACAGTTGACTCTGTTTAGAGACATACCAGCATGCCTCACCAAATGATTCGGCGCAATATCTCATGGAGACGATTCTGCCTGCTGCTGCACAATCTATTCCGCGGTAGACTTCCCACCCCCGTCGATTTCCTTTCCTCTGGTGGACGGAAGAATGTCGGAAAGACATTCGTGCTCGAAGGCGCGTTCTTAAGGCTTTTCAACGTCACTCAACATTGGATAACCTAACCTAATACAAGAAAATGCGCCCCAGCTTCAAACAAACCATTAAGGATAGCAAAAAGACACCATGGAGCAATTTTGTAGTTTCATTTAACCAACATACACCTACCACGGTTGTATGGGATAGGTTAACGCGCCATGCAGTTAAATCGACCCATTTATCCATACCGGGACTGAAAACTGCCGCAAAAGCTGTTGTTGATTCATTTGAAGTGGCCAGAACGTTTGGCACTGCTTTCGCTCAAGTGTCTAAGCTCGGATTACTACTCCTCTGAGTTCCTTCCCATTAAAACTTGGGTGAAATCTCAAAGCTTCGCGTTTCGAGTTAGAACATTCCCTTTCATCTTCGCGACTATCAGCAGGGTGAAGCATCTTGAAGGGTGGAAAGGACCACCATCTTCCCTTTAGCTATCGTCCTATTTCCCTCACCAGTTGGGTTTACCAGGTAATTTTTTTATTTAACGTCCTCCAACACTGTTTCATATCGGACGAATGAATGAAATAAAATGGGTGAAATGATGCTCAAATGAGCCCAAGGTCCATTGAGCTTTAAGTTACCCGACATTCATCTTCTCAGAGTAGGGAAAACCTCGGAAAAAAACCTTACCCGGATAACTTACCCTAAGCGAGATTCCAACTCGCGACCTCTTGAACGTGAGGCAGACACGCTAACCATCACGCTACCGAGGCGGGAAAATTGGCCGGTGATGGAAATATGGATCATTGGACGATTGTTGTTGTTATGGTTGTTAGAAAGTGGTAACCTACCGTGTAGTTTTCGACGAGGCTGTTCAACTCTAGACCATCTTGTGTCAATCTCGACACGCCCAATGGACGGATTTCTGTAGAACTGCAAAACGTCGATCTCTACGTGCTGGGCAGCAGGGATTCACATGGACGGCTATTGCTGTTCATTGAAGAGTTTATAAATGATCGCTTTTTCCGAGTAAGGGCCGGCACGGTTTTTTCGAATTCTTTTGTTCAGCACGAGGGAGTACTCAAGGTTCGGTACTATGTGTCACGCTTTTTGCTAAAGCAATTAACTCCATCTGGAAATATGTTCCAGCTTGAGTTTCGTCATGACTATTCGTGGACGACTTCGCCGTCTATTGTAATTCTCAGCGTACAGCGTTCTTACAACGGCGCCTGCAGCAATATTAGGACAACCTTCGAGAATGGCGCTCAAAAATGGCTTCCCTTTCTCAACCGAAGAGTCATTCTGCGTAAGACACGATTACCACCTGTGCTCAGCTTCGTTTCAGATTTACTTCCCTTCGCAGATGAAACACATTTCCTGGGGTTAATCTTGGATACGAAGCTTAGTTGGTCATCGCATATAGCACACCCAAGAGCACGATGCGAGTACGAAATTGCGAATTGTGGGAAGCGGATCGGACAATTCTGTTGCGAAACTAGACTATGGGTGTATTTTTTACACGTAAGGACGACCATCTGTGCTGAGGAGAGCAGACGCGGTCCATAATAGGGACATCCGCATGGCAATTTGAGCTTTTCTAACAATCCCAGTCGTAAGCCTTTACGCCGAGTTCGCTAAACCTCCTCTGCAATATCTGAGTGAGATTCTCTTGACAAATTATGGTTGTGCACTTAGATGTATGCCTAAGCACCCAACCCTCGCTTGTTTCTTCATCACCACGCTAACAGAACATTATAGAAAAAGCACCCTTGTTCCAAAGCCAGCGGGGTTTCGTTTCCAGGAGCTTCTAAGGAAGCTAGTAATTGAACTGCCTAGGATGTTTGCCAAGAGCGAGAAGCTCTACCCCACTTGTTTATCTGGCACGCCCATGTAGATCTTGGGATCTACACCGGAAGTCCACGATGCCTATTAGTAGTATCCGCACGTGTTTTTTAGAACTTTTGTCAGGCTACACTGACCGACGTTTTATCTACACCGATGAATCAAAGAGCACCAGTGGTGTTAGATGCGCTTATGGTTATGGAACCGAACCACATACATTCGTTTTCCATAACGGTACTTCCATGTAAACTGCAGAGCTGTATGCAATATAATATAATATGGCGGCGCCGTGGCCGAGCGATTAGCGCGCTCGCCTACCACCTAGGCGGCCCGGGTTCGATCCCAGGGATCCGCATGTGGTATTTGTGGTGGACGAAGCGGCGTCAGGGCGGGTTTTCTCCGGGTCCTCCGGTTTCCCCCGCCATCTCATTCCACCGGTACTCCATCTTCATTCCATGTATCATCAGTGTCACCGCCTGCGGTGCCGTAGTAGTAAAAGCGGGCGTTAAACACAACAACAACAACAACAACAACTGTATGCAATATCCCGAGCTGTTTTATACTTGCGCCGCCATAAATTAGGTGACTGGCTGATTTTGAGTGATTCCCTTAGCGCACTTCAGAGCCTACGTGAGCAGTAAAACTCCCATCCTATTGTACAACGTACCGAGGATGGCCTCCATGTTTTACACATTTCTGGCGTTAGCGTGGTGTGTGCATGGATTCCTGGTCACGTAGGTTTGCAGGGGAATGAAATGGGAGATTTAGCAGCAAAGACGGCAACTACAGAACCCATTATTACCATCTAACGTGTTGCTTCGGAAGACTTTAGGGTGGAAGTGCGGAGAGCGGTGCTGTCGTGCTGGCACGAAGAGTGGTCAGCTCTCTGCGGTAATAAGCTTAGAGGAGTGAAACAACTTCCGATAAACTGGGTAACTTCCTCTCGAATAAAAGTTCACGGGGAGGGCAACATGGATCGATTGCGAATAGCCACTGCAATTTTTCGCATAGTGACCTATTTAAACAGGACCCTGCACCTCTATGTCCTCTGTGCGACAACCTTTTGTCAGTCAGAATGATTGCTGAAATATTGTTTTTCAAAGCTGCGAAGTGAGTCAATGGCTGCTATGTCCGCCGGACAGGAGGGGAAGCATATGTGGCAAATTTAATTCCTCTACCATCTACCTAGATCCGTCTGAGCAATAGTGACCCTTCGCGCAGATGGGTGGGTTTGTGGAAGATAGTACCTTATGATGGTGGAAGAATCCTCGACAGGAATGATCGCGTATAATGTGAGATAAATATAGTTGGATAAACAAACCCACTTAGGTGCCTTTGCTTTGTTCACATAGCTATTTAATAACATGCAACTTCATGACTTTAACGTAATGCAGAAATTTGTAACATACAAAATGAAATAAGATTCTGCATCACAAACCACAACTTAACCTCTTTGGAAAAGGCAGGCTGCAATCGTAAGGAACATAATCTTCTCGGTGAATATAAAGAATCGGCTCAATGAATTCGAATGTTAGCACCTTTGCTTTTTGCACCAGGTGAGTCAGCCGCCCTTTAGTTTTTGGAAGTTAAGTCACCCATCAAGCGCCATGTGCGCTTTACTCCAGTTTTCTGCTTGCTAAAGCGTATTGCTTGAAGTTCTTAAAAAGAGGAACGCGCAAAATTAAGAAGAAGAGTGGTTAAGGTAAGGAGCAGAATGTATTCCTCGCTAAAGTACTTTTACTAAGAGCGAATTCCCGATTCCAGCAAATTTTACAAACTTTTTATTAGAATATACATAGCAACGCAATGTAGTGAACGCCTCTGATAACATGGACCTGTCACATGACTACACTAACAACGTCAATTAAAAAGAAAATGACATTATTTTACTTAGAGCCAGCATTGGTTGTAAAACATTGCATACACGCCTTATCCGCCATGGGCCCGTACAGTCAAAACGTTTATTTAAATTTTAGCGTAAACTACATTTCGTATATTTCAAATAACATGCATAATAGCAGTTGCCATTTAAGTAAGAATATTAAAACATTAAATGGCTAAGTTACGGAAGCAAAGTACCAAGGTCTTAGCGCCTGGCATACACATATAGTTGAATAGATTTATAACTATAACGTCAGTGACAGGTGTTCGGTCTCGGTTTTTTTTTTTTTTTTTTTTGGTGCCTGTTAACAAAACTTGGAAACACAATTCACAATACTCTAATTTTACAGCACCTGAAGATTTAAGAGAATTTAAATCGTCTTTTACTGTCTGCATTTTCTAATACAGCAATGTCTACTGCCTCATTGGACTGGCATGATACAGTGCCGAATCGTTACATTCTCCATGCGTATGCCTTCGCACGGTATTTTGTGCCATTTCTTAAAGATGTATTTCACAGACGAGTACGTTATTATGCTTTTGATCTACGGAAAAGCAAAAGCCAATACACAATCGGCTAAGCATCTCTACCGGAAAAGGATATGCTAGTAGTCAAGAGCAATGCCATAAAACGTAGATTAAATAATTACGAATTAAAATAATAACGACTTTAAACACAAGAATTCTTCAACCAATGTTATTTGTGAATATTACATGGCAAAAATCTGATGTGTTGCACTCACATGACCTTCTCTATCCTGTAGCAACCATTCTTACAAACTCTTATTCCTATATCTTCTTCGTGTAAGTTGAATTGAACATTAGCTGAAATTATCTTATTGTTTATTTCTTGGTAGGTGCAAGGGGAATATGAGAATTCAGTGAGATTTGAGCGATAGTCAAATCTACGTTCTCTTTGCTGGTTAAAATATAAAAAACTGAAAAATGGTGTTTCATTTGACGAAAGTTTTCCGAGACTGACATAAATAACAAGGAATATCTCCGAAATGATTCGCTCTACCAAATTATTTATTTGGCCATAGATTATGTGTTTTAGCGAGATCTACATTTCCATGTAAAGGGTTGTTTAGGGCGGAGCAATTTTCTTCAAAATCTTCGTGTATATTTATTTTGACCATAAAATTTGAGCCTAAAATTTGAGTGTCAAATGGGTATACAAATTTGTACGTTACTCACGCAAAAATCTGATGCGTCGCACACATAAACCTTTCTCTATTCTTGTACAAATTATCCTTAAAAACGCTTATGCTTCTATTCACTTCACGTTCATTGAGGTAAGCGTTTGCAGAAATTATTTTATTGGTAACTTTCTTGTAGGTGCAAGGGAAATATGAAAATGCCGTAGGCTTAAAATGATAACTAAATCTTTTAAAGCTGGTTATTATATGATGGCCATGGAATTTCATTCACTTTGCCTGTCTAAGGGGTAAAAAATGAGCAAGGACTTACCGTCTGAGAAGTTCGAAATAGCCCTTGTGTACTAAAACTCACACAAATAACGACGAATATCGCCGAAATTACGATAAAAATGTATTTCACATAAATTTTGCCTTTTAAAGAAAACTTCATGTTTTCAGAAATAAGTTTTGTCTGTCTCTTACGACTTACCCGTTGTGACATTCACCCAGGTTGAAGAGGACTGCTAGGCTGTTCTCAGAAAATGCAGGATATATTAGATCAGATTAGATTAGATTAATTTGCGTTCAGCGGGTTCACAAGTAGCCATGGAGGCTGGTGAACATTGAACATGTCAATTGTGATGCACAAAACATTGTCAATAAATATACAGAATGAGCACATAAAACTCATTATATACAGGAACAAACAAGAAACAAACAAACAAACAACAGCAAAGGGGATAATGGATACACAATCAAAGCTTACCTGAAATTTGTTAGATAAGAATTCAATTGTGTTAAATTTACACTAGACATTTACAGCCATATTCAACTGTTTAGTTGTAATATAATAATAATTCAGTTATGATATAATTAGCAATGAATGACATATTTTTTTTTTTTAGTTGGTTGTATACATATACATTTGAGTAGCTTTCACACAGGCATCAGAGGTGATTAACAATGATTTGTCACTGAAGAAGCTAGAGATCACTTACAGAGTTACATAAGCTTTTAAAGGATAATTTGTCATTCAGATTACCTTATACAGAATAAAATGAGTTAAAAATTACTTACAAAGCTACATAAGCATTAACTCGAATAATATATATTTCATTTGCATCAAAATTTCCTAAACATGAATGAAAATTACATTACATTACAACAATAATTAAAATAGTCATAGTTTTATAAAATCAACCACTTTGAAAAATGTAGGAGCAATAGGGAAATAATTTGAAGGTGTTCGGTCACATACTTGGAAGATGCTGCAATTAAATATCTAATTTTATATATACACTTAGACGACTTTTCGTTTTTGAGTTATGCTGTTCACAGGCGCACAGACTGAGTGACGTACTGACACACATGCATATAGTCACATACACATGTGTATTCTAACAACACCTTTTTTTACACCCTCGTAGTCGAAACGTGTATTTTCGGTGAAATCTCAGCATGGAATTTTTGCGTGGAGTACAGCACTTCGCCAAACTGCTGTACGTAGTAGAAAAGGTAAAACTGTACTGACGTACATTATATGTTTCCGTAACAGTGCGGCTTAAAGAGAAGCAAATTGCATCAACAAACTTAAAATGGCTTGATAATAAATATGAAGAAATTTTAACACGCTAATGTGTCGTAATGTTGCTCAGGTTTGCCTCACTTCGCGTGCCTGTTAAAGATTTTAAAATGCCTGTCCTTGCAGAACAATTTGAATATCTTGAACAGTAAATAAAGTTTCTGTGGCACTTATTGCCCATCTTTACAAAGCTAATGGCCAGCAACATGGTATAAAACAATCCTACTCCTCTGAATATGCTCATTCGACATCTGCTCACATTTCCAGCGTTTAGCACGTTCGAGATTCTCCTCTTTCTGAAGGCGTATCGCATAAACCGTAAGTTATTCTCAAAATAATTTTGACTTACTTTGAAATATAGATCATACATCGGGAAAAGTGACACATTGTGCCATTTCCCCTACATCGTAGTATTAACCTCGTCCACTCGACTGCATATGCTTAGCTACCAGGCCACGCCCCCGCTGTCGTCTATCCACCTCAGAGAAGTGGTCAGTCCCGAGAGATTGTGTCAGTGGCGTAATCACATCGCATAACAACGGTAAAAGAAATCTGGTCTGTCACACTCACACGAATTTCTCTACTCTTGAACTAACCATTCTTACAATCTGTTATTCCTCTATCATCTTCGTTTTACTTGAGACAAACTTTTCCAGAAATGATCTTATTGCTTATTTCCTTTGCTTATTTCCTTGTGGGAGCAAGGGGAATATCAGGATACAGTAGACTTTGAGTGACAGCCAAATATTTTAAAGTTTTGAAATTCCGTTCACTTTGCACCGTTAACATTCAAAAAAATCAATTACCATGTTCCATTTGACAGAAATAAAGAAAAATTGTTGCTATTTAACGGCGTCTTCAATTGCCAGAATCACATCAGCGGCGCCAGTATGCCACAATTTTGTGCCACCGGTGTTCTTTTACATGCTAGTAAATCTACTAACATGGAGCTGACGTTTTTAAGCACACTTAAAAACCATCGGTCTGGGCCGAAAATGAACCCGCGACCATGGAATCAGTAGGCCAGCGTCCAAACCATTCTGTTCTGAATAAATGTTCAATGACATGATTGTCTTGATGTAATATTACATATTACTCTTATACACCTTTTTTTAGATTAAATAATATTTTCATATGTACTTCAACAGCACAACCCCAGATCTCTACACCATACATCATATGTGGATATGTGATTCCAAAATATATTAGCGTAAGATACTTTTCTCCTAATAAAGGTTTAGAATATCTTAATAGATAAACTGATTCATTAATAGTACTACACAAAACATCTATATGCTTATCTCACATTAGTGCACTATCCACATGAATTTCCAGGAAGTAATAGTCATATACTTCTTCAATATTACTGTTTTCAATCTGGAAAACACAATATTCCAGTAGGGAATTATTTCCCAAAAAACTAACTTGAAGGTAACCACTTAAGAATTCCTATGCCTGTTAATGCGCAGATAAGATTGTTATGCGGTTCTTTAACAATCAAAAAATATATATGTTTTTCTGTACAACAGGGTAGTAAAAAAAATGCAGTGGCTGTGGTTTGCCGTGACAGCGCTGGCGTTGTTGCAGTGCTGCAGCTGTCAAATCCGCATCTGCGAAATGAGCGAGCTCAGACACCTCATTTATGAATCATGTGAAGGCGGTCATGAAGAGGAGGATCACAGCCTCGATGACATAAGTATGAGCAACATAAGATAAGGCTCAGAAATGTAATATTCCTTACGACTTGGATTTGGAATTTCATGAACTCTTCACCTTGTCTTTGTCCAAAGTTCCTAAACTAGGTATCGCATTTGGTATTACCCAGATCTTTTGTTTTGAGTTATGCTACTTTCTCTTTTCCCCGTTCAGCTGATGCCAAAGTGTATTTCCGATGAAATATCAACACTTAATTTTTAATTAAATACAATATTTCTACTGTAGTTAATCTCCAGAGACAGCCAAAATTACTGTAACAAATATTAATACATTGGAAATTCGTTAATACTATCAATTATACAATGTTTTGAATGTTTGATTTTAAGTCTACATTATCTCTCTATCCCCCACTCTCCGTCCGTCTCTCCCTGACAACAATTTATGCCCCTCGTAGCCCATTATTCACCAACTTCAGTTACCTATTCCAAATGAGAGGTAACCAGCTTTATCACAAATAAAAAGTTCCATACACAGCGCAGCGATATTTTTAGACGTGGCGAATGTCTTGAAGTTACGCAGTAATTTATCGTTGAGTTCATTTTTGTATTTCTAAGGGCTATCAAGTTAGTATCTCTCCAACTTCCGTACAGAAAACATCGCGGAATAGTGCGCGATTTAGTGTGTAGTGCGTGCCCGTATTATCACAGTGTCTTGTTTATTTCAAGTAGAAAACAGAGACGTTACCCCACCATCCACTAGCATGATCTCACTCGCGCAGATCCAAGCAAGAACATTCGCCACGTCTAAAAATAACTCTGCACTGGTTTGTTAAAGAAGGCTGTGAATGCAAATCTACTGAGCTGTTCACTAAACTATTATTTTGTTATTTTCAGTAAAAGACTTTCCAATATGGCAGCCACTGAAGCCATTCCTAACACTTCCTCCTCGCAATCCAGGTCTGAAGGACCCCAGAGCACTTCTCCAAAAGTGTTGCACACAAGGTTGCACCGCGGATGACATCAGTGGAGTATGCTAGCTCACCATGGTTACTGAAGTTTTCAAGATCAATGCTAGCATGTCTTAATATAAGTAACATTGCAGTATCAGTCAATCAAGGTTCCAAATGCGAAGAAAATTGTGCATTTACAGAAAATATCCTTTTGTTGATCTGTACTTTAAATAATAATTAGCTGTGAGAAACATACTCGTACATGAAAAAGAAATGTTTATAACCAATATTTAATTATTGTATACTTCAAAGACTGTTATATCACTACTATTGGCTGATTTTTAGAATTTTTGGCACATAAAATAAATGAATGACTATGGATGTTCTCGTATTCCCTATTAATTAATTTTGGAAGAACTACTACAGGAAATGTTTACAAAATTTAATGGCGACTAATGGCTGCCCACTACTCTTGTCTTTCGAATTGTGCAAATAAATTTGTAAGTGCAAATGATATATATATCACCGGCTTTCCAGCGTGATTTCACAGCGTGTTTTACTATGCAACACAGCTCCCTGTAAATCGATATTGAAATTTATTTATTCCCTACTGGTTAACTGTTAAATTTATGTTGCTAACATTGGCATCATAGTCGCAAAGCAGCGGGGAACTTTAATTTGGGCGCATGTTTGCAAGAGACTAAGGCGATACACCCCAGTACCGTGTGGTGTTACACAAAAAGAGGGTGTTCCCGCACATGGCGATGCTAGGATACTTATCAGAGATTATGGATATATGGAATCTGCACCACTACGGTCTGATATACAATCATTTACTACTACCAAACATGCGGTTCACTATTTGTAACTTATGTTTGCCTCCGCCTCCTGACATCGTACACTGAATTAGATGATCCACTTTCCCAGTTATCAACACCGTTTCTGTTGGTGGGAGGCTTCATCGCCCACAGCCCACTTTGGGGTTCAAGTCGCGCTTATGCAAGAGGCACACTCATTGCCGATTTCTTGGACAGTTACAACTTAGCTCTGCTTAACACTGTAGATCCTATATTTTTTTCTGACTCTTTCACAGCTTGTCACACCTTGATCTTACTGTTTGTTCACCTCAGTTGGCAGTCTTCTTACAATAGAATGTCATCTCTGACTTACACTCTAGTGACCACTTCTCATGTCTTATTAGTCTCTTAATACAGGATACATGTTCCACACATATGTCCAGATAGCGTTGGGACCATGCTAATTGGAACCTTTACACACAGTTGACTCTGTTTAGATACAACGAGCACTCCTCAGCAAATCATTCGGCGCAATATCTCACGCAGACAATTCTCCCTGCTGCTGAACAATCTATTCCGCAGTCGACTTCCCATCTCCGTCGATTTCCTGTCCTCTGGTGGACGGAAGAATGTCGGAAAGACATTCCTGTTCGAATGCGTGTTCTTAGGGCTTTACAACCTCAACCAACATTCGATAACCCAATCCAATACAAGAAAATGCGCGCTAGGTTCAAACAAACCATTAAGGATAGCAAAAAGACATCAGGGAGCAATTTTGTGTTTTCATTTAACCCACATACCCCTTTCTCGGTTGTATGGGCAAGGTTAGGGCCCCTTGCTGTTAAATCGACCTATTTATGCATACCGGGACTGAAAACTGCCGCAAGAGCTGTTGTTTCATTTGAAGTGGCCAGTACATTTGGCACTGCCTTCGCTCAAGTGTCTAGCTCGGATAACTACTCCCCTGAGTTCCTTCCCATTAAAACTCAGGTGGAATCTCAAGGCTTCGCGTTTCGAGTTAGAACATTCCCTTTCATCTTCACGACTACCAGCACCAGGATCAGGTCTTTTCGAATTCGTTTGTTCAGCACGAGGGAGAACTCAAGGTTAGGTACTAAAGCAATTAACTCCATATGGAAATATGTTCCAGCTTGAGTTTCGTCATGACTCTTCGTAGACGACTTCGCCGTTTATTGTAATACTCAGCGTACAGCGTTCCCTGCAACGGCGCCTCCAGCAATGTTAGGACAACCTTCGAGAATGGCGCTCAAAAATGTCTTCCCTTTCTCAACTGAAAAGTCAATCTGTGTAAGATACGATTACCACCTGTGCTCAGTTTCGGTTCAGATTTCCTGGGGTTAATCTTGGATACGAAACTTAGTTGGTCATCGCATATAGCACACCCAAGAGCACGATGCGAGTACGAAATTGCGAATTGTGGGAAGCGGATCGGACAATTCTGTTGCGAAACTAGACTGTGGGTGTATTGTTTACACGTAAGGACGACCATCTGTGCTGAGAAGAGCAGACGCTGTCATAACAGGGGCATCCGCATGACAATTTGAGCTTTTCTAACAATCCCAGTCGTGAGCCTTTACGCCTAGTCCGCAGAACCTCCTCTGCAATATCTGAGTGAGATTCTCTTGACAAATTATGGTTGTGCACTTAGATGTATACCTAAGCACCCAACCTTCGCTTCTTTTATCACCACCGCGCTAACAGAACATTATTGGAAAGTCACCCTTAGTCCTAAGCCGGCGGGGTTTCGTTTCCAGGAGCTTCTAAGGAAGCTAGTAATTGAACTGCCTAGGATGTTTGCCAAGAGCGAGAAGCTTTACCCCCCTTGGTTACCTGTCACGCCCATGTAGATCTTGGGATCCACACCGGAAGTCCACGGTGCCTATTAGTAGTATCCGCAGGTGATTTTTTTAGAATATTTGTCAGGCTACACTGACCGACGTTTTATCTACACCGATGAATCAAAGAGCACCAGTAGTGTTGGATGCGCTTATGGTTATGGAACCGAACCACATACATTCGTTTTCCATAGCAGTACTTCCATGTAAACTGCAGAGCTGTATGGAATATCCCGAGCTGTTTTATACTTGTGCCGTTGTAAATTAGGTGACTGCGTGATTTTGAGTGATTCCCTTAGTGCACTTCAGAGCCTCCGAGAGCTTTATAACCCCCATCCTATTGTACAACGTACCCAGGATGGACTCCATGTTTTACACGTTTCTGGCGTTTGCGTGGTGTGTGGATGGATTCCTGGTTACGTAGCTTTGCAGGGGAATTTAATGGGAGATTTAGCAGCAAAGACGGCAACTACAGAACCCATTATTACCATCTCACGTGTTACTTCGGAAGAGTTTAGGGTGGAAGCGCGGAGAGAGGTGCTGTCGTGCTGGCACGAAGAGTGGTCAGCTCTCTGCGGTAATAACCTTAGAGGAGTGAAACATCTTCCGATAAACTGGGTAACTTCCTCTCGCATAAAAGGTCACGGGGAGGTTATAATGGATCGACTGCAAATCGGCCACTGCAGTTTTTCGCATAGTTATCTATTTAAACTGGACCCGACACCTCTATGTCCGCTGAGCGACAACCTTTTGTCAGTCAGAATGATTGCTGAAATATTGTTTTTCAAAGCTGCCAAGTGAATCAATGGCTCTCATGCCCTCTGGACAGGAAGGGAAGCATATGTGGCAAATTTAATTCTTCTACCATCCTCGTAGGTGCGTCTGAGCAATAGAAGAGTGGTTAAGGTAAGGAGCAGAATGTATTCCTCGCTAAAGTACACCTCAAAAACATATCACTCTTTTACTAAGAGTGAATTCCCGTTTCCAGCCAATTTTACAAACTTTTTATTAGAATATACATAGCTACGCAATTTAGTGAACACCTCTGATAACATGGACCTGTCGCATGACTACACTAACAATGTCAATTAAAAAGAAAATGACATTATTTTACTTAGAGCCAGCATTGGTTGTAAAACATTGCATACACGCCTTATCCGCCATGGGCCCGTACAGTCAAAACGTTTATTTAAATTTTATCGTAAACCACATTTCGTATATTTCAAATAACATGCATAATAGCAGTTGCCATTTAAGTAAGAATATTAAAACATTAAAGTCTTAAAAGCCTAAGTTACGGAAGCAAAGTGCCAAAGTTTGAGCGCCTGATATACACATATAGTTGAATAGATTTATAACTATGCTTCCTAAATAACAAGGCCTTCCAACTCAACGATGACGTCAAGGCTTCTAGGCGGACGCACATAGAGAAACTTCGTGACGGCAAGTAGCAGTGAACTTGTTCCAAATAGTTGTTCGAGGTGAAAAACTATATTGCGCAAGTTAATAAAATATTAATAACATAATAATAATAATTATTATTAATAATAATAATAATAATAATAATAATAATAATAATAATAATAATAATAATAATAATAATAATAATAATAATAATGATGATGATGATGATGATGATGATGATGGTGGTGATGATGATAATTATGATGATGTTGATTATGATGATGATGATGATGATGATTATAATAATAAATTTATTTGCCTATGGACATATGCAATATGTTTCAAGCATTATCAGAATCTAAATTTCCTTTCATATACATGGGATAATTGCCCACGCTTTTATCAAGCTGTTTACAACTCACTGTTTCTTTATATATGTACATCTATAAACTAGAATGCAGAATAATAAACATTTAAAATAATGAGAGGTAGAACTGGAACTTAAAAATTCAATGCCACAACTGGGATTTGAACCACAGACATAAATAAATAATAATTTAAAATAATACCATGTGCTGCAACATAATCTAACCTTTTTTTTAATTTTGTTGACATCAAAGCTAACTTTTATAGAAATAGTAGTCAGTTTCCTTTTATTTTTATTTATTTTTTATTTTATTTATGTATTTATTTATTTTTATTATTTTTTTTTTTAATCTGTACCATTGTTCACCATTTTACAATAATTTTATTGTTCGTTAAAATATTCACAAACATCCAAATGATTTTTTCCCAGATATCTTTACTGGAAGCTGAGAACAAAAACCCTCCAAAATCAAATATTGAAGAGACCAGATTGGTGTGCAAATCAACTTAAGAGCTTCTTAGGTTTACGAGTCTCTAAAACAGCTGCGTTTTCGTTAGCTAAGAATTTCTGTATGAGCACATAAGTATACAACACCACTGTTAGAGGCAGCTCCTGAGGATATTTTAATCCTCCCGTATCTAATTTCTGTACTAAAGGGTGTTCTTTGCCACATACTAACTCTCTGTTTAGCACCAAAGATTCAGAACAACTGTCACATCTTCTGGGCATTGATTTCATGGCCTCTTACAAAGAACCTGACACTCAAATTTCTATTAAACGCTATATACAAGAAATCATGTGGAATTTTTTCACAATCTGTGTACATTTAAATAACACAATATTCTTTAACAATAACTGACCATTTTTCACCAATGCTTATATAACTTAGACGATCTGCTAACCCTTTAAATGTTTTAAAGGAATACTTATTGTTAAATTCACTCAATGTCTAAACTATTGTCAATAGCTGCCTGTAAACTTCTTGCTTCTTCTTTTTCTTTCTTTTCTGATGGAGATGCTCGATGGGATGTGGTAGTTTTGCTCAAGTGTGCTGGGCAGTTGGGAAGTCAGTCTTTCCACTTTTGGAATCTACAGCTTTTGATTCTCATAGGATATCCGTTTGCATAAAGTGCAAATGGCAGACCTGCACAACACCAATAAATTGCATTACCACTCAAGTACCTATGTATATTCATTACTAGAAGCATTATTTTTGTTATCAGCTGTATTGTGCTGAAAACATATTAAAATCCAGTATTCTATTATTCAACAATTTTAGCACAACAAATTATGATGGAGAAATAGAGGCTATATACATTGCTCTCCGACAATTATTAAATCTTCCCTTAAATAAATTTAACAAGGCAGTAATTCTTTCAGATTCTAAAGCTGCAATTCAGGGAATATGTTCAAATACTACAAAGAAGTCAACAAAAATTAGAGAATGCTACAAAATGTTAACACAACTCCAAAAAGTTAATAAGATTGTTCATCTCCAATGGATTCCAGCACACTGTGGAGTCATGGGGAACGAAGCTGCAGACTCACTTGCAAAGAAAGGCACAACAATAAAACAAAAGTCTAAATTCAATTTCTCATATTCCTCAATAAAACGCTTGATCATAAAAAATTTTTGTCATTCATATCTACAAGAAATAGAAACAAATGCCAAAGATAAAAAATGGATTACACTACTTTCCAATCCAGATATAATCCCCCAGAGACCAAGGAAAACAGCTGTTGCAGCCTTCCGACTATTTACAAATCATGACTGCTTGGCAAGTCATCTCTACAGAATAGGTATCTCAGCCTCACCAATATGTGTCCTGTGTAACGATCCAGCAGAAATGAACGAAGACCACTTGAAGACCTGTGAAGCATTAAGATCAGAAGAAACTACAGTTCAAAAGTATTGGAAAGCGCGAATGCTAATGGCTTCATTGCCAGATGCAAGGCACTAGAAAACAACAACAACAACAACAACAACAACAACAACAACAACAACAACAACAACAACAACAACAACAACAACAATTTTAGTACATACCATTATTTTTAAGAAATAAGTATGTTTTCATCAAAAGGAATAATTATTTATTGAACAAACATGTCATGTTTCTTAAAGAAGTGAAAGCAAGTATGTAAACACTTTTACTTAGCTGCAGTGTAAACTAAAGCAATATAAACACTGCTTAGTGATGAATTTAGCACAAGATAGCAAATCAATGTTCTTTTAATGAGTTTGAGATTGGGAGGTAGTTTTTATCCACCAGCTTCGGAAAAACTGATACCAACCAAAGAATCTTTTTCCATTTTCTCTGGACAGTTTACAGTTCCTAATTTGCAACATATAAATTAATCTTACATAGTAAAAGCACAGTATTTAAATGAAACAGGTAAGATGCTATCAGTTCTAATGTTCGGCAACTATTAACAAGCTATAAATTTCTTCTTGTGAACAATTCATGACAGCTCTGCTGATTCAAAATATTTATCAAGGCAATGCACATGTGAAAATTGACCCACAATATGGAAATGTCACTGTTTTGGTTTTTCTGTTTTATTTCTTGTTTTAGAAAGCTCAAAGTTTAGACTATCATATTCCATTTTAATTTTGCTTGTTACTAAGTCAATGGGTCATGTGATTGTGTGTGTCTATGTACAGCGGGGCATGGTTCTATTTAATGCAATTGTGTACCTAACTCACTAAATGTGTTATGTTTTATCCCATAAGGCTGAAATTTGTGTAATATACCACTACATCAGGTTTGGTGCACCTATGATCCTTGGTTTGAAAGAAACTTTTACATGAACATTTGTTGGTAACATTTGCCTCAATTATGAACATTTCACTAAAACTGAAATCTTTTATTACCAGCAACAATATGATAACGGTCACTTCAATGTATTTTGCTGATCTTTAAATGTTAAATAAATAAATTTCAATGTGCAAGTCTAAATTTTAAAATTCTTATAAGATCCTATTGTATAATTTGTTTACTGCTTATAGACACAATAAACATGCATAAAACAAATTCTGGGCAAAAAAAAAAAGTGTTGTGAGAGACGTACAGAGTGTTATGACAGAAGGGTCCTAAAACTACTAGCAGCGGACTAAAACTGGTAAAACTTTCAGCTGAACAGAAGAAGAGGGCTAGAGAGGGTTCAATGTATTCAGTAGACCAGTTTTGAGCTAAGCAAATTTGAAAAGTTTTAAAAAACAAATTGACTAAATGTTTAAAGCTTATTTTCTCAAAAACTATTTTTATAGCATTTTCAGTGTACAAACTTTGCCACACCATGAGGTTTTCAAAGAATTGTGTAAAACGTCCATAGTGAAAAAATTCATAATAAGCCCACAAGGCACTAATGTATAGTTATTTTCAGCAAGAAGTGCAAAAAGAATACAGAGTGGAAACTTTTAAGTATATTAAGAACTATGGCAAAATAGAATGTGATTATTGCCACTATTTGCTTTAAATCTTTATTAGATACTCGATGTACCTCCCAAGTGCTTGAAGCTAGGTATGCATCAAAAGTCGATGTAGCATAATACTTTAAAAAAAGAAATTAGTAATTCTTAAGTAATTGCTCCCTATATAACATGTAAAGATTTAATGTCATATCAAGTAACAGGTAACTTACATAAGCTTAGTAGGCCAGTGTCCATAATAATAATAAGTATTTCCAGGGAAGGCCGCATCTTGGTTGTGTTGTTGTTGCCAACGTTTCACCCTACTATGAGGAGCTTCTTCAGGGCTAATGCTTTCTTTGGTAGCACCGCAGGAACTGTGCTGTCAGATTCAGATTCAGATTTGTTTCTTGTTAATTTTGTCTGGTGCTGGTACAGTAGGCCCAGCTAACAGACTTACGTTTACATTCTATATACAATTTTTTTATGTTTACGTGATATATAGAGCGGGTTTTTCAGGAAACCTATACAGTGGGCCACCGAGAACAGTTCCCTTCTGTATTGTTTTGGGTTTGTAGTCTGTAATGGTTTTGTTATTGTCTTTTCTTTATATACATATATTACACTTTATTTACACACATGCACTCCCGCATTCACTCTGGCATATCATGAGATATGCCCTCACACACACACACGCATGCACATTAAAACACTATTTACACACGCTATTCACACTCACTGTATCTATATACATTTCCGCGGTTTTCCTGAGCAGGCAGGTTGCAGCTCCTGACTGGTTCCCTAGGATGCAGGCCTCTGAGATAGCGTGTGTGTGGCCTGGGGCCTGTTTTTGCATGGACACACATCAGTCGGTGAGCCAAGCGACGTCTAAAACATTTTAATTCGTGCATGTTTGCTATGCTTCGGCTCACCTTTGCCGATGTTGGCAATGACGTAGTTGACGTGGTTTCTGATGCGCGTCCATGCTGCGGAGGCTTTCTTGGTTATTGCCTCAGGGATGGAATAGATCTGGGTTTCCAGGTGAAGGGTTTGGCTGGTGGTTAAGAGAGGAGTAGACAGGATTTTCCGGAGGGAGAAGTTTTGGAGGGTTTGGATCTGTTTTAGGGCGGTTTTTGAGGCGTTTGCTCAGGCCACACACGCATATAGAACCACTGACAGGATAAAAGCTTTGTACAGGACGAGCTTGGACTTAACGTGCAGCTGTTTGCTGCGGAAGATGGGGGCCCATAACTTCAGCCGTTGTCTGCCTTTGTTGGCGCTATTTTTATGTGGGTGGATCAGCACATTGTGGGGTCCAAGGTAACCCCTAAGTATTTAACTTGCCGACGGTAGTGCAATACCTGACCACCGACCGTTAGGTCCATTGCCAAAGTGTGATGCCGCTTAGAGAAATGAATCAGCTGGCATTTGTCGGGGTTAATTTTTATTTTGCCATCAGAGGAAGTTGTTGACATAGCGTTGCATTTCTGCAAGACCGAAACGTGGATTTCTCTGGTGGTTGTATATTGCAGTGTCATCGGCGTACATGGCAACCTTGCATCTGGCGTCCACTATATATACAGGAAAGGGGACATTATTGCCCCTTGTGGGACGCCAGCCCGCATCACTCGCTCCCGAGAGGAGGAGCGTTTTGTGCAGCAAGTGTAGATAATTTTCAAGTGCCAGCACCGGTCAAATTTGACTTCTACGTCCAGAAATAGCGCCAACGTTGAAGCCCCGTTGTTAAATTGCTCTGTTATGTCATCTGTTAGCCTGAGAAGCTGTAACTCAGTAGAGTGTCCTTTTCGAAAGCCAAACTGTGAATTTGAGAGTTCATGGGATTCCGAAACATGTTTTTGGAGTCGAGAGAATATAAGTTTTTCGAGCAATTTACCAATAGTAGACAAGAGACTAATGGGGCGGTAATTTTGCGGTTGGCTTGTGCTTTTCCCATGCTTTGGGAGCATGATTACCTTGGCTCGTTTCCAAGTAGAGGGGAAATAGCTTTGCTGCAAACAGGCGTTAAATATTTTGGTCAGTTGCACCAGGGCTTTTCTAGGGAGATGCTTAAGTTCCTCATTAGTCACATTGTCTGGGCCGGCAGCTTTCCCATTAGGTAATTTCCTAATGAGCTTGTAAACTTCCTGCGGTGTTATTAGGGATCTTGCGATTATGGGCTGCAACTTTCTTAGTAGCGCCGAGAGGCTTAAGTCCTTACACAGGCTGAAAATTTCTCTTAAACCCCCAGGTCGCTGGTGGGCACCTGTGAGGACTGGTGTTGTGGAGGGGGACTATTTTGCCCTCCGGCGGCTCCTGCAAAGGAGGTGCCGTTTTTGACCAGGGCCGGGTAGATGATGGGGCGTGGCCCTGAGTACAAGGAGAGTTCCTGGCTGCGGCTGCAAGTTGACGGCGGTGTCGTTCCATCTTAAAGGTCTCACACCCCCTATAGCTGGCACGATGCGCCTCCGCACAGTTGGCACAGTGGGGTACAACGTCCTACTTGGCCTTTCTTGGGCAGTCAGCTTGGCGGTGGAGGTCACTGCAAAGGACACACCGGAAGTCATATTGCACATTTTAAAGGTGTGCCCTAATTGCTGGCAGTTGTAGCACTGTATGATGGTTTGGAAGCTTTTAAGGACCTCCACGGTGACCATCATGTGGCAGACCTCTCTTTCCTGTAAAAGCTTTTGGTTGTACGTGGTTCTAGATAAGCTTACCTGGTAGTTTGGTAGAGGCCCGCCGCGGGACATTATTTGTCGGTCCTGTACCCAGGTGTAGCTTTTCTGCCCCAAGTCCTCCATGATAAAGTCCACCTGTAACTGTGCTGTCTCCAGAGGCTCCAGAGGCAGTTCGAATCGAGCGGGGAAGCTGATTTCCCCCGCCAAAGTTTCTTTACCGCAGTACCTAAACTTAAACACGGCTTTACCTGCGCGATAAGTGTGGTAATTTGGTCTATAGGGATATGTTACTACTGGGAATGTTTGTGGAATCAGGGGTATTTATAGGGGCGGGAAGGATGGTTGGTAGGGGTTGCTCCGTGCACGGTTGCTGATTGGCTGGTTAGTCAATCAGGTGACGCGCTAATCCCCACCAGAGTTCTGGCCGTTAGTCACTCACTGAGAGGTGAACTGAGTTAGGCATTTTACTCTGTTTCAAGTACAGATTGCAGTTTTCGCCTTTCCCATCTTCCAAAATTAGGCAGTTGGACCTCAGATGTCGTTCGGCAATTTTTTAGATGGTAGTCGGCGCGGCTGTGTCTGGTCATATTGTCCCAGAGTATTCAGCAGTGGATTAGGGTGGTTCTGGAGTTTACTGTACATTGTTCGAGCGCGAGTTTTAATCACGTCGACAATGTACGGGATGCCGGAATGTTCGTGAAGGATGTGGGCAGGAAATCTCCAACCAGTATCGAAGGTAGTCCTTAATGCCCGATTCTGCAACGTCTGGAGTCTGATGAAGGTGGACCTCGCGACCACTCCCCAGATCTCACACCCGTACAGGATCAGAGGCGGGACAATCGCACGATATAGCTGGAGCTTCAGGCGAATGGGCATGGTTTTGGAGTTGAGGATGGGATACAACTGCCGGAGGGCTGCGTGAGCTAGGAGTACTTTGCCCCTGAGTGATGCCTATACGTTAGCCTCCGGTCCAACGTGACCCCGAGATACTTCGCTGTAGTGACCCAGGGGATCCAACGGCGCCGAAGCACGAGGTCCTGCGGGAGCCGGTTTGCCAGCGTGTTGGCCAGGAGAATCGCAGAGCTTTTCTCCGGGTTAATAGACATGTGCCAGTTCTCGCACCATCTACTGATGGCACAGAGGTGGGCTTGTACTTGACGGTAGCTGTAGCGCGAGTTCTTGTTTGTAGCGAAGATCATAAGATCGTCCGCATACTGACAGATGTGAGTGTTTGGGTGAGTGGGGAGATCGGCCATGTAAGCATTAAAGAGTGCCGGTGACAGTACACTGCCCTCGGGAACTCCTGCGCCAATGGGCCTTTCTCTAGAGAATGATCCCTCCACCTTCACCCGGAAGCTACGTTCCTGTAGGAAACTAGCCACCAAGTAAATATATGGAGGGGGGATTTCATGCTGTATGAGCTTGTAGACTAGCCCTTCGTGCCAGGTGGTAGAGAACGCCTTTTCCACGTCAAGCAACACTGCCACCTTAGGTTCTTGATGGTGTTAGTTACCTCGCGAGGGGTAACTATCGGGATATGGAAATCCTCGTGGCCCGCAGGTCCGACTTCTAAGAAGTCTTCTACTGCTTGTTCCACGAGGTCAGTATGATCGTCATTCTGAGGATCCACCCTAGGCTGGAATTGAGTCTCCAGATAGTCTGCTAGCGCCTCTGCTTCTTCCCTCGGTTCAAAGACGAGTCTTACCGGAGGGCTATGGACAGGGTGCTGGTGTACAGTCTTATCTTTCCTCAAGCCTCGAACGATGCGCCATGGTTTCCTCTCCTGGAGGTTTACGTGACGCAGCGTGTTTTCCCAAGCTGCTTGCCTATGTTTTCTTAGGAGTCATCTCACCAGGGATTTGAACCTCTGGTTAATTACTCCTATCCTAAGATGACGGAATCTCTGCCATAGCCTTCTAACAGCATTTTTTGCTTATATGAGGCGTTTCAGTGGGACAGGGATAGCTGTAGGGTTTGGTGCGTCGGTAGGAATGCGGTGCTTATGAGCACGTACCGCATTTAGGACAGAGGTTGAGAACCCCGCGGCTGCCTCCTCGAGAGCCTCTATCGAGTCTATTCGAGGACGTGCTTCCACGGAGTTTTGGAAGGCTAGGACGGCTGCATCCCAGTCCACTTCCTCAACTCAATCAGGCACTCCCAGCGCAGTGAGATTAACGTCTGAGTCGACCACAACAGTCGTGCCGGATATGTTGGACCTCTCGGCCCATGCGCGAAAAGGGCGGGGTTTCTGCTAATGAGACGATATAGTCCCCGGCCCTTCACGATCCAGGTGCGGCTGTGCCAGCTTGGGTGTTTGACGTTGAAGTCGCCAGCAAAGAATACCCTGTGGTGTAGGTTCAGGAGTGCCGTGATGTCCGCTTCATAGAAGCGCCCATCCGAAGGATCATATACCGCTACAAGTACCAGGTCGTCACCGCCTCTAGGTGTTGTAGTGGAGGACTGGTAACAGGAATGAGTGTGAGATGGTTCTTTATGAAAATGGCAGTAGCACCGCCCTGTCGGCCGAACCGATCAGACCGATGGGCGACGTAACTTGGCAGACTGAACTGTACACCGGCGTGCAAGTGTGTTTCGCAGACCATAAGGATATAAATCCCATGGCTGTCTACAAACTCTAACAGGCCTGGTCTCTGCTCTCTAACTCCATTTGCGTTCCAGAATACAGCTCTAAATGAACGCACAGTTTTATGTGCCATTTAAGAGCTTATGGAGTTAGCGTAGAGTTCCTTGGCCGTTTGAAGCACCACGAGGTGCTTCTTCACAGCCGAAATTTCTGGTAGAAGATCTGTTCCCTGCAGCGCCTTAGAATGGAGAGGGAACGTTGTACTAGGTCCGCAAACCAGGTTGCCAGTTCAATAAGCTCGGCCATGACCTCAGAGCCAAAAGCGTCTCCTAAGGTTTGTGACTGAGTGCTTCGTCGTTTTCAAGTTTCAAGTATTCTCTATTCATAATTTTGGCCTGGTGCCGGTACAAGGGGCCCGGCTTACAGGCTATAAATTTACATTTATTTACAATTTTTTTACAAGCTTATAGTTTTGGGTATCACCAAAAACCCAGATGGTGGCCACCTTTAGGCCACCGAGAATAGTTTTCGATAGTCTTTTGGTGTCTATTCCAATTATTTATTTTTTGTTGTTGCTTTTTTTTTCCTTATATACATAACTACATCTATATACACACATACACGCACGCATTCACCCACAGACTCACATTTACACGCTTACACACACACGTTCACTGGGCACACCGGAAATATGCGTCCCAGCTCGCGTAGTGCACTATTTACAATATTTACATTTTCCCGCTGTTTTTCTGCGCGGGCAGGGTGTAGCTCCTGGGTGTTTTGCGAGGCGAGGGCCTCTGTCGTAACGTGTGTGTGGCCTAATGCGCATGCCCACGCATTAATCGGCGAGCCGTGTCGCGCCTAGAACATTTTTATTCTAGTATGTTTGCGGTGCTTCTGCTCACCTTTGCCAATGTTGGCGATCACGTAGTTTTCGTGGTTCCTAATGCACGTCCATGTTGCTGTTGCTCTTTTTGCTATTGCCTCTGGGATGGACGGGATCTGAGTTTCGAGGTGAAGAGTATGGTTAGTGGTTAGGGGTGTAGCGGAGAGGAGGGCGAGGTTTTGGAGGGTTTGAATTTGTTTGAGGTTGGTTTTAGAGGCATTTACCCAGGCCACGCATGCGTACAGCACCACCGAGAGCATAAATTACCTATGTAAAATCAGCTTGGATTTAAGTTGTAGCTGTATGCTGCGGAAGATGGGGCGCATAACTTTATCCGCTGTCTGCCTTTGTTGGCCGTATTTTTATGTGGGTGGACCAGCACATCGGGCGGTCCATGGTAACGCCAAGGTATTTGACGTTCTGGCGACATTGCAATACTTGACCACCGATCGTTAGGTCCATTGCCAAAGTGTGATGCCGCTTTGAAAAATGTATTAGCTGGCATTTATTGGGGTTAATTTTTATTTTCCAGTCATGGAGCCATGAGAGGAAGTTGTTTTTGTATCTTTGCATTTCTGCCAGGCCGAAACGAGGATTTTTGTGGTGGTTGTATATTGCAGTGTCGTCTGCATACATGGCGACCTTGCATCTGGCATCCACTGGGAAATCATTTGTAAACAGTATGTACAGGAACGGTGACATGATTGCCCCTTGCTAGAGAAGGAGCGGCCCACTTGGACATAGAAGTGTCGATTTTCTAAGAAGTTGTGCAGCAGGTACAGATAATTCTCGTGTGCCGGGAAATTATGGTACAGTTTGTAAATGAGGCCATTGTGCCAGCACCGGTCAAATGCAGCTTCTACGTCCAGAAATAAAACCAACGTTGAAGCCCCATTGTTAAATTGCTGTAATTCTGTGGAATGTCCTTTTCTAAAGTCAAATTGTCAATAGAGTTCCTGTGTTTCCGAAATTTGTTTTTAAAGTCGAGAAAGGATAAGTTTTTCGAGCAATTTACCAATAGTAGACAAGAGACTAATGGGCCGGTACTTTTGCGGCTGTCTGGGGCTTTTTCCTTGCTTTGGGAGCATGATGAGCTTGGCTCGCTTCCAAGTAGAGGGAAAATAGCTGTGCTGCAAGCAGGCGTTAAATATCTTTGTCAGTTGCACCAGAGCTTTTCTCTGGAGATGCTCAAGTTCCTCATTAGTCACTTTGTCTGGGCCGGCAGCTTTACCATTAGGCAATTTCTTGATGAACTTGTAAACTTCCTGCGGTGTTTTGGTGGGTAGTTGTTGCTCTTGCTTCTGCGCCACCCAGCTTTATACCCATGTCTGGACCTCCCGTTCAATTTCACGGTTGGTCACTGGGTTTTCGCTGAATCTGTCTTGGAGACAGTCAGCGAAGACCTCGGCTTTCTCCTCTGCGGAGAAGTGCAAGCCGCCTTGAGTGTGCAGCGCCTCAGTTGCGGAGTTAACGCTCGTGGAAACTTTGAAAGCCTTGAGTAATTTCCACAAAGAAGAGTCTGAAAGGGTGCTACTCAGCATTTTGTTGCCCACTGTTCAGTTTTGTTGATTTTAATTTGTTGCCGAATGACGTTGCGTAGCCATTTTGCTACCACTTTATATTCAGGCTGACGGGTGTATCGCCACAGTTTTGTCAAGCGCCGTCTCCGTGCAATGAGTTGCTCTACCTCGGGGTACGTGCAAAAACCGGGTGGTCTTGTGGTGTATGTGGTAGCATTTCTTTTGGCCGTGCGTAGCGAGGCAGTAAAGTTTTTAATGGCGACATCTATGTCTGCCTCGCTATAGTATGACAGCCCGGGTTGCGCCATCCTGTGGATTTCCATGGTAAACCTATACAAGCCGGTGTCTGCCCTATTTTGAGGGTCAGAGACACCGGCCGAAATAGCGCCCTGTATGTCAAAATGCACAGGAAGATGGTCGGAGTCCAGGCTGTGATACACAGTGAAGTTATTTGAGAGTGTCACATTTTTTGTGAGTACGAGGTCCAAAATCTCAGGGTCAAAGTGCCCTGATCTGTGCCAAAAAGGTGAGTTCTGGGGGGAGATGTACCTCAATGTCGTCATTTTCTGTTATAAGTTCAACCAAAAGCTTTCCGGCCGCGTTTGTCCGCCGAGAAAACAACCAGGGGTGCCGGGCATTGAAATCTCCTGCAATTATATCGTGCTCCTCTAAAGCGAGGATGTGCTCGAGGTCTTGTGTAAAGTCTGGTGAGTTAGGGGGCCGAAAAAGTGCTACCAGCATCACCGTTTTACTATTAACATATGTTTTAAGAGCCTAGCACTCTAAAGCTGCCAGTGCGGGCAGCGTGACAGGAGTATGAGCAATTGAGTTTCTCAGCAAAATAGCAGTCCCTCCCCCCTGTTTGCCAATTCTGTCGTTTCGGAAAGTTTGGTAACTCTGGAGCTTAAAAACGTGCTCTTTTTTAATTTTGTTTCGCAAATGAATGTGACATCTTTTTTTGTTATGCCGTAGGTAGTTTTCAAGTTCGTGTTGCTTCCTGTGGATGCCATCTGCATTCCACAGGCGCGCGTGGGTTAAAGTTACACCTCCCCTTGCATTGGCCATTTATTCTAGGAGGGTTGAGAGGAGGCATGTTATGGTTTCTATTTTCTCCATAGTGTTCGTGCAGCTTCTGAACTTAATCAGAAAAGGCTGCACCTTTGCTAAAAGGGCTGGGAGGTTGAAACCCCTGAACAAATTTAAGATTTCTCTTACACTGCCCAGGTCTCCGGGGGATGCTCGCGGAGTTTGAGGTTGTGGGGACCATTTAGTGCCGACGCGGGCGCCTTTTGCTCTCCGGCGCCTCCTGCAAAGGAGACGTCTGGTTGAACCGGGGCCGGGTGTAGGATGTGCTTCGTTGTTTCAGTTTTCAGTTTCAGTTTGTTTATTATAGAGTATTGGCCTGGTGCCGGTACATAGGGCCCAGCTTAAAGGCTATATTTGACATTTATATACAATTTGCTTACTTATAATTAATTATAGTTTTTGGTTTGTACAAAAACCCATAGGGTGACCGTCTATCGGTGGTGTTGCAGTGATTCTATTTATTGAGCCAGTCAGTGAGGACGGGCCAGCGCTGATTGGCTGTGCTGCTGCTGTTGCCTGATTGACTGTAGCAGCTGTTGCCTGATTGGCTGGTGCACCCTCCGGTGCATCCCGAGCTGGGGCTGTTGATAGGGGAAGTTTGGCAACACTTTTGTTACCTGCCTCCACCATGGCTGTTTCTGGCTCTGCACTTTCAGTAACAGGAGCCTTTTTCCCCTTCCTTCTCTTCTTAGGAGGACGTTTGTCCTTTGGGGCAACACTGGGGGGTGGCACTGAATGTTCTGTGCCAACCTTAGAGGTGACGCTTGGGACTGGCGTTGTCTTTTGACAGACAACCTGGTTTTGTGGGGTTGCTTCTGCAGTCTCGGTCTCTACCAGAGCACTCACGTGCCCCGACAGAGCCTTTGCAAAGCCACCCCCGATCGGATCTCTGGTACTTCCTTGCATAATTGCAAGTCGCTTCGGGCAACAGCGATAGATGCCTATGTGGCTCCCGTCGCAGTTAGCACACTTTTCATTTTCTACTGGTGTCGGGCAATCCTTCACCAGGTGTTCGCCTGCACAACGAAGGCACTTGAGTTGCCTCTCACACGCATTGCTCGAGTGGTGAAAGCCCAAGCAATTATAGCATTGGGCTGGCCCCTCCCTGCTGTGATAGGGCTCAATGGTAACCCTCGTATTGTACAGGCCGCTTCTAGAACATTTTTATTCGGGTATGCTTGCGGTGCTTCGGCTCGCCTTTGCCAATGTTGGCGATCACGTCATTTTCGTGGTTCCTAATTCGTGTCCACGCCGCCATTGCTATTGCCTCCGGGATGAATGGGATCCGGGTTTCAAGGTGTAGAGTTTGGGCGGTGGTGAGGTGTGGAGCAGAGAGGATTTTTCTGAGGGAGAGGTTTTGGAGGGTTTGAAGTTGTTTCAGGACGGTTTTGAAGGCATTAGCCGAGGCCACACATGCATACAGGACCACCGATAGAATAAATGACCTATATAGTATCAGTTTTGACTTCAGTTGCAACTGTTTACTACGGAAGATGGGGGCGCACAACTTTAGCCGCTGTCTGCCTTTATTGGCGCTATTTTTATGTGGGTGGACCAACACATTGTGCGGTCCAAGGTGATACCTAAGTATTTAACCTGCTGACGGCAGTGCAATATTTGACCACCGACCGTTAGGTCCATGGCCAAAGTGTGACGCCGCTTGGAGAAATGAGCCAGCTGGCATTTGTCGGGGTTAATTTTGATTTTCCAGTCATGTTGCTATGAGAGGAAGTTGTTCACATAACGCTGCATTTCTGCAAGACCGAAACGTGGATTTCTGTGGTGGTTGTATATTGCAGTCTCGTCAGCACACATGGCGACCTTGCATCTGGCGTCCACTGGGTAGTCATTAGTAAATAGTATATACAGAAAGGGTGACATTATTGCCCCTTGTGTGACGCCAGCTCGCATCGCTCGCTCTCGAGAGGAAGAGCGGCCCGTCGTTTTTCTAGAAAATTGTGCAGCAAGTATAGATAATTTTGAAGAGCCGGGAAATTGTGGTCCAGTTTGTAAATGAGGCCATTGTGCTAGCACCGGTCAAATGCGGCTTCTAGGTCCAGAAATAGTGCCAACATTGAAGCCCCTTTGTTAAATTGCTATGTTACGCCATCAGTTAGCCTGAGGAGCTTTAATTCTGTGGAATGTCCTATTCTAAACAAAAACTGCGATTTTGAGAGTTCATGTGTTGCCGAGACTGGTTTTTGTAGTCGAGCAAGGGTGCATTTTTCGAGCAATTTACCAATAGTCGACAAGAGGCTAATGGGGTGGTAGTTTTGCGGTTGTCTGGTGCTTTTCCCTTGCTTTGGGAGCATGATAACCTTGGCTCGTTTCCAAGTGGAGCGGAAACAGCCTTGCTGCAAACAGGCGTTAAATATCTTTGTTAGTTGCACCAGAGCTAATGTGCTGTCAAGTTAAAGTTTCAAGTTATTTATTGTAAAAGTATTGGCCTCGTGCCGGTACATTGGGCCAGGCTTACAGGCTATCTTTACATTGATTTACAGTTGACTCTGTTCATATTTACAGTTTTCGCTATATGCTGTGACTTTTGGTGTGGGTGTGAAGTAAAGTAGACAGATGTAGTCGAGATAAAGAAACACTTTTATTTCCGTAAACAGTAACTTTGTACACTCATTGCAACAACAAGAAAGTCTTTTTTCGATTCTCTAACAGCACGGCTCCGAACTCGTAACACAAAGAACTAACTTCTCCCACTTTGCCGCTATTTATATCTCCCAGGCACCATTCTGGAAGCTTCAGGAACGTTCAGTTATTGCGGCGAGATACAAAGTAGAAGAGGCCAGAAGCCTCTATCCTTTTCTCTCTTTCGGCAAGCGCCCCAACAATGCGGCCATTCTCTGTCTCTTTCCTTCGGCTCCTTTGCCGTAGTGCCGACAATAATGCGATGGGTGACACTGTTGTTGTTGGCAATTAGATGCGGCGGGCGCGGTGACACTGCTCCCTCCTCAGAGCTGGTCGTCCTGACCAGCACCATCGTAACGGGCCAGACGATCCAGGTGTACCACTAACATCTTTCCTCGGGGCACCTTCTGGATGTGGTAGACTACGTTGTTAATCCTCTTTATCACTCGGAACGGTCCTTGCCACGGTTGTTGAAGTTTTGGGCAGCGTCCCTTGGTCCGGGTAGGGCGGTACAACCAGACCATGTCACCTTGCTGGAATCCGCGGCCGTTGGCTTGCCTGTCGTACCGGGTCTTCATGCGGTCGCTCGCCATCTGGATGTTTTGACGAGCCATCTCGTGCATGTCGTGGAGATGGTCTACTAGGTTCTCCACATACTCGGTTGCCGGCTGTTTCACTTCCGGGGGGCTCCCAAAAGCCAGGTCACAAGGGAGGCGGAGCTCTCGGCCGAACATTAGGTTTGCTGGTGTCATCCCGGTGGTGTCGTGTGTCGACGAACGGTAGGCCAGCAAGAACAGCGGTACCTTGAGGTCCCAGTCTCGCTGATGGCTGGCCATGACCTTCCTCAGGTGTTCCTCTAGGGTCTTGATGTATCTCTCGACCGTGCCGTCCGACTGTGGATGTAGGGGTGTTGTGCGGGTCTTGTTCACCCCAAGTCTTTCCAATGCCTCCTTCATTAGGTGCGACTCAAAATTGGTGCCCTGGTCGCTGTGGAGCTCTAACGGGACCCCAAAACGGCAAAATAGCTGTTCCACGAGGCAGTCTGTAATTGTATTCGCCTCTTGGTTGACATATTTGTCATTATGTTTTATTAGATTTTTTTCTTTATTATTGTTTTCTTTATTAAGATTTATATTTAGTATATTTTTTATTATGAATGATTTAATACACCTCCGGCCACTTGGTGAAGTAGTCCACAGCTACCATCAGGTACTTGTTGCCTCGATCGGACACTGGGAATGGTCCAGCTATGTCGACGGCGATGCGTTCGAAGGGCGCTCCGACGTTGTACTGCGGCATGCGACCCCGGCTCCTAGTCTGGGGGCCACGACTCGCCGCGCACACGTGACATTGACGGCACCAGTTCTCAGCGTCTGCTCGGAGCCTCAGCCAGTAGTAGCGCTGTCGGAGTTTGTCGATCGTCCGGTTTGCTCCTAGGTGTCCACCCGAGGTACCGGCGTGCACTTCCTCCAAGACTTCCGGGACTCTACTTCGGGGAAGTACCAACTGCTCTTTCTGGGTCTTCCCATCAGGTGATTCCCATACCCGGAACAACACGCCCTCTTTGGTCTTCAACGAGTCCCATTGGGCCCAGTACGACTTGTATGTAGCGCTTCTGGGTGCGATGTCCTCCCAGGTTGGTCTTGTCCCTGCCTGCACTTCTCTCAAGAGTGGCCCCAAGTTGGCGTCCGCCAGCTGCTCCCTCCTCAGGCCCGCGCTATCCCATCCGTCCGCAGGCACTGCCGTGACCACTCTGACAGCTGCGGTACGCTCCTTCTCTTCCACTCTTGCGCATTGGCCGCACTCTTCTAGGCAGGGTCTTCGGGACATGGCGTCTGCGTTGCCGTGGCTCTTCCCTCTGCGATGTTCGGAGGTGAAGTCGTACTCCTGCAACCTTTGGAAACAACGGGCTGTCTGGCCCTCCAGGTTTCTAAAGCTAAGTAGCCAGGTTAGGGCGGAGTGGTCTGTCCTCAGGTGGAATGGCTGACCGTACAGGTACTTGTGGAAGTGCTCCAAGGTCTTCACTACCGCCAGTAGCTGTCGTCGGGTGACACAGTAGTTCTTCTCTGCCTTGGACAACGTCTTGCTGTAGTAGGCTATCACCCGCTCGTGGCCGTTCTGGACTTGGGATAGGACACCTCCAATGCAATGGTCGCTGGTGTCGGTGTCCACAATGAAGGCGTCGCCTGGTTGTGGGAATCCCAAGAGCGTCCTCTTGAGCTGTCGGAGAGCACCTTCGGCGTCCTCCGTCCACACATAAGGTCGATGTTCTTCCGTCAAGCGAGTGAGGGGTTTGGCGATGCTGGAGAAACCCTTAATGAAGCGGCGGTAATAACTGCACAACCCAAGGAAACTGCGCAGTTCTCGCCTATCCTTTGGGCGAGGCCAATCTCTCACGGCCTGTGTCTTCTCCGGATCCGTGGCCACTCCGGTTGGTGAGACTATGTTGCCCAAGTAGTTGACTTCCCTGCGGAAGAGCTGGTACTTCTTGGCGTTCAGCTTCAAGCCGGTCGCTTGCAGTCTCTGCAGCACCTTGCTCAGTTTGTCAAGATGGTCTTCGAATGTCTTGCCGACGATGATGATGTCGTCCAGGTATAACAGGCAGGCGTCATAAGTCAATCCTCTCATTACTGACTCCATGAGGCGTTGGAAGGTAGCTGGTGCGTTGCAGAGACCAAAGGGCATAACTGTGAACTGCCAAAGCCCTTGGCCTGTGGAGAATGCAGTCTTCTCCTTGTCTCTTGGGTCTAGAGCCACCTGCCAGTAACCCGATTTCAGGTCCAGGGTTGAGAACCACTGCGCACCAGCAAGCATGTCCAGGTTGTCGTCAATCCGGGGTAAGGGGAAGCAGTCCTTCCTGGTGACAGCGTTCAGCTTCCTGTAATCTACGCAGAAGCGTAGCTCGCCATCCTTCTTCTTAACCAGAACCACAGGGGAACACCAAGGACTGTCAGACTCTTCGATCACTCCCTTGGTTCTCATGTCCTCCAGCATGTCTCGTACCGCCGCTTGTTTATCCAACGGAACGCGTCTAGGTGGTTGCCGAATAGGCCGGGCGTCTCCGGTGTCGATGTGGTGAAGCACTCGGTCCGTGCGGCCGTAATCGCTGCTGCCTTGGCTGAAGACGCGCTGATATCGTCTCAGCAGTTGTTGGACCTTCTCTCTCTGTTCAGCGGTCAGGTGGTCGGCCGCCCTCTCCAGTAATTCTTCCAGCCGGGGCCCCAAGTGTTGCGTCGGCACCGGCTCCTGGGTCTTCTCTATTGGAGTTACGCTGACCACGGGCTCGCACGTCCCCAACTCCGTCCCGGCCTGGACGTCGTGATCGGTGTCTGTTGGGTTGAGCAGTCTCACCGGCACCTCCTCTCGGCACGGCAACAATGTTCCGGCTACACAGAGCCCGTGCACATGCGTCTTCCGGTCCAGCAGCATGTTCTTCTTGCGCTGGCCTTCCAGTCGCGCCGTCACTACCATCTCGCTTCTCGCGGGGACAACTACGTCTTCCCTGAGAATGACCCTGCAGATCCCAAGGCGTTCTTCGGGGTGCCGGAGCATTACTTCCTCTCCCTTAAGCCGCAGAACCTTCTTGCCGATGTCGACCGTCGCCTCGTGGCTCCTGAGGGCATCCAGTCCCAGTATCACCTCCTCAGCCACCTCCGCGACGAACACCCACAAACGCAAGACACTTCGCCCCAAGGTCAACTGCAACAGGGCCTCCCTCTCCACAGGCAAGGTGTCACCCGATGCCGTCACTAGTTGGTACGGTCGGCTCGGTTTTCTCGACGGCAAGCCCCTGGCTACGTCAGGTCTGACGACAGTCACGGCTGCTCCAGTGTCAACAAGCACGCGGCACGGCTTCCCTCTCACCCAACCGTCCGCGATGAGGCTGTCATCCATCCGTCGGCTGACGGCGCGCAGTGTCACTCGAGGGGATGATGGTGACGGCGCCGACGTGCCCCTCGCCACGCCGGTCATTACTCGTTTTCCGGCTGCTCTTCTTGGTGCCGGCAGTCTCTCATCAGGTGTCCCGGCTGGCCACACCCCCAACACGCGCCACCTGGTCTTCGTCGGCGTCCCTGGACTGGTCTGCGGTCTTCATCGTAGCGGACACTCCTTGTCTTCGAGGTCGGGGAAGCCGTCACTTTGGCCGCTTCCATCCTTAATGCGGCCGTAAGTGCCTCGTGGATGGTCTTGTAGTCGCCGAGCATCAGGCGTTGACGTATCTCGGCATCGCGTACCCCGTCGACGAAGGTATAGGCGGCTTCTCGGGATACGAATTCGGAGGGAAGGTCGACCAAGGCCTTGCTGGCCAGCTGTTCGATTGCCAGGGCGAACTCCAGCAGCGTCTCCACTGGCAGTTGCATCCTAGATTTCAGTTGGCTGCGGTAGGCTGCGGCTAAGCGGTGGTTTCCGAATCGGTTCTCCAGGGCCTCCCAGATGTCCTTGGGCGCCGCCGCTGTCTGAACTGCGTTCAGCACCTCTGCGGCTCGTCCCTGGAGGTTGGCTATCAGCTGCGCGGCCTCTTCTTCTGGCGACCATTTGTTGTGCTTGGCCACTGTGTCGAATTGACGGCGGAAGACCTCAAACGTTGACGTGCCATCGTACTTCGGTGGTTTCACGCGCGTCGATGTTGTGTCGCGTGCTGGAGCCTCGGCCTTGTAGTTCTTGAGCTTTTCACTAACCATCCCTTCCACCATTGCATTTAGCTCCTTGGCGCTACCGTCGACCCTGTCTTCGACAACGCTAAGCCGTTCCCCGACATTCTCCAGGGCGTCAACGCGTTGGCCGAAGTCCTCCATCTTTCCACCGAGCTCTTTCACATCCTTCCTCACGCCAGCCAGTTGCTCGTCAATTTTCGCCGTTAGCTCCGTCTTCATCTCTTTCAGCTCGGCAGCGAGGTTGTCGTTTGTCGTCTTCATGTCTTTCAGTTCAGCAGCGAGGTTGTCGTTTGCCGTCTTCATTTCTTCTTTCAGCTCGGCAACGAGGTTGTCGTTTCTCGTTTCCATTTTGGCAGCGGGGTTGTCATTTGCCGTCTTCATTTCTTCTTTCAGCTCGGCAGCGAGGTTGTCGTTTGCCGTCTTCATCTCGGCGAATAATTCTTTCATCATTGCCATCATCCTGGTTTCCGAATCTCCCTCCATCTTGGTTCTAACGTTGCAACTTCTAACGACGATGTAACGAAACTAGAAGCAATTCGACGGATCCCACTTCTGACACCAGTGTGACTTTTGGTGTGGGTGTGAAGTAAAGTAGACAGATGTAGTCGAGATAAAGAAACACTTTTATTTCCGCAAACAGTAACTTTGTACACTCATTGCAACAACAAGAAAGTCTTTTTTCGATTCTCTAACAGCACGGCTCCGAACTCGTAACACAAAGAACTAACTAACTTCTCACACTTTGCCGCTATTTATATCTCCCAGGCACTATTCTGGAAGCTTCAGGAACGTTCATTTATTGCGGCGAGATACAAAGTAGAAGAGTCCAGAAGCCTCTATCCTTTTCTCTCTTTCGGCAAGCGCCCCAACAAGGCGGCCATTCTCTGTCTCTTTTCTTCGGCTCCTTTGCCGTAGTGCCGACAATAATGCGATGGGTGACACTGCTGTTGTCGGCAATTAGATGCGGCGGGCGCGGTGACAATACAAAAACTCATACGGTGACCATCTGTAGGTCACCGAGAATAGTTTTCTTTTGTCTGTTGCCTGTTTCGTCTTTGGGTTATATATACATATGTACATATTTACAAATTCTATACAGACACATACACGCACGCATCCACCCACGCACACACTCGTACACACTCACACACACATCTTTACTGGGCACACCAGAAATATGCGTCCCAGCGCGTCCCCTATTTACATTTTTGACACTATATACACTGTCCCGCGGTGGCAGCTCCTGAATATTTTCCGAGGAGAGGGCCTCTGCCGGAACATGTATGTGGCTTAGGAAGGAGATTGCGTAGACGCGCATTAGTTGGCGAGCCGAGCCGCTTCTAGAATATTTTTATCCTAGTATGCTTGCGGTGCTTCGGTTCGCCTTTGCCGATGTTAGCGATCACATCATTTTCGTGGTTCCTAATGCGCGTCCATGCCGCCATTGCTCTTTTGTCTATTGCCTCCGGGATGAACGGGATACGGTTTTCGAGGTGAAGAGTTTGGTTAGTGGTGAGGAGTGGAGCAGATAGAATTTTTCTGAGGGAGAGGTTTTGGAGGGTTTGGAGTTGTTTCAGGGCAGTTTTGGAGGCATTAGCCCAGGCCACACATGCATACAGGAACACCGAGAGAGTAAATGACCTATATAGTATCAGTTTTGACTTCTGTCGCAACTGTTTACTACGGAAGATGGGGGCGCACAACTTTAACTGCTGTCTGCCTTTATTGGCGCTATTTTTTTATGTGGGTGGACCAACACATTGTGCGGTCCAAGGTGACACCTAAGTATTTAACTTGCTGACGGCAGTGCAATATTTGACCACCGACCGTTAGGTCCGTTGCCAAAGTGTGACGCCGCTTAGAGAAGTGAATCAGCTGGCATTTATCGGGATTAATTTTGATTTTCCAGTCATGTTGCCATGAGAGGAAGTTGTTGACATAACGTTGCATTTCTGCATTGCCGAAACGTGGATTTCTATGGTGGTTGTATATTGCAGTGTCGTCAGCATACATGGCGACCTTGCATCTGGCGTCCACTGGGAAATCATTGGTGAATAATATATACAGAAAAGGGGACATTATTGCCCCTTGTGGAACGCCAGCCCGCATCACTCGCTCCCGAGAGGAGGAGCGGCCCACTTGGACGTAAAACTGCCGTTTTTCTAGAACATTGTGCAGCAAGTATAGATAATTTTGAAGAGCCGGGAAATTGTGGTGCAGTTTTTAAATAAGGCCATTGTGCCAGCACCGGTCAAATGCAGCTTCTACGTCCAGAAATAGCGCCAACGTTGAAGCCCCATTGTTAAATTGCTCTGTTACGTCATCAGTTAGTCTGAGGAGCTGTAGTGCAGTGGAATGTCCTTTTCTAAAGCCAAACTGTGAATTTGAGAGTTCATGTGTTGCCGAGACTTGTTTTTGAAGTCGAGAAAGGATACATTTTTCGAGCAATTTACCAATAGTAGACAACAGACTAATGGGGCGGAAGTTTTGCGGTTGTCTGGTGCTTTTCCCTTGCTTTGGGAGCATGATAAATTTAGCTCATTTCCAAGTGGAGGGGCAATACCCTTGCTGCAAACAGGCGTTAGATATCTTTGTTAGTTGCACCAGAGCTTTTCTCGGGAGACGCTTAAGTTCCTCATTAGTCACTTTGTCTGGACCGGCAGCTTTACCATTAGGCAATTTCCTAATGAGCTTGTAAACTTCCTGCGGTATTATGGTGGGTAGTTGTTGCTCTTGCTTCTGTCTGGACCTCCCGTTCTATTTCACAGTTGGTCACTGGGTTTTCGGTGAATCTGTCTTGGAGACAGTCAGCGAAGACCTTGGCTTTCTGCTCTGCGGAGAAGTGCAAGCCGCTTTGAGTGTGCAGCGCCTCAGTTGCGGAGTTAACGCTCGTGGAAACTTTGAAATCTTGAGTAATTTCCACAAAGAAGAGTCCGAATGTGTGGTACTCAGCATTTTGTTTTCCCATTGTTCAGTTTTATTGATTTTAATTTGTTGCCGAATGATGTTGCGTAGCCATTTTGCTAGCACTTTATATTCAAGCTGACGGGTGTATCGCCACAGTTTTGTCAAGCTTCGTCTCCGCGCAATGAGTTGCTCTACCTCGGGGTATGTGCAAAAACCGGGTGGTCTTGTAGTGTATGTGGTAGCATTTCTCTTCGCTGTGTGTAGCGAGGCAGTAAAGTTTTCAATGGCGACATCTATGTCTGCCTCGCTATAGTATTACAGCCTTGTAGTATGTATGTATGTAGTATGACCACTTGTTGCTTATGTGCAGATTTTGTATTTGCCTTTTTGAATATCTATTTGCTTCTAGCGCATATTGTAAGTAATTTAATTCCTCTTGTAAGTTCTCCGGATCGCAAATGCATTTGACTTTGTGTAAAAGTGTGTTGGCCAAAGGATGGTGGGATGAAGCGTCCATGTTGTGTGCGGGGGCTTCCGATATACCGAAAATGTTAGCTTATTTTGTTTCCGTTGAATTAGAACATCCAGGAAGGGCAGTTTTCCGTTATTCTCTATTTCCATTGTGAATTGGATATCTCTATGCATGCTGTTTAATAGATCTAAGAAGTCTGGAATCGTGTTTTTACAGTGTGGCCAGATTACTAATGTATCGTCTACGTATCTAAGCCAAAGGGAAGGTTTCAAGTCTGCTGTATCTATTGCTGTGGTTTCGAACGCTTCAAGAAAAAGGTTGGCCACTACTGGTGAGAGTGGAGAGCCCATTGCATTGCCCTCGGTTTATTGACACAATCTGTCTTGGAAGCTGAAGTAGTTGTATGTGAGGCAATGTTGTATTAAGTCTGTCCAGTCTTTTGGGAGTTGATGGAAGCGGATGTTTTCTTGGATAATATAAAAAATATTATCAATGATGTTTTATTTGACGAAAGTTTAGTTTTCCGAAATGATTCACTCTACCAAATTATTTAATTGGACATAGATTGTGTGTTTTAGCGAGATCTACATTTCCATGTAAAGGGTTGTTTAGGGCGGTGCAATTTTCTTCAAAATCTTCGTGTATATTTATTTTGGCCATAAAACTTGAGCCTAATATTTGAGTATCAAATGGGCATACAAATCTGTACGTTACTCACGCAAAAATCTGATGCCTCGCACACATAAACCTTTCTCTATTCTTGTAAAAATTATCCTTAAAACGCTTATACTTCTATTCACTTCACGTTAATTGAGGTAAGCGTTTGCAGAAATTATTTTATTGGTAACTTTCTTGTAGGTGCAAGGGAAATATGAGAATGCAGTACACTTAAAATGATAGCTAAATCTTTTATAGTTGGTTACTGTATGATGGCCATGGAATTTCATTCACTTTGCCTGTCTAAAAGATAAAAAATGAGCAAGGACTCACCGTCTGAGAAGTTCGAAAAAGCCCTCGTGTACCGAAACTCACACAAATAACGACGAATATCGCCGAAATTACGATAAAATGTATTTCACATAAATTTTGCCTTTTAAAGAAAACTTCATGTTTTCTGAAGTAAGTTTTGTCTGTCTCTTAGGACTTACCCGTTGTGACATTCACCCCGGTTGAAGAGGACTCCTAATGCAGGATATATTAGATCAGATTAGATTAGAATAGATTAGATTGCGTTCAGCGAGTTCACAAGTAGCCATGGAGGCTGGTGAACTTTGAACATGTCAATTGTGATGTACAAAACATTGTCAATAAATATACAGAATGAGTACATAAAACTCATTATATACAGGAACAAAAAAGAAACAAACAAACAACAGCAAAGGGAATAATGTAAAATCAATCAAAGGTTACCTGAAATTTCTCAGATAAGAATTGAATTCTGTGTTGAATTTACACTAGGCATTTACAGCCATATTCTACTGTTTAGTTGTAATATAATAATAATAATAATAATAATAATAATAATAATAATAATAATAATAATAATAATAATAATAATAATAATAATAATAATAATAATAATAATAATAATAATAATAACAACAACAACAATAATAATAATAATAATAATAATAATAATAATAATAATAATAATAATAATAATAATAATAATAATAATAATAATTCAGTTATGACATAATTAGCAATGAATCGCATTTGTTTTTTTTTTTTTTTTTGTTTTTTTTTTTAGTTGGTTCTATACATATACATTTCAGTAGCTTCCGCACAGGCATCAGAGGTGATTAACAATGATTTGTCACTGAAGAAGCTAGAGATCACTTACAGAGTTACATAAGCTTTGAAAGGGTGATTTGTCATTTAGATTGCCTTATACCGAATAAAATGAGTTAAAAATTACTTACAAAGCTACATAAGCATTAACTTGAATAACATATATTTCATTTGCATGAAAATATCTTAAACATGTGGCACTTTAATGAAAATAGTCATAGTTTTATATAATCAACCACTTTGAAAGATGTAGCAGCAATAGGGAAATAGCTTGAAGGTGTTCGGTCACATACTTGGGAGATGCAGTACTTCAACATATAATTTTATATATACACTTAGCTGACTTTTCGTTTTTGAGTTATGCTGTTCACAGGCGCACAGACTAACTGAATAACGGACTGACACACAAGCATATAGTCACATACACATGTGTATTCTAACAACACCTTTTTTACACCCTCGTAGTCGAAACGTGTATTTCCGGTGAACCCTCAACATGAAACTTCACCAAACTCCTGTACGTAGTAGAAAAAGTAAAACTGTACTGACGTACATTATATGTTTCCCTACCAGTGCGGCTTAAAGAGAAGCAAATTGCATCAACAAACTTAAAATGGCTTGATAATAAATATGAAGAAATTTTAACACGCTAATGTGTCGTAATGTTGCTCAGGTTTGCCTCACTTCGCGTGCCTGTTAAAGATTTTAAAATGCCTGTCCTTGCAGAACAATTTGAATATCTTGAACAGTAAATAAAGTTTCTGTGGCACTTATTGCCCATCTTTACAAAGCTAATGGCCAGCAACATGGTATAAAACAATCCTACTCCTCTGAATATGCTCATTCGACATCTGCTCACATTTCCAGCGTTTAGCACGTTCGAGATTCTCCTCTTTCTGAAGGCGTATCGCATAAACCGTAAGTTATTCTCAAAATAATTTTGACTTACTTTGAAATATAGATCATACATCGGGAAAAGTGACACATTGTGCCATTTCCCCTACATCGTAGTATTAACCTCGTCCACTCGACTGCATATGCTTAGCTACCGGGCCACGCCCCCGGTGTCGTCTATCCACCTCAGAGAAGTGGTCAGTCCCGAGAGATTGTGTCAGTGGCGTAATCACATCGCATAACAAGGTGAAAGAAATCTGATCTGTCACACTCACATAAATTTCTCTACTCTTGAACTAACCATTCTTACAATCTGTTATTCCTCTATCATCTTCGTTTTACTTGAGACAAACTTTTCCAGAAATGATCTTATTGCTTATTTCCTTTGCTTATTTCCTTGTGGGAGCAAGGGGAATATCAGGATACAGTAGACTTTGAGTGACAGCCAGATATTTTAAAGTTTTGAAATTCCGTTCACTTTGCACCGTTAACATTCAAAAAAATCAATTACCATGTTCCATTTGACAGAAATAAAGAAAAATTGTTGCTATTTACCGGCGTCTTCAATTGCCAGAATCACATCAGCGGCGCCAGTATGCCACAATTTTGTGCCACCGGTGTTCTTTTACATGCTAGTAAATCTACTAACATGGAGGTGACGTTTTTAAGCACACTTAAAAACCATCGGTCTGGGCCGAAAATGAACCCGCGACCATGGAATCAGTAGGCCAGCGTTTAACCATTCTGTTCTGAATAAATGTTCAATGACATGATTGTCTTGATGTAATATTACATATTACTCGTATACACCTTCTTTTAGATTAAATAATATTTTCATATGTACTTCAACAGCACAACCCCAGATCTCTACACCATACATCATATGTGGATATGTGATTCCAAAATATATTAGCGTAAGATACTTTTCTCCTAATAAAGGTTTAGAATATCTTAAGAGATAAACTGATTCAGTAATAGTACTACACAAAACATTTATATGCTTATCTCACATTAGTGCACTATCCACATGAATTCCCAGGAAGTAATAGTCATATACTTCTTCAATATTACTGTTTTCAATCTGGAAAAGACAATATTCCAGTAGGGAATTATTTCTCAAAAGACTAATTTGAAGGTAACTGTTTAACAATTCCCCAATTCCTATGCCTGTTAATGCGCAGATAAGACTGTTATGCGGTTCTTTATCAATCAAAATATATATGTGTGTTTTTCTGTACAGCAGGGTAGTACAAAAAATGCAGTGGCTGTGGTTTGCCGTGACAGCGCTGGCGTTGTTGCAGTGCTGCAGCTGTCAAATCCGCATCTGCGAAATGAGCGAGCTCAGACACCTCATTTATGAATCATGTGAAGGCGGTCATGAAGAGGAGGATCACAGCCTCGATGACATAAGTATGAGCAACATAAGATAAGGCTCAGAAATGTAATATTCCTTACGACTTGGATTTGGAATTTCATGAACTCTTCACCTTGTCTTTGTCCAAAGTTCCTAAACTAGGTATCCCATTTGGTATTACCCAGATCTTTTGTTTTGAGTTATGCTACATTCTCTTTTCCCCGTTCAGCTGATGCCAAAGTGTATTTCCGATGAAATATCAACACTTAATTTTTAATTAAATACAATATTTCTACGGTAGTTAATCTCCAGAGACAGCCAAAATTACTGTAACAAATATTAATACATTGGAAATTTGTTAATACTATCAATTATACAATGTTTTGAATGTTTGATTTTAAGTCTACATTATCTCTCTATCCCCCACTCTCCGTCCGTCTCTCCCTGCCAGCAATTTATGCCCCTCGTAGCCCATTATTCACCAACTTCAGTTACCTATTCGAAATGAGATGTAACTAGCGTTATCACATATAAAAAGTTCCATACACAGCGCAGCGGTATTTTTAGACGTGGCGAATGTCTTGAAGTTACGCAGTAATTTATCGTTGAGTTCATTTTTGTATTTCTAAGGGCTATCAAGTTAGTATCTCTCCAACTTCCGTACAGAAAACATCGCGGAATAGTGCGCGATTTAGTGTGTAGTGCGTGCCCGTATTATCACAGTGTCTTGTTTATTTCAAGTAGAAAACGGAGACGTTACCCCACCATCCACTAGCATGATCTCACTCGCGCAGATCCAAGCAAGAACATTCGCCACGTCTAAAAATAACTCTGCACTGGTTTGTTAAAGAAGGCTGTGAATGCAAATCTACTGAGCTGTTCACTAAACTATTATTTTGTTATTTTCAGTAAAAGACTTTCCAATATGGCAGCCACTGAAGCCATTCCTAACACTTCCTCCTCGCAATCCAGGTCTGAAGGACCCCAGAGCACTTCTCCAAAAGTGTTGCACACAAGGTTGCACCGCGGATGACATCAGTGGAGTATGCTAGCTCACCATGGTTACTGAAGTTTTCAAGATCAATGCTAGCATGTCTTAATATAAGTAACATTGCAGTATCAGTCAATCAAGGTTCCAAATGCGAAGAAAATTGTGCATTTACAGAAAATATCCTTTTGTTGATCTGTACTTTAAATAATAATTAGCTGTGAGACACATACTCGTACATGAAAAAGAAATGTTTATAACCAATATTTAATTATTGTATACTTCAAAGACTGTTATATCACTACTATTGGCTGATTTTTAGAATTTTTGGCACATAAAATAAATGAATGACTATGGATGTTCTCGTATTCCTTATTAATTAATTTTGGAAGAACTACTACAGGAAATGTTTACAAAATTTAATGGCGACTAATGGCTGCCCACTACTCTTGTCTTTCGAATTGTGCAAATAAATTTGTAAGTGCAAATGATATATATATCACCGGCTTTCCAGCGTGATTTCACAGCGTGTTTTACTATGCAACACAGCTCCCTGTAAATCGATATTGAAATTTATTTATTCCCTACTGGTTAACTGTTAAATTTATGTTGCTAACATTGGCATCATAGTCGCAAAGCAGCGGGGAACTTTAATTTGGGCGCATGTTTGCAAGAGACTAAGGCGATACACCCCAGTACCGTGTGATGTTACACAAAAAGAGGGTGTTCCCGCACATGGCGATGCTAGGATACTTATCAGAGATTATGGATATATGGAATCTGCACCACTACGGTCTGATATACAATCATTTACTACTACCAAACATGCGGTTCACTATTTGTAACTTATGTTTGCCTCCGTCTCCTGACCTCGTACACTGAATTAGATGATCCAGTTTCCCAGCTATAAACACCGTTTCTGTTGGTGGGAGGTTTCATCGCCCACAGCCCACTTTGGGGTTCAAGTCGCGCTTATGCAAGAGGCACGCTCATTGCCGATTTCTTGGACAGTTACAACTTAGCTCTGCTTAACACTGTAGATCCTACATTTTTTTCTGACTATTTCACAGCTTGTCACACCTTGATCTTACTGTTTGTTCACCTCAGTTGGCAGTCTTCTTACAATAGAATGTCATCTCTGATTTACACTCTAGTGACCACTTCTCATGTCTTATTAGTCTCTTAATACAGGATACATGTTCCACACATATGTCCAGATGGCGTTGGGACCATGCTAATTGGAACCTTTACACACAGTTGACTCTGTTTAGATACAACGAGCACTCCTCAGCAAATCATTCGGCGCAATATCTCACGCAGACAATTCTCCCTACTGCTGAACAATCTATTCCGCAGTCGACTTCCCATCTCCGTCGATTTCCTGTCCTCTGGTGGACGGAAGAATGTCGGAAAGACATTCCTGTTCGAATGCGTGTTCTTAGGGCTTTACAACGTCAACCAACATTGGATAACCCAATCCAATACAAGAAAATGCGCGCTAGGTTCAAACAAACCATTACGGATAGCAAAAAGACATCAGGGAACAATTTTGTGGTTTCATTTAACCCACATACCCCTTTCTCGGTTGTATGGGCAAGGTTAGGGCCCCTTGCTGTTAAATCGACCTATTTATCCATACCGGGACTGAAAACTGCCGCAAGAGCTGTTGTTTCATTTGAAGTGGCCAGTACATTTGGCACTGCCTTCGCTCAAGTGTCTAGCTCGGATAACTACTCCCATTTGTTCCTTCCCATTAAAACTCGGGTGGAATCTCAAGGCTTCGCGTTTCGAGTTAGAACATTCCCTTTCATCTTCACGACTACCAGCACCAGGATCAGGTCTTTTCGAATTCGTTTGTTCAGCACGAGGGAGAACTCAAGGTTAGGTACTAAAGCAATTAACTCCATATGGAAATATGTTCCAGCTTGAGTTTCGTCATGACTATTCGTAGACGACTTCGCCGTTTATTGTAATACTCAGCGTACAGCGTTCCCTACAACGGCGCCTCCAGCAATGTTAGGACAACCTTCGAGAATGGCGCTCAAAAATGTCTTCCCTTTCTCAACTGAAAAGTCAATCTGTGTAAGATACGATTACCACCTGTGCTCAGTTTCGGTTCAGATTTCCTGGGGTTAATCTTGGATACGAAGCTTAGTTGGTCATCGCATATAGCACACCCAAGAGCACGATGCGAGTACGAAATTGCGAATTGTGGGAAGCGGATCGGACAATTCTGTTGCGAAACTAGACTGTGGGTGTATTGTTTACACGTAAGGACGACCATCTGTGCTGAGAAGAGCAGACGCGGTCCATAACAGGGGCATCCGCATGGCAATTTGAGCTTTTCTAACAATCCCAGTCGTGAGCCTTTACGCCTAGTCCGCAGAACCTCCTCTGCAATATCTGAGTGAGGTTCTCTTGACAAATTATGGTTGTGCAGATCCTAGCAACATCATTCGCCACGTCTAAAAATAACTCTGCACTGGTTTGTTAAAGCAAGCTGTGAATGCAAATCTACTGAACTGCTCACTAAACTATTATTTTGTTATTTTCAGTAAAAGACTTTCCAATATGGCAGCCACTGAAGCCATTCCTAACACTTCCTCCTCGCAATACAGGTCTGAAGGAGCCCAGAGCACTTCTCAATAAGTGTTGCACACAAGGTTGCACCGCGGATGACATCAGTGGAGTATGCTAGCTCACCATGGTTACTGAAGTTTTCAAGATCAATGCAAGCATGTCTTAACATAAGTAACACTGCAGTATCAGTCAATCAAGGTTCCAAATGCGTAGAAAATTGTGCATTTACAGGAAATATCCTTTTGTTGATCTGTACTTTAAATAATAATTAGTTGTGAGAAACATACTCGTACATGAAAAAGAAATGTTTATAACTAATATTTAATTATTATGTACTTCAAATACTGTTATCATATCCCTAATATTGACTGAGTTTTAGAATTTTTAGCACATAAAATAAATGAATGTACTGTGGATGATCTCTTATTTCTTACTGATTAATTTTGGAAGCACCATTACAGGAAATGTTTAGTAAATTTAATGGCGACTAATGGCTGACCACTACTCTCCTCTTTCGAATTGTGCAAATAAATTTGTAGGTGCAAATGATATATCACCGGCTTTCCAGTGTGATGTCACAGCGTCTTTTACTATGCAACATAGCAGGGCGTGGTAAGTCTCGCATTGGATTTTGTGTTGAGTCATCCACCATTAAATTTTATATCTACAGTAATAAATCACATCAGGTGGTATATGGGCGGTGTGATGGGTATTATGGTACATGAGGTGGGTTAGTTCAGTCTCAGAAAACATTGTGCAGTGTCCATTGTGTTCAAGACTTTGATAGGGAGCTGAAATTGTAAACACGGATCTTTCTCGGGGATGGTTAAGAAATCCACTGTTGATTTTATCGTTGCTTGTTTATGCGTGAACATTTTCTTTCATTTTAGTTGTGTAATATGCACGTCCTGCACTATGCATTCCCAACTTAAAGCCTCCAATTTTCCATACCGACCTAATCAGTTTCAGTACATTTAGCTCTTCTGCCACACTTATGGAGTACGCGACGAATCAGATACCTGCTTAAACTCATGAAGCAGAAGCATGTATCATAATAGTGTGCCTTAACGAACATCTCATTATTATTTGATCTTCAAAACTTAGAGTTTAATTGTATCCACTGTCAAAAATGTGACATATAAGCTCCTTGTAATTCGATATTGAAATTTATTTATTCCCTACTGGTTAACAGTTAAATTTATGTTGCTAACATTGGCATCATACTCGCAAAGGTGCGGGGAACTTTAATTTGGGCGCATGTTTGCAAGAGACTAAGCCGATACACCCCAGTACCATGTGATGTTACACAAAAAGAGGGTGCTCCCGCACATGGCGATGCTAGGATACTTATCAGAGATTATGGATATATGGAATCTGCACCACTACGGTCTGATATACAATCAGTTACCAAAGTACTACCAAAATCCGGTTCACTATTTGTAACTTATGTTTGCCTCCGTCTCCTGACTTCTCGTACACTGAATTAGATGATCCAGTTTCCCAGTTACCAACACCGTTTTTTTTTTTTTTTTTTTTTTTTTTTGGGTGAGAGGCTTCAACGCGCACAACTTACTTTGGGTTTCAAGTTGCGCTTGTGTAAGAGGCACGCTCATTGTCGATTTCTTGGACAGTCACAACCTAGCTCTCCTTAACACTGTAGATCCTATATTTTTTTCTGACTTTCATAGCTTGTCACACCTTGATCTTACTGTTTGTTCACCTCAGTTTCCAGTCTCCTTACAATGGAATGTCATCTCTGATTTACACTCTAGTGACCACTTCTCATGTCTTCTCGTAGTCTCTAAATGCAGGATACATGTTCCAGACATATGTCCAGATAGCGCTCGGACCATGCTAATTGGAACCTTTACACACACTTGACTCTGTTTAGATACAACGAGCACTCCTCAGCAAATGATTGGGCGCAATATCTCACGGAGACGATTCTCCCTGCTACTGAATAATCTATTCAGCGGTCTTCACACCCCGTCGATTTCCTGTCCTCTGGTGGACGGAAGAATGTCGGAAAGACATTCCTGTTCGAATGCGTGTTCTTAGGGCTTTACGTCACCCAACATTGGATAACCCAATCCAATACAAGAAAATGCGCGCCAGGTTCAAACAAACCATTAAGGATAGCAAAAAGACATCACGGAGCAATTTTGTAGCTTCATTTATCCCACATACACCTTTCTCGGTTGTTGGGATAGGTTATGGCGCCTTGCGGTTAAATCGACCCATTTATCCATACCGGGACTGAAAACTGCCGCAAGAGCTGTTGTTTCATTTGAAGTGGCCAGCATGTTTGGCACTGCTTTCGCTCAAGTGTCTAGCTCGGATAACTACTCCCCTGAGTTCCTTCCCATTAAAACTCGGGTGGAATCTCAAGGCTTCGCGTTTCGAGTTAGAACATTCGCTTTCATCTTCGCGACTATCAGCACCAGGATCAGACGGTATTTATGTGCAAATGCTACAAATGCCCTCCTGAAGGGCGCTCGAGCTCTATAATCGTGTTTGGGTTGACAGTATAGTTCCAAAGAATAGGCGGGAGGCCAGCGTTATTCCCACTTTCAAGGGTGGAAAGGACCACCATCTTCCCTCTAGCTATCGTCCTATTTCCCTCACCAGTTGGGTTTGCCAAGTGATGGACATATGGATCAATCGACGATTGGTATGGTTGTTAGAAGGTCGTAACCTACTGACCAACATGCAGTGTAGTTTTCGACGAGGCTGTTCAACTCTAGACCATCTTGTGTCAATTTCGACACGACCAATGGACGGATTTATGGAGAACTTCAAAACGTCGATCTCTAGAAGGCTTATGATACGTGCTGGGCAGCAAGGATTCGCATGGATGGCTATCGCTGTTCATTGAAGAGTTTATGAATGACCGCTTTTTCCAAGTAAGGTCCAGCTCGGTTTTTTCGAATTCTTTTGTTCAGCACGAGGGAGTACTCAAGGTTCGGTACTACGACACGCTTTTTGCTAAAGCAGTTAACTCCATCTGGAAATATGTTCCAGCTTGAGTTTTGTCATGACTATTCGTGGACGACTTTGCCATCTATTGTAATTCTCAGCGTACGGGGTTCTTACAACGGCGCCTGCAGCAATGTTAGGACAACCTTCGAGAATGGCGCTCAAAATTGGCTTCCGTTTCTCAACTGAAAAGTCCATCTGCGTAAGAGATGATTACCACCTGTGCTCAGTTTCGGTTCAGATTTACTTCCCTTCCCAGATGAGACACAATCCCTGGGGTTGATCTTGGATACGAAGCTTAGTTGGTCATCGCATATAGCACACTCAAGAGCACGATGCGAGTACGAAATTGCGAATTGTGGGAAGCGGATCGGACAATTCTGTTGCGAAGCTAGACTATGGGTGTATTGACTACACATAAGCACGACCATCTGTGCTGAGAAGAGCAGACGTGGTTCATATTAGGGGCATCCGCATAGCAATTTGAGCTTTTCTAATAATTCCAGTCGTGAGCCTTTACGCCGAGCCCGCAGAACCTCCTCTGCAATACCTGAGTGAGATTCTCTTGACAAATTATGGTTGTGCACTTAGATGTATGCCTAAGCACCCAACCTTCGCTTCTTTTCTCACCACCACGCTAACAGAACATTATAGGAAAAGCACCCTTGGTCCTAAGCCAGCGGGGTTCCGTTTGCAGGAGCTTCTAAGGAAGCTAGTAATTGAACCGCCTAGGATATTTGCCAAGAGTGAGAAGCTCTACCCCCCTTGGTTACCTGTCACGCCGCATGTAGATCTTGGGATCTATACCGGAAGTCCACGATGCCTATTAGTAGTATCCACACGTGTTTTTTAGAATTTTGAAAGTCTACACTGACCGAAGTTTCATCTACACCGATGAATTAAAGAGCACCAGTTGTGCTGGATGCGCTTATGGTTATGGAACCGAACCACATACATTCGTTTTCCATAGCAGTACTTCAATATAAACTGCAGAGCTTTATGGAGCATCCCAAGCTGTTTTATACTTGCGCCGTCGTAAATTAGGTGACTCCCTGATTTTGAGTGATTCCGTCAGTGCACTTCAGAGTCTCCGTGAGCTGTAAAACTCCCGTCCTATTGTACAACGTACCCAGGATGGCCTCCATGTTTTACACGTTTCTAGCGTTAGCGTGGTGTGTGCATGGATTCCTGGTTACGTAGCTTTGCAGGGGAATGAAATGGGAGATTTAGCAGCAAAGACGGCAACTACAAAACCCATTATTACCATCTCACGTGTTACTTCGGAAGACTTTAGGGTGGAAGCGCGGAGAGCGGTGCTGTCCTGCTGGCACGAATAGTGGTCAGCTCTCTGCGGTAATAAGCTTAAAGGAGTGAAACATCTTCCGATAAACTGGGTAACTTCCTCTCGCATAGAAGGTCACGGGGAGATTAACATGGATCGATTGCGAATCGGCCACTGCAGTTTTCCGCATAGTTACCTATTTAAACAGGACCCTACACCTCTATGTCTGCTGTCCGACAACCTTTTGTCAGTCAGAATGATTGCTGAAATAATACCTTTCAAAGCTGCGAAGTGAGTCAATGACTGCTATGTCCGCTGGACAGGAGGGGAAGCATATGTGGCAAATTTAATTCTTCTACCATCTACGTAGATGTGTCTGAGCAATAGTGAGTGACCCTTCGCGCAGATGGGTGGGTTTGTGGAAGATAGTACCTTATGACGGTGGAAGTATCTTCGACAGGAAGGATCGCGTTTAATGTTAGATAAATATAGTTGGATAAACAAACCCACTTAGGTGCCTTTGCTTTGATCACATACCTATTTAATAACATACAACTTCATGACTTTAACGTAATGCAGAAATTTGTAACATACAAGATGAAATAAGATTCTGCATAACAAACCACAACTTAACCTCTTTGGAAAAGGCAGGCTGCAATCGTAAGGAACATAATCTTCTCGGTGAATATAAAGAATCGGCTCAATAATTTCGAATGTTAGCACTTTTGCCTTTTTTGCACCAGGTGAGTCAGCCGCCCTTTAGTTTTTGGAAGTTAAGTCACCCATCAAGCGCCATGTGCGCTTTACTCCAGTTTTCTGCTTGCTAAAGCGTATTGCTTGAAGTTCTTAAAAAGAGGAACTCGCAAAATTAAGAAGAAGCGTGGTTTAAGGTAAGGAGCAGAATGTATTCCTCGCTAAAGTACACCTCAAAAACATATGACTCTTTTACTAAGAGCGAATTCCCGTTTCCAGCAAATTTTACAAACTTTTTATTAGAATATACATAGCAACGCAATTTAGTGAACGCCTCTGATAACATGGACCTGTCGCATGACTACACTAACAACGTCAATTAAAAAGAAAATGACATTATTTTACTTAGAGCCAGTATTGGATGTAAAACATTGCATACACGCCTTATCCGCCATGGGACTGTACAATCAACACGTTTATTTAAATTTTAGCGTAAACTACATTTCGTAATTTCAAATAACACGTATAATAGCAGTTGCCATTTAAGTAAGAATATTAAAACATTAAAGTCTTAAAAGGCGAAGTTACGCAAGCAAAGTGCCAAAGTCTGAGCGCCTGGCATACACATATGGTTGAATAGATTTATAACTGTCATGCGCGCTAACCTCAGTGACAGGTGTTCGGTCTCGGCGTTGTTTTTTGTTGTTGTTGTTGTTGCTTTTATTTTTTTTTTTTATTTTTTTTTTTTTTTTTTTTTTTTTTTTTTTTTTGGGTGCCTGTTCATCAAAACTTGGAAACCGAATTCGCAGTACTCTAACTTTACAGCCCCTGAAGATTTAAGAGAATTTAAATCGTCTTTTACTGTCTGCATTTTCTAATACAGCAGGTATATGTCTACTGCCTCATTGGACTGGCATGATACAGTGCCGAATCGTTACATTCTCCATGCGTATGCCTTCGCACGGTATTTTGTGCCATTTCTTCAAGATGTATTTCACAGACGAGAACGTTGTTATGCTTTTGATCTACGGAGAAGCAAAAGCCAATACACAATCGGCTAAGCATCTCTACCGGGAAAGGATATGCTAGTAGACAAGAACAATACCATAAAGCGTAGATTAAATAATTACGAATTAAAATAATAACCACTTTAAACACAAGAATTCTTCAACCAATGTTATTTGTGAATATTACATGGTAAAAAAATCTGATGTGTAGCACTCACATGACCTTCTCTATTCTGTAGCAACCATTCTTACAAACTCTTATTCCTATATCTTCTTCGTGTAAGTTGAATTGAACATTAGCTGAAATTATCTTATTGTTTATTTCTTGGTAGGTGCAAGGGGAATATGAGAATTCAGTGAGCTTTGAGCGATAGTCAAATCTACGTTATCTTTGCAGGTTAACATATAAAAAACTGAACAATGATAATTTATTTGACGAAAGTTTTCCGAGACTGACATAAATAACATGGAATATCTCCGAAATGATTCACTCTACCATATTATTTATTTGGACATAGATCGTGTGTTTTAGCGAAATCTACATTTCCATGTAAAGGGTTGTTTAGGGCGGAGCAATTTTCTTCAAAATCTTCGTGTATATTTATTTTGGAGATAAAATTTGAGCCTAAAATTTGAGTATCAAATGGGTATACAAGTTTGTACTTCACTCACGCAAAAATCTGATGTGGAGTAGAGTGGAGTGTGGAGTTTAAGGGCCCGTCGACAGCTGGGTCATTTGGGCCCCAAAAATCTGATGTGTCGCACACATAAACCTTTCTCTACTCTTGTACAAATTATCCTTAAAAACGCTTATGCTTCTATTCGCTTCACGTTAATTGAGGTAAGCGTTTGCAGCAATTATTTTATTGGTAACTTTCTTGTAGGTGCAAGGGAAATATGAAAATGCAGTAGGCTTAAAATGATAGCTAAATCTTTTAAAGCTGGTTACTATATGATGGCCATGAAATTTCATTCACTTTGCCTGTCTAAAAGATAAAAAATGAGCAAGGACTTACCGTCTGAGAAGTTCGAAAAAGCCCTCGTGTACCAAAACTCACACAAATAACTACGAATATCGCCGAAATTACGATAAAATGTATTTAACATAAATTTTGCCTTTTAAACAAAAACTTCATGTTTTCTGAAGTAAGATTTTGTCTGTCTCTTACGACTTACTCGTTGTGACATTCACCCGGGATGAAGGGGACTCCTAAGGCTGTTCTCAGAAAATGCAGGATATATTAGATCAGATTAGATTAGATTAATTTGCGTTCAGCGGGTTCACAAGTAGCCATGGAGGCTGGTGAACTTTGAACATGTCAATTGTGATGTACAAAACATTGTCAATAAATATACAGAATGAGTACATAAAACTCATTATATACAGGAACAAAAAAGAAACAAACAAGCAACAGCAAAGGGAATAATGTAAAATCAATCAAAGCTTACCTGAAATTTGTCAGATAAGAATTGAATTCTGTGTTAAATTTACACTAGGCATTTACAGCCATATTCTACTGTTTAGTTGTAATATAATAATAATAATAATAATAATAATAATAATAATAATAATAATAATAATAATAATAATAATAATAATAATAATAATAATAATAATAATAATAATAATAATAATAATAATAATAATAATAATAATAATAATAATAATAATAATAATAATTCAGTTATAACATAATTAGCAATGAATGGCATCCTTTTTTTTTTAGTTGGTTCTATACATATACATTTGAGTAGCTTTCACACAGGCATCAGAGGTGATTGCTTTGTCACTGAAGAAGCTAGAGATCACTTACAGAGTTACATAAGTTTTGAAAGAATGATTTGTCATCTAGATTACCTTATACGGAATAAAATGAGTTAAAACTTATTTACAAGCATTAACTCGAATAACATATATTTCATTTCATGAAAATATCTTAAACATGTGGCACTTTAATGAAAATAGTCATAGTTTTATAAAATCAATCACTTTGAAAAATGTAGCAGCAATAGGGAAACAGCTTGAAGGTGTTCGGTCACATACTTGGAAGATGCTGCAATTAAATATCTAATTTTATATATACACTTAGACGACTTTTCGTTTTTGAGTTATGCTGTTCACAGGCGCACAGACTGACTGAGTGACGTACTGACATACAAGCATATAGTCACATACACATGTGTATTCTAAAAACACCTTTTTTTACACCCTCGTAGTCGAAACGTGTATTTTCGGTGAAATCTCAGCATGGAATTTTTGCGTGGAGTACAGCACTTCGCCTAACTGTTGTACGTAGTAGAAAAAGTAAAACTGTACTGACGTACATTATATGTTTCCCTACCAGAGCGGCTTAAAGAGAAGCAAATTGCATCAACAAACTTAAAATGGCTTGATAATAAATATGAAGAAATTTTAACGCGCTAATGTGTCGTAATGTTGCTCAGGTTTGCCTCACTTCGCGTGCATGTTAAAGATTTTAAAATGCCTGTCCTTGCAGAACAATTTGAATATCTTGAACAGTAAATAAAGTTTCTGTGGCACTTATTGCCCATCTTTACAAAGCTAATGGCCAGCAACATGGTATAAAACAATCCTACTCCTCTGAATATGCTCATTCGACATCTGCTCACATTTCCAGCATTTAGCACGTTCGAGATTCTCCTCTTTCTGAAGGCGTATCGCATAAACCGTAAGTTATTCTCAAAATAATTTTGACTTACTTTGAAATATAGATCATACATCGGGAAAAGTGACACATTGTGCCATTTCCCCTACATCGTAGTATTAACCTCGTCCACTCGACTGCATATGCTTAGCTACCAGGCTGTCGTCTATCGACCTCAGAGAAGTGGTCAGTCCCGAGAGATTGTGTCAGTGGTGTAATCACATCGCATAACAACGGTAAAAGAAATCTGATCTGTCACACTCACATAAATTTCTCTACTCTTGAACTAACCATTCTTGCAATCTGTTATTCCTCTATCTTCTTCGTGTTACTTGAGATAAACTTTTCCAGAAATGATCTTGTTGCTTATTTCCTTTGCTTATTTCCTTGTGGGAGCAAGGGGAATATCAGGATACAGTAGACTTTGAGCGACAGTCAAATCTTTTAAAGTTTTGAAATTCCGTTCACTTTGCACCGTTAACATTCAAAAACATCAATTACGATGTTCCATTTGACAGAAATAAAAAAAAAATTGTTGTTTAACGACGTCGTCAATTGCCAGAATCACATCAGCGGCGCCAGTATGCCAGAATTTTGTGCCACCGGTGTTCTTTTACATGCTAGTAAATCTACTGACATGGAGCTGACGTTTTTAAGGACACTTAAAAACCATCGATCTGGGCCGAAAGTGAACCCGCGACCATGGAATTAGTAGGCCAGCGTCTAACCAACTGAGCCACCCAGACCGACACAGAAGTATAAGTTCTCCAAACCTCACACAAATAATAAGTCATACCCCCGAAATGGTTCCTTATATTAAAAAAAATAATAATAGTAATACTAATTGGACATAAATTGTGTATTTTAGCAAGATCTAGATCTTTTCTGTATTAAGGTTTGGTCCATCTCTTACGGTTTACCAGTTGTGCAAAAGTCACCCAGAGGAAATAGGACTACATAGGGTATGGCCACAAAATTCAAAATATACATTCCATTTGTCATAAAAATATCCCAAACCTATGGCATTTTATTCAAAATCGTTTGAGGCATTTTCAAGAAAAACAAAATTTTCCAAAAATGTTCCGTGTAAAGGGTAGCTTACAATGGAGAAATGTTCTTTAAAATCCTCGTGACGCATCCTTGAAAGACATTAAACTTAAATACCAACTTTGGTTTTTAACCGACTTTTAGTTTTAGTTATGCAGTCAACAGACACACACATACACACACACACATACACACACACACACACACGCACATACACAGACACAAATGGACTTTTTTCTGAACATTACATTTTTTAGTTCAGGGGGTCTCAAAACATATATTTCCGGTGAAATATCGACATCGAATTTTTTGGGTGAAATAGAATACTTCCTCTACATTACTATACGTAGTAGAGAAAGTAAAAACAGTCTGTGTCAAAGTTAAAAAAATCTTTTGTGTTGCACTCACGTGACTTTCTCTACTCTTGTACTAACCATTCTTACAAACTCTTATTCCTCTAAGATGTGAAATCAGGAACTGAAAAATTCAATGCTATTTTTCAGTCAATGATTTCACCTCTTAAACATTGCCCTCACATGGCTTATGTGTTTAAAAACACCAGCAGTAAACCTGTTGGCATAAAGAAATAATAATTCTTATTCCTCTATCTTATTCGTGCTAGTTGAGATAAATATTTATAGAGATTTTTTATTGCTTATTTCCGTGTAGGTGCAAGGGAGTATGGGAATACAGTAGGCTTTGAGCAATAGTCAAACCTTTTAAAGCTTTGAGATTCCGTTCTCTTTCCACACTTAACATATAAAACGATGAACAACGATGTTCCATTTCACCAAAGTTTTAGGTTTTGCGAAACTGAAACGCATAAGAAATATCGCCGAAATGGTTCACTCTACAAAAAAATTTATTTCCACATAAACTGTGTGTTTTAGGGAGATCTATATTTTTGTATCATACGATTTTGTCTATGTCTTACTGTTTACGAGTTATTCAAAGGTCATCCAGACTAAACAGGACTACATAGGCCATAACCAGAAAACTCAAAATATACATTTCATTTGTCATAAAAATATCTCAAACATGTGGCATTTTAATCAAAATCGTTAGAGCCATTTTCAAGAAAATAGCAATTTTCTAAAAATTTTCCATGTAAAGGGCAGTTTAGAGTGGGACGATTTTCTTCAAAATCTGCGTGTCGTATCCTTGAAAGACATTAAACTTAAATACGAACTTTGGAATTCAACCGACTTTTCCTTTTTGAGTTATGCTGTCCAAAGACTGACAAAACACAGAGACTGGCACAGATTGTCACAGACTGAAACACACACACACACACGCCCTTTTCGCAAAATGCTTTTTTTTTTTTTTTTTTTTTCTTTTTCTTTTTTTTTTTTTTCAGGGGGTCTCAAAACATATTTCCGGTGAAAGCTCCACATCGAATTTTTGGGTGGAATACAATAGTGCTGAATTTTTTATTGTAAGATATGTATAATTTTACCAGCCTTAAACTTAAATCAGAATATTACCCATAACAACTTTTGTTTATATATCCATAATAAGTGTGTTAAAAAGTTTCAGGGAATTATTTAAGTATTTTGATGCAAAGGACTTTATAAATATAACGGAGTTTATTTTATTAACTTATTAAGATAATTAAAACTATACTTCCAAATGACTTCAATTTCGGTACACATCTTAATTTTGACCACTCTAATGAACTCTGAAAGCATAGTGCAAATTGGATGAAAAATAATTTTGAAAACTCAGTTGTTTCCTTCCTCCACAGGTGGGAGGCCTGTGGCTTTTGAGGTTACGTTGCATACACATACGTACAAATGTGCTACCGTTACCATATTAATTTAGATATAAGATATCTATGTGACAATATAATGTAGAATGTCTTGAACTCTTTGGAAATAGCCTCTTTCTTTGGAAGGAATTTCTTATACCTGGTACACATTAAGAGATACACGTAAATGTATATATAATCCCTGGGGAGTCTCCTCTATGCAGAGCTTACGGTCATCGCCCAGCCCCTGTGAACTCCAGCCGTAACCAAGGCCACGGAGGGGTGCAAGTTGGGGGTGGCGGAGGTCAGCGCGCTGGAGGCAGGCCCACTACCAACTGCGCTAAGAGGCAGTCCACACTTAACCAAAACAATGTAGATCTCTAGAAAAACAATTTATTTGAAACAACGTTTCGTAGCAATAGGAATTTCTGAATTATCCGTTATTATTGGTTTCAATATTTTTATAGGTACCTTGTCGTTTTTAAAGTGTTGTTATTTAGCCACATCATAGAAAGAATATAGAATTTCAAAGCGGTATATAACCACTCGCTTTTAAACATCTGACTATTGATTTGGTTTCCTGTATCATCTATGTGATTACAACCAAATGTATGATGATACTATTTCTGCGAGAGCTTACATGGATTAAAATGAAGAAGATAGCATGCCGAGGTGCGAGATGCCCGTTCACCTTCTCCGAGCGCTTATTGTCCCGCTCATGCTATATGCCTGCGAAGTCTGGGGTGTGGCTATTGTCCTCCTCATGCTATATGCCTGCGAAGTCTGGGGTGTGGCTATTGTCCTCCTCATGCTATATGCCTGCGAAGTCTGGGGTGTGGCTATTGTCCTCCTCATGCTATATGCCTGCGAAGTCTGAGGTGTGGCTACCGTCCCCCTCATGCTATATGCCTGCGAAGTCTGGGGTGTGGCTATTGTCCTCCTCATGCTATATGCCTGCGAAGTCTGGGGTGTGGCTATTGTCCTCCTCATGCTATATGCCTGCGAAGTCTGGGGTGTGGCTATTGTCCTCCTCATGCTATATGCCTGCGAAGTCTGGGGTGTGGCTATTGTCCTCCTCATGCTATATGCCTGCGAAGTCTGAGGTATGGCTATTGTCCTCCTCATGCTATATGCCTGCGAAGTCTGGGGTGTGGCTATTGTCCTCCTCATGCTATATGCCTGCGAAGTCTGAGGTGTGGCTATTGTCCTCCTCATGCTATATGCCTGCGAAGTCTGGGGTGTGGCTATTGTCCTCCTCATGCTATATGCCTGCGAAGTCTGGGGTGTGGCTATTGTCCCCCTCATGCTATATGCCTGCGAAGTCTGAGGTATGGCTATTGTCCTCCTCATGCTATATGCCTGCGAAGTCTGGGGTGTGGCTATTGTCCTCCTCATGCTATATGCCTGCGAAGTCTGGGGTGTGGCTATTGTCCTCCTCATGCTATATGCCTGCGAAGTCTGAGGTATGGCTATTGTCCTCCTCATGCTATATGCCTGCGAAGTCTGGGGTGTGGCTATTGTCCTCCTCATGCTATATGCCTGCGAAGTCTGAGGTGTGGCTATTGTCCTCCTCATGCTATATGCCTGCGAAGTCTGGGGTGTGGCAATTGTCCTCCTCATGCTATATGCCTGCGAAGTCTGGGGTGTGGCTATTGTCCCCCTCATGCTATATGCCTGCGAAGTCTGAGGTATGGCTATTGTTTCCCTCATGCTATATGCCTGCGAAGTCCGGGGAATGGCCACTGACAGCTGGATCGTATGGCTCCAAAGGACATAAAACACAGTACTTGGGTCCATCTTTCCTGTCCCCCCCCCCCCTCACATTTCCGTGAGCCTCGTCTCTTCCATTCGTGAAGGATGAAATTAAGCGCCTGTCAGTAAAATTCTACACCAATTTACCAACAGACCAAAGCGCCCCGGGGACTATGATCCATGAATACCCGCTTCAGCTCATATCGGTTTTCCCCCATGGCCTTCGGATGTACAACGTAACGCAGGAGCAGCTAAAGTTGAGCTCCTTTTTTAGTCGCACTCAAGAACTATTTAGATTTTAAATATTTCCCAACCAAAATTTAAAATTTTACAAATTTACAAAGTCTTTTGTTTCTATATTCACCAGGGTGCAGACATTGCTGTATCCTGTGGGCAACCGTAAAAGTGCAATAAGTTCCCTTCTATTCCCAAACCATCCAAAATTAAAACACACCGTCCGTAAATATCTTTCCTATATATATTCTATGGGTTCCACCCCATTGGGAGTAGGTACACAGCATAATTATTCAGGCTGAACCTCAGCCTGCCAGCACCTCCACTGTCACGGTCACGATCACAAAGGAGATAGAAAAAGTGAGTAGTTTGCAGAATCAGTATGAAAGTTCCTGGGTTCAGAAAGTAATGTGAATGTAACACATTATTATTACTACTATTGTTGTTATTCTTATTGTGATTTTCATTATTCAGTGCTGTGTGAATATTTTCACCATCCACAGAATTTCCCTATCAGGTTTGCTGCTATAAAAATTACAATAATGTTTTGATATACCTTTGCCAACTTCCATTCGGTTAAGCACAAAGATGAACTGTGCCACTCTAGAACTTTTAATAAAATGTGCGCATAGAGTTACTCTGGGAACAAAACACTGTGTTTAGTTTTTCAAGATTTCTTTGTTTCTCTATTGAATAAGTACCACGATGCTGGTAAAAATTATTATTACATCACGATGAGCAGGCAAACGAATTTCCAAGCTAGAACGAGAGGAAACTAGATTGAACTGTTACCAAACTTTATTTATTCTGTGACGTTGACGACAACAAACCACCACCTCATCCCTAGTACAGTCTGCTAGAGTGAGTAAACCAATCACAAGACTTGTTTTACCTGCCGTCAGTGACTTGTCGCCATTGTATACATTCTATGTATTGAGATGGTTTGAGTGAAGCTCAGGTTCAAAATCAAATTTTACTAGTCGAAGGTTCTTTCTAAACTTTGACCTCGTCAGTACAGATTAAATACATATTAGTAGGCATGGGGCAGAGGGGTAACAGGAATGAAATCAAGTATTTGCCCCTCGACATACCCCCTCACCTTTATGGTTCTATTTGTTTATATATACACGTGTCTTTACAAACAAGGTACCTACATAATTTTCAAGGCGAATCCGAATAGAAACATAATATATTAGTTTAGCGATTACCTGATTGTGATTACGTTACACACATTTTATTTTGGCATAGCAAACACAAAGCTTTATTTTTACTAGGAATACAAAGTGGTTATATTCCCATTCGACTTTTAAGTACATTTTTATCTTGTTATGTGACATGATTCCAACACTGACACATTTGAGAGGCTGGCCACTTCTCTGAGGTATATAGATAACAGCAGGGGACGTGGCCTGGTAGCTAACCAGTGTGTATGAGAGTGGAGGGGGTTAAAACTGTGATGTAGGGGAAGCGACACAATGAATCAGTTCTCCCCATCTGCGACTTATAGGTATGATGTGATACAGTAAATCAATGCTCTAATCCTATAAAAACACCATAGTTGGATAATTATTTATTTAAAATTTGTTAACATTATACAGACATTTAAGACAAGGATTATCTTCAGTTGGTGTTTAGATATTGCATCTTTTACTACTTCTTATGTTGCAGGTAATTTATCATACAGTTAATTCTGTTCACAGTGGGATCTTTGTCGGTTACACTTTTACCATGTATAAATTTATGATAATCAATTTTATTTTTCGTTTTATATGGGTACAGATGTTTATTTTTGGTAATCTGTTTATTAATAGTGAGCAGAATCACACGATATGCATAGAGTGAATACAATAAAAACATGCTGTTTTGAATTTGTGTTTCTTTTAATGGTTCTTTTTTTGTGATATTATATATTATTCTTATACACCTTTTTTGTAGAATAAACTATCTTTTCATATGTTCTTCAATATCACAACCCCAGATCTCTGCACCATACAATATGTGGATATGTTGTTGTTGTTGTTGTTGTTTTCTAGTGCCTTGCATCTGGCAATGAAACCATTAGCATTCGTGCTTTCCAATACTTTTGAACTGTAGTTTCTTCTGATCTTAATGTTTCACAGGTCTTCAAGTGGTATTCGTTCATTTCTGCTGGATCGTTACACAGGACACATATTGGTAAAGCTGAGATACCCATTCTGTAGAGATGACTTGCTAAGCAGTCGTGATTTGTCAATAGTCGGAAGGCTGCAACCGCTGTTTTCCTTGGTCTCTGGGGGATTATATCTGGGTTGGAAAGTAGTGTAATCCATTTTTTATCTTTGGCATTTGTTTCTATTTCTTGTAGGTATGAATGAGAAAATTTTTTAATGATCAAGCGTTTTATTGAGGAATATGAGAAATTGAATTTAGACTTTTGTTTTGTTGTGCCTTTCTTTGCAAGTGAGTCTGCAGCTTCATTCCCCATGACTCCACAGTGTGCTGGAATCCATTGGAGATGAACAGTCTTATTAACATTTTGGAGTTGTGTTAACATTTTATAGCTTTCTCTAATTTTTGTTGACTTCTTTGTAGTATTTGAACATATTCCCTGAATTGCAGCTTTAGAATCCGAAAGAATTACTGCCTTGTTAAATATATTTAAGGGAAGATTTAATAATTGTCGGAGAGCAATGTATATAGCCTCTATTTCTCCATCATAATTTGTTGTGTCTCTGCCAACAGAATGATAAAAGGAAAAATGTGAACACGTAACTCCAGCTCCAGTAAGATTTTCCTTGGAGGACCCATCAGTTTTTACTTGCAGCCATTCTTCTGTGGGACACCTAGTATTGATTGTTTCCAGAGCTAGAAGTTTTTGTATTTCTTTTGGTGTGTCTGATTTACTTATTTCCTCTATTAATTCCAAATTGAAGGTAGGTTGCAATAATTCCAATGGATTTTCTCTTATAAGTAGATTTTCTCTGGTGTTAGGAATGTTCAATTTGGATTTAATCTGTGTTACCTTTTCTAGGAAACTACTATGAGTTTTAAGGATTGAAGGGGGGAGGTTCTCTTCTGTCCATTTAGAGTTTGGCAGTCGTAACATTTTCTCGTGTTGGAGCAATGCTTGTTCTTCTATTTTTGTTGTTATTGATGGGGTCTGTGTTAAGGCAAGCATGGCATCAATAGGTGTGGATTTAACTGCTCCAGTGATTAGGCGAAGAGCCTGATTTTGTATTTGTTCAAGTTTATTGATGCTGTTATTAAAGCTTCAGAACAGTACAAGAGGTTTGGTTTAACATACATTTTGTATGTTGTGTTAAGGACTCTCCTTGAGCAGCCCCATTTAGCACCAGCTAACCTTTTCAGGATTTGCAGTTTCTTTTCAACCTTTTCTGAGATGTTTGTTATATGTTTTTTCCAACTTAGCTTTCTGTCGAAAGTGATGCCTAAGTATTTGGCATCATCAACTGCTTTGAGTGGTTTACCATTATAATTTATGTTAATATTAACTGGTTTGTATTTTAGTGTAAATAACTCCTAATTTGTTTTTTTCACATTGATAGTCATGAGGTTTTTGGAGCTCCATTCATGTACTTTGTTTAGGGCCTTTTCTATTCTGTCTTTAATTAATTCAGGTGTTTTTGGAGAGCCTGAAGTCCAAATGACTACATCGTCAGCAAATAAAGCAATTTTGGTTTCTAAAGTTTTTATTATTTATGGAAGGTCATTTATATATATGTTAAAGAGTGTTGTGCTCAGAACAGCACCTTGTGGAAGTCCTCGGTGTGTTTGTTTATATTTGGAAATGTATGTATTATATTTTGTGGCACAAAATCTTTGTGAAATAAACTGAGTTATCCATTTAAGCATGTTACTTTTCACACCTATTGATTGCAACTTCTCAATTAATTTGTTTCTCCAGACTGAGTCATATGCTGATTTAAAATCAATGAATACTGCTAAGGTATCCTCCTTTCTATTGAAAGCTTCCTTGATGTCTTGGCTTAGAAGGAATACATTTTCACTTGTACTATGATTCTGTCTGAAGCCGGTCTGTGAACTATTAATTAAGTTGTAATATTCTAGGAACCAGTTAAGTCTAGATGCCACCATTGTTTCCATCACTTTTGCAATAACACTGGTCAAAGATATTGGTCTGAAACTATTAATATTGTTTGAAGGTTTGTTTTTCTTTAAAATCGGGATGATAATGGCTTTTTTCCAGTCAGAAGGTACAGTCATTCTCCAACACGTGTTATACAGTTTAAGTAGGATTTCTTTTCCTTTCCTGCCAAGGTGTTTAATAAACTCTGGGTGGATCTTGTCAGGTCCTGGAGATTTTTTGTTCTGTAATTGTTCTATTGCTAAATCCAGTTCTGTTTCGTTAAAATCCTGAATAAAAATATCATTTCGTATACCTTTTGGCTTATTAGTTTCTCTGATAGTTTTTTGGATAGCTTTATCTTGTTTTTTATACGCTTGGGGTATTCTTTGTGACTGAGCATAAAACTTGTTAAGGGATTCTGCTATTTCCCTATCTGTAGTTAAGCTTTTGTTATTATGTTTTAATGGTTCAGTTGTATTTTTTGATAATTTTGTTTTATTAAGGAATTTGTATATTTTATTTCCATCTTTCCTATAGTCCATATGTTCTACAAAATTTGTGAAACTGGCCCCCTTTGCTGTAATTAATTCTTTCTTAAAAATGGCTGCTTTTCTTCTCCAGTTTTGTACATCTTCTGGACACTTGGTTCTTTCGACTTTGACTCTTGCTATATTTCTTTCGTGTTTTAACTTAGATAAAGATGGAGACCAAAAGCAGCTATATTTCTTTAACTTTCCTTTGGGGATATGTGTTTTGGCTGCTGTCAATAATATTTCACAAATTTTTTTATTCATTTCATCTGTTGACTTGAACTCTGATTCTAACAGTATATTACACTTCCCTTCTATCTCATTTTGGAAACTGGACCAATCTGCTTTTTTAAAATTCCAAGAAGTTTTAATTTTTGGTTTGTTACTTTTATTTATTAGACCTCTTATGGAGTTTATGGTGATTCTGTGGCCTGAACCTGGGTCTTCTATTATTTCTCTTTTTGTATTGTCAATTATGTCAGATGACTTTATCAGAAGATCAGGATTTGTACCTGAACCATTATAATGAAGGTAAGTGGGTGGATCATTTGGATTAAATATTAATTCCATTGTTGATGAGTTTAATAGGTCTTCTATGACTCTTCCTGCTGAATTTATATCTCTGTAGCCCCACCTAGGGGAGTGTGCATTAAAATCACCTATTAAAATACTTTTGGGTTCTATGGGAATAGAATTTAGATCTAGTGTATTGTCTGGAGTATTGTAGATACTGTAAATTCTATAGCGGTAGTTACTTTTCCATACTTCAATTTTAACTATTTCTGATTTATCTTGTTCTTCCATTGTTTTTTGGATTTGGATAGTAGCTTTCATATTACTTTTAATTCCTGTAAGAATACCACTTGCTATTTGACGAGCCTTTGGAAGTATCTGTGTAGTGTACTGATCCATTTCAAAGTATATTTCCTGTTCTTCTGATATATTGGCTTCTTGTACTGTGAAGACATCTATATCTTGGTCTTTTAATATTTTCATTAGCTCTTGTTTTTTAGGCTGGGACATGCCTCCTGCATTCCATTGTAGAATTCTTAGAGTATTGGAATTGTTGTGATGAAATTTGCCTAAAGATGTCCCCACCCGGAGATCCGATTGGGGGGCAGTTTTAACTCCGGAATGTTTATCTTTAGGACTCATATTCATGTATGTGGCTTTCATGTAACTGTTTTCTTAACGGGCACCAGTTTTACAATGTGGCAGTTACATCACCCGACTTAAACCCCCATTTTGCAAGGGGGACCACACCTATCGTTGGTCAATGGGTCCATCGGACCTAGCCGGGAGGACTAAATAGGTGGTATTTAGATCCACCGACCTTCCCCTCATGTGCCTCTGAGGGACGCTGTTGTGCTGTGATAGGCCAGCACATATGTAAATGACCTTTCCTCCATTTTAGATGAAACAGTTATACCGCTGTGATTCGGTCAATATGTGGATATATGGTTCCAAAATATATTCGCTTTAGGTACTGTTCTCCTAATAAAGGTTTAGAATATCTTAATAGACTATCTGATTTACTAATAGTACTACACATAACATATATATGCTTATCTCACACTACTGCACTATCCACATGAACTCCCAAGAAGTTATAGTCATATGCTTCTTCAATATCACTGTTTTGAATTTGGAGAAGACATTTTTCCAGTAGGGATTATCTCCAAAGAAACTAAGATGGAGATAACTGCTTAGGAATTTCTATGCCTTATAATAAACAGGGACGATAGTGACGCGGCTCTGTATCAATCCAAATATATGTGTTTCTGTGTACAGCAGGGTAGTACAATAATGCAGTGGCTGTGGTTTGCCGTGACAGCGCTGACGTTGTTGCAGTGCTGCAGCAGCAATGAAGAACCAATCTGCAGTATGAGTGACATCAGGCACCTCATTTATTCAGTATGTGAAAGCGGTCATGAACGGGGAGATGACGGCCACGCAGAAATCGGTAGGCGCAGCATAAGATAAGGCTCAGAAATGTAATATTCCTTAGGACGATCAACATCTCGGCTTTAACTTATTGTTACAGGTTCTCCACTTTCCAGTAGTTGCCTTCTCATCCTTTATCCGTAGTTTTCAATCTTCCTTTGTCCCTCTTACGCATGGCTGTGCTTGTTCCTTCACACCTCTTCCGTATACTTCCATGTTTATTCCTACCAGGCACAGCCCAACTTGATGAAACTTTGAATCACCTTTCCTTCAACATTCGTTGAATCTTTGGAGGTACATTTTGTTCTATTCTATCAAGAGTTTCCTCTGCTTCCACTTCATTTCATGTTATGTATTCCTTATATGCTGTGTTCTACTGTCTGTGCAACAGCTCACGGCCTTAGGGCAATGGAGGGGACAGAAGAGGCATTCCAGTAGTGTAATTAGTTTTGTAAGCATCCCCGTAAATGTTTTCTGTTTCAGGTGTTGCCAAATAACCCCCAATGTTATTCACGCTATGTATACTCACTTCTAATTTCTCGTAGTTTCAATTGTAGAAACTACTAGTTTTATTCGGATAGTAAAGTAACAAATCTGATGTATTGCACTCACATGACTTTTTCTAGTCTTGTACTAACTATTCTTACAAACCCTTGTACCTCTATCTTCTTCGTGTTAGTTGAGATAAACGTTTGTACAAATTATCTTCTTGCTTATTTCCTTGTAGGTGAAAGGGGACTATTAGAATAGAGTAGGCTGTGAGCGATAGTCAAATCTGTTAAAGCTTTAAGGTCCCATTCTCATTGCACGCTTAACATTTAAAAAAAAAAAGAACAACGATGTTCCATTTTGCGAAAGTTTCAAGTTTTCCGAATCGGACACAAATAACAAGGAATATCTGCAAAATGGTTCATTCCACAAACAAATTTATTCCGACACAAATTGTGTGTTTTAGTGAGATCTACATTTTTTGTGCATCAAGAACTTGTCTATCTCTTACGGTTTACCACTTACTCAAAAGTCATCCAGAGTAAACAGGACTACGTAGGCTGTAGCTAGAAAATTCAATATATACATTTCATTTGCCATTAAAAATATCTCAAATATGTGGAATTTTAATCAAAATTGTTAGAGCCATTTTCAAGAAAATAGAAATTTTCGAACATTTTTCCATGTAAGCGTTAGTTTAGGAAGGAGGAATTTTCTTCAAATCTTCGTGCCGCATCCTTGAAAGACATTGAACTTAAATACCAGTTTTGGACTTTAACCGATTTTTCGTTTTTGAGTTATGCTGTCCACAGACTGACAGACACACCGACAGACGCGCACGCGCGCGCGGACCGTTTTCTAAAAATGCTGTTTTTTAATACAGGGGGTCTCAAAACATATAGTTCCGTTCAAATCTCGACATCAAATTTTTGGGTAGAATACAATACTTCCTTCTACTTATCAGTAGAGAAAGTAATCAGAGTAGAGTGCAGGAAAAAGAATTAGGAAAGCGTTTGACAGACGTGACCCGCAAGCTAGAAACATCTTTATAGAACTTCCACTGAATGAAGCAACTGCAACATTGCTGTTAGAATAGGTTACAAAATCTGATATGTTGCACTCACATGACCTTTTCTTCTCTTGTACCAACCATTCTTACGCAGACATATTCCTCTAACTTCTTCGTCTGCCCCCTAGGGGCCTACTACGGTAGGTACGGGTTAGGCGTACCCGAGGTCCCGAGCCATACTCTCGATTGCGTTCCTCTAAAGGTGAGAGGGCATATGCTAAACGCCCAATCAACTTTGGTCCACCTTTGTGTTTGACCTCCCACCTGACACCTACTTGAGCACAGTCTTGATGGATAACCTACGCGCGGGTTGTAGGTGGATGGGGTGACGCAAGCGGTGACTGGGTAACCGCGTAATTCCCAGCCCCTGGTTATCGTGTAGGATCTGTGTTCGTATCCGCTGATAAAGGTCAGTCCCGGGGAGGGACCACTGCATGAGCCGATACACTCCTGAAGGCGATTGGGTCCCTCTGTCTATACATTGGGAGGTGAGACCTCAGGGTGAGCAAGATCCAGGCCAGGACTCTCACCCAAGCCGAGGTGGCGCCCAGGATGCCAGCATGCCATCGGAGACATTTGGAATGGTGGAGGATTAACTCGCCATGGTGCCTAAAAACACCAAGCAAACACAATGCAAGTGTAAAGGAAGTAGCCGAGTCTTGTGGTCCTCACAACTTAGCAATAGCTAGAAATGAGGAACGTAAAAATTGTATATCGGTGAGCCCCTTTATCATCAAAAGCGTTTGGATAACATTGCTGATCCAATAAAAGCATGCACTAGATCTCGCAAAGGCACGCTGCTGTTGAAGCACATTCATCTACCCAGGCAGCAAAATTACTGAAAGCCAATATGTTAGCAAGTTATCCAATATGTGTTGCGATACATAGGACATTGAACTCTTCGCGCGGTGTCATAAGCATCTGTGCATTAGACGATTTAACCAATGAGGAGATTCAAAAAATTTTTTTGGAGTAGTGTGTTCCTAACGTTTACCGTGTTCAGCGTAGAGAAGGTGGTGAATTAAAGCCAACTCGTATCCCATTCCTGACCTTTGATCGGCTACATCTCCCTCAGAGGATTAAATCAGGGTATGAATCCATCGAAATTAGGCCTTTCATCCCGAACTCACTCAGATGTGTCAAGTGTCAGCGCTTTAGACATACAAGTGTGCTTTGAAGGAGACTAGCCACATGCCCTAACTGTGGAGACGAATTCCACGATGGTGCAGACCCGTCATACGTGAACTGCAGAGGTGAATATCCATCCAGTTCCCAAGATTGCCATCGCTATGTAGAGGAAAAAGCGATCCAAGAGATACGGGTTAGAGAAAAAGTGCCCTTCCCATAAGCTCGGAAACTCTTGCGTTTACGCCAATCGTCTGTGCCAAGCTCCGGTACCTATAGCTCAGTTGCAGCTAAGCCATTGCCGAGGCAAAAGATTGCAACGCAGAACAGCGATCATAACGGCGCCACAATCTCAGAAAAGATACTTATAGTTCGTAGCTCTATTCCAAAGCCCTCATCATCAACGCGCACATTTGTTATCGTCTCCAACATCTGCAGGTGAAAATAATACCACAGTTAGATCAGCAACGAAAACGTCTAACTTAACGCAAAAGACTAGCAAAGCTGTAATGTACTAGTATAATGAATCACCGATAATGTTTAAGAAGAGCTACACGAAGAATGACTTCCTCAAAGAAGATAAGTTTGATCCCAGTACATCGAAGGAATACAAGAGACCACGAACGTCTCCTCGAAGATCTCCTCGAAGATACTCTTCCGGGGTGGACTCCGACCGGCGTCTTTCGTCTTCGCTGGTCCCCGTTAGCAACCGGTTCGAGGCACTCTAAACCAATTTCACTATGGGAACACGGACGTCCTTGGCAGGGACATGAAGCTAGACGAATCTGCCCACACTGTGAGAGTCCCAGTGGAAAAGAGGCGCGAAAAAGCGTCGGGTAAAAATGTCAGCCCAAGACAGAAGAAAAGGGCTAAATTAATTCGGCAACCGCCTATTACAAAGTAATGCAAAGTTACCTTGGAATACCTGCCCCTTACACATGTTAACATGCCTATCTTACAATGGAACGTACGTAGAATTAGAACACAAGGACCAGAACTTAAGCTTTGGCTCAATAAGAACGAACCTTTGGTCGCATGTTTGCAAGAGACTAAGCCGCGTTCACAAGACGCTTTCAACGTAAAACGATACACCCCAGCACAGTTTGATGTTACACCAGAAGAGGCTATTTCGGCACATGGCGGCGCTATGATACTTTCAGATATGATGCATATATGGAACCTGTACCCTTACACTCTGATTTACAATCAGTTGCTGTAACGATTCTACTGCCAAACAAACAAGTTACAAGTTATTTTTTATTAAAAAGTATTTGCCTGGTGCCGGTACATTGGGCCCGGCTAACAGGATATAATTTATATATATATATATATATATATATATATATACAGTTGGCTTTGTTCATATTTACATCTTTTTTGTAGTATGTACAAAAACCCATACGGTGACCATCATTATGTCACCGAGAGCAGTTTTACTTTTGTCTTTTTTGAGTTCTGTTCTGTCCTTGTTTTATATATACATATGTACATATTTACAGACACATACACGCACGCATTCACCCACGCACACATACACACACATTCTTCACTGGGCACACCAGAAATATGCGTCCCGGCTCGCGCTCGGCACTATTACACGTTTGACACTATGTACATTGTCCGCGATGGCAGCTCCTGAATGTTTTCCGAGGCGAGGGCCTCTGCCGGAACATGTATGTGGCCTAGGGACGAGGTTGCGTGGACGCGCATTAGTCGGCGAGCCGTGCCGCTTCTAGAACATTTTTATTCTAGTATATTTGCGGTGCTTCGGGTCGCCTTTGCCAATGATGGCGATTACGTCATTTTCGTGATTTCTAATGCGCGTCCATGCCGCCATTGCTCTTTTGTCTATCGCCTCCGGGATGAACGGGATCCGGGTTTAGAGGTGAAGAGTGTGGTTAGTGGTGAGGAGTGGAGCAGAGAGGATTTTTCTGAGGGAGAGGTTTTGGAGGGTTTGGAGTTGTTTCAGGGCAGTTTTGGAGGCATTAGCTCAGGCCACACACGCGTACAAAACCACCGAGAGAATAAATGACCTATATAGTATCAGTTTTGACTTCAGTCGCAACTGTTTACTACGGAAGATGGGGGCGCACAACTTTAGCCGCTGTCTGCCTTTATTGGCGCTATTTTTATGTGGGTGGACCAACACATTGTACGGTCCAAGGTGACACCTAAGTATTTAACCTGCTGACAGCAGTGCAATATTTGACCACCGACCGTTAGGTCCATTGGCAAAGTGTCACGCCGCTTGGAGAAATGAACCAGCTGGCATTTGTCGGGGTTAATTTTGATTTTCCAGTCATGTTGCCATGAGAGGAAGTTGTTCACATAACGTTGCAGTTCTGCAAGGCCGAAAGGTGGATTTCTATGGTGGTTGTATATTGCAGTGTCGTCAGCATACATGCTGACATTGCATCCGGCGTCCACTGGGTAGTCGTTAGTGAATACGGGGACATTATTGCCCCTTGTGGGACGCCAGCCCGCATCACTCGCTCTCGAGAGGAGGAGCGGCCCACTTGGACGTAAAACTGCCGTTTTTCTAGAAAATTCTGCAACAAGTATAGATAATTTTGAAGAGCCGGGAAATTGTGGTGCAGTTTGTAAATGAGGCCATTGTGCCAGCATCGGTCAAATGCGGCTCCTACGTCCAGAAATAGCGCCAACGTTGAAGCCCCATTGTTAAATTGCTCTGGTACGCCATCAGTTAGTCTGAGGAGCAGTAGTTCAGTAGAATGTCCTTTTCTAAAGCCAAACTGTGAATTTGAGAGTTCATGTGTTGCCGAGACTTGTTTTTGTAGTCGAGAAAACATACATTTTTCAAGCAATTTTCCAATAGTAGACCAAAGAATAATGGAGCGGTAGTTTTGCGGTTGTCTGGTGCTTTTCCCTTGCTTTGGGAGCATGATAACCTTGGCTCGTTTCCAAGTAGAGGGGAAATAGCCTTGGTGCAAACAGGGCGTTAAATATCTTTGCTAGTTGCACCAGGGCTTTTCTCGGGAGACGCTTAAGTTCCTCATTAGTCACTTTGTCTGGGCCGGCAGCTTTACCATTAGGCAATTTCCTAATGAGCTTGAAGACTTCCTGCGGTGTTATGGTGAGTAGTTGTTGCTCTTGCTTCCGGGCCACCCAAGTTTGTACCCATGTCTGGACCTCCCGTTCTATTTCACGGTTGGTCCCTGGGTTTTCGGTGAATCTGTCTTGGAGACAGTCAGCGAAGACCTCGGCTTTCTCCTCTGCGGAGAAGTGCAAGCCGCTTTGAGTGTGCAGCGCCTCAGTTGCGGAGTTGACGCTCGTGGAAACTTTGAAAGCCTTGAGTAATTTCCACAAAGAAGAGTCCAAATGGGTGGTACTCAGCATTTTGTTTTCCCACTGTTCAGTTTTATTGATTTTAATGTGTTGCCGAATGATATTGCGTAGCCATTTTGCTAGCACTTTATATTCAGGCTGACGGGTGTACCGCCACAGTTTTGTCAAGCGTCGTCTCCGCGCAAAGAGTTGCTCTACCTCGGGGTACGTGCAAAAACCGGGTGGTCTTGTAGTGTATGTGGTAGCATTTCTTTTGGCCGTGCATAGAGGGGCAGTAAAGTTTTCAATGGCGACATCTATGTGTGCCTCGCTATAGTATGACAGTCTGGGTTGCGCCATCCCGTGCATCTCGATGGTGAACTTATTGCAGTCGGTCTCAGCTCTCGTTCGAGGGCCAGACACACCGGCCGTAATAGCGCCCTGTATGTCGAAATGCACAGGAAGATGGTCGGAGTCCAGGCTGTGATACACAGTAAAGTTATTTAACAGTGTCGCATTTTTTGTGAGTACGATGTCCAAAATATCAGGGTCAAAGTGCCCTGATCGATGCCAAAAGGTGGGTTCTGGGGGAAGATGTACCTCAATGTCGTCATTATCAGTTATAAATTCAACCAGGAGATTTCCCGCCGCGTTTGCCCGGCGAGAAAACCACCAGGGGTGCCGGGCATTGAAATCTCCTGCAATTATAACATGCTCCTCTAAAGCGAGGATTTCTTCGAGGTCGCGTATGAAATCTGGGGAGTTGGGGGCCGATAAAGTCCTACCAGCATTACCGTTTTGCTATTAACACGTGTTTTAAGAGCCGTGCACTCTAACGCTGCCATTACAGGCAACGTAACAGAAGCATGAGCAATAGTATTTCTAAGCAAAATAGCAGTCCCTCCCCCTTGTCTGCCAATTCTGTCGTTTCGAAAGATTTGATACCCCTGGAGCTTAAAAGTATGCTCGTGCTTTAATTTTGTTTCGCAGATGAATGCGACGTCAATTTTGTTACGCCGTAGGTAGTTTTCAAGTTCGTGTTGCTTCCTGTGGATGCCATCTGCATTCCACAGGAGTGCGCGAGTTAAAGTTGTGCCTCCCCTTACATGGGTCATTTATTCTAAAAGGGCATACAGTTCACCATCTGTAACTTATATTCACCTCCGTCCCATGACTTCTCGCACATTGATTTACAAGACCAGCTACCAACACGTTTCTGTTGGTGGGAGACTTCAATGCACACCACCCACTTTGGGTTTTAGTCACGCTTGTGCGAGAGGCAAGCTCATCGCAGATTCCCTGGAGAGCTAAAACCTAGCTCTCAACACTGGAGAGCCTACATTCATTTCTGACTCCATCAATAGATTCTCGCACTTTAATCTTACAGCTTGTTCACCTCAGTTGGCAGTCTCCTTACAATGGAATGTAATCTCTGATTTACACTCTAGTGACCACTTTCAATGCCTTATTAGTCTCTTATATGACACATGTGCCACACGTATGCCAGATGGCGATTGGACCATTCCAACTGGAACCTTTACAGCCAGTTAGCTGTGCTTATGTACAACAAGCACGACTCAGTGAATGATTTGGCGCAACATCTCACGGAGACAATTCTCTTTGCTGCTGAACAATCTATTCCGTGGTCGACTCCCTCCCCTGTCCCCTGGTGGACGGAAAAATTTCGGAATGATATTCGTGCTCGAAGCCATGCTCTTAGGGCTTTGCAACGTCACCCTACGTTGGATAACCTATTCCAATTCAAGAAAATGCGCGACAGCTCAAGTCATGTTATTAAGGATAGCAAAAAATCATGATGGAGCAAATTTGTAGCTTCATTTAACCAACATACACCTTCATCGGTTGTGTGGGATAGGTTAAAGCGTCTTGCAGCTAAATCGCCCCATTTACCCATTGCGGGACTGAAAACATACACATGAGCTGTTGTTGATTCATTTGATGTGCCCAATATGGTTGGAAGTGCTTTCGCTCAAGTGTCTAGCTCAAATAGCTCGGATAACTACTCCCCTGAGTTCCTCACTATTAAAACTCGGGTGGAATCTCAAGGCTTTGCGTTTCGTTCTCGAAACGTAGATTATTACAATCGCCTTTTCACCATGGCGGAGTTAGAACATTCCCTTTCATCTTCGTGACTATTTGCACCAGGACCAGACAGTATTCATGTACGAATGCTACAACAGTTCTCTCCTGAAGGTAGGGCTTTCCTCCTCGAGGTCTATAATCGTGTTTGGATTGAGAGTGTATTTCCAGAAAATTGGCGTGAGGCCACCGTTATTCCCATCTTGAAGGCTGAAAAGGACCGTCATCTTCCCTCCAGCTATCGCCTATTTCACCCACCAGTTGCGGTTGCAAGGTGATGGAACTCATGATCAGTGGACTATTGGTATGGTGGCTAGAAAGTCATAAGCTACTGACTAACATCCGGTGTGGTTTTCGACGACGCCGATCAACTGTACACCATCTTGTGTCAATGTCGACACAGATAATGAACGGATTTATGAAGAACTATACAACCGTTTGCATATTTTCCAATATCGAGAAGCCTTGTGATACGTGCTGGCGATTAGCGTTTCCAGGTTCCCTGTATACTTGGAACTTACGTGGACGCCTACCGCTGTTCATTCTGGAGTTTATGAAGGGCCGCTTTTTCTTAGTAAGGGTCGGCTCGGCTTTTTCTAATTCTTTTGCTCAAGAGCAGGAAGTACCTTAGGGTTCGGCACTAAGTGCCAGGCTTTTTGCTGTAGCAATTAACTCCATCTGGAAATGGTTCCACCTGGAGTTTCGTCATTCCTATTCGTAGACGACTTCGCCATTTATTGTACTTCTCAGAGCACGGCGTTCTTGCAGAGCCGGCTGCAGCAATGGTTGGACAACCTAGGAGAACGGAATTCAAAAACGGCTTACGTTTCTCAACTGAGAAGTCAATCTGCCTTAATTTTTGGCGCCAAGGGGGGCCATTACCACCTTCGCTCCGTTTCGGTCCAGATTTCCTCCCCTTCGCAGATATGATGCGTTTCCTAGGAATGATCTTCGATACGAAGCTTAGTTGGTCATCTCATATAGCACAACTAAGAGCACGATGTGAGCGTTCCCTGAATATCTAGCAGCAATAAATGGCAAATCATGGGGAGAGGATCGGGCAATTTGGTTGCGAATGTTACAAAATTCACACAAATAACAAAGAATATCTCTGAAATTGTTCACTCCCCAAATAAAATAAGAAACCACTTGCACATAAAATGGATTTTAACGAGATCTACGTTTTAGTATAGTAAGATTTGGTATACCCCTTACGGTGTCACATTTATGTAAAAGTCTTCAAAAGTAAACAGGCTTACGTGGACTATAGCCAGAAAATTCAAAATATACATTTCATTTGTCCTACAAATATCTTAATCATATGGCATTTTAATCAAAATCGTTCGAGCCATTTTTGAGCACATATAAATTTTCCTTGTAAAGGATAGTTTGGGGTGGAAGAATTTTCTTAAAAATCTTCGTGTCGCTTCCTTAAAAGATATTAAAATTGAATGCCAAATTTTATTTTAACCGTCTTTTCATTTTTGATTTATGGTGTTCACAGGCACACACACACACACACACATTTGGGTGGAATACCGCACTTCCCGTACTTACTATACGTAGTTGAGAAAGTAAAAAGGTACTTATAGAACATCCTCATATTGTGACTTGGAGGCATGACCATCTGACTAAAAGAAAGCATTTCGAGAAGGTGGGAGAAGTATCTACTACACTATTGATGAAGGCCGGGTTGGTAAATATCTCATTGACGAGAGTGTCCCTGTTTATAAGCTAAATATTATGCAAGAACTGAATAACATACAAATAAGTGGTTATTCTGAGCCACTTCTTTGCTTTAATCTATCATGAATAATCATCTTAAGGTTGGCACTACTGACGTAAGGGCAATCAGAAGCACCAGTTGAGCTTCATATGTACTTGTTTACTGACGTAGTGGCTCGCTGCATTCCTGTCACGGACCATGAGCTGGTGGACAGGCAGTAAGTGTTCTCATGCTTCTACGCAATCAATTTCCCTTTTCGCAATTTGTCACTTATTGTCCAGCGTTCTGGCATTATATGTAGAGAGAATATGTACGATAGTTCTTAAAATGTTAATAGCTTTAGCCAAAGCCCTACTCCAAAGGAGTCGGTCTGGGTGGCTCAGTTGGTTAGACGCTGGTCTACTGATCCCAAGGTCGCGGGTTCAAACCCGGCCCAGGCCGATGGTTTTTAAGTGTGCTTAAAAACGACAGCTCCATGTCAGTAGATTTACTGACATGTAAAAGAACTCCTGCGGGACCAAATTCCGGCACACCGGCGACGCTGGTGTGATCCTGGCAATTGACAGCGTCGTTAAACAACAAAGTAATAATACTCCAAAGGACACTATTCAGCGATCTATTTTCTTTCCTAGCGTGACTCACTCTGTCATCCTTATGCAGGTATCAGATGTTTAAATTTGTCAACACATTTCTTGTCATGTCCTTTGTTTTCAGATGCTCGTTTCCACAAAACTTATTCGGGTTTACTTTCAAACCATCCATTTCAAATGTACTTTTTAATTTACGGAGCTTATTCAGTTTTAAGGATTGTCAAAAAATAACGTCACGGTTACCATGTAATGGTCGGATCATGATATTAACTGCTAAAATAAGAAGGTACTATAGCTTCCGTCGTGAACTAAGATGCTAAATGACAATTGCCGTGCAGACAGATACGCGACATATTATTTTGTTGTTAGAAGTTCGTGCACTACGTAATTCGTATCTTAGACGGCGGAACTAAAGCTTGCCAACGATAGCTGCGCGAAATTTCTGTACTGCTCGGATGTGAAGTCCGATTACCTTGTTCTATTGAAAGCCACATGCCATTTCCAATCCCCGCATTGTACTTGTCGATCTCTGTCCATTCATTTACTTCGATATGCAATCCTCTAGAGATTGTTAGACACTGGAGCCCGTAATAAGGATAACAGTACGGTACGTTAACGAAAATAGTCCTCTGCGCCTCATTCAGATCGGATAGTTTTAGTTGCGCCAGCTCTACCTTATTCTTCATTACTGGATTCTCCTTCAGAATCCAAATCAGGAAAGAGTATATAAATGGAATCTATATAGAAACCGGTATACCGAGCGGGGTTGCACCGCGGTAACGTGTGCAACTCGCATTTGGGAGGTCCCGAGTTCGATCCCTGGTGACCACGCACTCTGTCTTTGGTTTTTCCGTAGTTTCTCCATGTCACTTATGCGAATGCTGGGGTGTATTCTTTCATTCCACGGTTTTCTTTCCATCATTTTCCTTCATTCCATTTCCTTGTCATCTTTCAGGTGTGCTTGCAGCCGACTAGTGTTGGTGGTGCCGTTTAGAAGACGAAGATGCTTGCGCATGCTAAATGCTATACTCGGCGCTAGGTGGCGCTTGGACTGCCACTGTTCCCCTTGTGGGGACGCTTGGGTGGTTCCGTACTCGCGGTGCCCTGGCTTCTTCGAGTGGGGGATCCTTGGGCGATTCCGGACCAGCGCTATGGTGGAGGCTGCTCGGTGGAAACTGGCGCCGGGATGAAGACATCTTACCACTTATTAGAGACGTTCCCTCACTTCATCCCTGGCCCCTGCACAATAGATCTGCGTATCTATCTTTTAGAGCCCGGAATTATTCAAATACACTATTACACTGCAATTTCACACAAGCACACTACCGCTGATTGGCTAGGAAGCGCCTAACAGTGATGCATCACAGCTTTAGCTATTGCGCAACCGCCTTGTTCATGACTATTACTCTCAGCAACAATGGCGCCAGCACGAATTGTTAAGATTCGTGAATGGGAGGTCCGCAGTTCAAATCCCGCCAGGGTCGTCCTGCTAGACTGTAGTTTTCTTCCAGGTTTACCTCGTCCTCATAACTGGCAAAGGCTGGTGAAGTATTCTCAACTTAGCCTAAACATTTCCTTCACAAGCTTACTTTCCCAAATATCGTTTCATTGCATATTTGACCGGCGTTGTATTACACTTAGGGGAAGGGGTGAGGTGAGAGGAGATACAGGGCAGCCAGACCACCGGAAAGTAGGCACAGCTGAGGGTAGGGGATCCCTACAGTTTTCCAAGGATAAAAAGTAATTTACGTACTTTTCTACTCCCTATCCCACAAACTATTATCACAAAGTCTTATTCTTCCTCTGATCCATGTTAATTGAGATAAACATTTACATAAATTATGTTATTAACATTTCGTTGTAACTATAAGGACATTACTAAGCTACAACGGCTTAAATGATAATCAGATCCATTGCTACGTGATGGTTTTGATATTCCTTGCACTTTACAATATGAACACGAGAAAAAAATAATTTAAGCAGGGAAGTTAACTTAATTGTTTTGGAAATTCAAGTAACAAGGCATATTTCTGGAAAGCTTAATGCTACGAAAAAAGCATTTATTTGAAAGAAATACCTAGATTTATTATTATTATTATTATTATTATTATTATTATTATTATTATTATTATTATTATTATTATTATTATTATTATTATTATTATTATTATTATTATTATCATTATCATTATCATTATCATTATCATTATTATTATTAGTAGTAGTAGTAGTAGTAGTAGTAGTAGTAGCAGTAGTAGTAGTAGTAGTAGTAGTATTGTGATTATGATTATGATTATGATTATCATTATGATTATCGTTACCGTTATCCTTATCGTTATCGTTATCATTACCATTACCATTACCATTACCACTACCACTACCACTACCACTACCACTACCACTACCACTAGCACTAGCACTAGCACTAGCACTACCATTACCATTACCATTACCATTACCATTAGCATAAGCATTACCATTACCATTGCCATTATCATTATCATTATCATTGTTATTATTATAACAATAATAATAGTGATAATAACAATAATAACAACACTAACAATAACTACAATAATAATAATAATAATAATAATAATAATAATAATAATAATAATAATAATTAATAATAATAATAATAATAATAATAATAATAATAATGGTAATAACAATAACAGTAATAATAATAATAATAATAATAATAATAATAATAATAATAATAATAATAATAATAATAATATTAATAATAATAATAATAATAATAATAATAATAATAATAATAATAATAATAATAATAATAATAATAATAATAATAATAATAATAATAATAATAATAATAATAATAATAATAATAAAAATAACAATAATAATAAAAACAATATTAATAATAATAAACACAGGGGTCCACAGAGTATTCCCAGATAGTCCAAGATTAAAACCAAACTGGTCTTAACGTCGTGCCGTGCATGGATTCATTAAATTGCTACTTGTAACTGTTAAATGCAATGTAACTGCAAAAGGTTTAATCGTTAAAGCACTGTGATCATTTAGTATAACTTTCCACCCAAAAATATGAAACATTTATGGCACACTTTCGACATATATTGTAATGACGTTGCATTTTTATATCTTTTCTCAAGTAGAGAAATTCAATGATAATAAAGAGACAAGTATTGCTAATCACAGAAAATTGATAATAAATATCTCATTCCACTACATCACAAATTTGCTTTACTTATAATTGTTATCGTTATCGCCATTTTAAACATTTCTTCGATATAAAGGTTTGTTCAGGATTTGGAATTTCATGAACTCTTCACTTTGTCTGCGTAGAAAGGTCTTAAGACAGGTATCACATTCGGTATTCCACAGCCCTTTAATTTCGATGAAATATCAACACTTAATTTTTTAATTAAAGACAATATTTCTACTGTGATTAATTTCCAGAAACAGTAGAAATTGCTGTAACTAATATTTATACATTTGAAATTTGTTCAAACTATTATACCATATTTTCTATGTTTGATTTTGGGTCTACATTATCTCCCCGCCCCCCACTAACTCCCCGCCGCTCTCCCTGCCTGCAATTGTTGCTTCTGGTAGCCCTATATGCACTAACTTAAGTTACCTATTCGAAATGAAGTGACCCGAATATTGTCTACGGCTTTATCATATGTAAAAGATTCCATACAGGGTGCCGAGGTATGTTTAACAGTGGCGAATATCTTGAAGTTACGCAGTGGTTTATGCTTGAGTTCATTTTTGTACTCATAAGGGCTGTCAAGTCAGCATCTCTTCAACTTATGTAGAGTAAACATCGCGGGATAGTGCGTGATTAAGTGTAGTGTCCACCCATATTATTAGCAGTGTCTTGTTTATTTCAAATAGGAAACAGAAACGTTACCCCCACCATCAATTTGCATGATCTCACTCGCGCAGATCCTAGCAAGGTCATTCGCCACGTCTAAAAATATCTCTGAATTGGTTTGTTAAAGCAAGTTGTGACTGTAAGTCTACTGAAGTGCTCACTAATCTATTTTGTTAGCTTCAGATCCATCGCTTCCAATACCGCAGCCACTGGAGCCATTCGCAACACTTGCTCCTCGTGTACGTATAACCGATCCCAAGGTACTTCTCCAGAAGTGCTGCACACAAACCTGCACAATAGAAGACTTCAGAGATATATGCTAACTCACCATGGTTACTGAAGTTTTCAAGATCAATACAAGCTTCTCTTAATATAAGTTAAAATACAGTATCAGTCAAAGTTCCAAATGCTTAGAAAATTGTTAATTTACAGAAAATATCCATATGCTGATCTCTGCTTTGAATAATAATTAGTTGTGAGAAACATACACGTACATTAAAAAATTGTTTATAACTAATATTTAATTATTAATATACTTAAAAGCCTGTTATCATGTCACTTATATTGACTGAATTTAAGGATTTTCAAGCACATAAAATAAATGATTGTACTGTGGATGGATGTTCTCTTATTTCTTTCCAATTAATGTTAAAAGCACCACTACAAGAAATTGTTTCTAAATTTAATGGCGGCTGATAGCTGACCATTATTCTTTTCTTTCCGATTGAGCAAATATATTTGTGAGTGCAAATGATATTTATATCACCGGCTTTCCAGCGTGATTTCACAGCGTGTTTAACGATATAGCACAAGGCGTGGCAAGTCTCGCATTGGATGTTGTGTTGATTCACCCGCCACTAAATGTTATGTCAGCAATAATAAATCACATGAGGTGGTATGTGGGTGGTGTGATGAGTATTATGGGACGTGAACTGGGTTAGTTCAGTCTCAGAAGATATTGTGCAGTGTCCATTATGTTCAAATCTTTGACAGAGGGTTGAGATTATAAACATGGATCTTTCTCAGGGATGGTAAAGAAATCAACTGTTGATTTTACCGTTGTTCCAGAGGCTCCAGAGGCAGTTCGAGTCGAGCGGGGAAGCTGATTTCCCTCGCCCGAGTGTCTTTACCGCAGTACCTAGCCGTAACACGGCTTTACATGCGCGATAAGTGTGGTAGTATGGTCTACAGGGAATTTGTTACTACTGGGGATGTTTCAAGTTTCAAGTTTAGTTTATTAAGACCTTTTTGGCCTGGTGCCGGTACAATGGGCCCGGCTTACAGGCTTAAATTTACATATACATATAAATGAGCAATTCCGCGTGTGACTAACTGACATTTACATTACATTTTCTTCCTAAAATATCTCTCTAATGGTCAATATAGGCGTAAAAATGTTATTTTAACGACATACGATGACACAGAATACATTGGCGGTTGTGATAGGAAATATAAAAACCTTAAAAAAGTGAAACAATTATTTAATAATGAGCGCTAAACTTTTCGTGACCTACTGACATTTTTGTCAACTGCAGGTCCAACTTCAAACGTTTGTCCTCCATTTCCTCTGAAAGTTTTCTTATTTTATTTGTTCTGAAAAATCACTTGAGAGAGGAACTTATAAGCTTTCAAATGGCCTGAAAAAAGGTTTGGTATGATATTCTCATCTGGAGATATTTATTCAAAAGGTCAGCGTTACTAACTGACATGAATTTGTGACTAACTGATACTTGCGAAAATTGTAATACTTTGTTTTTGTTTTACATGGTATAACATATGGTAAATCATAGTGATACGTATTATACATTACATACATGTAATACATACAGGTGTGTAATTGTATTTATCATTTTGAGAAGAATCATATCCTTTGGAGAAGCATTACTGCCATGCAACATTAACAGAATAAACATGTTGACAGCTCTCACTTCTTATTACAGTTACGTCGTTGCAAGTATAAAAAGCTGACTCAAAACCATAACAAAGACGACACATGAGAGCACACAGCACACAGCACATACCTGTATCACATGATTGGACCCCTTATAGTGCAGGAACGCTAGATGCAGTAGTCTCGTAGTACACACGCATATCACTACACTGTTTTTATTTCCGAAAGTTGTGCATCATTCTGACACTTTCCGCACATGAAAGAAAAGCATATTCCACAACATTTAAACCTAATACTTTCAAATAATGAACCCGCTGAGTGGATGGCATAGGTGAAATACGTTCAAATCTTTTGTCGAGAAATTCTTTTGCTTCTTCAATTTCAGGCAGAGAAACTTCAAGAACACATATTTTGGTTTTCTTTCTAACAGTATTAACAATTTCTTCAGCACTCTGAATCCTGCTTCCTGCTTTCGCAGCTGTCCATGCCATCCTCCTCACTTGACCTCCAATCGCATCTACTGCCCCCTTTCCGTGATAAGATTCAAAGAAGTGCCATTCAATTTGGATTCCAAATACTTCGGAAAGATATGTCACATGGCTCAATGTGTATTTCTGCTTAAAATGACAAGTAGCTTCATCAGAAAACACTTTCACAAGTTCAAGATTCGGAACAATATCCAATATTTCCGAAAATATATTCCTTAAGCAAATATCAACTGCATATTTGTCATGTGATACATAATCAGACACCAAAGCAAAGGATTGTTTCTGAATTTCACCAATATCTTCTTTCCTATACCAGGCAACAGCAGTAAATATTGCATGTGTAGTTCTCAAAGAAGTCGATCTGTATCTAAGCTTCACTAATTGCAACATTTTCCCGAGCCTTCTTAAAGGCCTCGGACTGCTGTCTTTTTACATAAACGTGATTTAGGAAACGTGGCAGGCAATTGCTCAGTTCTTCAATACAGTCTTTTACAGACCCATTTTTAACTTCTACTTCCATTCTTCCATTACGTGAACTCCACAGCTTCCATTCGCATGGAGAATTAGCAAGTTTGTCCGAAATGTCTGCTCCACTCAATCCCGGGCAGTTGGAGCATCCTCCCTCCACACACTCACTCAATTTCTGATCACAAACCACTTGTGCTATGAACTTACGAAATTCAGTCTCACTGAGTACGTGATTTTTACACAATGCTTTGAGAAGAAACTTCGTATTTTCATGTATAATGCATGTGCACACATTATGTGGGATCTGACTTTGAAGACGCACGTGAGCAGGGCGTAATTCAGCGAATTTTGTCAACCCCACGGACATTTCTACTCGGTCTTGTAGAAAGAATGCATGTGCTTCTTTTAATGTTACCTCTAGATGCCTAATGCGAACTTCTTTTGTTTCTCCCTGAACATGGATTTCAATAAAATCATCTCTTCCAGGAGCTTGGTAAGATATTGAATCATCCTGACAGAACTTGATGATTGCACTTTTAAGTTCCTCTGATAGTTCTTTTCCTGACACCGGGACAGAATGCTTTGGTTTTACAACATGTAATCCCTCTTCAACTGCTAATTTACGAATCATTTCTTTTCTTTTACGTGGAGATTGCGGCAATGCCTCCTCAACACGTTTTCTGCACTTTCCGAAATACCGTTTGCTTTTGAAAGCGGTTGATGTTGATGGAGTATCCTTATCAATCCCTTCTTGGTCTCTTATCTTCTGTCTTGCCCACTGTGCTTGCTTATATCTCCTATATTCAGCTTTGAGGTGTTCTCTTCCTTGTTTTGTTTGTTTCAGTATTGCTCTTCCTTTCCTCATACACTTCTATTGTTTCCTTCCATTATGCATAACTGCCTTGCTCCTTCAGACATTGTTTGTATTCACGTTGTCTTTGGGCTGGTGTTTTAATCATGGAGTCAAAGACAGACTGATACGTCTATCCTGACCGAAGTCTCAGAAGCATTGTACGCGTATGTGACCACAGGGCGCCAGCACTAATTGTCCGTTAGTCACGTGTTTTGTGTGAAAACTAATGACTATAGAGGAAAACTTTCTGATACTTGTTTATTTGTTATATTGTAATGACGCAGAATCAAAAAGGATATTTATTTCAGTCTATTACTTTTCCCTCCAGAGGACTTTATCCTTATTTACCGTGACTAACTGACATTGACACAGAGTAATAATTAAAGAGGCTATAAGGATTATTTATAAATGTCAAAAATGATTAGCCATATACACGTTTAGAAGACGAAGAGTCATTGTGGGATGTACAGAACAAAAAAATTAAAACAGTTGTACATAGCTCCTGAAATATTGATATGAAAATCACCGTTATTCGCGCTTATTTTTAGTGCTTTGGAAATATATGGGTAAGAAGTGAAATTTGAACCCATATTCACGGTAAAAGCATTTATTTTTCACTTCATAAGATACTTTGGAGTATCTAGCATCATCTTTCCTCAGTAAAAAAAGTGAAACATTAAGTTCAAATTTTAACACTCGGTATGACATGTTCGCGGAATTGCTCAAATGGCTTTGTACATTTTTACAATTGTTTGGTGTTATATACAAAATCCATACGGTGACCATCATTAGGTCACCGAGAATAGTTCATTTTTGTCTTTTTTTGAGTTCTGTTCCTTCTTTGATTTATATACATATGTACATATTTACACTATTTACAGAACACTCACGCATTCACCCACGCACACACTCCTGCACACACACATACGCACACACATTCATTTCCACTGGGCACATCAGAAATATGCGTCCCATCTCGCGCACTGCACTATTTACATTATTCACACTGTCCCGCGGTGGCAGCTCCTGAATATTTTTCCGAGGCGAGGGCCTCTGCCAGAACGTGTATGGGTCCTGGGAACGAGGTTGCGTGGACGCGCATTAGTCGGCGAGCCTAGCCGCTTCTAGAATATTTTTATTCTCTTATGTTTGCGGTGCTTCGGCTCGGCTTTGCCGATGTTGGCTATCACGTCATTCTCGTGGTTTCTAATGCGCGTCCATGCCGCCATTGCTCGTTTTTCTATTGCCTCCGGGATGAATGGGATACGGGTTTCGAGGTGAAGAGTGTGGTTATTTGTGAGGAGTACAGCAGAGAGGATTTTTCTGAGGGAGAGGTTTTGGAGGGTTTGGAGTTGTTTCAGGGCAGTTTTGGAGGCATTAGCCCAGGCTACACTCGCATACACGACCACCGAGAGAATAAACGACCTATATAGTATCAGTTTTGACTTCAGTCGCAACTGTTTACCACGGAAGATGGGAGCGCACAACTTTAGCCGCTGTCTACCTTTATTGGCGCTATTTTTTATGTGGGTGGACCAACAAACACATTGTGCGGTCCAAGGTGACACCTAAGTATTTAACCTGCTGACGGCAGTGCAATACTTGACCACCGACCGTTAGGTCCATTGCCAAAGTGTGATGCCGCTTAGAGAAAAGGATCAGCTGGTATTTGTCGGGATTCATTTTGATTTTCCAGTCATGTTGCCATGAGAGGAAGTTGTTCACATAACGTTGCATTTCTGCAAGGCCGAAACGTGGATTTCTATAGTGGTTGTATATTGCAGTGTTGTCAGCATACATGGCGACCTTGCATCTGGCGTCCACTGGGTAGTTATTAGTAAATAATATATACAGAAACGGGGACATTATTGCCCCTTGTGGGGCGCCAGCCCGCATCACTCGCTCCGAAGAGGAGGAGCGGCCCACTTGGACGTAGAACTGCCGTTTTTCTAGAAAATTGTGCAGCAGATATAGATAATTTTGAAGAGCCGGGAAATTGAGGTGCAGTTTGTAAATGAGGCCATTGTGCCAGCACCGGTCAAATGCGGCTTCTACGTCCAGAAATAGCACCAACGTTGAAACCCCATTGTTAAATTGCTCTGTTACGTCATCAGTTATTCTGAGGAGCTGTAATTCAGTGGAATGTCCATTTCTAAAGCAAAACTATGATTTTGAGTGTTCATGTGTTGCAGAGATTTGTTTTTGTAGTCGAGAAAGGATGCATTTTTCTAGCAATTTACCAATAATAAACAAAAGACTAATGGGGCGGTAGTTTTGCGGTTGTCTGGTGCTTTCCCTTGCTTTGGGAGCATGATAACCTTGGCTCGTTTCCAAGTAGAGGGGCAATAGCCTTGCTGGAAACAGGCGTTAAATACGTTTGTTAGTTGCACCAGAGCTTTTCTCGGGAGACGCTTAAGTTCCTCATTAGTCACTTTGTCTGGGCCGGCAGCTTTACCATTAGGCAATTTCCTAATGAGCTTGAAAACGTCCTGCGGTGTTATGATGGGTAGCTGCGCCACCCAGGTTTGTAGCCATGTATGGACCTCCCGTTCTATTTCACGGTTGGTTACTGGGTTTTCGATGAATCTGTCTTGGAGACAGTCAGCAAAGACCTCGGTTTTCTCCTCTTCGGAGAAGTGCAAGCCGCTTTGAGTGTGCAGCGCCTCAGTTGCGGAGTTGACGCTCGTGGAAACTTTGAAAGCCTAGAGTAATTTCCACAAACAAGAGTTCGAATGGGTGGTACTCAGCATTTTGTTTTCCCACTGTTCAGTTTTATTGATTTTAATTTGATGCCGAATGATGTTGCGTAACCATTTTGCTAACACTTTATATTCAGGCTGACGCGTGTACCGCCACAGTTTTGTCAAGCGTCGTCTCCGCGCAATTTGTTGCTCTACCTCGAGGTACGTGCAGAAACCGGGTGGTCTTGTGGTGTAAGTGGTAGCGCTTCTCTTGGCCGTATGTAGCGAGGCAGTGAAGTTTTCAATGGCTACATCTATGTCTGCCTCGCTATAGTATGAGAGTCTGGGTTGCGCCATCCTGTGCATCTCGATGGTGAACTTATTCCAGTCAGTCTCAGCTCTCCTTCGAGGGCCAGAGACACCGGCCGTAATAGCGCCCTGTATGTCGAAATGCACAGGAAGGTGGTCGGAGTCCAGGCTGTGATACACAGTAAAGTTATTTAGCAGTGTCGCATTTTTGGTGAGTACGATGTCCAAAATCTCGGGTCAAAGTGTCTTGATCGGTGCCAAAACGTGGGTTCTGGTGGAAGATGTACCTCAATGTCGTCATTATCAGTTATAAGTTCAACCAGGAGATTTCAGGCCGCGTTTGCTCGGCGTGAAAACCACCAGGGGTACCGAGCATTGAAATATCCTGCAATTATAACATGCTCCTCTAAAGCGAGGATTTGTTCGAAGTCACGTATGAAATCTGCGGAGTTGGGGGGCCGATAAAGTGCTACCAGCATCACCGTTTGACTATTAACACGTGTTTTAAGAGCCGTGCACTCTAAACGCTGCCATTGCAGGTAGCGTAACAGAAGCATGAGTAATAGTATTTCTAAGCAAAATAGCAGTCCCTCCCCCCTGTCTGTCAATTCTGTCGTTTCGAAAGATTTGATACCCCTGGAGCTTAAAAGTTTGCTTCTGTTTTAATTACGTTTCGCATATGAATGCGACGTCAATTTTGTTACGCCGTAGGTGGTTTTCAAGTTCATGTTGCTTCCTGTGGATGTCATCTGCATTCCACAGGAGCGCGCGTGTTAATGTTGTACCTCCCCTTGTATAGGCCATTTATTCTAGGAGGGTTGAGAGGAGGTATATTATGGTTTCTATTTTCTCCATAGTGCTCGTGCAGCTTCTGAACTTAATCAGGAAAGGCTGCAATTTTGCTAAGAGGGCTGGGAGGTTGAGGTCCTTGAGCAGGTTTAGAATTTCTCTCAGACCACCCAGGTCTCCGGTGGGTGTCTGTGGGGTTTGGGGTAGTGAAGGGGGACCATTTAGGGGTGGCGCGGGCGCCTTTTTCCCTCCAGCGGCTTCGGCAAAGGAGACGCCTGGTTGAACCAGGGCTGGGTGTAGAAAGGGTCTGGGCCCTGGTTGAGCACTTGGGGTGGTCCTGGCTATGGTTGCCACTTGACGACTGTGGCGTTCGTTTCTAAACGTTTTGCTACCCCTATAACTTGCAGGATGCGCTTCCCCACAGTTTGCGCAGTGGAGTTGAGCGTCCTGCTTTGCCTTTTCGGGGCAGTCAGCAAGGCGGTGGAGACCACCGCAAAGGACACACCGGAAGGTCATTTGACACATTCTGTAAGCGTGTCCCAGCTGTTCGCAATTATAACACTGGATTATATTGACATTAGTTTTTAGGACCTCCACGATGACCATCATATGGGACACCTCTCGTTCTTGGAGGATTCTTTGGTTTGTGGTGGTCCTGTCGAGACTTACCTGGAACATAGGCAGAGGCCTGCCGCGGGAAATGAGTTGACGCACTTTGACGCCGGTGTACCCCTTCTGTTCCAGGTCCTCCTTGATGTAGTCAATCTCCATGTCCACTGGGAGACGTTTGACTACGCATTCGCGGAGGCTGGTCGTTCCGGGGTGTGAAACTGAAGTTTTCCACTCCGGCGTCCTTCAGGAGCTGCATGGTCTGGTGGGCGTCCTTCTTGTATTGGAGGAAGAGCTCGTGGTTTGCAGCTTGTAAGCTCCAGCTGGCAGGGAGTGCCGGAGGAGCCGGAGGACCTTAACAGTGTGAGTTTTGTCTGGGATTATTATTCTTGGAGGTTTTTGTAGTTCCGGGTTTTGGGTGGTGTTCTGCGTGGGAGTGGGAGTGGCGGTGGAAGTGGTGGGTTGTGTCAAGTTTCGCTTGCGCACTGGTTTTGGTGGTGGTGGTGATTTAGCTGGTCGTTGTGGTCCAGGTTGGAATGCAGCAGGGGGTAGGTCGGACTCATTGTCGGACTCTGCGTCCTCTGCTGCTAGGGGTTAGAACTGGTTCTGTACTTTGACGTGTGGCGGCGATTTTTGCTGATTAATGCGTTTGCCGGGCTTCTGGTGATGGCTCTCGTTATCTGAGTCACTGTCCCTGCTGCGGTTCAGTTGTCTTTTTTTTTTGAGATAGGGACGGTTTTCCACCCTTCTCCTAGCTTCACAAGGAGCCTCTTCTTTTGGGCATGCTCCTATGGCAGAGTCCGAGGGCCTGGGCGACTTTTGGAAAGTCGCTGAACTCCCCGTCAGTCTCGTTGAGTAGATATTAGTAAAATAACATCTCATTGCCGAGATCAGGAACTTCTATCTGGAGCTTACTATGTGCCTTGGCCTGTCACTTTTCCTCCTCCAGGTTCTCGTCAGTTTGTTGTGGCTGGACGATCGGCACTGCGACCAATCCGCAGGTAGGCGGATCGTTGGTTGCTACGGCTGGGCCGGCTGAAGTTATAAACACGGCCGGCATAGCGGCAACCAAGAAAAAGTGCACGGCTCTTAAAACACGTGTTAATAGCAAAACGGTAATGCTGGTAGCACTTTATCGCCCCCCCCCCCCAACTCCCCAGATTTCATACGCGACCTCGAACAAATCCTCGCTTTAGAGGAGCGTGTTATAATTGCACTGGTGATTTTCTCGCCGGGCAAACGCAGCGGGAAATCTCCTGGTTCAATTTATAACTGATAATGGCGACATTGAGGTACATCTTCCCACTGAACATACCTTTTGGCATCGATCAGAAAACTTTGAATATGAGATTTTGAACATCGTACTCACCAAAAATGCGACGCTGCTAAATAACTTTACTGTGTATCACAGCCTGGACTCCGACCATCTTCCTGTGCATTTCGACATACAGGGCGCTATTACGGCCGGTGTCTCTGGCCCTCGAAGAAGAGCTGAGAACGACTGGAATAAGTTCACCATCGAGATGCACGGGATGGTGCAACCCAGACTGTCATACTGTAGCGAGGCAGACATAGATGTCGCCCTTGAGAACTTTTACTGCCTCGCTACGCACGGGCAGGAGAAATGCTACCACATACACCACAAGAACACCGAGTTTTTGCACGTACCCCGAGGTAGAACAACTCATTGCGCGAAGACGACGCTTGACAAAACTGTGGCGGTACACCCGTCAGCCTGAATATAAAGTGCTAGCAAAATGGCTACGCAAAATCATTCGGCAACAAATTAAAATCAATAAAACTGAACAGTGGGAAAACAAAATGCTGAGTACCACCCATTTAAACTCTTCTTTGTGGAAATTACTCAAGGCTTTCAAAGTTTCCACGAGCGTCAACTCCGCCACTGAGGCGCTGCACACTCAAAGCGGTTTGCACTTCTCCGAAGAGGAGAAAGCCGAGGTCTTCGCTGACTGTTTCCAAGACAGATTCACCGAAAACCCAGTGACCAACCGTGAAATAGAACGGGATGTCCAGACATGGGTACAAACTTGGGTGGCGCGGAAGCAAGAGCAACAACTACCCATCACAACACCGCAGGAAGTCTTCAAGCTTATTAGGAAATTGCCTAATGGTAAAGCTGCCGGCCCAGACAAAGTGACTAATGAGGAACTTAAGCGTCTCCCGAGAAAAGCTCTGGTGCAACTAACAAATATGTTTAACGCCTGTTTGCAGCAAGGCTATTTCCCCTCTACTTGGAAACGAGCCAAGGTTATCATGCTCCCAAAGCAAGGGAAAAGCACCAGACAACCGCAAAACTACCGCCCCATTAGTCTTTTGTCTACTATTGGTAAATTGCTTGAAAAATGTATCCTTTCTCGACTACAAAAACAAGTCTCGGACACATGAACTCTCAAATTCACAGTTTGGCTTTAGAAATGGACATTCCACTGAATTACAACTCCCCAGACTAACTGATGACGTAACAGAGCAATTTAACAATGAGGCTTCAACGTTGGCGCTATTTCTGGACGTAGAAGCCGCATTTGACCGGTGCTGGCACAATGGCCTCATTTACAAACTGCACCTCAATTTCCCGGCTCTTCAAAATTATCTATACCTGCTGCACAATTTTCTAGAAAAACGGCAGTTCTACGTCCAAGTGGGCCGCTCCTCCTCTCGGGAGCGAGTGATGTTGGCTGGCGTCCCACAAGGGGCAATAATGTCCCCGTTTCTGTATATATTATTTACTAATAACTACCCAGTGGACGCCAGATGCAAGGTCGCCATGTATGCTGACAACACTGCAATATACAAGCACCACAGAAATCCACGTTTCGGCCTAGCAGAAATTCAACGTTATGTGAACAACTTCCTCTCATGGCAACATGACTGGAAAATCAAAATTAACCCCGACAAGTGCCAGCTGTTTCATTTCTCCAAGTGACGTCACACTTTGGCAATGGACCTAATGATCGGTGGTCAAATATTGCACTGCCGTCAGCAGGTTAAATACTTATGTGTCACCTTGGACCGTACAATGTGTTGGTCCACCCACATAAAAAATAGCGCCAATAAAGGTAGACAGCGGCTAAAGTTGTGCGCCCCCATCTTCAGTAGTAAACAGTAGCGACTGAAGTCAAAACTGATACTATATAGGTCATTTATTCTCTCGGTGGTCCTGTATGCATGTGTGGTCTGGGCTAATGCCTCCAAAACTGCCCTGAAACAACTCCAAACCCTCCAAAACCTCTCCCTCAGAAAAATCCTCTCTGCTCCAGTCCTCACCACTAACCAAACTCTTCACCTCGAAACCCGGATCCCGTTCATCGCGGAGGTGATAGACAAAAGAGCAATGGCGGCATGGACGCGCATTAGAAATCTTGAAAATGACGTGAGCGCCAGCATTGGCAAAAGCGAGCCGAAGCACCGCAAACATACTAGAATAAAGATGTTCTAGATGCGGCTCGGCTCGCCGACTAATGTGCGTCCACGCAACCTCGTCCCTAGGCCACATACATGTTCCAGCAGAGGCCCTCGCCTCGGAAAAATATTCAGGACCTGGCAGCGCGGACAATGTACATAGTGTCAGAAGTGTAAATAGTGTCGAGCGCGAGCTGGGACGCATATTTCTGGTGTGCCCAGTGAAGATGAATGTGTGTATGTGTGTGTGTGAGTGTGTGCGTGGGTGAATGTGTGCGTGTATGTGTCTGTAAATAATGTAAATATGTACATATGTATATATAAAACAAGGACAGAACAGAACTCAAAAAAGACAAAAGTAAAACTGTTCTCGGTGACCTAATGATGGTCACCGAATGGGTTTTTGTACATACCACAAAAAAGATGTAAATATGAACAAAGCCAACTGTATATATATATATATATATATATATATATATATATATATATATATATATATATATATATATATATATATATATATATATATATTATAGCCTGTAAGCTGGGCCCAATGTACCGGCACCAGGCAAATACTTTGTAATAAAAATAACTTGTAACTTGTAACCAAGAAAAAAAAGTAAAACAAGGGAAAAAACTAAATAATGGCAGCTACAACAATAACAGCCCACATTCGTCACAACATCAAACTGTTAGACATCAACATTAACGGAATCAGCATTAAAAGAGAGCAACTCTACAACCTAATATCAGAACATGAAGCAGACATCATCACAGTGAACGAAACAAAATTAAATAAAAACAGAAACTTAAATTTTCAACCTCTACAAATATTTCGGAAAGACAGAACACAAGGAATCGGAGGAGGAGTAATGATAATGGTCATTCTACGCCGTCTGCCAGTCACCACGCAGCGTGTATAGTACGAGCGCGCAAACATTGTAGGCGATGGGATATTTATCCCCGCTCTAGTGATCACTGATCAGTAATCCATGCACACACCACGTTAGTGCCAGAAGCGTGTAAAACATGGAGGGCATCGTATATACGTAGTATAATAGGATGGGGGTTGTGCAGTTCACGAAGGCTCTGAAGTGCACTAAGGGAACCACTCATTATCAGGCAGTCACCTAATTTACGACGGCACTCATATAAAACCGCTTGGTAAATGGCACACAGCTCTACAGTAAAAATGGAAGTGCTATTAGGAAAACCGAATGTATATGGTTCGGTTCCATAAACATAAGCACATCCAACATCGCTGGTGCTCTTGGATCCATCGGTGTATATAAAATATCTGTCAGTGACAAAAATTCTAAAAAAACATGTGCGAATACTACTAATAGGCATCGTTGACTTCCAGTGTACCGTCATCCCAAGATCTACATGGGGTGTGCCAGGTAACCAAGGGGGATAGAGCTTCTCGCCCTTGGCAAACAACCAAGGCAGTTCAAATTGCAAGCTTCCTTAGAAGTTTCTGGAAACGAAAACCCGCTGTGCTTTTCCTATATCGTTCTCTTAGGATAGTGGTGAAAAACGAAGCGGACGTTGGGTGCTTAGGCACACATGTAAGCGCACAGCCATAATTTCCCAAGAGAATCTCACGCTGATATTGCAGAGGAGGTTCTGCGGACTCGGTGTAAATACTCACGACAGGACTTGTAAAAGCTCCTATTGCCATGCAGATGCCCCTACTATGGACCGCGTCTAATCTTCTCGGCACAGCATTCCAGCATATGATAACAGGTCGTACAGGTTCTCCTGTACGGTATGTTTATTTGTACAGAACCTAGCCGCTAATACGACTTTATCTGTGCGGTGTTAAAGGTTGTCATTATATTGTCATGCTTTTGTGTTTTGGGCAATGGTTTCTTCCTGTATACATAGTTTAGGATACTGGAAGGGGGCAGGAATAGGTGTTGGGGTCCTAATGTGTTAGAAGACGGGAGTGGTATTACCCTTATCCAAGGGTGTCCTTGGGTAGGCGGTAACTTTTCCTTCTTCGAGGTGCTCTGTGGTCATATTGACCTAACGCCCGTACCAGTTGATTGGTGTGGGAGTTAAGTTTGGAGTGCATGGTTCGGGATCGCTCCCTTACCAAGTCCATGATGTAAGGTAGTCCGGATTGGTTGTGAAGGATGTAAGACGGGAATCTACGCCCGGTATCGTATATCATTCTTAACGCCCTATTCTGCACTGTCTGCAGCTTGCGTATGGTAGAAGGTACCGCTGATCCCCAGGCTTCGCAGCCGTATAGATCAATGGCGGAATAATTGTCCGCTAAATGCGTAGTTATAGGTGATTGGGCATGGTGGATCGGAGGATAGCACAAAGCTGTCTGAGCGCAGCGTGACTAAGTTTGGCCTTTGCGCGGACGTGTGGGTTCTCGGCACAGATGGACGTGCTGAAGAATAAATAATACACCAATAGTCTAGTTTGGATCGGACCAGTGCGCGATGCATTCGCAACAAAATTGTCCAATGCGCTCCTCACGATTTAGTACTCGCAAGATATTCAGGGGACGGCCATACTGTGCTCTTAGCTCTGCTATATGCGATGAACAACTAAGCTAGCTATCCAAGATCAACCTCAGGAAACGCATCTCATCTGCGAAGGGAAGTAGATCTGGACCGAAATGGAGCGAAGATGGTAATCGTCTTCTACGACGCTATAAATTAACGCAGATTGACTTCTCAGTTGAGAAACGGAAGCCGTTTTTAGAGTTTCACTCTCTAAAGTTGTCCAAACATTGCTGCAGGCGCCGTTGTAAGAACGCCGTCCGCTGAGAAGTGCAATAGACAGCGAAGTTGTTTACGAATAGGTATGACGAAATTCTAGGTGAAACACATTTCCAGGTAGAGTTAATTGCTATAGCATACAGCGTTATACTATGTGCCCACCCCTGAGGTACTCCATCCTCCTGAACAAAAGAATTAGAAAAAATCGATCCGATCCTTACTCGGAAAAAGCGGTCTTTCATAAACTCCTGAATGAACAGCAGTAGGCGTCCACGTATGTTCCAGGTATACAGGGAACATAGAATCCCTGCTCGCCAGCACGTATCGTAAGCCTTCTCGAAATCGAAAAATATGCCAACGGTTTCACAGTTCTTCATAAATCCGTCCATTATCTGTGTCGATACTGACACAAGATGGTCTACAGTTGAACGGCGTCGTCGAAAACCACACTGTATGTTAGTCAGTAGGATACGACTTTCTAACCACCATTGATTATGCGTTCCATCACCTTGCAAACGCAACTGGTGAGGGAAATAGAAGGATAGCAGGAGGGAAGATGACGGTCCTTTTCAGCCTTCAAGATGGGAATAACGGTGGGCTCCCGCCAATTTTCTGGGAGTATACTGTCAACCCAAACACGATTATAGACCTCGAGCACGAATGCCTTACCTTCAGGAGAGAACTGTTGTAATATTTGTACATGAATACGGTGTGGTCCTGGTGCTGATTTTCGCGAACATTTAGGAGAATGTTCTAACTCCGCCATAGTGAAAAGGCGATTGTAATCTTCTACGTTTCTAGAACGAAACGCGAAGTTTTGAGATTTCACCTGAGTTTTAATGGGAAGGAACTGACGCGCATTTTCTTGTATTGTATTAGGTTATCCGTATAGTGGCTGAGTGGTTAGACAGTTCGCTTACAAACTAAGCGGGACCCGCATGTAGTATACGTGGTGGACGAAGTGGCATCTGGGCTGGTTTTCTCTGGGTTCTCCGGTTTTCCCCGCAATTCATTCCACCAATTGCTCCATTATCACCCTTCCAATCATCCATTTCACCTGCATTTCATATCATCCTCTTCCTCACTATCATAACTGGTGCTTGATTGACCACGTGCTTCCAGGTCTTCACTATGGTCCAGAAGTCCCTCTGCTACCCGACAGGCGTCTGACCCCAGGCAGTAGCTTGTAGGTCTTAGGGGCTGAAAGTCCTACATAAGGGGAGAGTAATCAGGGACAGAAACAGGAGTAGGTTATCCAACGGAGCATGACGTTGGAAAGCCTTAAGAGCACGCCTTCGAGCACGAATTGCATACCGACATTCTTCCGTCCACCAGGGGACAGGGGGGTCAGAAGTTGACCGCGGAATAGATTGTTCAACAGCAAAGAGTATTGTCTCCGTCAGATGATGCGCCAAATCATTCACTGAATCGTGTTCGTTGTACGTAAACACAGCCAACAGGATGTAAAGGTTTCAGTTAGCATGGTCCAGTCGCCAACTGGACATACGTGTGGTACATGTATCTTGCGTTAAGATGCTAATAACACATGGAATGTGGTTACTAGAGTGTAAATCAGAAATGACATTCCATTGTAAAGAGACTGCCAACTGAGGTGAACAAACTGCAATATAAAGTGCGAGAAACTATTGAAGGAGTCAGAGTGAATGTAGGCTCCCCAGTGTTGAGGAGAGCACGGTTGTAACTGTCCAGGAAATCAGCGATGAGCTTGCCTCTCGCACAAGCGCGACTTCAACCCCAAAGTGGGTGGTGCGCATTGAAGTCTCCCACCAACAGAAACGGTGTTGGTAACTGGGAAACTAGATTTTCTACATCAGTGTGCGAGAAGTCATGGGACGGAGGCAAATATATATATATATATATATATATATATATATATATATATATATATATATATATATATATATATATATATATGTCGTCTGGGTGGCTCAGTTGGTTAGACGCTGGCCTACTGATCCCAAGGTCGTGTGTTCAAACCCGGCCCAGGCCGATGGTTTTTAAGTGTGCTTAAAAATGACAGCTCCATGTCAGTAGATTTACTGGCATGTTAAAGAACTCCTGTGGGACGAAATTCCGGCACACCGGCGACGTTGATGTGATCCTGGCAATTGACAGCGTCGTTAAATAACAAAATATTTTATTTTTTTATTTTTAAGGAGGCAAATATAAGTTGCAAATAGTGAACTGGATATTTGGCAGTAGAACTGTTACGGCAACTGATTGTATATCAGAACATAAAGGGTGCTCATTCCATATATACATCATCTCTGACAAGTATCATACCTCGCTATGTGTCGGGACACCCTCTGCTGGTGTAATATCACATCGTGCTGGGGTGTATCGTCTGAGATGGAACGCATCTTGCAAACATGTGACCAAAAGTTCGTTTTTATTGAGCAAAAGCTCAAGTTCTGGTCGTTGTGTTATAATACTACGTATGTTCCATTGTAGGATAGCCATATTCACATGTGTATGGGACAGGTATTCCATGGTAACTCTGCATTACTTTGAAGTAGGCGGTAGCCGAATTAATTTAGCCCCTTTCTTCTGCCTTGGGCTGACATTTTTCTCCGACGCTTTTTCGCGCCTCTTTTCCACTGGGGCTCTCCCAGTGTGGGCAGAATCGTCTAGCTCCATGTCCTCTGCCGAGGACGTCCGTGTTCCCATAGCGAACTTGTGTTCCAGTCCCTCAAACCGGTTGCTAACGGGGACCAGCGAAGTTGAAAGTCGCTGGTCTGAGATCTTAGAGGAGATGTTCGTGGACTCTTATATCCCTTTCAAGTACTGGGATCAGACTTATCTTCCTTGGGGAAGTCGTTTGTGTACCTCTTCTTAAACTTTATCGGTGAGGCATTGCACATTACAGGTTTGCTAATCTTCTGTGTTGAGTTTGATGTTTTCGTTGGTGATCTAACAGTTGTATTTTTTTCACCAACAGATTTTGTTCACGTTGATACAGATGTGCGCGGTGATGTTGAGGGTTTTGGAATAGAACTTCGAGCTACAATTGTCTTTTCTGAAATTGTTGCCGCATTGAAATCGCAGGTCTGCGTTGGGATCCCTCGCCTCAATACCGATTTAGCTGCAACTGAGATATAGGTACCGGACTTTGGGACAAAGGGTTGGCGTATACGCAAGAGCTTCCGGGCTTCTGAGAAGGGTACCTTCTCTCTAACCCCTATCTCCTGGATCGCCCTTTCTTCTACAAAACGGGGGCAACCTCGGGAACTAGATGGACGCTCACCTCTGCAGTTCACGCAAGACGGAGCTTGCACCATGCACCATCGTGGAATTCATCTCCACAGTTAAGGCATGTAGCTAGTCCCTCACCAAGCTCGCTTGTATGTTCAAATCGCTGGCACTTGAAACATCTGAGTGGGTTCGGGATGAAAGGCCTAACTTAGATGGATTCATACCCTGCTATAATCCTCTGCGGGAGATCTACGTGATCAAAGGTCAGGAACAGGGTATTAGTTAGCTTTAACTCACCACCTTCTTTGCGTTGAACCCGGTAAATGTGAATGGCGTCTTGTTCCGTCAGTTTCTCTTGAATCTCCTCATTGGATAATCCCTCCAATGCACGGGAGTTTATCACTCCATACGAGGAGTGCAACGTTCTGTACATCTCAATATGTACAAGATAACTTTCTAGTATATTCGCTTTCAGTATTTTAGCAGTCTAGGTAGCTGAATGTGCTTCAACCAGGAGCGTGCCATTGCGAGATCTAGTGTATGACCTTACTGGGCCAGCAATGTTATCCAAACCCTTTCGAATAGTAAATGGGCTCACCGATATACATTTCTTGTCTGCCTCAGTTCTAGCTATTACTAAGGAGCGAGGATCACAAGACTCGATTACTTCTTTTACACGTACTTTCCTGTACACGTTTTGCTTTGAGTTTTTGAACTCATGGCGATGTTATCCTCCACCATTGCAAATGTCTCCGATGACATGCTCACATCCTGGGCGCCACCCCGGCTTGGGTGAGAGTCCTGGCCTGGACCTTGTTCACCCTAGGGATCTCACCTCCCAGTGTATAGATAGAGGGATCCAATCGCCTTCAGAAGTGCATCAGCACATGCAATGGCCCCTCCCCGGAACTGACCTTTATCAGCGGATACGGACACGCATCCTATATGATAACCAGGGGCTGGGAATTACGCGGTTACCCAATCACCCCTTGCGTCTCCCCATCCACCTACAACCCGCGCGTGGGTTATCCATCAGACTGTGTTCAAGGAGGTATCAGGTGGGAGGTCAAACACAAAAATGAACCAAAGTTGATTGGGCGTTTGGCATATGCCGTCTCACCCCTTAGAGAAACCCAATCAAGAGTATGGCCCGGCACCCCGTGTGCGCCAAAGCTGTGTATACCGTAGTAGGCCCCTGCAGGTATAGGTGCAAGCCATACACGAGGCTTTCAGCGACAGTAAAATCTTTTAAAGCTTTCAAATTTCCTTCTCTTAGCACGGTTAATGTATAACAAAATGAACAACGATGTCGCATATGACGAAGGTTTAAGTTTTCCTAAACTGATATAAATAAGAAGGAATATCTCTGACATGCTTCACTCCACAAAAACATTTATTTGGACATAGATTTTGACTTTAGCGAGTTCTGCATTTCCATGTAAAGGTTGTTTAGGGTGGAGCAATTTTCTTCCAAATCTTCGTGTATATTTATTCTGACCATAAAATTTGAGTATCAAATGGGCATACAAATCTGTGCGTTACTCACACAAAAATCTGATGTGTCACACACATAAACCTTTCTCTACTCTTGTACAAATTATCCTTAAAAACGCTCATACCTCTATTCACTTCACGTTAATTGAGGTAAGCGTTTGCAGGAAGTATTTTGTTGGTAACTTTCTTGTAGGTGCAAGGGAAATATGAGAATGCAGTACGCTTAAAAGGATAGCTAAATCTCTTAAAGCTGGTTACTATATGGTGGCCATGAAATTTCATTCACTTTGCCTGTCTAAGGGATAAAAATGAGCAAGGACTTACCGTCTGAGAAGTTCGAAATAGCCCTCGTGTACAACAACTCACACAAATAACGACGAATATCGCCGAAATTACGACAAAAATGTATTTCACATAGATTTTGTCCTTTAACAAAAACTTCATGTTTTGTGAAGTAAGATTTTGTCTTACCAGTTGTGACAGTCATCCAGGATGAAGAGGACTCCTAAGGCTGTTCTCAGAAAATTTAAGATCTACTTTTCATTTGCATGAAAATATCTTAAACATGTGGCATTTTAATCAAAATAGTCATATTTTTATAAAATCAACAATTTTGTAAAATGTTACATTTAAAGGCCAGTCAACAAAAGGGAAATTGATTTAAAGTATTGTGACAAATGAAGAAAACACCAGTTACTGCTTTTCACACTTCATTGCCTTCTAGTGAGTTAGCGTAGTGCTAACGTTACACTTAAATCACTTTTGTACAAACTCAGAGCACAGAGCAACTGTCGAATCGAATCACAAACAAGAACTGTCCGATTACACTCGCACTGAACTGTTACTCGGTACGATTTGCTGAACACTTCGTATACGTCTTTCTTCACAACTTCTACTCCTTCACTTCCTTCTACTTCTATTCTACTCTACTACTACCCTGCTTTTTTGTTTGTTTATTTAGAAAAATTGTCTGGTGCTGGTACATTAAGCCCAGCTAACAGACTTAAAGTTTACTTTGCATTTATATTTAGATTTATTTACAGTGTATACATATAGCGGGTTTCCCAAGAAACGCATACGGTGACCCGCTTTGGGTCACCGAGAACAGTTTCTGTCTGTATTGTCTTTGCTTTTCACTATTAAACTGTTTTTGTCTTTTTCACATTATTCACAATTTATATACACACATGCGCTCACGCATTCACTCTGGGGCATATCAAAAAGATATGTCCCCTCACATGCACACGCACATACAGGCACAAACACACATACACACACACACTCACTCACTCACTCACACACACACTCACTCACTCACACACAGACACACACACAGTGGACACTCCACATATCAAGCGTCCCACTCGTACATGCTTGCTGGGGACACCAAGCTATGCGTCCCGGCACACTGAATCACTCACTATATACACTGCACTATTTACACTTCCGCTGTTTTCCTGAGCGGGCAGGTTGCAGCTCCTGACTGGTTCCCTGAAGCGCAGGCCTCTGTGGTAGCAGGTGTGCGGCCTGTGGCCTGTGGTTGCATGGGCGCACATCAGTCGGTGAGCCGTGCGACGTCTAAAACATTTTTATTCGTGCATGTTTGTGATCCTTCGGCTCACCTTTGGCAATATTGGCAATCACGTAATTTTCGTGATTTCTGATGCACGGCCACGCTGCGGAGGCTCTCTTTGTTATTGCCTCAGGGATGCACGGGATCTGGGTTTCTAGGTGAAGGATTTGGTTAGTGGTTAGAAGAGGAGCAGAGAGGATTTTCCGGAGGGAGAGGTTTTGGAGGGTTTGTATTTGTTTTAGGGCAGTTTTTGAGGTGTTTGTCCAGGCCACACACGCATTTTATCTTGTCAGGCCACTGACATTATAAAAGCTTCATACAGGATGAGTTTGGACTTCAGTTGCAGCTGTTTGCTGCGGAAGATGGGGGCGCATAACTTTAGCCGTAGCCTGCCTTTATTGGCGCTATTTTTATGTGGCTGGACCAACACATTGTGCGGTCCAAGGTAACACATAAGTATTTAACCTGCTGACGGCAGTGCAATATTTGACCACCGACCGTTAGGTCCATTGCCAAAGCGTGATACCGCTTAGAGAAATGGATTAGCTGGTATTTGTTGGGATTAGTTTTGATTTTCCAGTTATATTGCCATGAGAGGAAGTTATTCACATAACGTTGCATTTCTGCAAGGCCGAAACATGGATTTCTATTGCTTTTATATTGCAGTGTCGTCAGCACACATTGCGACCTTGCACCTGGCGTCCACTGGGAAATCATTGGTGAATAATATGTACAAAAAAGGAGACATGATTGCCCCTTGTGGAACGCCAGCCCGCATCACTCGCTCCCGAGAGGAACATTGGCCCACTTGGACGTAAAACTGCCGATTTTCTAGAAAATTGTGCAGCAAGTATAGATAATTTTGAAGAGCCGGAAAATTGTAGTGCAGTTTATAGATAAGGCCATTGTGCCAGCACCGATAAAATTCGACTTCTAGGTCCAGAAATAGCGCCAACGTTAAAGTTCCATTGTTAAATTGCTCTGTTAGGTCACCTGTCAGTTTGAGAAGCTGTAACTCAGTAGAATGTCCTTTTCTAAAGCCAAACTGCGAATTTGAGAGTTCGTGTGTTTCCGAAACATGTTTTTGAAGTCGAGAAACTATAAGGTTTTCGAGCAATTTACCAACAGTAGACAAGAGACTAATGGGGTGGTAGTTTTGTGGTTGTCTGGAGCTTTTCCTTTGCTTTGGGAGCATAATTACCTTGACTCGTTTCCAAGTAGAGGGGAAATAGCCTTGCTGCAAACAGGCGTTAAATAGTTTTGTCAGTTTCACCAGGGCTTTTCTCGGGAGATGCTTAAGTTTCTCATTAGTCACTTTGTCCGGGCCGGCAGCTTTTCCATTAACTAATTTCCTAATGAGCTTGTAAACTTCCTGCGGTGATATTAGGGATAGTTCTTACTTTTGCTTCTGCGCCACCCAGGTTTGTACCCATGTCTGGACCTCCCGTTCTAAATCACGGTTGGTGACTGGGTTTTCGCTGAATCTGTCTTCAAGACAATCAGTGAGGACCTCGGCTTCTTCTTCTGCGGAGAAGTCCAGGCCGCCATGAGTGTGCAAAAGCTCAGTTGCGGAGTTGACGCTCGTGGAGACATTAAATGCCCCTTTAATAATTTCCACAAGGAAGAGTTTCAATGGGTGGTACTCAGCATTTTGTTTTCCCACAGTTCAATTTTGTCAAGTCTAATTTGCTGTCGAACGTAGTCACTTCTTATTCAGGCTTACGGGTGTACCGCCACAGTCTTGTTAAACGTCTTCTCCGCGCAATGAGTTGCTCTACCTCGGGATACGTGCAGAAACCTTGTGTTGTATGTGATAGCACATCTCTTGGCCGTGTGTAGCGAGGCAGTCAAGTTTCCAATGGCGACATCTATGTCTGCCTCGCTATAGTATGACAGCCTGGGTTGCGCCATCTTGGACATTTCCATGGTGAACTTATTCCAGTCAGTCTCAGCTCTCCTTTGAGGGCCAGAGGCACCGGTTGTAATGCCATCCTGTATGTCGAAATGCTCATGAAGATGGTCGGAGTCCAGGCTGTGATACACTGTAAAGTTATTTAAAAGTGTCGCATTTTTTGTCAGTACGAAGTCCAAAATTTCGGTGTCAAAGTGCCCCGATCTGTGCCAAAATGTGGGTTCTGGGGGAGGATGTACTTCAATGTCGTCTTTATCCGTTATAAGTTCAACCAGGAGATTTCGGGTCGCGTTTGCTCAGTGAGAAAACCACCAGGGGTACCAGGCATTGAAATCTCCTGCAATTATAACGTGGTTCTCTAGAGCGAGGATTTGTTCGAGGTCACGTATGAAATCTGGGGAGTTGGAGGGGGGGGCGATAAAGTGCTACCAACATCACCGTTTGATTGTTCACACGAATTTTAAGAGCCGTGTACTCAAACGCTGCCAGTGCAGGCAGCGTGACAGAAGCATGAGCAATAGTGTTTCTGAGCAAAATAGCAGTCCCTTCCCCCTGTCTGCCAATTTTGTCGTTCCGAAAGGTTTCATACTCCTGGAGCTTAAAAGTGTGCTCTGGTTATAATTTTGTTTCGCAAATGAATGCGACATCAATTTTGTTACGCCGCAGATAATTTTCAAGTTCATGCTGCTTCCTGTGGATGCCATCTGCACTCCACAGAAGTGCGCGAGTTAAAGTTATGCCTCCCCTTACAAGTTGCCATTTACTCGAAGAGGGTGGTCACCAAACATATGATGGTCGAGTGAGTACTTACATAAATCTTTAGACAACGGAAATGTTCTGGAAGTCGAAAGATCGGGAGAAGCAGGGAGCGAACAGCCCAGACACCGCACAAGTAAACAATAGCTGTTGTTCCCGGAGCCTCTATCCCCGGAGCGCTGGCGGCCCGTCTCTCGGGCAGGTGCACGTCTCCGGCCCGTTCTTTTTGCCGCGCGGAGATCAGGCCCTGACCGGTATTTCTTACTAGCCGCGTCCAGGTTGACGGTCGGAGTGACAGTATGGAAGATGTACTTAAATATCTAGTTCGATATTTAGCCAACTTTTCGTTTTTAAGTTATGCTGTTCACAGACGCACAGACTGACATGCAAGCATATAGTCACACACACACACACACACACACACACACACACACACATACACACACACACAGACACACACATAGACACACACACATACACGTTTTCTAAAAACACCCTTTTTACATCCTGGTAGTCGAAACATGTGTTTCCGGTGAAATCTCAACATGGAATTTTTGCGTGGAGTACACCACTTCGCCTAACTGCTGTACGTAGTAGAAAAAGTAAAACTGTACATTGTATGTTTCCGTACCAGTGCGGCTTAAAGAGAAGCAAATTGCATCAACAAACTTAAAATGGCTTGAAAATAAATATGAAGAAATTTTAACACGCTAATGTGTTGTAATGTTGCTCAAGTTTGCCTCACTTCGCGTGCCTGTTAAAGATTTTAAAATGCCTGTCCTTGCAGAACAATTTGAATATCTTGAACAGTAAATAAAGTTTCTGTGGCACTTATTGCCCATCTTTACAAAGCTACTGGCCAGCAACATGGTATAAAACAATCCTACTCCTCTGAATATGCTCATTCGACATCTGCTCACATTTCCAGCGTTTAGCACGTTCGAGATTCTCCTCTTTCTGAAGGCGTATCGCATAAACCGTAAGTTATTCTCAAAATAATTTTGACTTACTTTGAAATATAGATCATACATCGGGAAAAGTGACACATTGTGCCATTTCCCCTACATCGTAGTATTAACCTCGTCCACTCGACTGCATATGCTTAGCTACCAGGCCACGCCCCCGCTGTCGTCTATCCACCTCAGAGAAGTGGTCAGTCCCGAGAGATTGTGTCAGTGGCGTAACAAGGTGAAAGAAATCTGATCTGTCGCACTCACATAAATTTCTCTACTCTTGAACTAACCATTCTTACAATCTGTTATTCCTCTATCATCTTCGTGTTACTTGAGATAAACGTTTGCAGAAATTATTTTATTGCTCATTTACTTTATTTCCTTGTAGGAGCAACGGGAATGTGAGAATACGGTAGACTTTGACGATAGTCAAATCTTTTAAAGCTTTGAAATTCCGTTCACTTTGCACGGTTAACATACAAAAAGTGAATAACAATATTCCATTTGACAGAAGTATAAAAAAGTTATTTTTTTAACAACGCTGTCAATTGCCAGAATCACATTAACGTCGCCGGTGTGCACACTTAAAATCCATCGGTCTGGCCCAGATATGAACCCGCGACCTTGGGATTAGTAGGTCAACTCTAACCAACTAAGCCACCCAGACCGACACAAGTATGAGTTCTCCAACACTCACACAAATAATAAGGCATATCTCTGAAATCTACAAAAAAAATAATTAGACATAAATTGTGTATTTTAGCAAGATCTATATTTTTTCCATAGTAAGATTTTGTCTATCTCTTCCGGCTTACCAGTTATGCAGAAGCCATCCGGAGTAAATAGGACTACATGGGCTATAGCCAGAAAATTCAAGATATACATCTCATTTGTCATAAAAATATCTCAAATATGTCATTTTCATCAAAATCGTTAGAGCCATTTTCAAGGAAATCAAAAATTTCGAATAAATGTCCATTTAAAGGGTAGTTTCGGGAGAAGCAATTTTCTTCAAAATCTTCGCGTCGTATCCTTGAAAGTCAAACTTAAATACCAACTTTGGTTCTTAACCAACTTTTCGCTTTTGAGTTATGCTGTCCACGGACTGACACACACACACACACACACACACACACACACACACACACACACACACACACACACACACACACACACACACACATGGACCTTTTTCTAAAAATGCTTTTTTGGATTCAGGGGGCCTCAAAACATATTTCTGGTGAAATCTAGACATCAAATTTTTGGGTGGAATACAATACCTACTTCCTCCTCTTTACTATACGTAGTCAAGAAAGTAAAAATAACCGGTGTCAAAGTTAAAAAGCTGAAAAAATGTTCAATTTTTAATGGTGAGATATGTATAATTTTACTAGCCTTAAAATTAAAACAGAATATTGCCCATAACAACTTTTGTTTATATATCCATAAGTGTATTAAAAACTTTCAGGGAATTATTTAAATATTTTGATGCAAAGGACTTTATAAATATAGCTAACTGAATTTATTTTGTTAAATTATTAAGATAATTAAAACTATACATCAAAATGATTTTAAACTCGGTACACATCTTAATTTTGACCATTCTAAGGAACTCTGAAATTGTGGTGGAAATTGGATGAAAAAAAGTTCAAAACTCAGTAGGGTGCCCTCCCCCACAGGAGGGAGAGCCTGTGGCTTTTGAGGTAGGTAGATAACAGCGGGGGCGTGGCCTGGTAGCTAACCAGTGTGTAGGAGAGTGGAGGGGATTAAAACTGTGATGATGGGGAAGTGACACAATGAGTCAATTCTCCCCATGACATATAGGTATGATGTGATACAATAAATCAATGCTCTAATCCTATAAAAACATCATAGTTAAATAATTATTTACAATTCGTTAACATTATACGGACATTTAATACAAGGATTTTCTTCAGTTGATGTTTAAATATTGTGTCTCTTACTAATTCTAATGTTGCAGGTAATTAATTCCAATCACAATGGCATCTTTGTCCGTTACACTTTTAACATGTATAAATTTATGATAATCAGCTTTATTTTTGGTATTTTTGGTTAACTGTTTATCAATAGTGAGCAGAATCACGAGATATGCGTACAGCGAGTATAATAAAAACATGCTATTTTGAATAAATGTTTCATTACATGATTCTCTTGATGTGATATTATACATTATTCTTATACACCTTTTTCGTAGAATAAACAATCTTTTCATATGTTCTTCAATATCACAACCCCAGGTCTCTGCACCATGCAACATATGTGGATATATGATTCCCGAATATATTAGCTTTAGGTACTTCTCTCCTAGTAAGGGTTTAGAATATCTTAATACATAAACTGATTTACTAATAGTACTATACAAAACATATATGCTTATCTCACATTAGTGCACTATCCACATGAATTCCCAGGAAGTTATAGTCATATGCTTCTTCAATATCACTGTTTTCAATCTGGAGAAGACAATTTTCCAGTAGGGATTATTTCCCAAGAAACTAAGTTGAAGATAACTGCTTAAGAATCCCTATACCTGATAATAAGCAGGGAAGATAGTGACGTGGCTCTTTATCAATCAATATGTGTTTCTGTGTACAGCAGGGTAGTACAATAATGTAGTGGCTGTGGGTTGCCGTGACAGCGCTGACGTTGTTGCAGTGCTGCAGCTGTGAACTACAAACTATCTGCGAAGCGAGTGACCTCAGGCACCTCATTTATCAAACATGTGAAAGCGATCATGAAGAGGAAGTTCACGACTACAAGGAAATAGGTATGAGCAACATAAGATTAGGCTCAGAAATGTAACATTCCTTAGGTCAATCAATGTCTCGGCTTTAACTTAATTTTACAGGCTCTCCTCTTTCCAGTAGTTGCCTTCTCATCCTTTATCCGTAGTTTTCAATCTTCCTTTGTCCCTCTTACGCACGGCTGTGCTTGTTCCTTCACACCTCTTCCGTATACTTCCATGTTTATTCCTACCAGGCACAGCCCAACTTGATGAAACTTTGAATCACCTTTCCTTCGACGTTCGTTGAATCTTTGCAGATACATTTTGTTCTATTCTATCAAGAGTTTCCTCTGCTTCCACTTCATTTCTTGTTATGTATTCCTTATATGCTGTGTTCTACTGCCTGTGCAACAGCTCACGGCCTTAGGGCAATGAAGGGGACAGAAGAGGCATCCCCGTAAATGTTTTTTCTGTTTCAAGTGTTGCCAACTTACCTCCAATGTTACTCACGCTATGTATACTCACTACTAATTTTTCGTCGCTTCAATTGTACAAACCACTAGTTTTATTTCGGAAGTAAAGTAAACCAGAGTGATAGATTCTGAGCGCAGGAAAATAATGAGGAAAGCGATCGACAGACGTGATGAGCAAGCTAGCAACAACTATATACAACTTCCACTGAGTCAAGCAACTGCAACATTACTGTTAAAATAGGTTACAAAATCTGATGTGCTGCACTCACCTGACTTTCACTACTCTTGTACTAGCCATTCTTACAAAGTCTTATTCCTATATCTTATTCATGTTAGTTGAAATGGATATTTGCAGAAATTATCTTATTGTTTACCTACTTGTACGTAGAAGAAGAATGTGGGAATACAGTAGACTTTGAGCCACAGTCAAATCTTTCAAACCTTTCAAATTTCGTTTTCTTTGCACGGTTAACATGTAAAAAATGAATAACGATGTTCTATTTGACAGAAACACACAAACTCACACAAATAACAAGGAATATCTCCAAAATGGTTCACTCTACAAAAAAATTATTTAGACATAAATTATGTGTTTGAGCAAGATATGCATTTTTGCATAGCAAGATATGGTCTATCTCTTACGTTTTACCAGTTATGCAAAAGTCATCCAGAGTAAATAGGACTACATGGGCTATAGCCAGAAAATTAAAGATACATGTTTCATTTGCCATAAAAATATCTCAAACATATGGCATTTTAATCAAAATCGTTAGAGCCATTTTCAAGCAACTAAAAATTTTTGAAAAATGTTATGTGTAAAGGGTAGTTCTTTGTGCCGCATCGTTGAAAGACACTAAACTCAAATACCAACTTTGGTTCTTAACCGACTTTTCGTGTTTGAATTATGCTGTTCACAGTCTGACACGCACGCACTCACTCACGCACGCATGCACGCACGCACGCACACACACGCACGCGCACACACACACCCCACTCACACACACACACACACACACACACACACACACACACACACGGGCCTCTTCCTAAAAATGCATTTTTTTTAATTCAGCGGACCTCAAAACATATATTTTCGGTGAAATCTCTACATCAAATTTTTGGATGGAATAAAATACTTCCTCTCCTTTATTATATGTAGTAGAGAGAGTAAAAACAATCTAAAGCATTCGGATACAGTTGCACGATTTGAGTGTGAAAAGTGTTCTAATGACCCTTGGAAAACATTGGAAGACAAGATCTGCACACACTGTAGTGAATGTGAGTGATTTTGATAAGTGTATTCGGAGAGTAACAGATCACTTGCATTGCTGAGAAGCTTGTTCCTACCATGAATAAATTACTGCCTGTTATTCGGGAAAAGGTACATTTTCCATGGAGACGACGTTTGCTTTAGAAAGTAATTTCAGAGCTGGGCTTTAAGTAGAGAAAATGTTAGAATAGGAAAAAGAAGACAAAGATATGATGTGTTGCTCTCACATGATCTACTCTTGTACAAACCATTCTCACAAAATCTTATTGCTCTGTCTTCTTCATATTAGTCCAAATAAACATATACAGAAATTGACATTCCTAATTTTCTAGTATGTGCGAGGGGAATATGGCAATACACTAGGCTTTGAGCGAAGGTCAAATCTTTTAAAACTGACTGATGTATGAAGACTTTGAAATTCCGCTCTCTTTGCACGACCAAGATATAAGAAAGTGAATAACGACCTTCCATTTGAGAAAAGTATAACTATTGCAAAACTCACACAAATAACAAAGAATATCTCCGAAATGGTTCACTCCACAAAAAAAAAAAAAAAAAAAAAAAAAAAAAAAAATCACTTGGACATAAAATGGATTTTAACGAGATCTACATTTTAATATAGTAAGATTTGGTATACCGCTTATGGTGTCCCAGTTATGAATACGTCTTCAAGAGTAAACAGGACTATGTGGCTATATCCAGAAAATTCAAAATATACATTTCACTTGTCCTAAAAATATATTAATCATATGGCATTTTAATCAAAATCGTTCGAGCCATTTTCGAGAGAATCAAACTTTTCTATGTAAAGGGCAGTTTGGGGTGGATGAATTTTCTTAAAAAATCTTCGTATCGCTTTCTTAAAAGATATTAAAATTGAATACCAACTTTGATTTTAACAGTCTTTTCGTTTTTGAGTTATGGTGTTCACAGACAGACTGACAGACTGACACACACACACACACAGACACACACACACACACACACACACACACACACACACACACACACACACACACACTTGGGTGGAATACAGCACTTCCTCTACTTACTATACGTAGTTGAGAAAGTAAAAAGGTACTTATAGAACATCCTCATATTTGACTTGGAGAAATGACCATCTGATTAAAAGAAAGCATTTCGAGAAGGTGGGAGAAGTATCTACTACACTTGATGAAGGCCGGGTTGGTAAATATCTCATTGACGAGAGTGTCCCTGTTTATAAGCTAAATATTATGCAAGAACTGAATAACATATAAATAAGTGGCTATTCTGAGCCACCTCTTTGCTTTAATCTATCATGAATAATCATCTTAAGGTTGGCACTATTGTCGTAAGGGCAATCAGAAGCACCAGTTGAGCTTCATATATCGCTATGTACTTGGAATTGTTTACTGACGTAGTGGCTCGCTGCATTCCTGTCACGGACCATGAGCTGGTGGACAGGCAGTAAGTGTTCTCATGCTTCTACACAATCAATTTCCCTTTTCGCAATTTTTCACTTATTGTCCAGCGTTCTGGCATTATATATAGAGAGAATATGTACGATAGTTTTTAAAATGTTAATAGCTTTAGCCAAAGCCCTACTTCAAAGGACACTATTCAGCGATCTAATTCCTTTCCTAGCGTGACTCACTCTGTGATCCTTATGCAGATATCAGATTTGTCAATAACGAAACCAAGATGTTTAAATTTGTCAACACATTTCCGGTCATGTCCTTTGTTTTCAGATGCTCGTTTCCACAAAACTTATTCGGGTTTACTTTCAAACCATCCATTTCAAATGCGCTTATTAATTTACGGAGCTTATTCAGTTTTAAGGATTGTCAAAAAATAAAGTCACGGTTACCATGTAATGGTCAGATTATGATATTAACTGCTAAAATAAGAAGGTACTATAGCTTCCGTCGTGAACTAAGATGCTAAATGACAATTGCTGCGCAGACAGATACGCGACATATTATTTTGTTGTTAGAAGTTCGTGCACTACGTAATTCGTATCTTAGACGACGGAACTAAAGCTTGCCAATGACAACTGCGCGAAATTTCTGTACTGCTCGGTTGAAGTCCGATTACCTCGCTCTATTGAAAGCCACATGCCATTTCCAATCCCCGCACTGTACTTGTCGATCTCACTGTATGTTCTCTGTCCATGCATTCACTTCGATATGCAATACTCTAGAAATTGTTAGACACTGGAGCCCGTAATAGGGATACTGTTGCCCTGCAATAGGGATAACAGTACGGTACGTTTACGAAAATAGCCTCATACAGATCGGCAACTTTTAGTTGCGCCAGCTCTACCTTATTCTTCATTACTGGATTCTCCTTCACAATCCGAATCAGGAAAGTGTACACACAATGGTGTCTATTTAGAATCTGGAATGCCGAGCGAGGAGGCACCGCAACAACGTGTGCGACTCGGATTTGGGAGGTCCTGAGTTCGGTCCCCAGCGACCGCGCACTCTGCTTTGACTATTTCCGTGGTTTCTCCGTGTCACTTATGCGAATGTTGGGATGATTTCCACAGTTTTCTTTCCATAATTTCCCTTCGTTCCATTTCCTTATCATCTTTCAGGTGTGTTTTCAGGCGAATAGTGTTAGCGGTGCCGGGTAGAAGGCGAAGACGCTTGCGCATGCCTACAGCTGTTCTCGGCGCTAGGTGGCGTTTGGACAGCCACTGTTCTCCGGCGGGGGACTCTTGGGCGGTTTCGGACCCGTACTATGGTTGTGACTGCTCGGCGGAGGCTGGGGCCAGGATGAAGACATCTTACCACTTGATAGCGGCTTCCGCGCATCTCCGTGGCCCGTCTTCCTATGGTCCTGTGGCACCTTCGGTTCCCTCCCTTCCTCCTGAGGTGTTATAAGGTACAATAGATCTGCGTAGGTGTGCGAGATGTCCCCTCCGTGTATGTACCCCAGTATCTTCTAGAGTCCGGAATTATTCAAATACACTATTACACTGCAATTTCACACAAGCACACTACCGCTGATTGGGTTAAGAAGCACGTAACAGTGATGTATCACAGCTTTAGCTATTGCGCAACCGCCTTGTTCATGACTATTACTCTCAGCAACAATTGCGCCAGTACGAATTGGTAAGACACAGATTCGTGAACGGGAGGTCCGCGGTTCAAATCCCGCCAGGGCTGTCCTTCTAGACTGTGATTTTCTTCCAGGTTCCCCTCAGTCATAACTGACAAACGCCGGGAAAGTATTCTAAACTTGGCCTAAACATTTCCTTCCCAAATATCGTTGCATTGCATGTTTGACCGGCGTTGTGTTACACTTAGGGGAAGGGGTGAGGTGAGAGGAGACACAGAGCAGCCAGACCACCGGAGAGTAGGCACAGCTGAGGGTAGGGGATCCCTAGTTTTCCAATTGTAGGGAACAAAATTGTACAGGAGAGAAAATCATTTACGTACTTTTTCTACCCCCTCTCCCACAAACCATTATCACAAAGTCTTATTCATTATCTGATTCATGTTAATCGAGATAAACACTTTCATAAAAATTTTTATTAACATTTCGTTGCAAGTATAAGGATATTACTTAGCCACAATGGCTTAAACGATAATCAGATCCATTGCTTTGTGGCGGTTTTGATATTCCTTGCTCTTTACAACATGAACACGAGAAAAAACTTAATAGCGATTTTCTGTTTAAGAAAACTCTAAGCAGGTAAGTTAAATTTATGTATTTGGAAATTCAAACAAGTGACAAAGCATATTTCTGGAACGGTTAATGTTACGAAAAAAGTATTTATTTGAGAAAAAAGTCTAGATTTATTAATTGTTATTGTTGTGGTCGTGGTCCCGGTCCCGGTCCCTGTCCCTGTCCCTGTCCCTGTCACTGTCACTGCCACTGCCACTGTTGTTATTAGTATTACTATTACTATTATTAAGTACATAATTATAGAAATAATAATAAAAGTAATAATAATAATAATAATAATAATAATAATAATAATAATAATAATAATAATAATAATAATAATAATAATAATAATAATAATAATAATAATAATAATAATAATAATAATAATAATAATAATAATAATAATAATAATAATAATAATAATAATAATAATAATAATAATAACAATCATCATCAGAGGAGGGGGGAGGAGGAGGAGGAGTCCACAGTGCATTCCCAGAATGTCCAAGATTAAAACCAAACTGGTATTAACGTGTACCGTGCACAGACACATTAAATTGTTACTTGTAACTGTTAAACGTAATGTAACTGCAAAAGGTTTAATCATTAAGGTACTGTGATCATTTATTACAACCCTTCACACAAAAATATATGAAACACTTATGGTACACTTTTGCCATAAGTGGTAATGCCATTGAATTTTTTACTTTCTCTACAGGTAAGTAAGGGAAGTATTGCATTCCACCCAAAAATTCGACATCGAGATTTCACCGGAAATATGTTTGGAGACCTCCTGAATAAAAAAAAAAAGCATTTTTAGAAAAAGGTCCGTGTGTGCGTGCATGTGTGTGTGTGTGTGTGTGTGTGTGTGTGTGTGTGTGTGTGTGTGTGTGTGTGTGTGTGTGTGTGTGTGTGTGTGTGTAACTCAAAAACGAAAGCTCGGTTAAAAACCAAAGTTGGTATTTAATGTCTTTAAGGGATGCGACACAAAGATTTTGAAGAAAATAGCCCCACCCTCAACTATCCTTTACATGGAAAATTTGTCGAAATTTTTTATTTTCTTGAAAATGGCTAACGATTTTGATTAAAATGCCATATGTCTGAGACATTTCGATGACAAATAAAATGTACGAAACGTCGGAGGAAGGTAATCCAACTCGACCACGGCCCACAAGCCCGGAAAATCTACTTAACATAGTTGAAATGTACATATATCTTGAATTTTCTGGCTATAGCCCCTGTAGTCGTTTTTACTCCGAACGACTTTTGCATAACTGGTAAACCGTTAGTAGACCAAATCATACTATACAAAAATGTAGATCTTGCTAAAATATACAATTTAAGTAAGAATAAATTTTTTTAGAGTGAAGCATTTCGGAGACATTTGTTGTTATGTGTATGAGTTTCGGAAAACTTAAAAACTATCGTGAAATGCAACATCATTGCTCATTTTTTATATGTTAAGTGTGCAAAGACAACGGAATCTCAGAGCTTTAAAAGATTTGACTATCGCACAAAGCCTACTGTATTCTAATATTCCCCTTGCACCTACCAGGAAATAAGCAATAAGATAATCTGTGCGACATTTTATCTCAACTAACACGAAGAAGATATAGAAATAAGAGTTTGTAAGAATGCTTAGTACAAGAGTAGAGAAAGTCATGCGAGTGCAACACATGTTTTTTTTTTTTTCTTGCTTTCTTTTTTCATGTGGAGAAAATTCAATGTAAATAAAGAGACAAGTATTGTTATTTACAGAAAACTGATCATAAGTATCTCATTCCACTATAACACAAAATTGATTTAATCACAATTGTTATCATTATCGCCATTTTAAGCATTTCTTCGATATAAAGGTTTGTTCAGATTTTGAAATTTCATGAATTCTCCATCTTGTCTGCGTAGAAAGTTCCTAGAGTAGGTATCACATTTGGTATTCCACAGATCTTTTGTTTCTGAGCTATGCTACTTTCTCTTTTCCCGGTTCAGCTGACCCCAAAGTGTACTTCCGATGAAATATAAACACTTAATTTTTTAATTAAGCATAACATTTCAACTGTAGTTAATCTCCAGAAACAGTAAAAGTTGCTGTAACAAATATTTACGCATTTGAAGTTTAACATTATTATACCATATTTTGTATGTTTGATTTTATGTCTACATTACCTCTCCCCCCGCCTCTCTCCCTCCCTCTCTACCTGCCGGCAATTTTTGCTTCTGTAGTCCATTATGCACTAACTTCAGTCACCTATTCGAAATAAAGCGGCCAGAATATTGTATACAGCTTTATCATATATAAAAAGTCCCATACAGAGTGCAGAGGTATTTTTAGACGTGGCGAATGGTTTGAACTTACGCAGTGGTTTATGGTCGAGTTCATTTTTGTATTTCTAAAGGCCATCAAGTCAGTATCTCTCCAACTTCCGTACAGAAAACATCGTGGAACAGTGCGTGATTAAGTGTAGTTCCCACCCGTGTTATCAGCAGTGTCTTGTTTATTTCAAGTAGGAAACAGAGACGCTGCCCCCACCATCAACTTGCATGATTTCACTCGCGCATATCCTAGCAAGGTCATTCGCCACGTCTAAAAATAACTCTACACTGGTTTGTTAAAGCAAGTTGTGAATGCAAATCTACTGAACAGCTCACTAAACTATTATTTTGTTATTTTCAGCAAGCGCGATTCCACTATGGAAGCCACTGCAGCCATTCGTAACACTTCCTCCTCGCACTGTTATAAAGGATCTCGAAACACTTCTCCACAAGTGCTGCACAGTAGGTTGCTCAGATAGGGACATCAGTGGAGTTTGCTAACTCACCATGGTTACTGAAGTTTTCAAGATCAATGCAAGCATGTCTTAATATAAGTAACACTGCAGTATCAGTCAATCAAGGTTCCAAATGCGTAGAAAATTGTGCATTTACAGAAAATATCCATATGTTGATCTCTACTTTAAATAATAATTAGTTGTGAGAAACATACACGTACATTAAAAAAATTGTTTATAACTAATATTTAATTATTAATATACTTCAAAGACCGTTATAATATCACTTATATCGATTGAATTTAAGGATTTTCAAGCACATAAAATAAATGATTGTCCTATGGATGTTCTCTTATATCTTACAAATTAATTTTGGAAGCACCACTACAGGAAATGTTTACTAAATTTAATGGCGGCTAATGGCTGACCACTACTCTTCTCTTTCCAACTGTGCAAATAAATTTGTGGGTGCAAATGATATATCACCGACTTTCCAGCATGTTTTCACAGCGTGTTTTACTACACAACACAGCAAGGCGTGGCAAGTCTCCATTGGATTTTGTGTTGAGTCAACCGCCATTAAATTTTGTGTCAGCAATAATACATCACATCAGGTGGTATATGGGCGGTGTGATGAATATTATGGGACGTGAAGTGGGTTAGTTCAGTCTCAGAAAACATTGTGCAGTGTCCATTGTGTTCAAGACTTTGATAGGGAGCTGAAATTGTAAACATGGATCTTTCTCGGGGATGGTAAAGAAATCCACTGTTGATTTTACCGTTGTTTGTTTATGAGTGACCATTTTCTTTCATTTTAGCTATGTTATATGTATGTACTGCACTATGCATTCCCAACTTACAGCCTCCAATTTGCCATACCGAGCTAATCACTTGCAGTACATTTAGCTCTTCTGCCACACTTATGGGGTACGAGACGAATCAGATACCTGCTTACACTCATGAAGCAGAAACACGTATCATAATAGTGTGCCTTAACGAACATCTCACTATTATTTTATCCTCAAAAGTTACATTTTAAATGTACTCCTGTCATAAGATGTGACCTACAAGTTCCCTTTAATTGGATACTAAAATTCATTTATTCCCTACTGGTTAACTGTTAAATTTATATTACTAACGTTGGCATCATAGTTGCAAAACTGCAGTGAACTTTAATTTTCGCGACTGCCCAGAATTACTTAACAGGTAAAGTCTTTCTTGTTCCCAAATCATGGAATTATAATGGTAACGAAAATGGGGCTTCACTAACAATACATTACACTATGCCCCTCTGAAACTTTCTTTCTACTTTAGTGTGGTTTCACATGGCACAAACACACTCACACGCACGCACTCACACGCACCCACACCTACTTATCTACCTGCATACATGCACGCACACACCCCCTCACTCACACCCCACCCTCACACACATACATATGATGCATTGTATACGACGTGGATAGTTTACGGGAAGTAAACATCAGGATATTACAATTTTATGGTGTTTTGGCTACGTTTGTAGAATAAACTGGCATTCAATTTGAATCTTTATAGTATTGTATTCTTGTGATACTGTTGGTGTTATAGGGGATCGACCGATTGACGTTATTAAGTTGTTGTTGTTTGGGGTTTATGAACGCACTATCACACTCCGGGCAGGAGTGATCGATGTTTGCGTCGAATCGAAATGAGTAGAACTGAGAGAAACGATGCATCACTAAAGGGGGCTCGGATCACAGTTCATAGTTTCATTTTGCAGTTGAGATGGCGAAGTAGTAGCCGTGGCAAATGAGTATCAGACGTATATACCAGAGAGGAGATATTCCATGGGCCATTGCCATAACGTTGGGCTAGTGTGCTGATAAATTGTGTAACAGAAAGTGTATGTAAGAGGCAATTAAAAAGGATGTGGTTGATATCACCGTAGGCACCACAATCACAATTTGGGGAGGCTCTTTGGCGAATTTTAAATAAGTAGGCCGGTGTAACGGCAACTCCAAATCGGATTTTTGAGATCAAAGAGATTGCAGCTCTACTGAGAGTGGATTTCTTAAACCATGGAGATCCCTTCGTTAGGGGGGTACGTCGGAATAGTTAAGAAGATGGGAAACCACGTGGTTAGATATAAGCCGTGCACCATCTCTCCAAGAGAGGGTGACCGGTTCCATCGGTGCGGGGAGATGAGCCGCCCCCCTAGCAGGGCGGTCAGCTGTTTCGTTACCCGAAATATTTGCATGTCCCGGGACCCACAAGAATTCAATTGTATTGCTTCGGTTAAGGTGTTTGGAGATTTCTAAACGACATATATCACCTCCCACCAATCCGTCCCCGGATGCATACTGGGTGAGCTGATGCTTAGAAGAGCACTCAAAGAGTCCGAACAAAACAGGATCGTGGAATTGGAAATACAAAGAGTAGATCGCAGAGCTTGATAAAGGGCATCAATCTCAGCAAAATAATTGGAAAACCCCGCAGGGAGAGACACCCGTGCAGACGTTTGTGTTGTCCATTTTATAAACGCCGCTCCCGCACTGCTGGGGTAACGGAACCGTCGGTAAATAGGTGGAAAAAACGTTAAGTCACCGATGCCGAGTGTTGGGACATGAAATGGTGGAACCGTTGTGGTGTAGACGGGTCCCCGCGATGTAGGTCGGCAGTCAAAAGAGTCGCCTGCGGTTGGTGGACTAAGTAGTCCACTAAGTATAGCGGTAGCCTGGGGAAACTGGGCATGTCCTCTAATTCTCGACACTTCCGAAAAACTAATAGGTAAATCAGAGGATAGCGTGTAGAAGCAACTATTTGGTAAAGTGGTAAGCGTGCACTTAACAAGAGTTGCGCGTACAATGGCGTTTCTCAGTATTGGAATAATTTGACAATAAATCGGACTGTGAGGTCTACCTACCGTCGCAGAAGAGGCTGCATTCCCAGCTCCATTAACACCTTTTTCATAGAAGGTTTGCCCCCTACCCCAAGTATGGCTTTGCCAATGCGGTAAAGGACAGACTGTTTTCCTCTGCCACACCTTAGGGAGATAAGTAATGACTATCAAACCGTAATCTAATTTAGCCTGGCATAAAGATAAGTATATGTGGTACAAACTCAGGGGGTGTGCCCCCAGTTACGCCCTTGCAAGTAACGGAAAAGGGTACTAGAAGCCAAAAGGGATGAATGCAGGTGCATCACCTGCGATTTCCAATTCAGGTTACGATCCAGGTGTAACCCAAGAAATTTGACGGATCTAGCTAAAGGAAGAGGATTTTCCCCAATAGACATCTTTGCATGTAGCAGAGGTGGGCCGCGTTTAAAGAAAATCGATACGCATTTATCAGGGTGGAACGTCAGTCCTTCGTCCGATGACACAATGTTGGAGGACGTTAATTAAAAAACGTCAGTCCTAGTCATTGGGCTTCCAAAGTAGGAGGTCTAAATCGGCCTGAAGGGTGGTCGGAGACTCACGCACAGTATGTATAGCGGTTTGGTATTATAAAACTTACGTCGTCGGCATATAAAAGAAGTTGTCTGTGCTTAAACGGCAATGTACTTAATGTGTGAATGTATGGGATAAAAAGGAGAGGACTAAGGGACGGGCCCTGGGGGAGATCTTGGGAACAGAAACGTGGGGATTGTAACATATAGCGAGGATAAAGGTAAATGCGGCGATTTGACAGAAGGTTGATAAAAAGTGTAAGTAGGGAAGGTGGGAAAGTAAAGTGGCGTAATCCTTATATTAATGTGCCAACAGACACAGAATCATGAGCATGGAAAATATCTAAAAAGTGGGCTAAAACCCCTTGGTTCTGATGCCACGAGACTCGAGCGTCGTGGGTAAGTTGTAAAAGATTATGCGTAGTAGAAAAAGACTTGCAAAATGAATACGGTCCCTTCGGCCAGAGGCCAACGCGTTCCAGGTAAAAGGACTGCCGCGAAACAAATATTTGCTCCAACAGCTTACGAAGTACGGAGGCGAGCACTATCGGTCTATAGTGTGCTGCTTCTTCACCCGACTTGCCCGGTTTGAGGATAGGGAGCACGTAAAAAGTGTTCCAATCTCCGGGAAAAATTCCTGTGGTAAGGATGAGAATAGCACACAGTAAATAGGTGGAGAAGATTGGTCGGAAAATTACGAATCATGTCGTAAGAAATACCGTCAGGACCCGGCGTAGAAGAGTGAGTGTGCTGTTGGAGAGCCATTTGTATTTCGTCAATGGTAACCGCGGAAATCAACTCCCGTCTCCCAGGAAGAAACTCCACAAAACCGTCAGGCGGGTCCTCCACCTCCGGGCTCTCGGCTGCATAGTCTGGGGTTAGAGAACATAAAAAGTCTAGTTGTAATTAAGGGTTATAATCTATGGGAGATATTGGTCCCCGAACACGCGAAGTGAACCATCGGAGTTTACGCCATATCTCGCAGGTCGATACGCAGGGTGAGAGATGGGAACAATAATTACTCCACCTAAGGTGCTTCGCCTGTTGTAGAATCCGTCAAGTTTGGGCATATTGTGGTTGTGTGGCCAAGTAGAGGGATCTGGTAGGGGAGGATTTGTACAATCGCAGGGCCCGGCGACGTTTAGCTACTGCCGCAGAGCACTCCGGGGTCCACCACGGTGGCTTCGCAGTTCGTGTCGATGCGTAGGGACGAGATTTGGGGTAGTACTTAGGGAGCGTAGTGTTTAGCGTGGCATCCAAGAGGGCGAGGGTATTAGAGGCTAGTTGTGTGGAAGTGAGTTGAAGAAAAGCACTATACAAATCCTGCTTGAATTGGGCCCAGTCATGTATTTGAGGGCGTATCGGAATATGGCGATGGCGTTGGGAAGGACCAAGTGGAGAAATTTGCAACAGTATAGGCCTGTGGTCACTGCCGAGGCTGTCAAGATCCACCTTCCAGGTAGAGTGTGGCCAGAGTGAGTCAGAGATAAAGGTAAGGTCGGGAGACGTCGGACGTTGGGGAGGTGGCCCATAGCGCGTAGAATCATCGGTATTTAAAAGGAGGCGGGAAGAGGCCTTAAGTTAAATAGGTGTTTGTGTTTTTAAAACATTCCGATTATAAAGTCTTGAGGAGGCCGTGGTTTTAGGTTAGAGTTATAGCTGGCTGAGGCAAAACCGGAGGTGACAGTAAATGATGAGGGTTAGTGATAGTGATATAAACTGTGCTCTGGAAACAGTCGTGTTGCCGAACTAAGTAAAAACCTTAAAGGGGAATTAAAAAATAAGATTCTACTGCCTGTGAGTACAATAAGGAGTGCATTTGCTCAACTGAAAAATGTCATTGATACGAAGGCGGAAAATAACAATTTAGCGAATGAGGTAAGGATAGTTAAGGAGGAGCTAGAACATAGCAGGCCAAGATCAAGTGGGGAAAAGAAGGTGCCAACTTTTGATGGGATTATGTGTTAACCAGCAAGGTTTCGAACATCAGTAACATCTGCTGTTGGAAGCAGTAAACTATGCTAATGTTGTGAAAAATGGCCGAACTGAGAAACTATATAAGGTTTTCGTTATACCAAAACGTACAAGTAACCTGTCCGGGGAAGAAACAAAGGGCTTAATTAAATCAAGTGTGAACCCTACAAATATGACAATTGGAACTGTAACAATGAAAGATCTGCAGAAAGGCCTTTATTGAAACTGAAAGTAAATTGGTTGTTTGGTTGGTTTGGTTTAAAGGCTTCGAGGTCATCAGCGCCCTTAAAAGATTCATGGCAATAGCCAGATATAAATTTCGCTTAAAAATAAAAATACTAGTAACAAGGAAAATACACACAAAAAGTAAAAAACAGTGGCAATAGCCAGATGTGAAACAATGTGATACATATGTCAAAAAGCATAAAAAGAGATATCTAAAATTTTAAATCCTCATATAGATGCTACACTCTGCTAAAAACCTAAAAACTCTATCAACCGCTGCTTTGTCATCCGCCAAGAACTCTGCAAGTCTGGCAGGCAGCTGCAGAGAATCTCGAAGGTGCGCTAGAGAGGAACACCCTAGCAGCACGTGACGGACAGTCAAAAGGTTGTCACACAGCGGACATAGAGGGGGGAAGGTCCCTTTTAAATAGGTAACCATGCGATAAATTGCATTGCCCTAATCTTAAACGAACCAAACTAACCTCCTCGCGCCGAGATAGGCGACAGGATGTTACCCAGTTTATCGCAAGTTTTTTCACTTCTCTAACCTTATTACCGCGGAGAGCTGACCACTCTTCGTGCCAGGACGACAGCAGCGCTCTCCGCACCTCAAGCCCAAAGTCTTCCGAAGTAACACGTGAGATGGTAATACTGGGTTCTGTAGTTGCCGTCTTTGCTGCCAAATCAGCCATTTCATTCCCCGGCACCAGGACCATGCACACACCACGTCAACGCCAGAAGCGCGTAAATCATGGACGGAATCCTCGATACGCTCTACAATAGGGTGGGGGTTGTAAAGCTCACAAAGGCTCTGAAGTCTACTAAGGGAATCGCTCAAAATCAGACAGTCACCCCATTTACGACGGCGCACATACAAAACGGTATATCCGGTATATTGGATAAAGCTCTGCAGTAAAAATGGAAGTGCTATTTGGAAAACCGAATGTATGTGTTTCGGTTCCATAAACATAAGCACATCCAACACCCTTGGTGCTCTTTGACCCATTGGTGTAAATACATCGACGGTCAGTGTAACCTGACAAAAATTCTAAAAAACACGTGCGGATACTTGAAATAGGCATCGTGGACATCCGGTATACGGTCATCCCAAGATCTACATAAGGCGTGCCAGATAACCAAGGGGGGGGGGGGGGGTAAAGCTTCTCGCCCCTGGCGAACATCCTAGGCAGTGCCACTCCAACTTCAATAGAAGATCTTGGAAACGAAACCCCGCAGGCTTAGGACTAAGGGTGCTATTCTTATACCGTTCTCTGAGAGTGGTGGTGAAAAAATAAAGCGAACGTTGGGTGCATAGGCATACAGCTAAGCGCACAAGCATAATTTCCCAAGAGAATCCCACGCCGGTATTGCAGGAGGTTCTGCGGACTCGGCGTAAAGGCTCACCACTGGGCTTGTTGGAAAAACTCCTACTGCAATGCGGAAGCCCCTATTGTGGACCACGTCTAATCTGCTTAGCACAGATGGTCGTGCTGACGAATAAACAATACATCCATAGTCTAGTTTGGATCGGATGAGTGCGCGATACATTCGCAACAAAATTGTCCGGTCCGCTCCCCACGATTTGCTACTTGGTACTCGCATATTTAGGGAACGGTCACATCGTGCTCTTAGCTGTACAATATGCGACGACCAACTAAGCTTCCTGTCCAAGATCAAACCCAGGAAGCGCGTCTCATCTGCGAAGGGAAATAAATTGGGAGCGAAACGGAGCGAAGGTGGTAATCGTCTCCTACGACGCCAGAAATTAACGCAGATTGACTTCTCAGTTGAGAAACGGAAGCCGGTTTTTTTTTTTTTTTTTTTTTTTTTAGCTCCATTCTCTAAGGTTGTACAAACTTTGCTGCAGGCACCGAGGTACGAACGCCGTGCGCTGAGAAGTGCAACAGAGAGCGAAGTCGTCTACCTACGAATAGGTATGATGAAACTCCAGCTGGAACACATTTCCAGATGGAGTTAATTGCTATAGCAAAGAGCGTGACACACTATACCGAACCCTGGGGGTACTCCCTCCTCCTGAACAAAAGAATTAGAAAAAACCGAGCCGACCCTTACTCGGAAAAAGCGGTCCATAAACTCCTGAATGAACAACGGTAGGCGTCCACGTATGTTCCAGGTATACAGGGAACGTAGAATCCCTGCTCGCCAGCACGTGTCATATGCCTTCTCGAGATCGAAAATATGCCATCGAAAATATCTGTATCGATATTGATGGACGGCCTACAGTTGAACGGCGTCGTCGAAAACCACACTGGATGTTAGTCAGTAGGTTACGACTTTCTAACCACCATACCAATCGTCCATTGATCATACGTTCCATCACCTTGAAAACGCAACCGGTGAGGGAAATAGGACGACAGCTAGAGGGAAGATGACGGTCCTTTCCAGCCTTCAAGATGGGAATAACGTTGGCCTCCCGCCAATTTTCTGGGAGTATACTGTCAACCCAAACACGATTATAGACCTCGAGCAGGAATGCCTTACCTTCGGGAGAGATCTGTTGTAACATTTGCACATGAATACCGTCCGGTCCCGGTGCTGATAATCGCGAAAATTTAAGAGAATGTTCTAGCTCCGCCATGGTGAAAGGCGATTGCAATGTTCTAAATTTCTAGACCGAAACGCGAAGCCTTGAGATTTCACCTGAGTTTTAATTGGAAGGAACTCAGGGGAGTAGTTTTCCGAGCTAGACACTTGAGCGAAAGCACTGCCAAACCAAACGTGTTCGCAACTTCGGATGGATTAACAACAGCTCCTGAGGCTGTTTTCAGCCCCGCAATTGCTATATGGGTGGATCGATCAGCAACACGCCTTAATCTATTCCACACAACCGAGGAAACCGGTTAAATGAAACTACAAATTTGCTCCAAGATGACTTTTTGCTATCCTTAATGACTTGTCTGAACCTGGCGCGCGTTTTCTTGTATTGGATTAGGCTACCCAAAGTAGGGTGACGTTGGAAAACCCTAAGAGCACGCCTTCGAACACGAATGGCATTCCGGCATTCTTCCGTCCCCCAGGGGACAGGAAATCGACGGGGGTGTGTAGTCGACCGCAGAATGGACTGTTCAGCAGCAGAGAGAATTGTCTCCGTGAGATGCTGCGCTAAATCATTCACTGGGTCGTGCTAGTTGTACGTAAAGACAGCCAACTGGGTGTAAAGATTTCAGTTGGCATGGTTCAAACACCATCTGGGCATACGTGTGGAACATGTATCTTGCGTAAGAGACTAATAAGACACGGAAAAGTGGTCACTAGAGTGTAAATCAGAGGTGGCATTCCATTGTAAGGAGACTGCCAGCTGAGGTGAATAAACTGCAAAATCAAGGTGCGAGAAACTACTGAAAGAGTCAGAAATGAATGTAGGCTCTCCAGTGTTGAGGAGAACTAGGTTGTAACTACCCAGGAAGTCAGCGAGGAGCTTGTCACAAGCGCGACTTGAGCCCCACAGTGGGCGGTGCGCATTGAGGTCTCCCACAAACAGAAAGGGTATTGGTAACTGGGAAACTAGATCTTGTAAATCAATGTGCGAGAAGTCATGGAACGGAGGCAAATATAAATAGCAAGTGGTGAAATGGATGTTTGGCAGTAGGATCCTTATTGCAACTGATTGGATATCAGACCGTAATGGTACAGATTGCATATGTATGTCATCTCTCACAAGTATCATAGAGCCGCCATGTGCCGGTACAATCTCTTCTGGTGTAACATCACACCGTACTGGGGTGTATCGCCTTAGATGGAAAGCCTCTTGAAGACGCAGCTTAGTCTCTTGCAAACATACGACCAAGCGTTCGTTCTCTTTGAGCAAAAGCTCAAGTTCTGGTCGTTGTGCTCTAATACCACGCATGTTCCATTGTAGGATAGCCATATTAATATCTGTGTGGGATAAGTATTCCAAGGTAATTGCATTACTTCGTAGTAGACGGTGGTCGATTCAATTTAGCCCTTTTGTGATCTTTTTGGCTTACACTCTTTTCAGCTTTATCCTGCCTCTTTTTCACTGGGGTTCTCCCAGCATAGGCAGGATCCTCTTGCATCTCCTCTACCGAGGAGGTGCGCTTCCCCATAGCAAACTTCGGTTCGAGAGTCACGAGCCGATTGCTCATGGATACAGGTGAAGATGAAAGCCGCCGATCTGTGTCCATCCCTGAGAAATCCTCAGAAGAGGATCTTCGAGGGGATGAACGCTGGCTCTTCTTTCGCTTTGGTTTACTGGGAACAGACACGTTTTCTTCCTTGAGAAAGTCAGATTTTACACACTGTTTCTTAAATTTCTTCGGTGAAGCAACATAAATAACGGGATCATTCTGACCATTGTTACACACTAGCAATTTAGACGGTGACCTTGCAGAAGTGTTCTTTTCCTTTACGGACTTGCTAGGAGACGTAGATTTACCTGTAGATGTTGAAGCTTTGGAACTGTTCTTGCTACGAGAATTTTTTGTGAAATTGTTGCCCCGGTTTGATCGTTGGTTTGAGTAGCAATTTCCCGCTTTTGTACCGACCTAGCTGCAACTCAACTACAGGTACCGGACTTTGGCAGGGGGGCTGTCGGATACGCAGGAGTTTCCGTGCTTCTGAGAAGGACACCTTCTCTTTGACTCGGATTTCCTGGATTGCCCTTTCCTCCATAAAATAAGGGCATTCTCGGGAATTAGCTGGATGTTCGCCACTGCAGTTCACACAACTGGGAGGTAATGAACATGGAGCGTCGTGAACGACGCCTCCACAGTTGACGCAGTTAGCTGCTCTGATGCAGAGTTCGCTTGTGTGTCCAAAGTGGTTACGCTTAAAGCACCTGATCGGGTTGGGGATGTATGGCCTTACTTCTATCGCTTCATATCCTGTCTTAATCCTTTGAGGGAGATCTACCCGATCAAAGGTAAGGAACAGGGTACGAGTAGGCTTCAATTCACCTCTTTCTTTGCGATAAACCCGATAAACACAGCTAACACCTTGATCTTCTAGGTTTTCCTTAATCTTTTCAACACTAAGTCCGCCTAATGTGCGGGTATTAACCACACCGCATGAGGAGTTCAATGTCTTATGCAGGTCAACACGCATTGGATAGCTGGTTAACATATTTGCTTTTTGTAACTTTGCTGCCTGGTCTGCTGAATAAGCCTCAACCAGGAGCGTGCCATTGCGAGATCTCGTGCATGACTTCACTAGACCAGTTATCTTATCCAGGCCCTTATGGATTACAAATGGACTCATCGATAAAAACTTTTCTCCTTCCTCAGTTCTAGAAGAAACTAAGCAGCGAGGAACACAGCACTCGACTACTTCCTTTACAATTACTTTGCTCTGTTTACTTTTGTTTTGAGTTTTGGAACTCATGGCACATTAATCCTCCACCATTGGAAATGTCTCCGATGGCATGCTCACATCCTGGGCGCCACCCTGGCTTAGGTGAGAGTCCTGGCCTGGACCTAGCTCACCCTAAGGTCTCACCTCCCAATGTATCGACAGAGGGACCCAATCGCCTTCAGGAGTGCATCAGCTCATGCAATGGCCCCTTCCCGGGACTGACCTTTATCAGCGGAGACGAACACAGATCCTACATGATAACCAGGGGCTGGGACTTAGGCGGTTACCCAGTCACCCCTTGCGTCTCCCCATCCACCGACAACCCGCGCGTAGGTTATCCATCAGACTGTGTACAGGGAGGTATCAAGCGCGAGGTTGCGCTGTCTACGGTAGTGATTGGCCGGTTGTAGGTGGGGTTTTATTACAACTGTTGTGTGTGTCTGAAAGTCTATCTAAAACCGGTATCCATGCTTTATGTCCACGCAGTATTTCTTCTTTGCGATTTAAGTTGTCTTTGTGTTTGTAGATTTCTATGGCTTCCCTTTGTAGTCGGGCATAGTAGTTAACCCTTTCATGCCTGGTGTGTATTATAAGATACATAGGCTTTTTTTCCTATTTGTACTAGTTTTAACATTTTTTTCTGCTATATTCTTGTTATACTGTCTGTCACCAATTAAAAATATATATTTGAGACGTTTTGAATTGTAAAAAATTATTTATTTTTACAATTTATACTGTAGTGTTTTTTATATATAAGAAAAGAAGCAAAATCCATGCAACCGCAGTCAAATGATACTCCGTCATCATCCACGTGTGCCATCACACCGATTATTTTACGTGGGCCCTCCCCGTCCTTTACCACAGGCACATTTGACTGCGGTTGCAGAGACTTGAACTCACGACCTCAGGCTTTGAGTGCATGGCCAGTGCACTACGTGTTACCTTAACGATCATGGCTAATCAAGCCAGCAGGCCGAAGGTGTCCCAGACCACCTAATCTAAACCGGTTTAGATTTAGAGGAAGAACGGCATAAGTAGCAAAATAATTCAGGCATGAAAGGGTTAACTGTAGAAGACAGCACTCGGGTTTCTTTAAGGTTGACATCATGGCCGAATAACAAGGTGTGCTCTGCCACAGACGAATTATCCGTATGTCCCAATCTGGTGTGACGCTCATGTTCTTTTATTCTGGTGGGTGATACTGTCTACAGATCAAAGACCTCTTGAGATCGGCCACCCACACACATCTGCTGGTGTATATAAAGTTCCCTGCAGTTGCGGCGAAGTATATATGGGCACTACCATTTGCAGTGTGGCCACCAGAATAAAAGAACATGCGCGTCACGCCAGATTGGGACATACAGATAAATCGTCTGTGGCAGAGCATGCCGTGTTATTCGGCCATGATGTCAACCTTAAAGAAACCCGAGTCCTGTCTTCTACAGTTAACTACTATGCCCGACTACAAAGGGAAGCCATAGAAATCTACAAACACAAAGACAACTTCAATCGCAAAGAAGAAATACTACGTGTACATAAAGCATGGATACCAAGTGATGATGGAAACAACAGTCTCTGAAACATGTTCCATAATTGTATTATAGATTAGTGAAGCTTGAGTATCAAAACTTCAATTTGAAGTACTTGGTATTTTTTAAAAAATTTTACAGTGTATCCCAATAACAAATCAACTGTAAGCACTATTTTTGACAACCATTAAAGCAATAGAACTACGAGACATTACATTTTATAGTTAAAGCCCTTACCCTAGAAACCTTAAATCTAAATTATCCAACTCACGAATGGTCACATTTATACACAAATGGTTCCCTCTGTGATACCAATGATGGGGCTGGGGCAGGTTGTATATCACAGTTCTTTTCCTTTTAGAGAAATGTTGCAAGAAACACCACAAATTTTGATGGAGAAATAGCAGCTGTTTATATCACAATGCAAAATATATCTCCCTGGCTGCATCAATGTAAAACTATAGTTATTCTTTTAGACTTACAGGCTGCTATACAAGCACTAGTAACACTCCTTAAAACGGAAAAAATTAAAGAAATCCAAAAGATGATTCAACAAATTGTAAACTGGGAAAAAAGTTGAATTACAATGGATTCCATCTCATTGTGGAGTGGCAGGTAATGAAAAACCAGACTTTTTGGCACGGAAAGATACCGAAATCAAACAGAAAGCTATTATAAAATGCACTTATAAATCAATAAAATGCATTGAAAAAAGAAAAATAGATAAAAAGTGTACAAATAAAATAACCTACGAGAACAAAAATTCAAAGTAGTTATAAATTGTACAAAATCCTAAAATAGTTCCAAAATTACCAAGAAAATCGGCTATTGCCACCTTTCGTCTCATAATTGGACATGATCATGTAAGTAACCTTCTCTATAGCATTGGCCTTTCAACCTCACCAAACTGCTTACTGTGTACCAGAAAAGTAGTTACAAATATTGGACATCTAGAATCATGCCAATCTTTGAAAATGTATCTGACATTGTCACCAAATACTGGGAAGCTAGAATGACTTCAATGTCAATTCCTGAACATTAGTCACACACACCACATATACATACATTACTCTTTTATTCCTTACCTTAGTCATAGTCTCCTTTCAGCAAGAATTGCATAACTTGGCATGCATTCCTACTATACAGATGCTGGCATTGAAGAGGGTTAATAGCAAACAAAATAATTCATTGTAAATAATACATTTTTATTCTTTATAATACACTGCAAATGTGTAATCCATTTCGATACGGCGAAGATAAAACTGGATGTACATTTATTAACCATAAAAATTCTATCCATTTTAGTAATGAGGGTGATATAATGTAAGTAATAACATACTCCAGGAATGCCTACTTTAGTTTTCATTGTTATCTAATTATTAACACAAAAATAACAATTTGGATTGTGTCAACTCATAACTCAAGCTCCACAAGTCTTTTGTGGGCCCTTCTGTGTCATATTGATTTTGTCACCAAGACTAAGTGCCATACCCTGAAAAAAGAAATAAAAATGTGCTTTACATAACCAAAAACATATGAAAGCAACTAAAAGGATCAGAATCATATTATTTTTATGCTTCTATGTACAAAGCAAGAACTTGTTGTAATGAATGCTGTAAAATATAATAGGAGGGCAAGAAACTTTTTGAAACTTTGGACACTGTTTACCTCTACTGCTGGATATTTCTGTAATTGACTAAATTTATGACTATTGGTGTGCTTTGGACTAAATAAAGCACATCTGATGCAATCCATTCACATGACTTCCTTTACCAACGATGGCATATATTCTTATATATTATACTATTTGTACTATTAACATGACTGTTCTACCGGGAGAGCAAAATATTTTCAAACCAGTTGCACAGTGTTTTTCCACTAGGTGTGTGGAAACATAACACACTGCTGATGTAAGCAAAGTCATGCTGCTGACGTGGTTTTGCTCTGTAGTGTGAAGTGACTGTAGTTGAGTTGACGGTGATGTGATGTGGTTCAGTTATTACGAGGGATTTATTATTTTGTCCTGTACTTAGTCACAAAGTGTATTATACCTCAGCATATGTTTTCTACTGCACAGCATGTATTTATTTATGATTCATGTGTGTTAACTCAGTCAGCTCACGAAGTGAAATTAAGATTTGCAAAAAGATTTCCAAGTGTAAAAGTTCCAGGCCGTACAACAATCCATGAACTTTACAATACATTTCCGGCCAAGAAATCCATATGACGGCGTACAGTTCTTACCGAAGAAACATTAGACGACATTGGTCAATCTTTAGAGAATTCCCCCTAAAATCACTTATGCGTCATTCACAAGTTAGGCATTTTTTATGCCTCAGTGCAAAGAGCTACTAAATTGCTGAAGTTAAAACTATGCAAAATAATTGTGTCACATGCTCTTCAACCAGGTGACCCTGTAATTAGGCACACATTTTGTGAATGGACTTTCAATAGTATATACAATGGCAAAGTAGACCCACATTATTTTTCATGAATGAGGCTTGGTTCTATCTTCACGGATGTGTGTGCACAAAATAATCACTATTGCAGCTCTGAGAAACCTATGGCCAAGTGCATCAACCTCGGTAAATATGAGCTGTTACGATACAGCGGTTAAATTATTACCATGGTAAAGTGATAAAAGCTGTGCACCATTGCTAATCCTCGGTTTGAATACCGCGGTTTCATAGCGCCTGGTTTTCTCGCTATTTTTCTCCTCTGAATCAATTCTGGTAGTATTCAGAAGGCAGTGATTACTTTCAACGTTCACTTTGTTGTGTTTGTTATTGAGTGGTGTCTATTTGTGGTGTCCATAACCTAAGTTTTAAGGGCATTTCATTTGCGCGATGGACCAAAATAAGAAAATAGACGTTAAGCCCTCAAAGCGCTCTAGAGTGCCAAATTTTAGCGCTCATGAGAATTCAGTTTTATTGAATTTAGTGAATAAATACAAGCCCATAATATAAAACAAAAAGACGGATGGTGCTACCATTAAAGACAAAGAGAATGGTTGGCAAAAAATCTGTCACAAGTGTAACTGTGTGCCTGGTAAATTAATGCATACAACATTTATAATTTGTATGTTTTATTATCATTCTACTGTATGCATTCGTCTTCTTATTATTTGTTTAATGTGCAGGTACCACAAAAAGGGCACACACAAACTTAAAAACTGTATACGAAAATTTGAAAAAAAAGGCGAGGAGAGCTTAGGCCAACAAGAAAGTAGAAACATATAAGACAGGGGGTGGATCTAAAGCATTACCAAAACTGGAAGAATTTAGATAAAAGGGTGCTTGCGATGGTCACAGAAAAAAATGTATATGTTGCTAGCCCTCACAACTCAGATGTGGGTTATGCAGTTTTATGTACTGAGGTGATAACGAGGCAATGGCATCTGAAACCCTGTGTATTATGCAACATGCCGTGGTTCTGTCTATGTCACTCATGTCACCAATTACCCCTTGAAATGTTCCTAAACCAAACTAAAACTAAACCCGAGCATAACAGCCCATGAAGGACCATGGTCTACCGCCCAGCTGCTGCGTCCACCACCTCTGCCCACTACAGGCGTCACTGGTGGGGTGCAGTACTAGAGAGTGGGACGAGGTCAGTATCCCGAGCCCTCCCTGCCAGTTATGCAGTCTTCTCAACCTGGGGCCACTACTTCTCCATCAAGTAGCTCCTCGATTGGTCCCCCCGGGTGCTAACGAGGCTGAGTTCACCCCGTGCCAGACCTCCCAGAGGGGAAAATCCCCATGCTGATACCGAGGATCAAACCCGGGTCCTCTGCACCAGAGGCCAGCACGCTACCAACTGCGCTACGGAGGCGGTCCTTGAAATGTTCCAGTCACGTAAAATCACAGTGCTGCAAGAAGGCGATTTTTAGGCGATATTGGATAGTTCCTTGCTGTAGGAAACTCGAGTTGTTGCCCAATTTCATCTAAAATCGAAGTTACTGTTTCTTGTTCGAAACGAAACGTCATTCAGTTCTTCAAACAGATCCCTCCTGTCTTCTAATATTCTTTCTTCGTTGCGTTCAAATTGATGGAGATACTGAAGATGCAACATATAATTGTTAAAGTCCATGTTGGATTCTTTACCGAGGTTTTCGTTGAAAACCGGTCCCCAGCGAGTGGCAAACATTTTACCACGGTTAAACGCCGGTAAAGTCGAAACCGAGCTTGGTGCAACAGAAATACAACTTTACCCTGGTAAACTATAAACTTTACCGCGGTATTCTCTTAACCGGGATTGGTGTACATGGCCACTAGTATTGTTCATGAAGTACACATCATGATGAACAAATTGGTGTATGGTGCGCCATTAGTGGAGAAAGAGTTACACGACCAATATTTTTCAAGCCAACAGTTGAGGCACGTACATGCATGAATACAATTTTGCCCCTTTTTTTTGGAGAATTAGCAGACAGCGAGTGTGATTTTGCCTTTTTTCAAGAAGGCTCCGCGACAGCTCAGATGGCCAATCTTTCGATCAGAACAATTGAAAGTGTGTTTCAGGACAGATTAGTACAGGAATTATTAGTACAGATTTGTGGCCCCCTTAGTCCCCCGACCTAACCCTGTGTGATTTCTATCTTTGGGGTAACTTAAAACATAAAGTGTATAAGACAAACACACACACCCTGGAAGAATTAAAACAAAATATCTGCCAGGAAATTGCCAGCACTTCTCAATGTGAACTATGGTGAGCAATGGATAGTTTCCCAAAGAGGTGCCAAAAATGCATGATAAACAACAGTGGCCAGTTTCAGCATCTCCTTTCATAAAGTTGGTAAGTAAAGTCTTACCATGTTCTATGGTTTCATCTCAATCTTTCTGTGATGGCAGCAGACGGCAACGAGGGCTGAAGATGCGGGCAGGCAAAACACCATGCAAGTCAGTTTGTAACTTTTTTACTCTCTCGGTATCACGGCTATGCTCCTCATGTTATATTTTACCCAGAAATTGCTTCAAGTTGAGCCAGAAAGTTTCAACATGTGCAAACAGCATTGAAATGTGCATTCATGGTAAGCTCTTGTGATGGAAAGAAAGAAAGAAAAGAAAGGAAGTAAAAAGAAATAAAAAAATACACAAACACGAATCTGTCTCTCTTATCTCTATTTTGGATCAAATGTAATAGTTCCTCTACCTGCAATAAGTATGTGAACAGAATATAAAATTTGTTTTTCTCATTTCTTTCCTTTTGTCATTCTTTTTAAGTTCAAATGTGAACAAGTTTTAATGTTACTAAAGTTCTGTTAGCATTTTTGCATTTCAATCACATTTATTTTACGAGGGTGGATCAAAAAGTAACTGGAAAAAGTTTTTTTTCAGACATCATAATTTCCTTTTATTCAAATTTAATTACAAGCTTCCAAAATAATGTCCTTCTGACATTACACACTGGCTCCAATGTACTATCCACTTTTCAAAACACTCAGAGAAGAAGCCCTTGTTTGACATCCTGTTCAGTATACCCGAAATAACACTTTAGTTCTGTATTGGTTTGAAAATAGCACCCACAAAGAAGTTTTTTCACTTGTGGAAACCTGATTTCGATAGCTAGTAGAGTGATTGCCTCTTGTGTTGCTATGATTCGATGAGTACGGGCATTGCCCTGATGGAGAATCCAACCATTGGCAGCAAGTTTTGGTCTCTTGTGTAGTCCTTTAAGGACGTTACTATAGTATTGAGCAGTTACTGTGGTGTTTAGGAACCATGTGGTCATAAATTACCCCAATTTTGTCGAAAAACACAAGATGCATGACTTTCCTCGCACTTTGTTGCACCTTTGTTTTTCTTGGCCTTGGGCTGTCGGGGTGTTTCCATTGTGCACTTTGCTGTTTGGTTTCCAGATTATAGTGATGAAACCAGCTCTCATCACAAGTTACAACCTGGTCTGGGTTACCTCTGAAGCCTTGTGATCCACTGCTGGCAGGTCATGACCCGATGACACATTTGTTCCTCATTAAGCACTCACGGAATCCATTTTGCCGCCACTTTTCTGTAGCCCAAATCATTACAAACTGTCTTCAACTGACCCATAGGAAATGTGCATAATGTCTGGTATCTTCGCTATCGTTAGTCTTCTTGCAACAGGACATCAATGGTGTTGCTGTTCACCTCAGTTTTTGAAGTGGAGGGCCGTCCTGAAAGTTGAGCATCTTCAAGACTTTTTCACCATCTTGAAGTTTTTTATGCCATTCAAAAACATGTGTTTTTTATAAAGCTTGGTCTCCATATGCTTGTTGTATCATTTACAACGTTTCAGTTCAATTTTTTCAGAAGAACACAAAATCGAATTGCCGCTCGCTGTTCTAACTTGAAATCCATGTCGGGTCACTGAAACACATGCTTATACTATGGCTCTCTCAGACAAACTGAACAAAGCACGGACAGTGTGGCGCCTATCCCAGCATCAGTCAAGGTCAGACCTCTCTGTTACCACGATTGGTGAATTTTGACGAGCGCATGTTTAAACAGAAAAAAATAATTCCCGTTACATTTTGATACACCCTCGTACATGGGCTCATCCCATTTACTATAGACATGACAGCATCAGAGACAGAATGCAAACCCACTAACTTCTCACAAAAAAATTCTGCTATTGATAGTTACTGCTTTAGCCAATTGAGCAACAAAGCTGATAGTTGAATCACAGGTTTCATATACCAATGTAAGGTATAACTAGAGCCCAGATAGTTCTGTTCTAAAAGTCAGTAGAATAGGTACATATATATATATATATATGTATTTAAAAATCTTGAACTAAAATACTAAGAAATATGTAACATCATAATATAATTTTTTCTGCTTTCTTGAAACATGGTGTGCATCACTCAAAACTTGTATTTTCCTTTAGCTGTTCATTTTTCAAATTATGGTCTACATAACAATAAGGAACAAACACTAGTTTCAAATTCTCAAACATAAAACTTTTTCTGTTATCATGTACGATGGCTTTGTACTGACTAAATGATTGCTCAACTTCACATGAAGTAATGGGTGCATATTTAAACTTGCATAAATCCTCTGGGGTGTACTCAATTTAAAAGACATTGGTACAACCTTCATTTAGCACTCTGTTAATAGCACTGATTGTCTTGAATCCTGGGTTTTCTGCAAACTGGAAGCAAGCTCGACTGGCCCTTGCACACTTTCTGGAGGTTACTACAGAATGAACAACATCAAGGCCATCCAAGAGTTTCATAGAAGATAGCTCCAAAGATTTAATGACAATAGATAAATGCAAAAAATTACTCTGGATGTAGGCAATATCATTTTTAAGCTTCATGTCACTAAATGACTTCTTTGTTGTTTCCACAGAAACTGCATCTTGGGAATCAAAGTGCTGAAATCTTGTTTCACAAAGTCAAAATTCTTCACATAACAATGCACAGCAACAATCCAGCTCCCCATCTTGTTAGTTGGTTGAGGAGGGAGTGGAAGTTAAGGAAAAAGCTCTTTGAATTTATCTACTCTGTTGTAAGCCTTTAAAAAACACTTATATTTGAAATCAGTATGTCAACATTAGGCAATTTAGTTCGAACCAGTTCTGATGTGCGATGGAATGCATGCACAAGGCATGTGAGATGTAAAATTTTAGGATATAAAACTTGCAAAGCTGTGGCAGCTTTGCACATGTATGGTGCTGCAAAAGTCCCATGGCATCATTAAATAACTTGGCAATGTTTTGATGGTTGCATTTTCGTAACACCTTACAAGTTAACACAGGCTGACTTACTTCATTATCTTTCAACACGCCCACTATCACATTTCCAATGTGTCTTCCCTGAATATCAGTTATCTTGTCAACTGAGACCCAAATGGGACCCTTGCCAATTTCCAGATGAATTGACTTGATTATTTCCATATATAAGTCAGGTACATAGTTCTTTCTGATTGTAGATTCGTCTGGCACAGTTTCATTTATGTATTTTTCAAGAAACACACAGAGCACTGGATTTTTACTTCCAGACAGGTATATCAGCCCAAGCCATAGGACAGTATAGATCACTTGCAAATTGAGATTTCTGAGGTCCTGGATGTTTCCGAGTTTGAGGTTCAGTGAGTAACAGCTGCTTTTGAAACGTGATCTTCAAAGCACAAGCTCAATGACGTGATGTGGGTAAGTGTTGCAGGACTTGAAAATGTTGAGAACAAGGTACATTCTTTTTAAACCAGAAAGGTAAGCCGATTAATAACACTACACAACACTTATTTATAATTTACTGGAACATGTTTCGGACACTGACTTTCCTCCATATCAACCAGACATTGACTCAATGGTTGATAATGAAGCAAAGTCAGCCTCCGAAACATGTTCTGGTAAATTATAAATAAGTGTTGTGTAGTGTTAATTAATCAACTTACCTTTCTGGCTTAGACTGAATATTACAACACTGTTTTCAAACTTCCAAGAAAGAAGATAAGGTACATTCTTCTCACAAACCTGGCAAAAAGGTAGCTTTCCATCTGTGCAAAAACTGTTGAATTCTTCTGTATAATGCTTTAACCTTACATATAGCGAGGTTTTCTCCTTCGGCATGTTTTAGTACAATATTCAACTTGAAGTTAAATGCTGAGGTGTGTGACGGGTCAAGGGAACTTAAGAAATAAAATTTTCGGCTGCATACACTAAATTTTGCCAAGACCACGGGAAAAACCGTCAGAGCAAGGTCGCCAGACAATGGAGAACAAAGGATATGGAAATCCTTTAGAAATCTTTGTAAAGGTAATAGTGACGCTGTGTGCAGTGAAGCAAAAACCCCTTAAAAAGCACCTGCCAAATCAGGGCATGCTTATTGGTGGAAAGTCGAATGTCGTGGACCTAGCATGGAATTCCACAAATGAGGGCAACCACATGGCCATGAAGAAGTGGTAATATTAGGGGACACATGAAAATGACAAAACCAGCGAACAAGCTGTGGCGACACTCACTTGCACACTTCATCACGAACTGGCACATGTCCAAACTTACGCACTTAATCACGTGAGTGTAATGATCTCCAGTCTCCTGCCGTAAGCCACTTGAATGTCAGTGCTGGGAAAAACAAAGTTGCACCGGGTATATGGTTGCGCAGAAGAAAGTTGTAAATGTGGACTGGAATAAAGGTCTCACTATAAATGTGGTATTCATTTCATCAACATCCTTGTGATAGAGTCTCAGCCGTGGCAATACTGTGAGATCTAAGAATAATATCCAGCTGCAGGTGACACAAGACAAAGTTACTGTTCAGTCTACACATGCTAATTGATGCATTCTTGAGATGGCATAACTTGGACATCCAGTGGCAATGTGCGCATCATGTGACAGAGGAACGTGCAAACGGAAGCAAATGGACAGTGAGATTCAACACAGCATTTTTTACTGTCTCACACTTCTAGCACATGCATATATTGTAAAGTGAATAAAATTGCAACTAAACAAGGCAATATTAATAAATATATAAAAATATATACTTAAAGAAATATATGTACATATATGTACATTCAAATTACATTTTTAGGCTTTCGTTGCATGAAACTCCAACATAACACAAATTTATTATCTTAATGTCAATAGGACAAAACATGTAATTACATAAATATCTGGGCCCTAGATATAACATATCAAAGCCTGAAAAACTTATTTTGGAAGAACATAAATCAGGACTGAGGTACCCATTTTTAGCAGATAAGCAAGTTATATTATGTTAAGTTTGAAAATAACATCTACCAAAAAATAAACTGGGTCTGAAAAGGTCAATTATAAAGATAAAAATAGTATATTCTAACATGTTAATTTGCAAAAATTCAGTGCCACAAAAAATTCATGGCATCTCTGCAGACAGTAAGCTGGATATATGCAATATGGCTCTCAACTATGATAACTGCCTGGTCAGTTTCTAAATAACAATAAAATTGCACATATTAGGTTAAACTGCCCAGTTCATACTGAACACCATTTTTAAATGCTGTTTGGTTAGATCACTCTACATGGTAAATATTGCCATATTTGTAATGTTCAGTTTTCTAATGTTATATTCTTCTCCAACGAAAGCAGCAATATCTCAAAACTTTCCAAAATGCTCTTTCAAAATGAGTGTAACAAAATTACTCACAGAGACATAAAGAAATATTGTTTGAAAATGATGTTTATATTTAAACTTCTGTGGAGAGACATACTTCATTTTAAAAAATAAGACTGATGTATATAAATCTCGAAATTGCAATTTCACAATGAAGTAAAATCTGCACACATTTCTTTTATAGTAATGGTTGCGAAAAGGAAGTCTGGTTTTATTTAAAAATAAAACCCTGTTCGCAGTTCACTTCTCTTTAATACTGCAATGTAGCAAAGCATTTTATGAATGAGCTATTGATGACAGTCACTCCAGTTCAATAATTTTGGACTTGTTCAAGTAGGAATAATTAATGAACTGTTAGATGTCACATCTACCAAGAGAGTAAGTTCCGAACTGGTTGCGCGGTGTTTTACTCGTCTCCATCCTTGATGCTTGTTGCTGTTGTTGTTGTTGTAGTGTTTAACGCCCGCTTTTACTACTACGGCACCGCAGGCGGTGACACTGATGATACATGAAGATGGAGCACCGGTGGAATGAGATGGCGGGGGAAACCGGAGTACCCGGAGAAAACCCGCCCTGACGCCGCTTCGTCCACCACGAATACCACATGCGGGTCCCTGGAATCGAACCCGGGCCGCCTAGGTGGTAGGCGAGCGCGCTAGCCGCTCAGTCACGGTGCCGCCGGCTTGTTGCTGTCTGCTGCTATCATAGAAAGGGATGGATGAAACCATACAACATTTTTAAAACTCCTTTTAAGGTAATCCATTGGTGAAAAATGGGCAAAAATGACAACATTTTTCATTTTTGGCTTTTTATGCCATAAATAAGTTTAAACCTTTGGCTTTCATTTTCATGCTTTTGTTTACTTATCTGCACACTCACGTCACCGAGGGATTTAAATGACCATGTGCTAGGCGGTATGTCAATTTAAATGTCCAGAAACACTCAAAGTGCTTGTAATGTTTTTCCGACTCATTATCCATTCAGTTTAAGTTTGAATTACATGGATTTTTTTGACAAATTTGCTGAAACATGGTGGCTAACCTGAGAATCATCTATATGAGAAAATGTTTGGAAAATTCCAAAGTTCTTTGGCTTATCCAGAGGCAAGATTGTAAACCTTGTGGTGCTGTGTGAAGAAATAGTGTTAATTTTCTGTGTTCACATACTACTCGTATTTCTGGGTTTACATCAAGAGGATTTGTATCATAGAAAGCATTAGCAGAGCTAAGTATATAGTAATAATAATAGCTTTAGTTGTAGGCTAAAACATAAGTTGTTAATGAAGTGTAGAGGTTATAGTTGTGCATTGGGTGAGGATACTAAGTTATTGGGAAGTTTCAAAGTTTAATTCATAGCTTATAAATAATTAGTTTCTGCAATATTTTCACTATGTACAGAATAAAGGGTAAAACAGTTGGGCTTTGAAGAGAGTTTTAGCTAATAGAGCAAATGCTCTGAAACAAAAGGTAAATGTTGCAGAACATGACAGATTTGATGAAGTAAATGAAAGAATAGAACAAACTGCTGGTACCAGCAAGGGAAATGATGGTGAGGAGAAGGATGAAAGTAAGAAACTAACAGCTAGTAGTAGCAAGCTATCATTGTTTACTGTTGACAATGAACAAGGAGAAAAGCAGGGCATTTCAGATTATATGCTAGTCTATAAAGATACTTGGAGTAACATTTTCAACCCATTTAGATGCAGTGAATGTGATGCTACAGATTTGAGCACTAGTGTGTCTGAGGGAATGGGATTTGTGTCTAAATTACAGGTGAAATGCTTTTCTTGTGGTAAGGTTTTAGTTGATAGGTACACTAGTACAAGGGTGAGTGCAGATTCTAGTCGTTCACCATTTGCAGCAAATCGACAGATGATAGAAGCCTTTCTGGCAATGGGAAAAGATTATGCTGGTATGGAGCAGTTTTAAACTGTATTACAATGGGTATGAAATGCATGAGTGCATCTACTTACAATTCCTATCTCCTAGGTAGTCATGCAAATAGGTTTATCAAAAAAGGGTTTTGAGTATGGCACATAAAGTGGTACGTTAAGCACATATAGAAGCTAATCCAGAATTTAATGAGGACAATGTCATTGATATATCAATTTCATATGATGGGACATGGCATAAAAGGGGGCATACTTCTAAATATGGAATTGGAATTGTAATAGATGCACTGACAGGACTAGTTATAGATTTTCAGATTTTATCACAATACTGTGGAGCATGCACTGGTAAAGATGGTCCTGAATTTATTGAGTGGCTTCAGAATCACAAAGAAAGTGGTAAATGTGAAGCTAATTACACTGAATCTTCCAATTCAATGGAAGCAGCTGCTGCTGTGAAAATGTGGAGAAGATCCATTGAGTTGTGTAAGATGCGATACACTACCATAATTTCTGATGGTGATTTGAAGACACATTTGGCATTGCAAAAATTTGCTATTTATGGTCCAGATATCCAGATAACTAAGGATGAATGCCTAAATCATGTGTCAAAACATTTAGTAACTGATTTGAAAAATAAAGTAAAAGAATGTAAAGCAAAAGGTAAAGTTCTTGGTGGTAAACGTCCAGGTAGACTTACAGAAAATATCATCAAGCTTGGAAATTATTACAGGAGTGGAATTAAAAAAAAAAATGTGCCAAATGTTGAGCAAATAAAATCTGCTATTTATGCTACCCTTTACCACTGCATGTCCACAGATGATCACCCAAAACACTTTAAATGTCCTGGAGGGGAAGCCTCATGGTGTTTTTACAATCACGCTCTTGCCAAAGGTGAGGATCTTCCAACCCATGAAGGTAACAGAAAAACATTTCTTTTACCTGATGTGGTTGAAGCTGTGATACCAGTGTAATTTTGGGAAGGTGCACGAAAGGTAAAACACAAAATGCGAATGAAGCTTTGCATAGCCTTATTTGGAAAAAATGTCCAAAGGAAACATTTGTTTCAAAAAAGAAAATAGAAACTGATGTAATATCTGCAATTAGTGAATATAATATGGGTTGTGAAGCTTCACAGCATTTAAAGTATGAGGTTTAGGGTAGAAATCTCAATGTAATTGGGAAGAAATTAAATAAAATTAGGGATAAACGTCGCCTGAAGTATAGTGCTAGATATTCAGAAAGTGGCTACAGAACTGCTAGGAAGCAACTGAAATTTGAAAAAAACTGCTCTGAAGGTCCCAACATATGGTGCAGGCCAGTTCTAATCAAATAAATTTGTATTATGAAGTTGCTAAACTTTAACTCCATTTTTCTCCACTTATGATTTTCTAACACATGATTATGTACAAAATGCTCCTTGGTACATAGTTTTGGAGATAACTTGTCTTCTTGAAACTTGGTACACACATTGTTCATTGTTCATTAAAACATGGGCCTAAATTTTTGCTGTACCTTAATACAAAAGTGTTTATTTCAAAAAGGAATTTGTAAAATTGGTAAAATTCTCAGAAATTGGATTATACAATTTTCAAATTTTTTTCCCTCCCAAACAAAATAAATTACAAAAAAAGAAACCAAAATAACACCAGCCAAATGTTGTAGTACTACACATGTCATTGATTAGCTGTAGAAGTTGAAATGTTCTTGGTTGAAAAGTATGCCCCAAGGAGCATTTTTTCACATAAGCTTACAAAAATTAAAAAAAGATTATTATAAAAAAGCTATTCAAGATATAAATTTCTAACTTATAATATTGTTTTAACTCTAAGCAACAAGTCTATCCCCAAAATTTGAGAAAAATTGGACAAAAGATGGCAATTTTTCAAATTCCACAGATGTGTTACTCTAAAGGCTTTGCTTACCAACTTTATGAGAGGAGATGCTGAAATGGCCACTGTCATAATCCATACATATAGTTTTGGCATCTCTTTAAGAAGCTATCCATCATATTGAAGAATGCTGACAGTTTCCTGGCAGATATTTTGTTTTAATTCTTCCAGGGTGTGGGTTTGTCTTGTACACTTTGTTTTATGTTAACCCAAAGAAAGAAATTGCAGGGGGTTAGGTTGGGGGACCAAGGGGGTCACAAAGTTAAAAGTTAAACCCGTGGCACTACAGTCGATATCAGACCAAGGCCTGCCAACCCAACTGCCAGCCTCACGCCCACATACGCAAGGTAGAGGTGGGCAATCATCCAACCAATACGGGGAGCATCTCGACACCCCCAGTCGGAAAGTTGGCTTTTATGACCAGGGCTGCTTACCTATTGCAAGCTCCTCAATTTCCTCATGATCCTGAGTAGGCACCAGTCTATACCCAGGACTTAAAATCTGCACCCCCAGGTGGGGTGGGATTGAACCCGGACCACATTCTGTGGCAGGGAACCAGGGCATGATGCCCTAGCCCACTACGCCACAGCGCAGGACCCGATTAATAATTCTGTCTTGAAACACAGTTGTGGGATTGAATTTTTAAGTTCCAGTTCTACCTCTCACACTTTCAATTGTTTCTCATCAAAAGATTGGCCATATGAGCTGTTGCAGAGTCTTGTTTAACCTCTTGAGCGATGGCCATTTAAAACGTCCACAAGCTGCCGAGAACTGCTACCCAATATCCAGCGCAGGGCATTTAAATTGTTAAATGCGCTAAAAGTGCTTCGTATATACACAGCTGTATTTTGTGTAAATATTAAGTTATTTTAATGAAATAAAAACTGATATAAAACACGTTATATGCAGTATATGTGTATGTCATCAGCAAAGTTGAGTTGCATTTACAAAACATTGAAATGGCACTATTTTGTTGCACCGTGGTGAAAAGTTAACTTTGCTCTGTCGAACGCATCTAATATAAGTTCTCTGAAAGAAACAGTAGTCGACCCATTGTATGTGTGGCTTATGCGTCAGCAAAGCAAGGCATAATGTGACATAAAGCACTAGTGTATGTGTGGTTTCTGAGTCATCAGAACAGAGCATGTTTGCAACTTTTGCTTACCCGTGTTTCGTAACTTAGTAGACTCCGTTTCTTTCTTTGTTGAAATACATACATATAATTTCCTGCTTGTAGCTGAAGGGGAAGTGGTATAAAAAGGTATTTTTGCACCAACTGGATATAACTGTATACAATTGTTTGGTAATTTGGAGAGCTCTAAACCCACACAGGACAATGACCTACCTGGACTTCCGACTATCTATAGCTTGCAGCCTAATTGAACAATACCACGTTGGGGGTAGAAAATCCAGAACCCCTGCATCCCTCAGACTTGAAGGAAAACATTATCCTAAAAGGATACCACCAACAGCAAAGAAGTCCCGCCTATCTCAAAAGTGTTTCGTGTGCCGCAAGAAGGGAATTCGCAAATGTGGAGATGTGCCCTTGTGTGTTTATCCCTGTTTTGAGGCACATCACTGCACAAGGAACATATAAAGGTAAGCCAGTAAAGTATATAGACTTTACTTAAATGTTTCATAAAGGGAAAATTAAAATAAGTTGAGTTAGATAAGGGATAAATAAGGGTTAAATCACAAACGCACAGGACGTGTATACACATTCATCCGTCATTTTAAATGGACGTGATTTCACGTCCATATTGCTGAAGAGGTTAAAAAAGGCAAAATCACACTCCATCTGTTAATTCTCTAAAAAGAAGGGGGGCAAAATTGTATTCATTCATGAAAGGGCATCAGCTGTTGACTCAAAAAAAATTGGCTCTAAACTCTTTCTCAGCTAATGGTGCATCATATACCAATTTTTTCGTCATAAAGGGGTGCTCATGAACAATATTAAACTTCTCAGAACTCCAGTAATGATCTCCTTTTATAAAGTTGATAAATAAAGCCTTTAAAAGTAGTTTTAACAATGTGGTATGGTTTCATCTGTGCCTTTCTATGATAGCGACAGACGACAAGTATCGCAGATGCAGACAAACAAAATATTGCATAGCCTGTTTCAAATATTTTTACTCTCTTGGTATAATGACTGATCATCTGGACAGAATAACTTTATAGGTACATTAACTAAAGAACAGAATAACAATTTATACAGTATGTTTATTGCAATCTGGCATTAGCTTGTTATAGCATGTAATGAGATGATGCAACAATAATATAACTATTTCTTTCTTCTCACAGTAAGGTTGCAGCTGCACTTGGGTCAACAGTGAATGGCATTTTTCCAATATCATGCATCATATTTGTTCACCAGTATTTTAGCTAAAGGAAACAGAAAATGGAGGCATCATTCAAAATGCTTGATATTTGAAACAAAGATTGATACCTGGCTCTTAGCTCTGATGCGGATGTGGCCGGTGACTGGTGCATCAGGTTTGTTGAAAGGCTTCTCAATGCTCAAATTTGCTAGCGCATCTTCCCCAAATATAGATCTTGCATACATGTTTGCAGCCATGAAACCACACTGGCCTGACAAAGCCTAGAAACGATCAAAAGGAAACAATCTTAATAAGTTACACTCATGTGATTTTCTCTAACCATCTCAACTTTACATAACCCCTTAAATATTACACTGCTCTTCTAAGTTGCAAAGCTATAACTCAATTTTTTTCAATGGCTAATTTTGGAGTAATTTTGCAGCCTTGAGCCTTTTGTTGAGTACACAGAAACGTACTAATGATTTTAGTTTCTGACAATACCTTTCTTTATTTAATGTTGGCAGAACCGCCTTATCATCTGTGTTCCACAATTGCCCTGGGTGAGCCAATCATTTATTAGTTTGTATTCAAGTTTGACACAAATGCCTTAGCCTGTGGCAGGAATTATAAACCTAGGATGTTTAACTAGGAATGGATGATTCATGCTGATATTTGTTGGTTTATTTGTGTCCATCAAAAATATATCAATTTCCTGTTATATGAACATTATATTTTATTTTTGTGAACTTTATTGCTGCATCCAAAACTATTCGGTAAAATGGAACATGACTAACATCGATTATAAGTGAAAATCGTTAAAAAAACAAAGGAAAGACAATAGTTGCTAAATTCCGTAATCAAGAAGAATAAATAGTGGCGCTTTATCAGTACAGTTGCAATTTTGACGTCAAATAGAGTAGATGTCAAATTTCTTGCAAATAGTAGTGAATCCACATAGTAATAATTGGAAAATGCTTTGGTAATCTGAAATTGTAACAAGGAATACTAAACAGTCTGACAGTGATCGCACAGAAAGGAAATATTGTACAATAAATATCTACAGATAAAAATACAAGTCAATGAAAGAAAAACTAACACTAGTTGTAAAAGCGATGCCATTGAACTTTGCATGAGAAATAGCTATAAAAGAAATAATGTCATGGTAATACCCCGAATAGTTTTAGACATTGGCTTCAAGAATATGTTTAAGGAGAGAAATAATTTATGAACATATGTTATCTAAACTCAAATAAAGTTAACTTTGGTGGAATTCAGACTAATTGAAAAAATATAGCCCTCGCAATCTTAATCTTATCCGTTATCCACTAGATACGATCCTGAAACAAAGATCCCATCGCTCCTTTTTATAAAAAAACTCCCACAAGCCTATGAACAAAAGTTAGGTCTAAGTTACGAGCATAAGGGGAAGGGGAAAGAAAGAATCACCTGAGTGGCTGGAAGGATCCTTTACAATGACCAGCGCCTGGATGAGTTTGATATCATATTAGTTTGATATCATATTAGTTTGATATCGAAAGTCAGGTCAGTTTTACACTCAAGGCCAAAGGAAGAGAATAAGTAAGACAAAGATTAAGTGGAGTGCTAGAATGAGGAAAGGATGGGAACTGGTGTGGCACAGGTGGTTTAGTATTTCCATACCAACAAGCCACTCCAGTAGTCAGAAGCTTTCATGGTCGGAGTCAGAATTATAGCCAGAAATCAGCCTTGGTCTGCTGGAGTTTTGAAGTCCAGATGTTTCGTCCACACCTGTGGTGGTGTGCGATCATTGGTGGTGTGGTCTTAGTCTTCTTGGCGAAGGTTCACTTACAACAGAATTGCTGGCACCGAATACGGCACCTCTGCCAGTGATTCTGTTGCAACTGAACCTTCGCCAGGAAGACTAGAACCTTGCCACCTATGATGTCCACTGCAGGTGTGGACAAAATGTCTGGACTTCAAAACTCCAGCAGACCACAGCTTTTAAGCCCGGAAGTAATTTCTAGCTATAAGCCACTCAGTCTTAGAAAACCTTTCAGACAAACACAACATTTGTAATAAAACCTCGCCTACACCCACCCTGCCAGTCAATATGAGCCGATCACCACCTTAGCCAGAACAAGAAGCCCTGCCCACTCCCACTATATAAGAGTGCCACAGCCATTGCTTCTGCATTGGAGCTCTGACCAGCACAGACAATGGATCATCTTGCCCTGAAGATGCCAAGCACAGTACTTGGCAAAAAGTTGTTATCTTCGATGCCTTCTACACCACGGCCTAAAAGCCCGGAAAAGATAAACTTAGCTAATAGTCACATGCACAATTGTTACCATTCCATAAACAACCATCTATTTTGAAACACAAGTACTTATTGAACGACGCTCCTGCATAATCTTAACATATTCATAAATAATGTATCTACTTACCTTCTCTGGTGTAAGGCATTTCATGTTTGTGCTACTGATTAGATGACGAAGATAGTCATGGAGATCTGTTAAGTTTGTGTTCACAGATACCTATGCAGAGAACAATGTTACAAATAAATAGCCAAGCTTTCACAAATTAAGGTAGTTCAGTAAAAATATTAATAGAATAGAATTTATTGCAATTCAATACAGTGAGACTCACAATTGAATCATGTCAATAATATGATCAGAGATAAATTTAAGGAATGAAATACTCCACTATGGTCACATAAAACAGCATTCTGGCTTAAACCACAGGTCCCAAGGTCAATTCCCCGAGAGGGAGGGGAAATTTTCTTTAAGGCAATGCATCATGATAAACAATATGAAAATTTTTAATGACACTTGAGCCATTTTGCACATACAGTGGTGTGTGGTACGATTTTTCATCTTAAGCTATATGTATCTGTGAGAAACAAAAAAAAAGTTAAAATACGTGTGGCAAAAATAAAGTTCAATAAATTTTAGTCACAAGCTTTTATTTATGAAACAATATTTATGTTTCAGAGTTTCCTGTACATAAATTCGTAGCATTTAAAAGCTTCAGCCTCAGTTATTTCATTGATAGGTTCATAGGGTTCATTTGGAATAGTGCTGTCTCCACAAACAATGATAGTATTAATATGACCATTTTGAGTTTCATTCAAGCTTTTTAATGATAGGACAATGCTTTATATGACAAATCTGAAACCTGAACCTTTATTAATATTACTGTACTAATGAAAACTCAAATGGTTTGAATAAATAATTTTAACTTGAATATCCTGATTTTTAGAAACCTTTTTGTACTAATTCCATTACCTTATTCTCCCATTCAAATTCAGCCCACATTTGTCGGAACTCTTGGTCATTGCATGATGCTGGTACAATGTAGTCCATAATGTCAATATGAATGTCATTCAGGACCACAACATTGCGATCTGAAGCTGCTCCACTGACATCATACACTGTAATGCATACATACACATATACACATATCTATTAATCTCATACTCCCTTAAGTTCACAAACAAGCAACATTTAACTGATCGGAATGCATTGCCTTCATAGCCTATAACACAGGATATATCACACACATCGAGGAACTTCACATGACCATATAGAAACTAGGCAAAAATTTGTTTTATTGTATGCTAAACATGTAATAACTAGTGACTAAGGGGTATAATATAAAAAAGGAAAAGAATAAAAATGCAAGCATAAATCACAATTTTAAAGTAATAGTGTAATTATAACAGTAAAGTAATAGTGTAGCTCATCAAATTTCTTATGCATTCACATGCAAGTACATGTGTATACATAATCACAAAAGCAAGGATGGGAAACAATAAATAAACATCCAAATATCCAAAACAAAACATAATGCACAGCAATATGCAGTGCCTCCCATAAACATTCAGTTTTGCAGAATTAAATATCATTGGGCCCCTTTTCTTGCACGTCTAAACAATATGTTGCTGTGATTTAGTTTTTTAAAATATCCATACATTTCTAGATTATTATCAATATACAAGGGTTGATCAACGAAGACTGAGACTGATTCTTTTTCACAGATGTTTATTACTCAAATTCAATGTTTACATGATCTTTTTCAAAGTAGTCCCTTCCAATTTCAATGCACTTCTTATAGCATCTGCCAGTCGTTGAACACATGCTGCAGACCATTCTTTGTCAGGTCCTTGAGAATCGCCTCACTTTTCTTGAGCACTGCTTTAGAGTTCTCAAATTGAATACCCCTAAGCTTTGTCTTTAGTGATGGGAATAAATAAAAGTCACAGAGTGCAAGATCGGGGCTATAAGGTGGATGTGATACACAGGTAATGTTGAATCAAGCCAGAAACTGCATGATTTGATTTGCGACATCAGACATTGTCATGATGAAGTCGCCACCCAGTTCGAGAAAGTTCTGGTTGTTTCTTTGCAATGTGCTTTCTCAGTGTAGCCAATACATGTAATATGCTGCTGTAACAGTAGTGTGAGGGGGAACTGCATGCTGGTAAATCATTTCATTACAGTCAAAAAATGTGATCAACACTTTCCCTGCAGATGGAACAACTTTTGCCTTTTTTGGTGTTGGAGAACCTGGCGATTTCCACACTCTGCTGGCTTGTTTTCCTTCAGGATCATAATGATGCAGCCATGACTCATCACCAGTGATAATCAATTTAAAAAATGTATCCCCTACATCAGCAAAGAGACGCAGCACCTCACGGCTTGTCTCCATTCGCACAGCCTTTTGTTCGGGAGTCAACAGACATGGCACCCAATGAGCACAAACTCGGGTCATATGGAAATGGTTGTGCATAATTGTAAACACACTGCCATATGAAATTCTGAACACTTCACTGAGGTTACGTAATGTTATATGCCGATCCTCTCGGACAATCACAGCAGCTGTGTTGATGTTGACTTCAGTCACAGCAGAAGCCGAAACACCACGCCCACCTTGCTTAACACTGACAAATCAGCCTTTGAAGCCCTTGAACCACCTAAACACTGTTGCACGAGGTAGTGTATCTTCACTGTACGCTTGCTTCAGCTTTTCATAAGTTTCATGGTTTAAATGAAAACAGATTTTGATTGCGCTGTACTGCTCCTCTCGCGTCACCTCCACTGTCTGGTATGCAAAATGCATGTAGGGTCTACAAAATAGAGCATTACTACCAACCCACCGATACAAGAGTGCTGCCACCTACCGACATTATACATAAAAACCCGCTCTTTCAAATATTTATGTTACAGATACGAAACTATCACAGAAGCCACAGGAAAAAATCAGTCTCAGTCTTTGTTGATCAGCCTTCGTAGAATAATTTGCCTGCATTGTATGATATGGCAAGCTGATGTGAGACTGCCTTTGTGGTTTACCAGGAGAAATACAAACTGGTTTGAGAATTTAATGCCATTCTGGCAGTTTGTCACAATAGCTCAATGGTTAGAGCAGCCGCCTGGTAAGCAAAAGGTCTGTGGTTCAAATCCCAGTTGAGGCATTGAATTTTTAAGTTCCAGTTCTACCTCTCAAAGAAATTCAAGATTAACAGCTCCACAAATTGCCGCACAAGTGAATGAGCAGTGGAACAAGCAGGTCAGTCCAAAAACAATTAAGACGACACTAAAAGCAAATGACTTTAATGGAAGAGTAGCCAGGAAGAAATCATACGTCAGTGAAGTAAACAGGAGGAGGCTAAACTTCACAAGGAGTACATTAGGAAGGATAAAACCTGGTGGATGATGTTTTCGCTGATGAGAGTCTGCACAAAGTGTTTGGGTCAAGTGGGGGGACTATGGTGTAGCAAAGACCTAATCAAGAGCTACAAAAGTGAAACCTTCAACCAACTGTTAAGTATGATGGTGGAGATGTGATGGTTTTGGGGGTGTATGTCTGCTAGTGGACCAGGAAATTTCGTGTTTATTGATGGTATTCTGGACAGGTAAAAATACAATATTTATATTTACAGAAAAGTGTTCAGAAATCAAGGATACAGGAAACATTCAAATTCAACCAGGGTAATGATTCCAAACGTAGTGCGTTCCTGGTTGCTTACAATTGTATGAAAGTCATTCCAACCCAGCACAGATATAATACAGTACAGACGTAATACTTAAATTTTTTGTTAATAACAACCTAGTTAATAATTTAATATAATAATTTAATAATTTAAACAAGACAAGCATAATATATTTTAAAATTAGTTACCGCATGTACAACAATATGAAAATTAAAATTGGAAATGAAGAAATAGATACAACAGATGATCACATATTTCTAGGATTGCATATTAACAAAAACTTATCATGGACAAAACATGTAAATTATATATGCAAGAAAATAAGTAAGGGTATCTATCTTTTAAATTACGTGGCACACTATTTGGATAAACCTAATTTAAGATTGATTTATTATGAAATAATTCATTCTCATTTGAATTATGGGGTACAACGTCTAAAGAGAATTTAAAACGAATATTGGTATTACAGAAGAGTTGTGTAAGGATTGTTTGTTCATTAAAATCAAGGGATTCATTAGAGAAATTTTTAAAAAAGAAAGAATTCTTAGAGTGGTTGCATTATATATTTTTCGAGTTATTTTACTAGTATATAAGGAGTATAAGGAGATATAAGGAGTAATAGCAATATACATAAATATGACTCAAGAACTAAAGAGAATATGTATAAGGAAGCGAAGAGTAAGAAATTCTTTGATAAAAATCCATTGGTAATTGGGAAAACTTTATACGATAAGCTGCTAGCCACAATTAAACAATCAACTGGTTCCAAGTTTAATAAATGCTTAAAAAATTACTTAATTGAGAGGGCTTTTTATGACATAGATGAATATCTGCAATTATGATTTTGAAGATATTTTACCATGAAGACAGTTACATTAATTATTAATCTCTGTATATGCTTTGTAAAATTTGTAATCTTGATGTATAATAACTAAGTAATCATTTACGATCTTGTAATATGTAAACTTTTCGGACGAAACTTGAAACATGTATTTCATGTCTATAAGTGAATAAACAATCACCACCACTGCCGTCGCAACCACCACCACCGCCACCGCCGCCGCCACCGCCGCCGCCACCACCGCCACCACCACCACTGCCGCCACCACCATATCAAAGACCCAATTAAAAATCTCATTCAATCGGTATTATTAAATGGGCCAGAATGTATGTATTTTATGTATGTATGTAGGTATTTTATGTAACCTGATATTTCCAACATGTATATGTTCTAAAAGGATGAATAAAGAAAGAAACTATGGGAATCCATAACAATGAGAGGGCAGATGACTTGACCAAACAGGGATCCATCAGGCCCTTTATGGGTCCTAAACCCTGCCTAGGGTTGTCCTATGGCTACATCAGAGGGGCAGTCTGGGAATGAACTGATAGGAAACATAATGAATACTGGTTGTCTGTAACAGGACACAAGCATTCAAAGATGTTCTTGAAGAATATCATCAAAAGCAGGGCTAAAGAACTGCTCAAAATGGATAGAACCATACTTAGCCGGACAGTAGGTCTGATAACTGGACACTGTCAGCTTCTAGGACATCTCTATAAGATTGGTCAACTAGTCGATCCAACCTGCAAATAGTCAATGCCATAAAGCAGATGAATTAGCGCTTCATTTATTAAATGACTGTGAATCATTGGCAGCACCATCAGGGTTAAATATTTTAACCACTGGTTTACGTCTAAGCATGAACTGTCAATGGTCTCTCCCAAGGAACTGGCATCTTTTATCAAGGATTCTGGTATTCTTGGAGACTTTGGGGAAGCACAATAGATCAGAAATGGTCGCAGTGCATAGGGAAGTCATAACCCTCCCCATTAATTAAATTAAACTAAGTCACCATTGGGGTAATTGTCTCTGATGTGAAACTGCCTTTGTGGTTTACCGGGAGAAATACGAACTGGTTTGACAATTCAGTGTCATTCTGGCAGGTTGTCACAGTAGCTTATTGGTTAGATCACCCGCCTAGTAAGCGGAGGGTTTGTGGTTCAAATCTCAGCTGTAGCATTGAATTTTTAAGTTCCAGTTCTGCCTCTCAAACATTGCCCACACATGGCTTGTGTGTTTAAAAACACCAACAGTAGCTTAGCATAAATAAATAAGATGCTATCTTATTTTTTATGCTGACCAAATACTGCTGGTGTTTTTAAATACACAAGCCATGTGTAGGCAATGCTTGAGAGATCTCAGATGTGAGATTCCCTAGTGGTTTACCGGGAAAATACAAATCTGTTGGGGAATTTAATGCCATATTGGCAAGTTGCCATGGCAGCTAAGTGGTTAGGACAGCTGCATGTGAAACGGAAGGTCCGTGGTTCAAATACCGGTTATGGCATCGAATTTTTCAGTTCTGATTCTACCTCTCAAAGATGCTAACTTGTCAGCAACAGGAGAGCTCTCTTGTGAATGAGTGGGGAATGGCAGTTCAAGGTCTGGATAGTCTATGTGGTAAGACCTGAAGATTATAGAATGTTGTTAGCTAATGCTGGATTTCTGACAATGAAGTCAATAGTCCTCTTGCTCTCCAATATTTTTCCCTGATGGATGGGGTGCTAGAAGTACCCAGGCATATTTGAAGGTGGTCTTGGTCCATTTCCTCTTGCAGATCACATAGAGGACAGACAATTCTGTTTAAATGCTTTGCCAGGCAATCATGAAACCATAACACTGGTCAGCAAAAATGAAGTTATTTTAACTGCCAGAAGTGGAATAAGTTTTTCCTAGAGCAACTTTCTTAGCTAAATTTGGAGCTGTTTTCAATTTTCTTCTATCACGTATAATTTTTCAGCTATAGCTAACTTATGTAATCAACAAATCACACATTTTAAAGTAAATACATTATTTAAAATTTATTTTATGAGCAACATACTTAATACAAAACTTAAAACCAAAACGTTTCCTATTAAAGTCGGCGACCTGAGTCCAAATCTGTTGTTAATATACCTGCATAATTTCAAATTACTGAGTAATGTCCAAAAAACATATTACACATATTACATATTACATTGCATTCCATTGGCAAAAAGATAAAGAAAATTAGTGTTTTCAACATTATTTCGATAGAAAGCATAAAAACCGTAAAATTTTTTATTTCAATTGTTCATAAATACAATGTTCACAATTGGAAGCTAAAAATGCTTACTAGTCGATTGTCATTTGTGTGATTTCTCTGCATCATCACGATACAGCATCCAGCAATAATCTGCCATCATTATCTCATTCCAGAAACCCTGGTAACGATTCTCCATCACTTTGTTGTCCTGGTGAAATCTTTCACCCATTTCATCACTTACATCTACACGGTTGGCTGGAAAAAATCTAAATGGGAATTAGAAAAAGAATTTTCAGTGACATGAGAACACCCATTTCTTATAAGCATGAAGCAGTTCCAGCACTTCTTGTTTATAGTCAGGTGACTGTTTTCCCAAGAAAATTCATACAAACCCACTTGAAGCACTTCCAAGCTCTCAGTTCAGTCTCATTTAATCTTTTTGGAAATTCTTTATCGCGTAACAATTCCCTTATATGTGGTCCTACAAACACACCTTCCTTCAGTTTTGCGGCTAATATGAAACTAAATTAAATTGGCCTTTCCAAGAGTTTTTACAAAACTTTTCACTAGTCCAAGCTTTATGTGGAGAGGGAGAAATAGCACTTTTTCAGGATCAACCAGTGGGACGTACTTGACATTCTCTTCTCCTGTGTTGAAGGTGCTTCTTTGCTTCCAGTTATGTTTGATGTAATGTTCTGTTTTGCGACTGTCCCATAGGCACAGGAACCAGCAGAATTTTGTAACCCCCCCCCCCCTTGCATTTCCAATAGCATGCCTAGAATTTTCAAATCTCCACAGATATTCCACTGGTAAAAGTTGTAATTAATTGCTTCTAATACCACACTCATGTTTTCATAACTTTCCTTTAATGGGTACAGAAGGCTTCAGGTTTCCATTATTAGAAGAACCACTTTCAAACTTTTCTGATACGAATCAATAATCTCCAACCAGATGCACTGTACTTTTGCTTCAGTTCTTCAAACAGGCCATTCATATCATTCGGAATACCATTGGACCGTCTAAAGAAAATTTTTCCAAAGCTTTGTTTCTTGTCCTGTAATAATAAATCCTGACATCCTTCTCAAGCATATTTTCCTCCTTCAGCCTAGATGCTATTAATTCTGATTTGTCCTTTGAAAGTGAAAGGTCTATAATGACACAATTTAATTTGGACTGATTAAATGTCTGTGTTTCAGAAATAGGAACGCCAGGAACAATGTCAGGATCTAGATTCACAGGACCATTATCAGTTTCAAGTCCTGTTTCTTGGAGCCTTTCAGGTTCACTTTCTGAAGGTATATGAAATGGAAGCAGGCCATTATCTGGGACCGGTCGCATTGCTGATAAAAGATTTGGATATATAATCTTATGTTTGTTCTTTGCTGAGAATCCTTTAATATTCACACAGCAAAAATAGCAGTTGTCAATGTGGTTCTTTGGTTTCCACCAAATCATTGGTACACCAAATGGCATCAAACTTTTTCTTTTCAGCATCTACTCCCCTAAACCTGTCACACATGGCTTGCATATGATATGTGGGGCTCAATTTTTATCCTGATCACCTAATGGAACGCTAAAGTATAGTTGATACAATTTCTCATGTCTTAAGGTAATAATATGCCGCTGCGATTTAGGTGTGAATGAACCACATATGTAGCAAAAATTGTCTGGGTGAATGACACATTTTCAGGGCATAGTAATGGAAGGCAATCTGCAAAAACGAAAAAGAAAAAAAATACTTCCTCCTTCCCTTGTGGTGTGCAAATAGATTCTACAGTCTTTAAGCAGAGTAAAAGTCAAAAAAAATTACAGATAAACAGAAAACTATATGTAAGATTTGAAGCTTTCACGGCGAACGTTAGTGATAAGAGCTTCACGGGTGATCAGCCGTGTTAAATTTAAGAAGGTCGAGCTTTCGGCCATTATACTCTCCATGGCCATCTTCAGGACTAAAATGATGGAAAATTCTCCTCAGTTTCCAAATATATACTATGGTTAGGTTGTGTTGTCCAAGCCAATGCGCTGGTGATGGTTTCTGATTGGGCCTGCTGTAGGCTCGGCTGCAGTGTTTTCCCGTTTTCCAAGACACAAAAATACTAGAAAACGCAGAAAATTACTGGGACAGACTCATCAAGGAGGCCATCCACATCAAATTACACCCCCACAATTTCAACAGAGAGGGCGGACTCAAACTAAGTTCCGCGTGGACTATAGCCATCAGAACACTGCACAAAGTTCGTACCCGCGGGAAAACACTGCAGCCGAGCCTACAGCAGGCCCAATCAGAAACCATCACCCGCGCATTGGCTTGGACAACACAACCTAACCATAGTATATATTTGGAAACTGAGGAGAATTTTCCATCATTTTAGTCCTGAAGATGGCCATGGAGAGTATAATGGCCGAAAGCTCGACCTTCTTAAATTTAACACGGCTGATCACCCGTGAAGCTCTTATCAGAAAACTATATATGTGATACATGATAGGAAGGAGATGAAACCAGTTCTGAAATCAGCGCAATGTACTTCACATCTTACAGAGTTTCTGGCGCAAATTCTTTGTTGATCAGTGTAATCAACCTGAAGGTTGCACCTGCCATTTTTTTGAGGATACTCAGGAAATATTGTTTGAATGTTTGGTAGTTCCCATCTTTTATTCTTTGATTTTTCATAGTAATATTTTGCAATAATTTTTTTGAATTCAGAGTTGACTAATCTTTTAGCTGCATAAAATGGTAGATTAACTATCGATTTCTGTACACTGCTGGTACCCTTTTTTGCAAGAAAACCAGCTGTCATTACCACTCAGACCATAGTGAGCTGGTATCCATTAGAAGACTAGGTGTTTTTGAAGTGCTGTTATAGAGGTAAGGATTTTACAACATTCTATAATAGTTTGGTTTTTTGGTGACAACTTGGAAGTAATTGCTATAATTGTCACCCTGAAATCTGAGAGAATAACTGCTTGATGAAAATGTGAAATTCTATACAAAAGATTTTGTAGGGCCATTCGAATTGCTTCAATCTCTCCATCAAAGTTTGTAGTTCCATAACTTAAAGATTTGTAATAGGAAAAGAGGTGATGTGTGACTCCATCCCCTGCTCCATCTTGGTTTGATATCAGTGATCCATCAGTATACATATGGAGCCATTCGTGTTTCGGAAATCTAGTATGGATTGTCTCTAATGCCAATAATTTCAAAACACTAGTTGGAGTATCACTTTTCTTAACTTCTTCTGTCAGGTGTAAATAATATGTAATGTCTAATATTTGTGTCGGATTGACTTTATATATGAAGTTTTTCCTTTGAATTAGGACATCTTAAATTTTGAAAGAAAGCTCTCCTGAGTCTTTAGTGTATGTGTAAAATTTCTCTTGTCATGTATTGAATGGGAGTCTGATCAACTTTTTGTGTTGAATAAGAGCTGCATTTTCTATTTCATATTCAATGGGGTATTGGTTGGTTAGTATTTCCATAGCTGCTATTGATGTGGTCTTGATAGCACCTGTAATTAGTCTCACACTTTGATTTTGAAAGTTTTGAATTTTTTTGGTATTTGCTGTTACAAGAGCTTTGCTGCAGTAAGTAAATAATGGCTATAAATATACATTGAATATCGTGTTAAGAGTTGCTCTGGAGCATCCCCACATCATTCCTGATAGATGATTTAACAGTGAAAGGCACCTTTCTGCTCTTTGTATTACATTTTCTATTTGTTTGGTCCATGTAAGTTGGTATCAAATGTAACTCCCAAATACTTTGCTTCCTTTGTTTCGGGTAATTGTTGACCCTCAAAATTTAGTTTTATTTTTAGTAGTTTTTTCCTTAGTGAAAAGATTAGGTAGTGTGATTTCGTTGTATTAACAGTCCTAAAATTATCTACTTCTGGACGTTTGTTCTTTGGCTTTGAAGTCCACATTACTAAGCCATCGGCAAATAGGGCACACTTCACACCAGATTCTTGTATTTGTTGTGACAGATCGTTAAGAAATATATTAAAAAGTGTAGTGCTGAGCACTGCACCTTGCGGTAAGCCACGATGTACTTGTTTATATTTAGCTATATTCCTTCCATATGTGGTAGCAATAAAGTGTTGCATTAGGGAATGACATAACCATGAAAACATTGGACCTTTTATCCCTATTTTTACTTTCTCTATGACTAGGGCTAGGAAGTTCATGCATTTGCATGTTTTTTCATAGGTGTTAAAAATGTATGCTTTTACATTATGTCACGAATTACAGAATTTTCAGCTATTTGGACATGATTTGATGGTGCATATAACTCCATTTTCTTGATTTTGATAAATGTATCATATTTCAGTACTATAGCCCTTATATTGCATATCTTAATGATATTTATTGTTTTTTATTATTTTTTTCCATCTTTATAATATTTGTCATATTGGTAGTATTGCACATGATGATGCAATTCGCAAGGTGGCGAGAACTAATGCTAAGTCATGTTGTCATGTTGTCATGCAGTGAATCCCCTGTTTCCATCCTTTAATTATATGTATGTGCGTAGAGAATAATCAGTGCATTATCTGAGAGGTTTAGTTTAACAAAGATAAAATGCAGGTCAACCTGTTGAGCAGCACAATTATAGCAACGCTTGCCTGCCCACAGTCTGTCGTGGTCTTCAAACGTAACAGTGTTGTGAACTGGTTCCCACAAAATTAAATTAGGCGTATAAAATGTTAAAAAGCTCTTCAAATGCCGAAAATAAAACCAACTTCGAGTGCTAGATTAATTAATTTACAGAAAGAGTTTTCGGGTGATTTAATATCTACAGATAATAGGGTACTGTTTTGTGGAGCGTGTGAGAAAAATGTAGGGAGTGAGAAAGGATTTCAAATAGTTCAGCACATTAAACACAGCAAAACATAAGGAGGATTTAATCAGAAAACTCGCAAGCAAAGAACCTACTCAAAAAGAACTAGTAGAGTGTTTAGGAAGTAGGGTTACTGAATTTTCCTATCATTTGTGCCAAGCATTTTTAGCTGTTGCTACTCCCTTATTCAAAATGAATAATCTGACATTTAAAAACTTCCTTGCCAAGTACACTTGACATGTGCCCGAAGAACGTGCACTGTGTAAGACTTATGTAGGACATTGTTACAATAACATTGTCAAATATACAAAATGAAGAAGAACAAGAACTAAAGAGAATATGTATAGGGAAGTGAAGAGTAAGAAATTCTTTGATAAAAATCCATTTGTAATTGGGAAAACTTTATACAATAAGCTTCCAATCACAATTAAACAATCAACTGGTTCCAAGTTTAATAAATGCTTAAAAACTTACTTAATTGAGAGGGCTTTTTATGACATAGATGAATATCTGCAATTATGATTTTGAAGATTTTTTACCATTAAGACAGTTACTTTAATTATAATTAAAGTAATTATAATTATAATCTCATTCAACCAGTATTACTATATGGACCAGAATGTATGTATTTTATGTACGTATGTAGGCATTTTATGTAACCTGATATATCCAACAACCAGTATATGTTCTAAAAGGATGAATAAAGAAGGGTAGTAATTAGCAGATCAGTTTGTGTGGTTGTCTGTTGATGAAACCCCTGATTCTGAGCGCCGTTCTATTGCTAATATAATCGTGTGTCAACCTCTAAGGAATAAGGTAACTTTACTTTTTATTTATACTAACTCGTCTTCTCTACTATAAAGGGACATTAATTGTTTTAATTAATTAGTGCATATTTCTTGGCATATTCTCAAGTTTTTAAGAGCATATTTGCATGCACATATCAGTGGTTTTTAGGGCATGAACTTCTGAGCCCTATCTATGACGTATAGTAAAGTAGAGGAAGTATTGTATTTCAACAAAAAATTCTATGTTCAGATTTCACCAGAAATAATGTTTTAAGGCCCCCTGAATCAAAAAAAAAAAAAAACCATTTTTTAGAAAAAGGTGTGTGCATGCGCGTGTGCGTCTGTATGTCTGTCAGTCTGTGGACAGCATAACTCAAAAACATAAAGTCAGTTAGAAATCAAAGTTGGTATTTAAGTTTAATGTCTTTCAAGGATATGACACGAAGATTTTGAAGAAAATTGCTCCACCCTAAAAAACCCTTTACATGGAAAAGTTTTCGAAAATTGTAATTTTCTTGAAAATGGCTCTAATGATTTTGATTAAAATGCCATATGTTTGAGATATTTTTATGGCAAATGTAATGCATATGTGGAATTTTCAGGCTATAGCCCATGTAGTCCTGTTTGCTCTGGATGACTTTTGAATAACTGGTAAACTGTAAGAGATAGACCAAATCTTACTATACAAAAAATGTCCATCTCGTTAAAACACACAATGTGTGTGTTTGGTCAAGTCATCTGCCCTCTCATTGCCATGGATTCCCATATGTCCTGGCACCCACATCAGTCTTAACTGAATGTCAGGAAGCCCTTATGAAACTGGCTGAACACAATTCAGTTTAGTTTTATGTTGCAAGAGTTTTCATAATGCCTCGCAGAAAACAAACCAGCTTTAACTTTAATCTTAAGAAATCCTTTGCAGTAAAAGCAGCCAAAGTGATTGCTGGTTCTCTTAGCCAAAATCATGCTGTATTTGGTGACTGGGGCAGGACTGTTCGGGTATGGCAGAAGCAGCCTAGGTCTGCATGCGATTCTCTTTCAAGCTGAAGTATATGCTATACTGGCAAGTGACATTAAAAATACTCAGTGTACAAGTAACTCAGTGATGGCATAATGTTTATCAACTGTGATAAGCGTTAGTACTTGGAATTTGCACATTGATAAAATTCTTCATTTAGGCAATGATTTGCACTTGAAATCAATTTCAAATTATAATGGTATTGTGTCAAATCCACCTTACTTGTGTGCTGATGAAGTTTGGCTGCAGGATATTATAATTGATGACATAAAGGTAACCTACAGTGCAGTGACAAATAATTTTGAATTACACATCAAGAGATTTAGGTATTATGCTAGAAAAGTTTTTCCAGTGTTATGAGTATGGTGTGTATCCTGCACACTTAAAGTCTATAGCTCTTATTAAGAAAAGAGTGCATGTACTGATTGTTTGATCCACACAGTGCAATCCAAGGGGTTTGTATGATACAGATGGGTTAGCTGTTGTACTTGCTTTCGAGAATTTAAATGAGTTATTGGATTTAATGGCAAACAAGTTCCTGATAGCTAATGATTTCAATGACCCATTTAAGTTAGTTCCTTTTGTGTTTAACGGTTTGTACTGTGTTTTTAAAAAGATTATTACTTTGCTTTGAGCTATGGGACTCTTTTCTTTCTCTCTGGGCGTGGTACTGAGTGAAATGAATGAACACTCGATGTAACTTCACTATATATCACTTTATTAACATTTTTTTCGTCCCTTATTACACTTGTTATAATTGAATTGACTTTCGTTGCACCTATTTGTACGAGTATTTTCTTGACAGTCTTTTCGCTTTATGAAGTCTTTCAGACCCACGTTCACGTGCATTACAGAAATGCGTCTTCACCTTTCTAACACAGAGATGCTACTGACAAAAATTGGCATCTCTTTACATGACGCTCTTTTTATATTCATGCGCTCATTTTATACTTTCCTCGCTAAATAGTTTCTGTAATGTTAGGGAAGCTATCTTTTTCTATCCTCCCTACACTTTTAACATTAAATATATATGGTTCTTATATTTATACATATTAAATTTAAACATGAAACTTAACATTTATAACGTTTTTAAACAATTCTATTTTTCGTAACAATGAAGAAATAGTAACACGTTTTCATTACTCAACTAATCCTTTCCAACATGAAAAATAAATTACATTTGCAATAAATATTTACATAAATGATTTCCTTTTGGGGTCTAACCATATATTCTGTCTCACGGTTTTGAAGCTAATGTTGTTTCAGACCATGTTGCAGTAAATGATGAATTATCATAATAGGTCAAAACATGCGTAAAAAGAGAAAGTTGCATCACTCCCATTCACAGCACACAAAATAGAGGAAAGCTGGCATGAAAGCATTGCATGAGGGTAAAGAATATAACGACCAGGAATGTGCAAGAAATAAAGCGGATAAGCGACAGGCTAGGGAAAATGAAGATTACCAAGAATCTGAAAAGAAGAAAAACAAACAGTATAAGCAGCAAACCAGAGAAGATGAATACAAAATATCAGAAAGAAGCAGAAACGGAGGTGATAAGCAGCAAGCGAGGGAAGATGAAGATTACACAGACTCTGAAAGAAATAGAAACAGAGATTATAAGCAGCAAGCAAGGGAAGATGAAGATTACACAGACTCTGAAAGAAATAGAAACAGAGATTATAAGCAGCAAGCAAGGGATGATGAAGATCACAGAGAATCTGAAAGGGAGAAAAACAAAGAATGTATGCAGCAAGTCAGGGAAGATAAAGATTACAGAGAATCTGAAAGGAAGGGAAACAGAGATAAGCAGCAAGCGAGGAAAGATGAAGATTACAGAGAATCTAAAAAAAAAGAAAAACAAAGAATGTATGCAGCAAGTCAGGGAACATGGAGATTACAGAGAATCTGAAAAGAAGAGAAACAAAGAATGTATACAGCAAGTCAGGGAAGATGAAGATTACAGAGAATCTGAAAGGAAGAGAAACAATGAGTATATGCAGCAAATCAGAAAAGAGGAAAATTATAAAGAAACAGAAAGAAAGAAAAACAAGGAGCATATGGTCAGAACTGGTGAAAATTACATACAGGGTGTATATAAATGAATATCGAGGTTTTAACTCTTTTGTAATATTTATTACATTACACTTACAGTTATAAATGATATGCCAAATGAAAAAGCAACTCAAACAGTTTTACCAAGAACTTTATAAATGTTCAATGTGACTACCCTTTGTCATACGGCACACATCAAGTTTATAGCCGAGTTCTTCCCAAACGTTGATAAGTGTGTATTCAGTAATTGCAGTAACAGCTGCTTCAATCCGGTTTCTTAATTCAGGGAGGTCAGCTGGTAGCGGAGGCACATACACACGATCCTTGATGAAGACCCAAAGGTAAAAATTGCATGGTGTTAGGTCAGGAGAACATGGAGGCCATGCATAGCAAGCCCTGTCATTGGGACCCTTGGGGCCTATTCAGTACTCGGGTACAGTGACGTTCAACCAATCGAGTACTTCGTTATGCCAGTGAGGTGGCACACCATCTTGCTGGAAAATAGGACAGGGTGAAACGCTTTATGTTTACTAGTCACCATCTTTGCAACTACCGCTGTCTAGCGGATTGCGGCAGAAACATTGCACGCACATGCACACTGGTGCCAACAAACAAAACTGTTTGAGTTGCTTTTTCATTTGACATATCATTTATAACTGTAAGTTTAATGTAATAAATATTATAAAGAGTTAAAACCCTGATATTCATTCTGAAAAAGTGAAGAATAAAGCATCAAAACTGAGGCAAAGAAGTACTTTTACAACAAATTAGTGCAAACAGACAATGATTCGTCAAGATTAAAACTGAATTTTATCTGAAGGGGAAAGAATGTACCAGAGTATGTTTGCTGCTGTTGCGGAGGTCTGTTTTTTGAACACTCTTTCTAAACTGAACACAAATATTATTAAAAGAAAACATGGAACTGACAATTTTGAAGATTTTCTTGAAAGGATATCTAATTATGCTTCTTCACACACGTGTAATACTTGTAAGAATTATATTGCAAAACTAAAAGTTGCAAAAATGGCGACAAGTTGCAGTATAAAATTTGTGGATGTACCAGAATGTATTAAGAAACTATCTTCTTTGGAGGAACGATTATGCAGTCCTTATATACCGTTTATGCAAATGCGACCTTTAAAAGCTTTGGCACTCAATCCACAATTAGGAGTATAGGGCTTGGTTGTAAATATTCCAATTGATATCAATGAGTGCCTAAATGTTCTACCAAGATCTTTCGATGATATGACAACAATGCAGTTACAGTTAAAGTGGCATATTTTGCACAAATCGTACTACATGTATGAAACAATTAGACCAGCAGTCGTCTGTAACGTGTTGAAATACCTACAAGAAACTCCACTCTATAAGAATAATGGTATCCAAATAGACAAATTATATTTACAGAAATATGAAAAACAATACACAGAAAATGTGGAGTTCATTGTCGACAATAAAGCTAAAGAGACAAATTCTCCGGAAATCAGAGCCGAAGATGAAACTGCAATAGAGCATGAAAGTGAGGATAATGAAGGGGAAGCACTACTTTTAATGTCAAGAAATAAAATAGGGTCAGACACGATAGAAATAATAGCACCAGGGCAGGACAAAAGACCAGTCACTTGGCATTTTATAGAAAATTTTGATGAACTTTGCTTTCCTAAAATATTTGCGGGCCAGCCTTCTAATATGCCAAAGTATCTTACATATAGCGATCACACTAAATCTGAATGTAGACAAGTTGATTGCAGATCTTCCGTACCAAGCAGATTATTGTTCATGGCCAAACAGAAGATAGAAAGACAATGCGTGGCTAGTATGAATATGTGCTTGGGGAAAATGAAGAGATCCTCCAGTAAAATTAATACAGGAAATTTACTAAATCAGGAATTTGTCAATAATTTAATTAAAGTTGACAGTGGCTATCAGTGCACCAGAGATATCCGATCTAGTCCAGCATTCTGGGAGAAAAAGAAGAAGGATTTAATTGCAATGATCAGACAATTAGGAAAACCTACTCTGTTTCTTACCCTATTTGCAGCAGATAGTTGGTGGCCCAAACTTCTTTCATCTTTATACCATATGAAACATAATAAGAAGTTAACTATGAAAGAAGCACTTGAAATGAGCAACAATGAAGATGTTGTTAATTAGGGATGATCCTGTTATGTGTGCTCGATATTTCGATTATAAGATGTCATCTTTCTTAAAACTACTTAGCAGAGCACAGTATATTTAATCAGCATGCTGTTGAAGTGTAGAATTCGGAGAGTAGAATTTCAAATGCGACGCTCCCCACATGAACACATGTTTCTCTGGTTGAAAGATTCTTCGAGTTATAATTCATCAAACAAAAAAATCAATCCAAGAAGTTATACATTTTATTGGTACACACATCACTTGCAAGTACAATGAAAATGATCCATACATGGCTCTTCAGAAACACATACATATACCTGCTATAAAAGGTAGGAAGAATAAAATGTCATACAGGTTTCATTTTCCTTTACCAATGATGCCTAGGACCATTACCTTGACCCATTACCGGCAGCTGAAAACAACAATGAAACAAGGGACAACCTGATGAAAATAAATACGTTGATGAGCTATTTTTATAAAAAGTCAGGATTAATTTCTTTCATAGACATTTTAAAGAAACTTGATATGACTGAAATGTAGTAGTTGAATGTAATAAGATCATCTTTGAAGCAAACATGCGTGTTCTTAAAAAGATCTAGTTTAGAAGTTGGTATTAATGCTTACAATAAAGATATGTTGCACTTGTTTGAATCGAACATGGTCATACAACTAGTTCTGGAAGAGTACGGACTGGCAACTTATATAATAAAGTACATAAGTAAAGGAGAATCTGGGTTTTCAAAGCTTCTGAGAAATGCAGAGAAAGATGTACAATCAGGGAATCAGAGCTTAAAGGAAAAACTGCCAACGCAAAATTGCCAACATGTTTTTAAACAGTATTTTGTGACCTCTCTTATGTCAAAGTGCAGCAGAAAGATTCAGAAGACGTTTATATGCAAGATGTTATACAGAAGTACTGCCAACGTCCAAAACATTTAGAAAACGTGTGTTTAGCAGAATTTGTGGCTAGTTATTATAAGCCCTACAACAGAGCAATTCATGAAATAAATGATGAAGAAGCAGACACAGCAGTAAAAAAGAGAGGAAAGCCTGCAGTGATCAGGTACAGTAGATATAAGATGCCGACAATTATTACAGAGAACAAGTGCTCCTGTTGGTACCATTTAGAGATGAGTTCCATGAATAGAGAGCAAGAATTGCCACAAATTGTATTGTGCTAAATTGGAAGAAATCAAAAATAATGAAAACAAGTTTTCTATTAAAACGGATGAAGCACTGCCTTGCAACAGTTGATAATATTTTTGAAAATGATGATAGCTGTTACAACGCAGAATGAAGAAGCAATAAATGAGGTGGACATTTTGGAACAAGGAGGCTTGGAAGGGGCTGATAAATAAGGCACAAATAGATTTACAATTCCTAGAAGGGTATCTCAAGAAGAAATGTTGAATTATTGAACAAATTAAATGGAAAACAGAGAGAATTTATTATGCATGCACTAAACAGCTTTAAAACTAAGAGACTGCCAATGAGGATATTTCTAAGTGGCTCTGCTGGAGTAGGAAAAAGTACGGTCATAAATGTCCTGTATCAGGCGATAACACATTACTTTGACAGCTTACCGGGAGGCGACAAGGATAAAATTGTAGTACTACTGTGCATCCCATCAGGTAAGGCAGCATTGCTGATTAACGGAATCACACTACACACAGCTTTCGCTTTACCTGTGTAGCTGAAGTATAAGCTTCACGTTGGGCTCCAATTTGTAGCCAATGATCTCACATTGAGGTAGCCAATTTGAAGTGTATAGGGTGTTAAATATGCTACTGATGGGAAGAGGGTCCACTAGATGCTTTAAGGTGTTCTTGGCACCATTACATCGACTTAACTTAGTAGAGCATGGATTTGAAGTTCTCAGGGTACTTTGTGGATATTAAAGGAATAGCCCAAACTTCGTTTTCAAATGTTTATTCGATGCATTCCTTAATATCAGCACCTAGAGGAGCCGATCATGATTATCTTCCAACAATCCTTCTCACTGCTTTTCATTGTGCTGTCGCAACTGTCTCTCCTAGCGTACTGCTGTTACCATACTCATGCGCCACCTAGGTTTTAAACATTCAACCGTTGATCACATGAAGCTGGCATGTTAACCTCATGGTCAGCACATGATCCTGGTTCGCGTACACTGAATTTCTGTTTCACCGGTGGCACAATTTTCTGGCAACATGACCACCCTATCCAGCGACTTAGCTAATACGGTCAGAGAGAAATTGTTTAATTTGAAGCTGCTAATTATTGATGAGATATTGATGGTTGGAAGTCAAATGTTCAGCAGAATCGATAGCAGACTGCGACAGATAATGGGAATTGACCTCTCTTTTGGAGAAGTTTCGGTAACAACAGTTGGTGACCATCAGTTACCACCTGTAATGGACACTCCAATTTATAAATTTGCTTCAAATGAATTCATTTCTTTAATGGATAGAAATCCACTGTGGGAGGAGTTTGAATTTTATGAATTAACAGAAATAATTAAGCAAAGAGATGAACTAGAATTTGTAAAAGTCTTAAATAATTTAGCTATTGGGAAAATAACCACAAGCGAGACTAAGTTACTAAATTCTACAGCTGTGGAAACAAATGAGAGCACAATAAGATTATTTACAAGAAACGTAGATATAATGACAAGAGAATAACAAACCACGCTGCTAAAGAGTTTGTGTCAGTAGCAAGGAATTTCATTATAGGAAAAGTATATGAAAGCGTTAAAAATGGCATCTTGAGTGCAGTGAGAAAAAAAAGGATAACGGAAGTCAATGAATTGCCTCATGAATTGAGGTCAAAAATCTGTATTAAGTACATGATAACGAGCAACATAGAGGTAGAGGATGGTTTAGTCAATGGAGCATGTGGCATACTCAAAGAAATTGATTTAAAATCCAATTCTGTTGAACCTAATATAATATTCCCGGACTTTGGTGACAAAAATGTTGGTCGAAAAATAAGAATGGTATGATTCAGTTATATGAAAAACAAAAATATTAATCCATTAGATTTAAAAAGGCAAATATTAAATGTATCAAACAAGCTGGAGTAACAAGTAATTTGAATACAGTTTCCAGTTGTGTGTGCCGAAGCACTGAGTATCCATAAAAGTCAAGGATAAACATATAAAGAAATATGCATCGACTTTACAAAATGCAAAAGAATTAGTAGATCAATGCTTTATGTTGCTTTGAGCAGAGTGACCACTTTGTCTGGGCTATACCTTATAGGTAAAATTAAATATCCCCAGGCCCCTAGAGGCAGTGACCCTATAATGGCAGAAATGCTTAGATTAAGACAAAAAAAGTGTCTGAAATTGTCTTATAATACTTTAAGGGAGGACAGAGGAATAAAAATCATGTACCAAAATGTTAATTCACTGCAGAATAAAATAGATTGCATACGGTCAGATCAATGGTACAGCTATGGGGACATACTAATATTTAATGTAACTTCAGCCTCTCTTCAACATAAATTGAGTATAGATGGTTTCAGAGAAACGTTAAGAACTGAATTTTCAAAAACATCACAAGGAATATACATATATATAAAAGAAGAGATTCAAGTACAGGATGTAAATTACATTAATACTGTAGATGATGCAGGCTACATTGATTTAATTTCATTTCAAATTAAGAAGCACTGCACAGTCTGTGGATACAAGTCTCCCAGAGCCAGAAATAATACTTCTGAAGATACTATACATAAAGTTTTTAAAAATATAAATTTGGATCAAATCGTAATAATGGGGGATTTGAATTATGATAATTACGAGGAAACAAAAAACAAATATATATCAAGCTATTTGGGTAGATTTAATTTAAGAAGCAAGCTGAATACTATATTTTCAAACAACAAACTTTAATACTCAAATAGACATATTTTCCAATATTGACATTTCAGCTGGTGTATGTGAAACATTCTTTTCCGACCATAAGCCTATATATCCACTGTTAAACATAACATAGAAGGGACACATTTTGCAATGATCCTACTCAGAGAGGGGCACATGCCACACTGCAGTTACTGATAACTTCAAGTCATCCCATATTCTAAGTGTATATATAAGCATATCAATTTTTAACTAAAATATAACAATTTCTGTTACATATTATACGAGGCCTGCGATTGCAACAAGCTCCTGCGTGAAGCCTGAACTTCTAGAGACACTGGAATATAAGTCCAGGTGTAATGCAGCTCGAAATAAGAAAAGTATCATTATCAACCTCATATGACATAGGATGCAAAAGAGGTCTCAATGAGCAGGAATGTGGCAGACTTCCAGCAGCAGATGCGACTTGCATTGCAGTGTTGAGCAACGACCAGATATTTCTCTAAATTGTTCTGCATCAAATCACATCATTTTAATTTAATTGTATTTTAGAACTGAGGAAAGAATAAAATTATTCCACCTTTGCATTTTATGAATTCTAATATAAGACAGTGATTTTTACTTTCTCTACTACGTATAGTAAAGTAGGGTAAGTACTGTACGAATATTACACCCAAAAAGTTTGATGTTGAAATTCCACAAAAATATATATTTTGAGACCTCCCTGAATAAAAAAATAAAAAAGAAAGCATTTTTACAAAAAGGTCTGTGTGTGTATCTGTCTATGTGTTTGTCTGCCAGTCTGTAGAAAGCATAACTCAAAAACGAAAAGTCGGTTAAAAACCAAAGTTGGTATTTACATTTAATGCCTCTCTAGGATGTGACACGAAGATTCTGAATAAAATTGCTCCTGCCAAAACTACCCTTTACATGGAAAATTTTTGAAAATGTTGATTTTCTTGAAAATGGCTCTAATGATTAAATGTATATCTTGAATTTGTTGGCTATAGCCTATGAAGTCCTCTTTACTCTGGATGACTTTTGCATAACTGATAAACCATAAGAGATAGACTAAATCTTACTATACAAAAATGCAGATCTTGCTAAAACACACAATTTATGTCTAAACAAAGTGTTTGTAGAGTGAACCATTTTGGAGATATTCCTCATTATTTGCATAAGTTTTGGAGAACTTACACCTCTGTCAAATGGAACATCACTATTCATTTTTTATATGTCAACCGCAGAAGGAGAACAGAATTTGAAAGCTTTAAAACTTTTTACTATCGCTCAAAGCCTACTGTATCCCATATTTCCATTGCACATGCAAGAAAACGAGCAATAAGATAATTTCTGCAAATGTTTATATCAACTAACACAATGAAGATACAAAAATAAGAGTTTGTAAGAATGGTTAGTACAAGAGGAGAGAAAGTCATGTGAGTACAACACATCAGATTTTTTTTACCCTCTTTAGTAGTTTTGTTCTGCATATATAATCATATGCACTTTGGAAATCAATATGGTGCTCTCTAAAAAGCGGTTACATTTATTGCTAAGTCTCTTCATCTGTCCTCTATGTGATCTGCAAGAGGAAATGGATCGAGATCACCTTCAAATATGCCCGGTCACTTCTAATGTCCCATCCATCAGTGAAAAATATTGGAGAGCAAGAGGATTAATGACTTCATTGTCAGAAATCCAGCATTAGCTAACAACAACAACAACTTTGGAAATCAATAAAAACTGACACTTTATCTTCTTTTCTATTGAAGGAGTCTTTGATTTCTTGACTGAGAAGTAAGACTTGTTCATTTGTAGAGTGGAGCTCTCTGAATCCGGCTTGACATGTGAAAATTAAATTTTGTGATTCTAGAAACCAATTTAACCTATTTGACAGCATTATAAAATGTTGAAAGTTGTATTTAGCAGGAAAGTTGTAGCATCTTCGTTCCCTATTTAATCCTATAATAATAACTCAAGGCACAACAGCCATTTCCAGGCTAAGGCCTACTGCACAGCCACTGCATCCCCCTCTGCCCACCACAGGCATCATGAGTGGCATGCAGTACTGGAGGGTGGTACGTGGTCAGTGGCCCAATTCCTCCCAGTCGGTTATGTGGTCTATATAACCAGGGCTGCTACTTTTTAATCAAACAGCTCCTCAATTGGCCCTTGGCCCCTCAGGGACCTAATAAAGCTGAGTGCATCCTGGACAAGGACTCCCAATGGGAGTACCAGGAATTGAACCTGGATCTCCCACCTGGTAAGCAGCAGCATTACCTCTGCACTAAGGAGATGGCCATTTAATCCTATGGAAACCTTTAATAATTTCAGAGCAGCCAAAAAATGCAACTCTGTAGTTTTATTGGTATATGTATGCACTAAAATTAATACTGCTGAACTATCTGTTTCATGGGAAGACAGCAAAGTGAAAGAAGAATGAATGTATTTTTAGGAATATCTTCTAGTTGCAAACTTTATATCAATAATAGAGCAACAAAACAATATTTGTCCTTTTTAATAGGAGACATTTCAAGATAATGTGCAGAACTGTTTATCATGATGCTCACCTATATTGCCAAATATGATTCCATTTTCAGTGGATGCAACTTTAACATTAGCCTTTATATTGCAGAAGTCTCGTGGTGCCAAAACAACTGGCTGTGGCTTTTCAACGAGTTTCAGATCCCCCAGAGTGGCCAGTTCCAGAGTGCAATTCTGCAGTGTGTCACCTGCAAGAAAAAAAAAGAGGGTTATACTTAATCTCAGAAAATATTTCCATGATATAAGTTTCCAGTGGCACATCTGTTGATGTAATAAAGTCAATAAAATCATAAATGTATACATAGTACTTAAAAGTTAAGTTCTTTATTTTTATACAGAAATAATAAAGTAGCAATGATTAAAATAAATTTATTTGTATGAACATTTGGAAAAATGGGTGCTGGGATAGCTAAGTGATTTCATTCACAGCTATCATAATGAAGGTCCGTGATTCAATTCCTGGCTTTGGAAAAGCGATTTTAATTTGGCCCTGTCCATGCTTTCATGTCTATTTCATGTTAAGTATCCATTTGGTTTGTAATCCATAGCAAAAGCTGCAGGTCGTCTCATTTCATCGCCATCCTTGTTACCTCCCAACCATCAAAGGTAAAGGAATCATCTGCTGGATGCCTCCAGCTAATAAATGGGCCCAGCCGACACCTGGTGGAACAAGATTTCCCCAAAGGTCACTGACCATATGTGGAGTATTGAAACAATGCATTTTTAGAAACTATTCTGAAAATCATAAACTTATAGGAAACTCTCCATATAAAGTAACCTTAACCTTCAGAGTTGTGTCTTTTTTGTGATATGCCTATGCGAAGTTGTGAGGTCCAAAATAATACCACCATAAACTTAACTAATGTACAAAAATCTCATTTATTTGGACTAGGTGGGAGTACAGTTAAACCAGTTCCATGAAAATCTATAACAAATAATCTGAAACAAATAATTAAATTAATATGAGCTACTAATCTATACAAATTGACACAGACAATAATGAGAAAAAAGCACCTTTTAGAAATTAAACTCAACACTGTACTCAATTATGGCTTTACAGGTGATCAGCTATGTTAAATTTAAAAATGATGAGCTTTTGGTCAAACGAAAATCGACATTTAAACATCATCAATGTTTCCTGAAGGCCATGATTTTGAGATGGCTGTTTATTTCTTATTCAGTTCCTAATGAAGACAGTTTGAGATGGCCATTTATTTATTCAGTTCCTGATGATGGCCATGTAGTTTCATGCAGCCAAAAGCTTGACATTTTTAAATTTAACATGGCTGATGACCTGTGAAGCCATCATTAATAATGCTCATTGTAAAAGCTTCAAGTCTTATTGTACTCATTTTATTTTCTGAAGTGGCACATAATTTTCTTTTGTTTCCAATTTTTGCTATGTTTGAGAAGCAAAAAAGCAAAGTAAACAAAATATCAATAGATTAATGATGGCTAGATAAACAAGGTTCTTGTGCATGTGCATTTTATTCCTATATCTGACACACAATAATTAACTGCAACATTTTTATGAGTACTGTAAAACAATATTACTCAAAATTTAGTCATATTTAATTTAATACATAAGCAAAGTAACAAATAATTTACTTTGATTTTTGAGGTATGAAAAATATTAACTTCCAAAAGCAATAATCTTAAATTCAAAACTTTTTCCATAACTACATAAAATTGGAATATATCCTTTTAAAATTCTGAACAGACAGATTATGATAAGCATTTCTTTCCTTTTAACCACAAATTTCTGGGGCCTTTAGCATGTGTGCTGTTGTAGTACATATGAGGGTCAGTCAATAACTAATACCTCCTATTACTTTTTTCTCTTTTAATTTGCAAGAAAATTAAACTTTGATTACACAGCATGAAACCTGCAGCTCTGAGGGCTAAATTGTCACTTTTCAATGCAATCCCCATCCTTTTCCACAGTTTTAGTCCACCTTTTAATGAGGGCATGTATTCCTGTGTGGTAAAACATACGGTCTTGCTTCCGAACCAGTTGATGAACAGATTTTTTCATGGCCTTCACATCTGGTAAGTGAATCCCTCAATGTGCTTCCTTCAGCGGTCCAAACATATGGAAGCCTAATGGTGCAAGGTCAGGGCTGTATGGGTGATGAGGCAAGAGTTCCCATCCTATTTTCATGGTCTCTTCAGTGGTGTGAAGACTGGTGTGTGGTTTTGCATTGTCATGCATAAGCAGAACATCTGCCATGGCTCGCTGAAGACGTGCTTTAAGCTTTTTGAGGGTGCTGACATATTGCATAGAACTTATTGTGTATCCCTGCTCCAAAAATTAAGCAGAATCACTCCCTCTGTGTCCCAATACGCGGCCGCCGTCACTTTCCCTGCCAATGCCACAGTTTTGAATTCCTTCTTCCTTGGTGAGGTTGCCATTTGGTTCAAAAAAATGAACCCACATTTCATCTCCAGTCACAATTTTGTCCAAGAAGTCCCTCTAAATTGAAGAGCTGCACATGTTCTTCGGCTATTGTTTTTCATGTCTCTTTATTCTGCTTGGTTAGCATTCTGAGTACTCACCATGAACAAACTTTTGAGTATCCCAGTTCTTTAATAATCGTCACTACACAGTCTTTACTGAGGGACATAATGTGACACAATTCACCTGTTGTTATCCAGCAGTCAGCTCGAATGATCTCATCCACTCGCTCAATGTTGCATGGAAAATTAAAATTATTTTGTTGTTTAACGACACTGTCAACTGCCAGGATCACATCAGCGTCGTTGGTGTACCGGAATTTCGTCCCGCAGGAGTTCTTTTAAATCTACTGACATGGAGCTGTCATTTTTAAGCACACTTAAAAGTCATCGGTCTGGGCTGGATATGAACCCAGGACCTTGGGATCAGTAGGCCAGCGTCTAACCAATTGTGCTACCCAGACCGACATGTTGTGTGGAGTCACTGCAGTCACAGGTCTGCGGCTCCACTGTTCATCATTCAAAAGTTCAACTTCATTAAAGCCACAAACCCATCTTCTAACCGTGCTGACATCCACTATTGCATCACCATACACATTTGTGAGCCTTTTATGAATTGCAAATAGGCATTTCACCTTGCACATTTAATGACAGAATACTGTCTAATGTGCACATCGGTGTCAGCCATTTTGCAACAGGAAGCAGTGTTGCCACCTGTTAATGAAGGAAGTTGATATTGCAGTGGAGTGAAGAAGGTTTGAGAAAGTGCACCAAATTCGAATTGTTCACATAACTTACTTAGCACAGGAGGAATTACTAATTGACCGACTCTTGTATATTACTTAAATTGCTATGCTTCAAAAGTTTAAAGAAGCTTCTTTTTTCCCATAAATATTAACATTTTAAAAATCTTTAAGACCTAGCTATAATGTATAACTTAATGTATTAAGTGTACCATAACTATGCTATAAGCACATTCATACTCAATGCCATTCTAATTTCTCACTAATCTCGAAATTCCAAAGGCTTTAGTAACAAAGCTCTTTTCATTTCATCTGTTTCAAGCTGGCAATGATAGGAATGATAATGTATAATTACTACACACGGGAGACCAGGGAGCAGCCCAAACAGTGGGTGGCAACAGATGAAAGTGCACCAAAGAAAGCAAAAATTAGCTCCATCAGCAGGAAAAATCATGGTTCAGGTTTTCTGGGATTCTCATAGTATGGTACTCATAGATGTCTCTGGAATGGTATAAGCACCATCATAGAGTATTAGACTTCATTACTGGAAGTAATGAGTTAAACATCCACATCTTGCAAAATAGTTAATAGGCCTTTGCACATCTGGGATTGTTACTGCAAAATGGCATGACAAATTTTGGGTTCTTCCAATCTGCCATGTTCACTGGATTTGGCTTCCAGCAATTACTTATTTACAAACCTGAAGAAATGGCTGGGTGGATGAAATTTACATCAAATTATGATGTTGAAGCTGAGACAGATGCTTATTTTGCACAGTTAGATGAATCTTATTTTAGTTAGAATATTAAAAAGCTGGAAAGTTGTTAAGTAAATTTATTTATAAGGTAATTTACATTCAAAAATAAAAACCAGATTTCTTTAAACCAAGAATTTTTAGAATGTTGCTCATATGTATAAACTTTATTAAATAAAGACTAACATCCAATATAATTTTACTAAGCACTGCAAGCTATATAACACCAACATAAGCACATTCTCATTAATGACAACACAAGATGCAAGAGCACAAAATTGTGTGACATCCAAACAGCATCACTCAGCGATCAACAATAATACATAATTAATAAGCACTCAATAAACTGAAATGTTGTATCAACAAGGCAAGTACAAATATTTTATTAAATTTAAATGCTTACCATCTACCACTTCTTGTTTGCTTTGCATCGCTTCTATGTATATTTGTACTACTGGTTATCTGTAGTTTGTTCTATTTTCTTGTTGCATTAATAGTTGTGTTATTCAGTCTTTCTTCATAAAGTGATCGTATTTTTAATAATTATTTTGAAATATATTGGTGCTGTCTTTTATTACTCTGTTTTGTATGCGTTGAGCTATGAGATTCTTTTACTACCCCAGGTCATGGTACGGGTGAAATGAACGAACACAGGATGTAACTTAACTATATCACTTTTATTAGCAATTTTCTCGTCGAATATTACACTCATTGCATTTAAATTAACTTTCGTTGCACCTGAATATACTTCCTTGATAATCTTTTCATGTTATTACTTATTATAGACCATGTTTAGAGTCCACATCCACGCATATCACAAAACGTGTCTTTCCTTTCCGGAGGCTAGGGCGCTAATGAGAAAAAAGTTGGCGCCTCTTTGCATAATGCATTTGTATTCATACGCGTATGAATTCATTTCCCACGAAGCACACTTTGAAACCCTCCTACGCGCTAAATAGTTCCTGTAATGTTAGGGAAGCGATCTTTATCCATCTTCCCTACACTTATATTAAATATATATGGTTCTTATATTTATACATATTAAATTTGAACATGTTACTTAACATTTATGACATTTTTAAACAACTCTTTTTATAACAATTGAGACAATGGCAATACATTTTCAGTACTCAACGAATCCTTACCAACATGAAAAATAAACTATATTTACAACAAATATTTATATAAATGATTTCCTTTCAGGGTCTAATCTGTCTCAATATATTATTATTTGTTAGTTAAGTACTCATGTTGTCTATTTGTGAGTTTATCCTCTTTAGGGTTTATGTATTTAACAAAAATGTAAATAAATATTCAAATATCAGTAATAACAGAACAGTAAGAAAGTTTTATCTGTTATGAATAGCAAAGTAGAACTTCTGTAAACAATAATTCATTAGGAGGGTGTAAACTAATTTAAGGATACAAAGGGTTGCAGGCTCATTAAGGTTGAGAACCACTGTTTTAAAAGATTTGACTTGCTTCAGCTTTCTGTATTCCCTTTCTACCTATAGAGTCTCTAATGAAACTAATTCTGTAAATTTGGAATAAAGTATCTTCCGGGTTTGTAGGCTATGGTCAACGAGCAGGAATTGCTACTCATCAACCATGATCTACAAGCCCAGAAGATACTTTATTCCAAGTGGACACCAGCTGTGAAATCCTAAGCTTATGCATAATACTGTAAATGTTTATCTCAATTAGCATGAAGTATCAAGGTTTGTAGCCTTTCATGGCCAGTATTGTAATTACGTGAAGTAGATAGAAAAATATAGAAACTGATTATCCGGGCTTGTGGGCAGTGGTCTAGTCAGGAAACTCCTTCCAGACGTTTCGTCCGAAGCTGTGTCGAACATCCTCAGTGGCGTTGCCTTAACACTCTGGTAGTCTTGGCAATAACTGACACGGAGCCTTTTGGCTTCACACGTTTGGCACGGGTGGGCGGAGCAACCAGAAACTAGCTCCGCCCACCCGTGCCGAACGTATAAAGCCCATGAAGCCAAAAGGCTCCGTGTCAGTCATCGCCAAGACTACCAGAGTGTTAAGGCAATGCCACTGAGGATGTTCGACGCACCTTCGGACAAAACGTCTGGAAGTAGTTTCCTGACTAGACCACAGCCCACAAGCCCGGATAATCAGTTTCTATATTAGACACCGGCCGTGAAAGCTTACGCAGTTTGATCACATAGAAAAATAATTTTTTGTAAGAATACTTTATAGATACTATACAAAAATAAAGAAAGTGACTAGAAGAATTCATGTGAATTTTATTTATTTAATTTACTTCTCTTTTCTTATGATCCAAATTCACTTAACTAGTTTTCAAGGACTGTCATTAAGATGACAAGAATAAAAAATTGGTACTCACCTGTCTGGTTAACAATGAGCACATCCAGGACAATATCATACTGGTTCACATGGACATAGGCTTCAGCATATACTGGATCAGAAAAACCGGTCAGTTGAGTGACCTTGTTGAGCTTACTGGTACCTGGAGTTAAGTCACCAGCACCGCTCACTCCGGTGCCTCCAATACCATCTCGCCTTCCACCTACTACAGCCTGGTTCAAGCTAAGCTCAAATACATTCTCTGTGCCTCCCAATTCTGAATGAGAAGATGATAACTGCAGGAATGAGATGGGATCATCTGCCTGCACTACAGAGCCTGGCTTTTCTTTTGCCTGCACATCAAAAAAGCATCATTAGTTGAAACAGTATTTCGCTCAAATTAAGGGTCAATAACATTAACTCTGCTGACTCAGGGGTCTCCGTCTAGGGGATATGTGAATAGCGACCACAAGGTACCCAAGCTGAGCAGAACATTACTTCCACTTACTGGTGTTTTGCTCCTCACTGTAACTTTTCTATCTGACCTTACCTTGGTCATCTCTTGTTCTCTTCCGACCCCGATGCTATTAGTGTTCCTGAGGGCTAGGGAGTCTTTATTTTTCCAACCTCTCCATTTCTCTATAAAATCTTAACCCCTAACATGCTGACCTGTCATGGCATGTAATACGTCCTCTGATTGGTGATCAGAGGATATGGTTGGTGAATTTATTTTGATAACTCTCCCGATCAGGTCGGTGAGACCCGTAAACTAACGACAGGTGTGGTCCTCCAGACATTCTGGGGGTTGTGAGAGAGCGATGTGACCGCCAAAACATAAAAATATGGTGCTCTCTAAAAAACTGAGAGAGCGATGTGACCGCCAAAACATAAAAATATGGTGCTCTCTAAAAAACGGCTACCATTACTGCTATTGCTCTCTTCAATATCAAATGTTGGAGAGCAAGAGGATTAATGACTTCATTGTCAGAAATCCAGCATTAGCTAACAACAACAACAACAACATTAACTCTGCAGGTTAACATTCAGTCCAAAAGAGGTATTCAAGAGATTTTTTCAATAATTACAAGCTTGAGAGGTAGAATTGGAACTGAAAATTCAATGCTACAACTGGGATTTGAACCACAGACCCTCTGCTTACCAGTCGAGTGCTCTAACCATTAAGCTACTGTGACAACCTGCCAGAATGACATTGAATTCTCCAACCAATTTGTATTTCTCCTGGTAAACCACAAAGGCAGTCTCACATCACAGACAATTACCCCAATGGTGACTTACTATCATAAGTACTTTATGCCCAGGATTAAATAGCCTTCAGATGGTAATTATTATTTATTTATGCCAACAAACTTACTGTTGGTGTTTTTAAACACACAAGCCGGTGTGGGCCATGTTTGAGAGGTAGAATTTTTCAGTTTACGAGTTATTCAAAAGTCATCAAGAGTAAAGAGGACTATGTAGGCTATAGCCAGAAAATTCAAAATATACATTGGTCATAAAAATATCTTAAACATACGGCATTTTAATCAAAATAGTTAGAGCCATTGTCAAGAAAATAAAGATTTTTTTAAACATTTCCCATGTAAAGGGTAGTTTAGAGTGAAGGAATTTTCTTCAAAATCTTTGTGACGCATCCTTAACCCTTTCGCTGTGTTGGCTGTTGCATAGACGGCGGGACATTTAAACCTCTCTGTGGGTTGGCCGGAACAGTAATGGCACAAGTTACTCGCTAGAATTAAGCCTTATTGGACACTGAAGGGAATCTCTGCAAGCACTTTGAGTTGAAGGAACATGTTCTGGCATCTGTTGAGATTATGAAGAAGCCGTTTCAAAGAGGTCTCTGCATTATAGCAGCATCTGCAGCTTAAAATACAAAGATTGCATATGCATTTTACTTCACAGAGCGGCAAGTTGGCGTGAGGTCATGTGATTGTGGGGATTCATGGGTGTACAAAACATGGTAGGGCCTAGCCGGCAGGTGCATGTTTTACATGACGAATTACTGGCCGAATTGATGCTTTGCCGTCTGATAGGTCAGATAGTGATTCAGTAATCAGGAAAGTGAAAGTGGAAGTGAATGTGTGATGCCAGGGAAATAAGTGACAGTGTGAAAAGTGACAAAAATGATCAACCACAAGACACGCTACACACAAAGACAAGATGGGTTGCCATGTTTCTATGGCTGAGGGGCAATTTAGTTTCACAAAATCATGGTTCTGGTAATCATAATTCAGGTATTTCGGTGAATTTGCATGAAAATGCCAGTTGTTTATGTTTTTAAATTATTTTTTCCCTTTTAAATTATGCAGCTCATTGCTAAAGAAACTAATAGGTATTTCATTTTCTTTGTGGGAAGCTGCCACACTTTTCCCACTCCCATTTGCAGTCCTGGTCTGAAATCACACACAAAGAATTTTACCTTTTCTTGCGACTTACAATACTGATGGCCAGAGTAAAGAAACTGACCCATGCAGAATGCTGGTCAACAGAACCTCTAATTGCTTAATTGCTACCCTCCCCCTCCCCCCTACCTCCAGTTTGTAGAGCACATGTCAAGAGACATATCCTTTCACTCTTGCTAGTCATTCATCACCCTGATGATGAGAGAGATTACACTCCCGAAACGTTGATGGCTATGCATCACTACACCTGGCTAGAAGTTCGAGAACATCTTGAATAAGAGACATATCTTTTGCTGATAAGACTAACAATGTATTTAGCATGAAAAAGATTTTTGCCTTTATCACTAAATATAATGAAAATATTAAAAGACCAAGATATAGATGTCTTCACAGTACAAGAAGCCAATATGTCAAAGAACAGGAAATATACCTTGAAATGGATCAGTGCACTACACATATACTTCCAAAGGCTCGTCAAATAGCAAGTGGTATTCTTACAGGAATCAAAAGAAATATGAAAGCTACTATCCAAATCCAAAAAACAATGGAAGAACAAGATAAATCAGAAATAGTTAAAATTGAAGTATGGAAAAGTAACTACCACTATAGAATTTACAGTATCTACAATCCTCCAGACAATACACTAAATCTAAATTCTATTCCCATAGAACCCAAAAGTATTTTAATAGGTGATTTTAATGCACACTTCCCTAGGTGGGGCTACAGAGATATAAATTCAGCAGGAAGAGTCATAGAAGATCTATTAAACTCATCAACAATGGAATTAATATTTAATCCAAATGATCCACCCGCTTACCTTCATTATAATGGTTCAGGTACAAATCCTGATCTTCTGATGGTGTCATCTGACATAATTGACAATACAAAAAGAGAAATAATAGAAGACCCAGGTTCAGTCCACAGAATCACCATAAACTCCATAAGAGGTCTAATAAATAAAATTAACAAACCAAAAATTAAAACTTCTTAGAATTTTAAAAAAGCAGATTGGTCCAGTTTCCAAAATGAGATAGAAGGGAAGTGTAATATACTGTTAGAATCAGAGTTCAAGTCAACAGATGAAATGAATAAAAAAATTTGTGCAATATTATTGACAGCAGCCAAAACACATATCCCCAAAGGAAAGTTAAAGAAATATAGCTACTTTTGGTCTCCATCTTTATCTAAGTTAAAACACGAAAGAAATATAGCAAGAGTCAAAGCCGAAAGAACCAAGTGTCCAGAAGATGTACAAAACTGGAGAAGAAAAGCAGCCATTTTTAAGAAAGAATTAATTATAGCAAAGAAGGCCAGTTTCACAAATTTTGTAGAACATATGGACTATAGGAAAGATGGAAATAAAATACACAATTTCTTAATAAAACAAAATTATCAAAAAATACAACTGAACCATTAAAATATAATAACAAAAGCTTAACTACAGATAGGGAAATAGCAGAATCCCTTAACAAGTTCTATGCTCAGTCACAAAGAATACCCCAAGCGCATAAAAAACAAGATAAAGCTATCCAAAAAACTATCAGAGCAACTAATAAGCCAAAAGATATACGAAATGATATTTTTATTCAGGATTTTAAGGAAACAGAACTGGATTTAGCAATAGAACAATTACAGAACAAAAAATCTCCAGGACCTGACAAGATCCACCCAGAGTTTATTAAACACCTTGGCAGGAAAGGAAAAGAAATCCTACTTAAACTGTGTAACACGTGTTGGAGAATGACTGTGCCTTCCGACTGTAAAAAAGCCATTATCATCCCGATTTTAAAGAAAAACAAACCCTCAAACAATATTAATAGTTTCAGGCCAATATCTTTGACCAGTGTTATTACAAAAGTGATGGAAAGAATGGTGGCATCTAGACTTAACTGGTTCCTAGAATATTACAACTTAATTAATAGTTCACAGACCGGCTTCAGACAGAATCATAGTACAAGTGAAAATGTACTCCTACTAAGCCAAGACATCAAGGAAGCTTTCAATAGAAAGGAGGATACCTTGGCAGTATTCATTGATTTTAAATCAGCATATGACTCAGTCTGGAGAAACAAATTAATTGAGAAGTTGCAATCAATAGGTGTGAAAAGTAACATGCTTAAATGGATAACTCAGTTTATTTCACAAAGATTTTGTGCCACAAAATATAATACATACATTTCCAAATATAAACAAACACACCGAGGACTTCCACAAGGTGCTGTTCTGAGCACAACACTCTTTAACATATATATAAATGACCTCCCATCAATAATAAAAACTTTAGAAACCAAAATTGCTTTATTTGCTGACGATGTAGTCATTTGGACTACAGGCTCTCCAAAAAAACCTAAACTGATCAAAGACAGAATAGAAACAGGCCTAAACAAAGTACATGAATGGAGCTCCAAAAACCTCTTGACTATCAATGTGGAAAAAACAAATTATGAATTATTTACACTAAAATATAAACCAGTGAATATTAACATAAATTATAATTGAGACAGGATATTGTAAGACCCCAAAAGAAAATCATTTATGTGAATATTTGTTAAGCGTGTAATTTGTTTTTGGTGTTGGTACGAGTTGATTGAATGACGAAAACGTGTTGCTATTGTTCATTGTTACAAAAAAATTAAGTTTGTTTAAAGACGTAATAAATATTTCCATATTTAATTTTAATATGTATGTATAAATAAAAGAATTATGTGTGTTCAATATTAAAAGCGAAGGGAGAATAGCTAAAGATCGCTTCCCTAACAATACGGGAACTATTTAATGAACGCATACGCAGATGTACACAAAAAAAAAAAGGTAGCATCATGTGAAGAGGTGCCAATTGTTTAGTTAATAGCGACTGTGTGCTTGATATGAGAAGACATGTTTTTATAGTGCTCTTGGATGTGAGTAGAAAATTGACTAAACTTTCATGAAGCTTTTGTTCTAAAAAACTAGAAAGAGTATCTATATAATATAAATTGGTGCGACGAAAAGTAATCTAAGTGTAGAGCCGAGAAAAAGTGTTAATAAAGTAATATATTATAGTGAGGTAACATCGAGTGATTGTTCATTCCATCTAGTACCACGACCTGGGGTAGAAAAAGAATCTCATAGCTCAGCGCATACAAAGCAACATATCATAATGGTGCTGTTTTTATAATATTAATGGGTGATGGTGATGAGCTTATGACTCTTTCGTTATCTCAGGTAGTGGTACTGGATGGAATGAACATACACTCGGGGTTAGCTTTAATGAAATATTTTATTCGCACCTTCTTGTCACAGAATTTAAATCGTATCACAGTTACAAGTCTTTTATTTCAGTGGATCGACTTTCCTAGCATCACGAGATTTAATGTCTGAAAATTTAGCGATATTTCGCTAAATGTGTTTTCTATCACTTTACACTTCGTCTATTTTACGTCCTTTCATTTAAGTGCACACTTCGTATTAACTAACTTGTTAAAGTTAGCTAATGTTTCACTTATTCTACTCAAATTAACGGTCTTTAAACACTTAGTAAATTTACTTTCACTATTTTATGACGCGCACACATAAAAATGCGTCCATCTATACCAACACGGATGCTATTCCCAAATTCTTTTGGTTGCGAGTCTAGGATTCCGACTGCCATGTGTACATCCGTGTATGCGTTCATCAAATACTTCCCGCATTGTTAGGGAAGCGATCCTTAGCCATTCTCCCTTCACTTTCAATATTGAACACATATAATTCTTTTATTTATACATATATATTAAAATTAAATATGGAGATATTTATGACGTCTTTAAACAAACTTAATTGTTTGTAACAATGAACATTAGTAACACGTTTTCGTCATTTAACCAACTCATACCAACACCAAAAACAAATTACACTCTTAACAAATATTCACATAAACGATTTTCTCTTGGGGTCTTACAATATCCTGTCTCAACGTTCAAAACAAATTTAGTGAACTATGGATAACCCTGACTATAAATACTCTCATTTTCACTACAATATTTCCTTTTCTTTACTAGTATCAGTGCTTAGAGCTATTAGTGATTGGCAAATATTCAGATTCAAAATAAATTTAGTAAACTGAACTTTGGATAACCCTATTATAATTACTTTCATTTTCACTATCACACTTCTATGTAATAGTGCTTAAAATTATTAGTGATTGATAATGTTACCATTTACAATTATTACCTACGTCAAAATTAATGGCTCCTGTGGACTACCCTAACTTCTGTTCGTTGCGTGTGACCTAAGTTAAGCTTCTGAAATTAACATTTTTTTTGAGAAAGTGAATATCTACATCAGTCCACAGCTTCCTACATGAGTGTTTCATGATATTGAGGCGGGTTTTATAATAAAAGATGGGCAACACATATCAGCGTGAATATAGCAGCAGGAGTATTGTTTTTACTAAAAGGTGGAAAGTTTGTTATAGCAGACGCTACTCTTATCTGCAGGGTCTACGGTCGAAGAATGGAATGCAAAAGCCAACGTTCTTTTATCACAAACACATTTATTCGTTATTTACACTTCTTATCACAATTTCAATTAGTTAACAACTTTTAAATTTCGACAGCGTCTACGCTGGTTAAAAGTTTGGGTGTAATTTACATGTTCACACACCATCAGCAATTATACGTCCTCCCACTTTGAGCTCGCAGACGCTAATGAATTTAGTTCTGAGCGTCTCTGACGCAACACCGCCATTCTTATGTATTCATCCGCGCAACAGTTCTCATTGGTTGAACTCAAAGTGACGAGAAGACATTGGATCTTGAATATCAAAAAGAAATAGGTCCCTGATACACCCAAATTAAAAGAATTAAAAATTTACACACTCTTACAAAAATATTTACATGAACAATTTTCTATTAGTCAATATTCTGTCTCATATGCCCCTTGTTTTGTTTTTCAAGTTGTCACCTTATTTACAATCTTGAAACACAATACAATACTTCTCCCTACTTCTATGATTCAATCACTTTGTACAATTTTTTTTTTTTTTTTTTTTTTTTTTTTTTTCAGTCTTCTTCACTGTTTGTCCTTGTCCTTTGTTTTGACATGATACAGCATGTCTTTATAAACTTCACATATTCGATTACTACACAATGCATTCGGTTATTATACAATACATATCCAGTTATTGTACAACACATTTAGTTATTACACAATATGTCCAATTATTATACAATATATATTCAGTCATTGTACAATATACCCAGTTATCATATCACATATGTTCTGTTATTATGCAATACATATTCAGTTATTATACAATACATATTCAGTTATTGTACAACACATTTGATTACTACACAACATGTCCAATTATTACACAATACATATTCAGTTATTGTACAATATATCCTGCTATCACATCACATATGTTCTGTTATTATGCAATACATATTCAGTTATTACACAATACACATTCAGTTTTTGCATAACATATTTAGTTATTACTCAACATATTCAGTTATTACACAATATATCCAGTTATCATACAATACATATTCAGTTATTGTACAACACATATTCAGTTCTTATACAACACATACTCAGTTATTGTACATTTGACATTGACACAAATATAATTTAAGTGTTTCATGTGGTTTTTGACTTGTATTCATTGCTATGAGGAGAGAAAAACAGGATACAAATCTTGAGCTAATGATTATGATCTTATTTATGGCAATACTTTATTCAGTTCTTTGCCTTCTTTGTCTTATAAGCTTATGTATAGGCAGGTTGTTGAGTCAGTTCTTAAACTCTGATGTTACTAATGGTACTAATTTTCTTGATTGGGTTATTATTCATTGCTGTTTGGTTCAACATTTCTTCGAGCTTAGCATTGGCTATATTCATCTTAATTCATGGGCATTGTTTTTCTGATTATGGTTTTCCTCACTTCACTAATTGTCATTTCTTTGTCTCTTATTTTTATAAGAGAAAACTTCTATACTTACAATTATTCTGTAATTGTATTATTTTTCTTCTCAATTTACCCTCGACATCTTTGTGTCGAAATATTATATTTTTTCCATCATAATTGATTCATTTTTATTTTTGTCCCTGACATCCTTATGTCAAAAACATTATCTTCCGTCGCTATGATTCATTTATTTAATGACAATCAGTGTCCTCATCTGTCTTTGTTGACAATGCTCTTTGTGGTCGATATAGCCAATGACTATGTTGATTTTCTTCCCTGTTGTAATCCCTAATCTGAACATGATTTTCTATAAGTAACCCATTAAAAATTGTTATCTTCTTTCATCTCTACTACTCCTGCCTTACACATTCGTTGACAAAGACTATTTGGTCCTTTCTTTGTATGGCTTCAATTTGTTTTTATGGTATCTTCCTACCAACTTGCCATTTGTATTCTGTAGCTCATACGTGTGGTCACCCAGCTGTTTTGTTATGACCAGTGGTTCCATCTCTCTCTTCGTGTAGTCATCATGGTGTCGATGTCAATTGTAAGTTGCTGAGATTTTGTTGTTTGTCTCCCACTCGGTTGGGACGAACTTAGTTGTTGTAATTTCCCTGAGTGTTGGTGGTGGTGGTTGTTTCTGTATTCTGTGCAGCATCTGCCCTATTTGGCACATCTTCTTCTACTTCCTGCTGTCATGTGTTGTTAGTGTACCATTGGTCTCTGCCCCTTTGGCGTGAACCTCTGTCGTATGACGGTCTGTGGTTGTTCAAGTGTTCCCTACTGAATCGTATGTGATTCACTTGATGGGTATGGTCTCCTGGTCTTCCACGATCATATGTATATGTTCTATATCTCGATTCACCATTCGGTATTGCGTCGTGGTACCGCTGTCTTGTGTTCTCCATCCTCTCGCCATGATTATGTGGTTGTGGGAAATGGTGTGCCCCTCTCCCCCTTTCATGGGTATTCCTAGTATTTCTATGTTCTCCCTCACTCTGGTTGTTCGTAGTCGTGTTCCGGTTTAGGATGGGTGAGTTTGGGTGACCGTTCCTATGTCTATGCTCATTAGGCCGACCATTTTGTGTTTCGAAGGCTGTCAGCAGTTCTATCATATCTGCAAAATCTACTGGCCTCGCAACAATTAATCCTGTTCTCACTGTGTCTGGGAAATGTCTTGTTATGCTGGCAATTAGTTCTGCCTCCGACAAGTTGGGGTCTAATAGCTTTCCTTTGTTGGCTACTTTCATAAAATAATCGACTAGCGACAACCCTTTGGTTGGATCGTATCTACCTGTCGCTAGCTCTACCCTAGTTTGGTTTTGTTTAGCTGGGCCCCAATACCTTGATAGGAATAAATTTCTGAATGAGCTATAAGACTCATGACCAGTTAGTGTTAACCTGAGCCATTCTAATGCCTTGTTTTTTAAGCTTTTCTTAACTATCATCATCCTAAGCTCGTTTGGTATCCTTTTCACTTTAAAATATTCTTCCATCTCTTTAACAAAGAGTTTTGGATCGTCTCCCTTCTCCTCGTCAAATGTAGGTGGTGTGATTTCATGTAATATGCTGTTGGTGTAACATGTGTTATGTGTTGTGTCATTGTTTGGTTGTGAACCTCTTTCTCTGTATGGTGAATCAACATTTTGTACATTACTCAAATAACTCTCATCTTGTACATTACTTACATCTAAATCATCTTGTCTTTGTAATGCCTTCACAACATCATTTACATTAGCCAAATTTTCTTTCCCTTTTTTCATTTCTTCACAAATTGATTTTAAATCATTCTTTATTTCTAAGTGGCTTTGTTTCATATCATTTATAGCATCCTGTTGTGAAAGCATCACATCATTCATTGTCTTAATTTTAGGAATTACAATTTGTTCTACAGTTTCATTAATAATGTCTTTCTTTACTACCTCAATCTCTTTCCTTAATTCCTCAGTTATTTCTGCTTTTACATTTGTTATCTTACAGTCTACACTTGTATTACATTCTGTTATTTCATCCCTACATCTAGCAATTTCTCCTTCTAACACAATTTTATTTTCTCTCATCTCTGATTCTATCTTTCCCATCCTATCTCCTACAATTTCTATCCTAGCTTCTAAGGCTTCCTTTGTTTCATTTAAGTTTTTGTGAACTAATTTTAAATTAGTTTCCATTACTTTCATATTTTCTTTACACTCCTGTCTTCCTAATTCTATTTTCTGTTCTAGGTTCTGTCTACCTAATTCCATTTGCTGTTCTAAGTTCTGTCTACCTAATTCCATTTTCTGTTCTAAGTCTTTTCTCACTTCCTCCATTTTCTGACCTAAACTTTGTTCTATATCCTGTTTCAATTCTATGTTATTTTGTTTCATTTTCTGACCTAAACTTTGTTCTATATCCTGTTTCAATTCTATGTTATTTTGTTTCATTTTCTGACCTAAACTTTGTTCTATATCCTGTTTCAATTCTATGTTATTTTGTTTCATTTTCTGACCTAAACTTTGTTCTAGTCTTTCAAACATCATCATCATTAACCTTTGGTCTTTGCTTATTTCCGCCTGTTCCTCACTCTCTAATCCTATCTGATAACTAGGCCTATCTGCCCCTTCCCCCACTCCTGTTTCTATCTCTTTTCGCGACATTTTAATTCCTTTATCTAATTCACTTAAGGTTGAAAGTCCTACTACTTTGCCACTTCTAAGTAGCATTAATAAATGGAAATAAAATAAAGACAAAAATTTTGGATCCTACTTTTTTTTCTGCTGGTTCTTCGTCCAGTTATTTACGTCTCCTGGGTAGTTGGCTTCGCCAGATGATCTCCGGTGTTTTTCCCACGTTGATTCTCCGTGTATCGATGTTTTGTTGATATCAGTCGATGGTCTAATGGCGTCTTTTTCCTACGCGATGAGATAGCGTCATTCGATGTTAACACTTCGTAATTTTGCATTCCATTCTAAATTCGCGCTCCACGTTGGGCAAGCCATTTGAGGCGGGTTTTATAATAAAAGATGGGCAACACATATCAGCGTGAATATAGCAGCAGGAGTATTGTTTTTACTAAAAGGTGGAAAGTTTGTTATAGCAGACGCTACTCTTATCTGCAGGGTCGACGGTCGAAGAATGGAATGCAAAAGCCAACGTTCTTTTATCACAAACACATTTATTCGTTATTTACACTTCTTATCACAATTTCAATTAGTTAACAACTTTTAAATTTCGACAGCGTCTACGCTGGTTAAAAGTTTGGGTGTAATTTACATGTTCACACACCATCAGCAATTATACGTCCTCCCACTTTGAGCTCGCAGACGCTAATGAATTTAGTTCTGAGCGTCTCTGACGCAACACCGCCATTCTTATGTATTCATCCGCGCAACAGTTCTCATTGGTTGAACTCAAAGTGACGAGAAGACATTGGATCTTGAATATCAAAAAGAAATAGGTCCCTGATACACCCAAATTAAAAGAATTAAAAATTTACACACTCTTACAAAAATATTTACATGAACAATTTTCTATTAGTCAATATTCTGTCTCAATATTTATATTCTTTTTGCATGTTATTGTACGAATAGAAATCATTTTAAATTTTAAAAGTGTCAACAAGGAGTGGTTATCAAGTGGAAAATGTCTGAGCAGTGAAAGGATTAAAAGATATTAAAGTTCAATACCAACTTTGGTTTTCAACCAACTTTGTTTTTAATTTACGCCTTCCAGATGCAAGCACGCATGCCCATGCCGGCACCCACCACCCACTCACATACCCCCATCCACTCGCCCTCATGCCCCCATACCTCACACACCACACACACCCACCCCAAACACTCCCACATATGCACCCACACCCACATGCACACACCCCCCCATACATGCACACACCCATATCCCACACACACCCCCAATCCCCACACACACACACACACACACACTCACACCCCACACACACCCCCACCCCCACACACACGCACGCACCCACATGCACACACCCATACACACACCCCAAACACACATCCCCCACACACACAAATCTTTTTCTAACAATGCTTTTTTGTTTTATTCAGGGGGTCTGTAAACATATTCCTGGTGAAAACTCAACTTAAAATTTTTGGGTGGAATACAATACAGGGTGTGGTGCGCACAAATTGAGCAGTTTCAAAAGTTTATAATAGCAATATTATTTGACTGAACACTACAAACACTGTATACTCAGATATAGCTTACAGGTGCTCAATATGTGCCTTTACAAATATCAACTCAATAATCAAGTTTGGCCCACACTCAATGTAGCATGTTTCTTTTAATTTCACCAAATGCATTGATGATGCAGACCCGTAGTTCTCGTAGATCAGCAGGTAATGGTGGCATGTAAACTGCATCCTTCACATAACCCCATACAAAAAAATTGCAAGAGGTGCGGTCAGGAGAGTGTGAAGGCCATGACAAGAGAGCATTATCTTCATTCCCGGTAAGAACTATCCATTGATCTCAAAGTCTGGCGTTCAGGAAGTCACAATCATCACGGTGGTAATAAGGTGGAGCACCATCCTGTTGGTAGATGACTATCAGTCTCCACCTGTGGCAGGAACCAATTCTCCAACATATCCAGGTAGATGTGCCCTGTAATGGATTTTTCACTGAAGATGAAGGGACCGTAAATTTTAGATTGTGATGTCGCACAGAAAACATTCAGTTTAGGCGAATCACAAACGTACTGCATGACGGAATGGGGCTTTTCAGTTGCCCAAAACCTTACATTATGCCTGTTCACTTTGCCACTCAGAAAGAATGCTGCTTCATCACTGAAAACGATCTTATCACAAAACTCGTCTTCCATACACTCCTGGAAGCTGCTACAAAATTTAAAGCATTTTACTTTGTCCTCGAGTGATAATGCCTGTAACAGCTGCAAATAGTAAGGGTGCACCTTCAATCTTTTCCTTAACACTTTCCATATGGTTGAATGCAGGATGTTCAATTCTCTATTGGCTCGATGAGTTGATTTTTGTGGGCTACGTGCGAGGCTAGCTCATAGACGGTCGACTGTTTCTTCAGGCATTCTTGGCCGACCCATACATAGTCATCCCGTGGTTATCAATTGTTGACACCATTTACGTATAGAGTTGGCAGTGGGTGGTTTTTTCCAGTACTTCATTCTAAAGTTTCATCATATGGTTGTCACAGATTTACTCATATAAAACGAAGAGCAGCAAATGCTTTTTCATTGTTGGTTGCCATCTTACAACTTTGGAGCTTGTGGCCATACGAGGAAGCATATGTCATAACTGCACTCTTGCAGTGGAAGGAAGAAGCATCATGACTGCTGCAAACAAAACCTGGAGAGATAGTTAACTTACAACATCAAATATCATCATATCATCATTACAACATCATCTTATATTTAATAATATGACTATAAAGAAACCACAAAACCGCTCAAATCATTTGTGCGCACCCTGTACTTCCTCTACTCACTATACCTAGTGGGCAGCAACCTTCAGTACCGTTAGACTTGTTAGATTTTTAGGAGAGGATAGAGGGTACGTATGCAGTGTATTATGATAATCACTTCTGAGGCATCATTCCTGTTTCGAAAGTCATTGCTAATGCAACACTTTGATGCCTTCTGCTTGTCAAGATGGTAGTTAGCTCATCAATGAATTTAACTGACTCAAGCACCTGAAGCACTGGTGTAACCAGAGGAGTAAGCAAATGGAATGGCAACAGGTGTAAATGTTTTTACCTGTGATTAACATGGGCTAAGTCAATAACCAGCTTATTTTTAAGTTGTGCAGGTGTTCATTTCTATAGTTATTCTAACAAGTGCTTATTTTCTGAAACATCAGTATGGGAAAACATAGGAATTATATGGCAGGTTTTATTCTGGCCTTAAAGTGGATATAGGATTACGCCACAGCACAACTTTTAGCGTGAGTGAAATGGTGAAGCATGATTGGAAATAGTTCCTTACTACATTGCCTGTAACATAATTTATTTTATACTTTCAAGTAATGAAAGGGTGAATAAATACCGTGATTCAACTTACAAAACATTTAAACATGCACATGAATATTTTACTTCCATTTACTATCACGCGGTACTTGGTAATTCTCAGACTGCATGTTACTGCAGTAAAGTGCAGTCAGTGTGGCGGAGTGCTCAGTTCCTCAGAATATGAAAACATAAAAGTGGAAAGCCTCTAAGAAGTGGTGTGTGTTAAATGTGTGTAACTTTTTCTTTCAAAGTTATGGTACTCTGGCTGTGAAAGACATAACCAAATTGATGTCTGAAGCAACTGGTATTTCTATGTACACTGTTTCAAATGTGAGAATGGAAATGAAACAATCAGGAACTGCAAAAGTCCCTAAAAAGAAAAGGAAAGGGCCATTTACTGTTTTAGACCTAGTGGATACTGTTAAAAGTGTTATTTGCTTTAAAATGGATAATTTGTTTTTAAACAACAAACCTCCTATACTAGATAATGAACAGTGACCCAGATCTTTCAAATTTTAGGAAAACCACGTTCCACACTTTCCTGAAAGACATTAGGATTGCACTCGTGGAACAGAATCAAGCTGCAGAAAGGGAGTTTTCAGTGAATGAAAAACTTGTAAGAGATTGGTGCAAAATGTAAGTGCCATCTGGAACTACAAGCTATTCAAAGTGCTCTTTTCATGGTCCTTAAAATTGAAAGTTCCTAGAAATGGATAAAGGTGCTAGCGTATATTGAAGAGTTGTCAAAATTTTGGAAAAACTGGAATGTTTTAAAGATCATTCAGTCTCATCCTCAGCCATTGGGTTACAATGTTTCATAGTCCGTAATCCAATAATATCGGCTCCAGTTAAAAAGTACACACATTTCAACAGTATCTTAAATGCTTTAAAAGGCTGAGTCTGAAGGGTTTAAGGGCACATTGACAACTGGGTCATTAGGGCCTTTTGTACATAATTTTTAGTTCAACAAATACAAAGTCACCACGTTTTTTTATTTTTTATTGAGGTAGGTAGGTGTATTGTGTTTCAGCGTTACGCAGTACTATTTTTTTCTCCTCCTTGGTTTCTACCTTCCTTTCAACTACAAATAACATAACATGGCCACTCTTGAATATGCTCACAATCATCCTTATTCCTGTAACTGTACACTAGTCAGTGAAAGTTAACATCGCCAGTCTTCCATAGTTTTTTTGCATAATAGTTGCACTGTGTTTTTATTTTAAAACAATTATTAAAAATGTGGCAATTATGTGATGAAATACAATCATTTCTTCAATATTTTTGTCTCCTGTATCAAAACAATAATTATATCGACAAACAATACAAAAATTAAAGAAGAAACCACTAACAAAAGGAAAACAATAGGAATATATACATAACAGGACTAGAGTTATTATACTACCAAGAAACTCCTCCATAACAGTTTTCATATTACTAACAGGATGTGACTGCCTTAATAAACACTTACAGAGAACTGGCATAGCAGAATTTCTTATATGCTATTTCAGTGAACTTGAAGTTGTGGGGAGAAACCACCTTCTTCACTTTGTTCAACATATAACCTCTCATCAAAATAATGGAGTGCAACAGTAAGAATGGTTTCATTGCCAACTGCCCAACATTAGATTTCAATCAACCTACAGGTTTTTGTCTCCAATCACTCTGCAAAACTAGTGCCAATTTTGTGCCAATTTAATTTTTGAGCTAGTTAATGAAGTAGAAGAATTAAAAAATAAATTTAAACATATTTTGGGAGACACTTCATTTTACTAGCAACACATACATTATTATTTATTTATGCCAATAAACTTACTGTTGGTGTTTTTAAGCACACAAGCCATGTGTGGGCGATGTTTGAGAGGTAGAACTGGAACTTAAAAATTCAATACCACAGCTGGGACATTAACCACAGACCCCCCCGATTACTAGGTGGGTGCGCTAACCATTAAGCTACTGTGACAACCTGCCCACACAGGGCTTGTGTGTTTAAAAACAGCAACAGTAAGTTTGTTGGCATAAATAATGACCGTCTGAAGGTTATTTAATCCCAGGACATAAAGTACTTGCAATAGTAAGTCACCATTGGGGTAAGGGCGCTGATGACCTAGAAGTTGAGCGCCCTTAAACCAAATCCAATCCAATCCAACCATTGGGGTAATTGTCTGATGTGAAGCTGCCTTTGTGGTTTACCAGGAGGAATACGAACTGGTTTGAGAATTCAATGTCATTCTGGCAGGTTGTCACAGTAGCTTAATGGTTAGAGCATCCGCCTAGTAAGTGGAGGGTCTGTGGTTCAAATCCCAGGTGTGGCATTCAATTTTCAAGTTCCAGTTCTACCTCTCAAACACATATACATTTCAATTTCTTATTATATTTTGTCTAATATTTACCTTTTGTGTAGTAGCTTCTTCTTCAGATTTTGCTGCAAGCATGATAGACAGAGCACGACGACAGTTTTCCTTGAAGATGTTTACAATGATTGGGGACTTGTCTGAAAGCACTCGGAGACACAGATACAATCTGTCTGCATCATCATTTGTCATATTCTTTGTTGCCAAACCTATGTATTCAAAGAGAAAACAATCAATTGAATTAAATAAGGAAAATTGAAGCTATTACAGTGAAGCAACAAGATTCTAAAGTAAGAACAATCAATTGAATATATGAACTGTGTTTGCTTATTTGTTTACTTTTATTCCATTTGCTGCAAAGCAAATAAATATTAATGGCAAAAGCTGGAATAACTTAGAATCACACTATAGATCTGAAACTACTCTAAACGTCCTAAAAGATGCATTTGGCCCCTAACGTAAATAACATACAATGGGATGCATTTAAAAAGCTAAGTGTTCAAAACTATGACTCAAGTTATATTTTATATGTATGACTCATATTAATTAAAATTGTACCTAATAAGTAGAGAAGGTATTGCATTCCAACCAAAAATTTGATACCAAGGTTTCACCAGAAACAGATGCTCTGAGATCCCTGAATCCAAAAAAGATAATTTTATGTAATGAATATGGGGTGTAATGGATAGCAATGCCTCTTCTATCCAAAATTAATAGATTAATAGGATTAATATAATCCTAAATGATTAATAGGTAACAATATGCAGTTCTAAAGCAACAAATGGTGACGCTGTGTCTACTATTACAGAATTGAATAATGACATTCCTCAAGGATCTATCATCATACCTCTTTTATTTATTCTATGCATGCATGACATAACTGATTACTTATCTACATATACAAAATTAATACAATTTGCTGATGACATTAGTGTCACAGCCACTAATGCTACCAGCACAGTGTTACAAAAGAACATAAACAAAGTGGTTACCATATTATTACAATATTTTGCAATGATCGCTTAATTATAAATCCAACAAAATGTGAAATTATAACATTTGGAAACAAAACACTTATTCGGCCTCTACGGCTGGCTATACATTAAGAATCAATATGTAAACAATGCTGATAAATTACAGCTACTAAGTATCACTCTGGACAAAACATCCTTTACTCCATATGTAAATAGATTGGCAGTAAAAATAAGTAAAAATCTATTTCTACTCAAATGTTTAAGAAAATATGTTACACCAACAACTATTATGATTATTTATTTCTTATTCACTCACATATTTCATATGGTATTGAAGTATGGGACAACACTTCAAAATTAAAATTGTTGTTGTTGGCTAATGCTGGATTTCTGGCAATGAAGTCATTAATCCTCTTGCTTTCCAATATTTCATAAATATTGAAGAGACTTAGCAGTAATAGTAACCACTTTTTAGAGCGCACCATATTTTATGTTTTGACGGTTACATCATTCTCTCACAATCCCCAGAATGTCTGGAGGACCACACCTGTCGTAGGTTTACAGGTCTCACCGACCTGACCGGGAGAGTTATGAAAATAAATTCACTGACCATATCCTCTGATTACCAATCAGAGGACGTATTACATGCCATGACAGGTCAGCATGTTAGGTGTTAAGAATTTATAGAGAAATTAGAGAAATGGAGAGGTTGGAAAAATAAAGACTCCCTAGCCCTCAGGAACCCTAATAGCATTGGGGTTGGAAGAGAACAAGAGATACCAAGGTAAGGTCAGATAGAAACGCTACAGTGAGGAGCAAAACACCAGTAAGTGGAAGTAATCTTCTGCTCAGCTTGGGTACCTTGTGGTCGCCATCCACATATCCCCTGGATGGGGATCCTTAAGGGGAAACTAAAATACTAGAAGTAACATATATATATATATATTCACTAACAGAGATGTGTCATAAAGTTTCTGCATAGTACAAATCATTTATTTAAAACAAGTAAAACTGAGCTTGTTGGCCCCATAGCACAGTTGGTAGAGCACCAGCCTGCTGTGCAAGGGGTCCCAAGTTCAATTCCCGGCAGGGGGGTAGGAATTTTTCTCCAGCCAGGATTATTCCTCATCCTTCCCTGAGTCTGGAAGTATAATGATGGCGCCATGGCTGAGTGGGACCTGCATGTGGTATTCGTGGTGGACGAAGAGCATTTGGGCAGGTTTTCTCTGGGTTCTCCGGTTTCCCCCGTCATTCATTCCATCAATTGCTCCATTATCACCCATCCAATCATCCATTTCGCCTGCATTTCATATCCTCTTCCTCAATATCATACCTGGTACTTGGCTGATCACCCACCTCCAGGTCTTCACTCTGTCTGGTCCAGAGGTCCTTCTGCTCCCAGATAGGCGTCTGACCCTAGGCACTGGCTTGTAAGGCCTAGGGGGTGCAAGTCCTATATAAGGGGAGGGTAATCAGGGAAAGTCGAAACTGAATTTGACAGATTTTTCATTAGTTTGTTTTCTCAGATAGATACATAGGTATCACTCAAAATTAAATATATATATATATATATATATATATATATATATATATAGTTTAAAACTAGTAATAGCATCTCTAATTTACTTTCTTACAGCTCATTAGAGGTAGGAAAAAAACTTGTTTGGAATGGTTATGAAAATAGAGCCATTAAAGAATAAAGGTACAATTATACACTTCCAAGATAATAGTTGTCAATGTGGATCTCTTATGCACACAGCTCTTACAACATTTATTTTTCTGTCTATTCCATCTTAATTGAGACAAACACTGCAATAAATGTTACTTGGAAACTTGGAAACCAAAATAAAAGAACACTTTATAAATATTAAATATAAACATATGAATATATATGTTTAAATATATATGTTTAAACACTGGTCATTTAATCATGAAATAAATCCAGAGGTTAAGTCATTAAAACATAGATCTGATGGTTTGGGAAATATATTTATTTTGAAGAACAAAGACTGTGTAGTGAATTTTGTAATACCCCAAATTTATCAATAAATATGTTTAGCTTCCAGTAATTGGTAATACAATAGGAAAGAATCTGTCACCTAGCAGCCGTAACGATAATGACGAAACAAACACCAAACACTGAAGATGCAAGGAATTGCTTTATGAAACATGTTTGGTACTGGAATCTATACATAATTACAAAATATAAGTGAAGTTTTGGTCACTAATAGTTATTAATATTTATTGATTTATATTGGTTCCAGTGGCGTGCATTCAACACCAGCTACCCCAGCGCTGCTGGGGTAACTGATTTATTCACAAGTTCGAAATTAAAATAGTTTCTTCATATCTCAATCAAATACGCACATCAAACTTGAACATTACAGTACTTTAGGTTCAAACTCCCGCCCCGCCATTAGCCAGCTGTTGCTCTTGGCGACTGGACTTGTTCCAAAGGAATACTTACAATACCAGCTAGCCTACGAGAACTGTATTGACGCATGCATATTCTGTATAGAGCCCTAGCTAGCATAGCCATGGCACCAGCCGACAGCAGAGGTAAGTGTGTATCGATTGATTAGTTCAGTTTCATTGCAGCTAGCTAGGGTTTGATGTCAGAGCCTAGTCGATCGGTTACATATCGATATGGAAGCTTGAATGAGAGACAGCAATACATGCAAGCGTAGCAACCCTACAATACTGGTGTCTTTTTATAGGACATAGTACAATAAATAATGCAAACAATATGAAAAGTGCATATACTTAAAACTATTAACTAACATTAAAAATATTGCTAAGAAATTGTTAAGAAATGCTTTTTTGTTTATGAAAGCGACCTCCATTAACAAAACGGAAATAAACAGGGGAAAATGTAAGTTGGTCATGATGCAGATCAGATCAGACTATATAGCGTTGTTGTCACAAGTTTGAAAGTTCGTTTGTGCCCTGTGGAAACTAAAAGGTGAAGAGTGGGTTGTTTTATATATGTTTCTGTTAAAGTATCTAGTAAATAAGACAGGTGAAATCATTGAAAATGCATGCGAGTGACTGTGTAATAGACAATATTTAAAAGAGACCATTTTTATATGGGCTATAATGTGCTAAGCATATGGTAAATATTAGAAAAGTATTTAGGATAACAAATACCTCTACTGTTTATAACCTGACCATTTTGGAATAAGGGTTATTTATTTTAAAGTATAGGATGATTTTTCAGTGCCGTAGCCTATACCGTTGGGGTAATTGTTGTGACCACTGCACACCACTGATTGGTTCACTCCTAATAACTTCAGTTTTTTCACTGTATTGTAGCAATACTTTCATTAGACATTTCGTTGTATGTACAAGAGACAATACAGGAGACTGAAGCAACAGTCAAATCTTTAAAATCTGCATTGCTATATGCTGACTTATTTTTGGTATACATTCATACACGGATCTTTCACTTTAGAAATAACTAATTGTGTTTGTAACTTTTCAGTGAGTGTAAGTTTTCTAACTTCAAATTTTATTCACTTTTGTTCAGAAACACACCACATTCATACTTAATACTCTAAAGGAATGATTCTACAAGGGTTGTCCATAAAATAAGGTTCCCAAATTTCTGCAGTCGCAAGGAACGCTGTTACAGGAGATCTAGCAACACAGGCGTGAGGCTTGGTTCTCCCTCTCTCAGTCCTCCAGCCTGCGACTTGTCTGCAATGCTCATTCTTGGCTTGGCAGCTGTTAGAATTGGAGCTTCCACTCGCTTCTCCCACTGGGTGCGAATTACGCTTTGTGATGTGTTTTTTGTGTGCAAAAAGCCTGCACGGGTGGACATTCATTCCCAACTGTGTGAAGTGTACGGAGAGCAGTGTATGAGCGTACAACTCGTGTGCAAATGGTGCATAGAAATGAAAGACGTACAGACGTCCAGGATGACCAACATTCTGACCGGCCAACGGTTTCGGATGAAATAATTGTGAAAGTAGAGAAAGCAATGCTGAAAGATTGGGAGACCTGCCAGATTATCACTGATGTCAGCAAGACCTACATTCATAAAATTCTGACACATCATTTAGGGTATACCAAGGTGGGTGGAGGCATGCTCACTAAGGTAGTGCATTTCCACCAAGACAACGCTCGTCCATACATTGCCAATGTGACAACCAATCTCATCAACAAATTTGGATGGGATATTGTCACACACCCTCCTTACAGCCCAGACCTAGCCCCAAGTGACTATCATCTCTTCCCTGACTTAAAGAAACAACTCATGGGACACATTTCAGAACCAGAGAGGAACTGAAAGAAACTCTTTCAATCTATCGCCACGCAGCAGGAGAGTTCTACAATGCAGACATACAAAAGATGGTACACCACATGCAAAAATGCATTGATCAGAATGGCAATTATACTGAAAAATAGGAAAAACTCTAAGCTTTCCAAAAATGCATTACTCAATGTCAATAAATATTTAAGAGGTGGAATCAGTAAGCTTGTTGGTATAAATAAATAATAATTACCGTCAATAAATATGTTTTACTCTGTGAAAAAAATTGGGAACCTTATTTTACAGACAACCCTCGTAATTCAAGAGATATTCTCCCTTTCCAGCTGGAAATCAAATTGGAACTATTGTTATTATTTATTTATGCCAGCAAACTTACTGTTGGTGTTTTTAAACACACAAGCCTTGTGTGGGCAAAGTTTGAGAGGTAGAACTGGAACTTAAAAATTCAATGCCACAACTGGGACTTGAACCACAGACCTTCCGCTTACCAGGCGGTTGCTCTAACCACTGAGCTATTGTGACAAACTGCCAGAATGGCATTAAATTCTCTAACCAGTTCGTATTTCTCCTGGTAAACCACAAAGGAAGTCTCATATCAGAGACAAATTACCCCAATGCTTAAAAACACCAACAGTAAGTTTGTTGGCATAAATAAATAATAATTACCATCTGAAGGTTATTTAATCCTGGGACATAAAGTATTTACAATAGTAAGTCACCATTGGGGTAATTTGTCTCTGATGTGAGACTGCCTTTGTGGTTTACCAGGAGAAATACGAACTGGTTAGAGAATTTAATGCCATTCTGGAAGTTTGTCATAATAGCTCAGTGGTTAGAGCAGCCGCCTGGTAAGCGGAAGGTCTGTGGTTCAAATCCCAGTTGTGGCATTGAATTTTTAAGTTCCAGTTCTACCTCTCTGGAACTATTGTTAATTACACTACAGTAAATTCCACATAATTCATCTCTGAATTTACACTTTCCTCAGTGTCATTAACTCTTATTTAATGTATGTTTTTTAAAAATTGTTTCTCTATTACTATTGAGATTGTCACAAATGTGTTGAAATTTTTAATCTATCTTTGTCATCCTGCAAGTATTAAGCTTGTTGCCTGTTACGATCTCAAAGAGAAATTTTTCTTCCACCATTTTTTGGAATGTCCCAGTGACTTTTTGCCTTGAGGGTAGGAATGAGGCATAGCTCTTGTAATTCTATGAGATGTCATGTGTTGAAGGTGGGTAATTCAGAACTTTTGGTAGTACTGTATATGATAGAGAATGAGGTCTAGACTCAGCTACTCTATTTCATTTCTTTTATGGTCCACCATGTGTACTCTCAGATAAACTGGAAAGATTTTTCATTTATTAATTTGAATTATCTGCATATTCAAGAGATTTGTAAATGGAAATAAAACATTGTACAGTAATACCTACATTAAACTTAAATGTTGTTCTAAAGTAAAAACAAATCAGAAACTAAAAATTTCACTTATCTTAGTAATGTTGCAAGTTCTTTTTGCAAAAACTGACTCAAGTTTCGAGTTGACTCCAACTCATTCTCAAAGCTATACAATAGCTTCATTTTCCTTAATTAAATGTTGTTGTTAGCTAATGCTGGATTTCTGACACTTAAGTCATTCTCTTGCTCTCCAATATTTTTCACTGGTGGATGGAGCGCTAGAAGTGGCCAGGCATTTTTGAAGATGGTCTTAGTCCATTTCCACTTGCAGGTCACATAGAGGACAGAGTGGTGATGAATATATTCCAATTCTGTTTAAATGTTTTGCCAGATAATCATGTCCCGTAATCAACCTGAAGGTTGCAACTGCCATTTTTCAAGGATGCTCAGGAATTACTGTCTGAATATTTGGTAGTTCCCATCTTTTATTCTTTGATTTTTCATAGTAACATTTTGCAATAATTTTTTTTAATTCAGAGTTGACTAATCTTTTAGCTGCATAAAATGGTAGATTAACTATAGATTTCTGTACACTGCTGGTACCCTTTTTTGCAAGAAAATCAGCTTTGTCATTACCACTCAGTCCACAGTGAGAATCTTCATATTACAGAAAGGAGCAGTAAGATATCTATCCAGTTAAAAACACTGGATTCATGTAGGGAAGCCTTCAAAGAGCAAAAAATAATGACATTACCAAGCCTTTATATTTATATAATATATATATTATTTATATAATATACTCAGGGGTCTCTGTCTAGGGGATATGTGAATAGCGACCACAAGGTACCCAAGCTGAGCATAACATTACTTCCACTTACTGGTGTTTTGCTCCACACCATAATTTTCTATCTGACCTTACCTTGGTCATCTCTTGTTCTCTTCCGACCCCGATGCTATTAGGGTTCCCGAGGGCTAGGGAGTCTTTATTTTTCCAACCTCCATTTCTCTAATTTCTCTATAAAATCTTAACCCCTAACATGCTGACCTGTCATGGCATGTAATACGTCCTCTGATTGGTAATCAGAGGATATGGTCGGTGAATTTATTTTGATAACTCTCCCGGTCAGGTCGGTGAGATCCGTAAACCAACGACAGGTGTGGTTCTCCAGACATTCTGGGGGTTGTGAGAGAGCGATGTGACTGCCAAAACATAAAAATATGGTGCTCTCTATAAAGCAGTTACTATTACTGCTATTGCTCTCTTCAATATCATGTATTGGAGAGCAAGAGGATTAATGACTTCACTGTCAGAAATCCAGCATTAGCTAACAACATATTTATAAAACCATTTTATATATGATAAAATACAAACTCCTAATGCAAACAAATTCAGATATCCACGATTACAACACCAGAAATAAAAGTGGTCTTGTTGCTGCTATGCGCAGACTTAGCCTGTTTGAAAAGTTGCCAAGTTATGCTGGTGCAAAACTATATAACAGGCTGCCAGCTGAAGTAAAAAGATGTGATAGCTATAAACATTCAAAACTGCTTTACAAACTCATTTAATTCAAAAGGCATTTTATTCTTTAGAGGAATTTTTAAATAAATGAGAGCTTAATGTATTCAAGTTTATTAACTTTAACGTCATGGATGTATACAATGAAAAAACTGACTATTAACAGTGAAGCAACAGAATCTAAAGTAAAAACAAATTTAAAGACTAAAAGTTTAACTTATCTTAGCAACTGCTGCAAGTTCTTGAATTAATATAATGCTAACATTTGTTTCATGATGTCTCCATCACAATTTCAAAGCTGTATTTAAAACAGTTACTATAGTACAAATGCTCAGCTACTTAATATATCTATGTGTTTCCAACCTCTGAAAACAAAACAAACCTATAAATACAATCTATCTGTGGTATTTCAAAATTCATTCCACAGGTCCATTTAAATTATTTTAAGGTTAAACTATTAACCTTTAGACTTACTTCATGATTAAATGGCCAAAAATGGTCTGCCACAGCTGATATATCAATCTGTTTATATCTAATATTTCTAAAATGTTCCTTCATTCTAGTTTCCAAATCACGTTTACTTTTACCAATGTAAACCCTGTCACAATTCAAACAGCTAAATTGATAAATGACAGATCTTTGTAGTTTGGAATTTTATCCTTTTTAGAATCTGAGTGGTAATGAGAAAGCTGATTTTCTTGCAAAAAAGGATACCAGCAGTGTACAAAAATCTATAGTTAATCTACCATTTTATGCAGCTAAAAGATTAGTCAACTCTGAATTTAAAAAAAAAAAAAAAGAAGAAGAAGAAGAAGAAGAAGAAGAAGAAGAAGAAGAAGAAGAAGAAGAAGAAGAAGAAGAAGAAGAAGAAGAAGAAGAAGAAGAAGAAGAAGAAGCAAAATATTACTATGAAAAATCAAAAAATAAAAGATGGGGACTACCAAACATTCAAACAGTAATTCCTTAGTATCTCAAAAAACAGAAATTGCAACCTTCAGGTTGATTACAGGACATGATTGTCTGGCAAAACATTTAAACAGAATTGGGATATATTCTTCACCACTCTGTCCTCTATGTGATCTGCAAGAGGAAATGGACTGGGACCACTTTCAAATATGCCCGACCACTTCTAGTGCCCCATCCGTCAGTGAAAAATATTGGAGAGCAAGAGGATTAATGACTTCATTGTCAGAAATCCAGCATTAGCTAACAACAAACGTTTTAGAAATACTTAGTAAATTTTATATATTAAAGTTATTTTGAAGGACCAAAGTTATTCGATGTTCCTTAAAAATGTTTAAGTTTTATATTAGCCCAGGATGGGAAGTAAACCTTTCAATCATCTTTTATTTTCTTGAGGGTAGAAACTTTTGATATTTAAATATCTTTTTATGTATAACATCTGCATTAAAATGAATAATCACTGCAGTGTTAATGTGTTTATATTCTGTGTTAAATTCTTCCTTATTAAGGGGTATATTTATTAAACCACTGAAAACAGCCAATTTGTGTCAAAAAGGATTAAAAAATTTATTTTTTACGTAATTATCAGTATGAGTAGGTTTTCTATAAATGCCAAAATTCAACTTATTATGTTTTTTAATGTTTAAATCTACGAACGGAAGCCATTATTTTCAGTTTCCAAGGTGAATATTATGGCTTTATCATGCGAATTTAAAATTTTTAAAGCATAGTTTATCTGTTTTTCAAGGTCAACAGTAAAAATGTCATCCACATAATTATCTGTACCATATTTTAAAAATTAAAGGGAATGCTTTAGTAATTCGTATTTCAAAAAAGTTCATGAAAAGACTAGCAAGAAATGGCAAAAGTGGACTACCCATTGCCAAGCCAGAAGTTTGTTGAAAGAAATTACCATTAAAACTGAAAAAAGTTTGAGCCAAACAAAGATTTGTAAGTCTTAATTTTTCACGTAATTCTAAGGGATTTCACCATTTTTTTTTTTTAAACTGCCAAAAGCTTTTCTCTAGGAATGCTAGGAAATAAAGCAGTTACATCAAAAGAAACAGGTTTATCAGTATCAGCCAATACTACATTGCTAATCTTTTCTACCAATTTAAAAGAATTTTTAATACTTGAACATTCAAAAGAACTGAATTTTTTATTCAACCATTTTGTTGTTAAGTAGGTGAATTTATACAATTTATACTGGGTCTCATATTTCCTGGTTTGTGAATTTTGGGAGAGCAAAATGGTGGAATGAAACAGTTAAAGGAAAGGTAAAAGAGAAGAAAAAGGCATGCAAAAAGTACATAAGTACAAAACAAAGAGAAGATAGGAATAAATATGTTGAAGCAAGTAATAAGGCTAAAGAAGAAGTAAGAAAACCTAAACAACAAACTTGAGAAGAATTTGGAAATGAGGTGGAACAAAACTTTAAAGACAACAATAAGGAATTTTGGCTAACTATAAAAAGGTTGCAGAATAAACAAGGGAAAAGATTAAAAAATATTATGAACGAGAAGACTAACAAACCAACTACAAATACGGAGGAAGTTTTAAAAGTTTGGGAAGCTTACTATAAGGAAATATTTAAGGAGAATGTTATGATAATAGAGAACGAAGATAATTTAGTACCAGAACACGAAGACAAGGAAGAACTGGAAACTGAGGGAGAAATTATTGATGAATTGGATGTTGAGATAGCAGTGGGAAAGATAAGACTGTGAAAGGCTCCAGCAACAGATGAAATTACACCAGAGATGATAAAGTATGGAAGAAAACAGGTTATTAAATGGCTTAAGATAATATATCAAATAGCTTGGAAGTAACAAATTATATTTATTCTTATCTTCAGTATCACTTAAAATATACACCAGAGTACTAGAAATGAAGTTAAGAAGAGAAATAGCGCATTACTTGGAGGATGAACAAGCAGAATATCGATCGGGACATCAAACACAAGATCATATAAGCTGTATTAGAACTGTGATAGAGAAAACAAAGTTGAAGGAGAAATATATTTAGCTTTCCTAGATCTGGCTGCTGCATTCAATACAGTCCCTAAAAGAGAAATTTGCAGCCCTATCAAAACTTGGAACTTCAAAGAAACTCTTAAGAGTTATTAAAAGTGTATACACTAGAGGAGAAGGTGGTAACATGGGAGAGTCTTTTTCCTATAGTTGTAAAACTGCCATGACAATGTCAAATAAAAAAAGGAAACAGCTACATTGTATACTATAATCCTTATTTTATATTTTTGCAAAATATGAAACTAAAAGGATTACACACCAATAGTAATTCCAAAAATATTGACACTAGTGCATAATTGAAGTCTGAAAAAAATCGGGTGGTAATATGGGAATGCCATAATATTCTCAGAATAATTACCGTTCTTACTATTCTAAAATAAACATTCCAAAGAAATGCAGTACAATACTATTACGAAAGAAGAAAACAATATCAAGAGTGATTTCTTAATTATCAGCCTTACATAGAAACTTTGTTACTGATAAATTGTCCCCACTTTTTAGCACTGAAAATTCAACTGCAGTTCTTAAAAACTTGAGACTTAGATATCTTTACAAAACATCACAATAACATCATTCCGAATAGGAAATACAAATTAAAAAATTAAGGAAAAAAATTAACTAATTAAAAGTGAAACAAACAACATTTAGGAACAAAAATCACACACATAGCAGTTTTATCACATCCAGAACATGCTATGTGTGCCCAATCCTCACACGCAGCACACTGAATCCAAAGTTTGCCGGGTTTGGAACCGTTGAAAGTTTCAGAGCAGAACATACATTCAGCATCTTTATTGTTTGGAGCTGTCTCTCCAACAGGAACAGAAATGTTTGATTCTCCTGAAGAAACTAAAACATGTTCATCTTTTTCCGAATTCTCTTTCTTTGAAAACCAATTTCTATTTTACCTGGACATCTTTCTTTTTATTTTCTTTACAATTAGATGGTGACTCTTTACTAGAACCTGCAGTTGGTTGTCCGTTTTCTTCTGTTGTTCTCTTTCTCTTGTTTTTGCTGTCCTTTCTTTTGCCCATTTCAAGAAGTAATTCCAATGCACTTTTGTAGAGTGAACTAGTTAATACAACAGAAGTAGTTCCTTTCGGCGACGGTTTGTCCTTTTCTTTTTTGGTGCTGGCACTGGAGAAATATCTTGAGGACTCATGTTCTCCTGGGCTGTTGCTTCTTCCCTTGATTGAGTCACCTCATCACTTGGATCATCTCAACATCATGGTGCTTTTCTGCTTCAATACTTGATGCTATGAAATTGGCTTCTGTAAATACTCCTCAGTTCAATGGGAAGAGACCTGTAGCCCAAAATCCATTTACAGCGATTTCCCCGTCATCACCTTCAGGTAGGCATTCCCAAATAATTCTATTTCATTCAGTGAAAGAGCTACATCTGACTGTCGAAGCCAAGTGCAAATTTCTTCACTGTAGTGTGTTTTGAGTGCCACCATAAAAGACTTGTCGAGGGGTTGCAGTTTATGAGACGTATGAGGTGGAATACAGATTATGGTGACATGATTTTCTCTCGCCATAAGAATAACTTCCAAGTTTCTTGTATGGGCAAAGTGTCCATCAAGAATTAGCAACATTGGAGAGTCAACAGTTGGTCTTGTTTTCTCAAGAAAGTGAGAAAACCATCGAGTAAATAGGTAGCTCTGTACCCAGCCGGATGGATCACAATCTCCTATGGTGCCTGATGTAGCCACTTTCAAGAGCTGATGACACCAATTTTTCCACGGAAAATCATCATTGGTAGCATGAAAGTTCCTCCCGCACTCATACAAACAATAATAGTTACCAGAGATCCCTTCTCAGCTGCAGTTTAGGCTGAGATTTGCAGCTTTCCTTTAAGTCCAACCACTTCAGGAATCTTACTTTGGACTACAGTGAGACCTGATTCATCGACGTTGAACACTCTATCAGCAGGAAAATTATTTTGTCCCATTTTGCCCTCTAAAGTATCAAAACCTGATGGACTGCTTCTTTGTTAAATCCCTTAGTTTGTGCAAGAGAAGTCCCACATGGTTTTCTTATGGCCAACTGATTTTTAAATCGGTTCATGAAATGATCGAAACAAGCACGACCGGCCATTCCATCGGAGAAAGGATTTGGGATGTTGCTCTGCCAGTTGATATGACATACGTCGGACATCATTTCTTGTGAGGCCATAAAATTTGCTTTCCATCCAATAGTAGATACTTTACAAGTTCTTTTTCTAATGTAGCAGGTAGTATAGGCTTCCTTCCAAGTGTCTGTTGCACTTCCTCAGCAGATGCTTCGGTCTTTGCACACAGTCTGAAAATTGTAGGCTTAGGGACACTAAAATGTCTTGATGCCTCCATAAGTTTCATCTTTTTTTCTCTCACTGCCTTAACAGCTTTAATCATATCTTCTTCATGCCAATTCTTTCTTTTCCCCTGTGGCAGAGAAACCAGCTTCACCCTAGACATTGTAATGGGTTTTAACATGTTCCAGTAATCTGTAGACAAAGAGAGGTTGTAATATGGGAAATGTGAAATTTTCAGTGACCATATTCCCACCAGTCGTCATTTTCGTGCACATCAAATTTTTAATAAACAAATATTATGATTTAGGACGACTCAAATTATTAATATTAAATAAGAATATCTCTCCTTTTGCATGCACTAGAATGACTTACGCAATTCCACATCCAAATTAAATAACAACAAGACAAACATTTATCTTGCAATAACTTTTATTCCCGAGAAAAGTAACACAGTCTTCTCCTCTCTGTATCACACACTACTTTGCAGGCGGGTGATTGGAAGACTAGAACACACCCTTAGGCATTATTTCACACAGTGGTGCATAAGTGGCACTGGCGTATCAACTGTAATAGCAGTTCCCATTTTATCACCTTCTTCTCTAATGTGTATGGAAGAGTACGTTTGAATGTGAAAACAACTGGCAATTTTAGAATGGATAAAGGAATGAAATGAGGAGATACATTAGTCCTTTATTATTTATAGTATTTACGGACCAAATAATAAAATATTGTAA